>CM022303.1:592607281-593215913 GCA_011799875.1 Thinopyrum elongatum | reverse complement strand
AGTTTGGTTAAGTGACTCAAACATCTTCAAACAGCGACTAAAAACAATATTTAATAACCATTTATTAAATCTAATTTAAGTATGAAATGATGTTTTGCCCAAACTAATTTTAGGTGTTAGGGATAAAGCACTGGTATTTATGGACTAGGTCTCCCTTTTTACAAAATTCGGTTTGGGGCCTAACTATTTACTAAACAGAGATATATGAATTAAGAATAAAAGAAAAAGACAAAAGCTAAAACAAAAGCTAAAAAAAAAAAAAAAACCCCCCCGGGCCTCGGCCCAGCAGGCCGTCCAGGCCGCCAGGCCGGCCCACCCCATCCCTATACCAATGATGTTGGTTTCAATTTTAGAATTGTCTCTGATTTATTTGCTATTTAATGAACAATTTAGTTTCTATGTTGGACAACTTTTATTTTCCACTTTCATTTAAATTTGAATTTTGAATTGGGAGTTGAAAAGCAATATGATGTTAAAGATGATTATGCATTGTTAATCATGCTGACTTGGCATTATCAAAAGGGTGATTACTGTAGTTAACCACCGGGGGTGTTACACATATCATTCTCATGGTCTAGCAAATATTGTTCTAGTGGATCAGTAGGAGGCACAGAAATAGAAGCAAGACCAATTATTTCATCCTTACTAGGTAATTCTTTCTTATGAGGTTGTCTATTAAACTTGAAAAATTTAAATTCATGAGACTCATCACCAAAGCTAACACTGACAGCTTGTTTATGACAATCTATAGTAGCATTGACAGTGTTCAAGAAAGGTCTACCAAAGATAATGGGACAGAAGTCATCTTGTGGGGAACCAAGAACTAGAAAATCAGTAGGGTATTTTATTTTCTGACACAAGACTTCAACATATCTAACAATCCCAAGTGGTGTGATGGTGTCTCTATTAGCAAGTTTAATAGTGACATCTATGCCTTCTATTTCAGCGGGTGCTATGTCATTCATAATTTCTTGGTACAAGGGAAAAGGAATAGCACTCACGCTAGCACCTAAGTCACATAAACCATGATAACAATGATCTCCTATTTTAACTGAGACAACAGGCATGCCAACAATAGGTCTATGTTTATCTTTTTCATCGGGTTTGGCAATTCTAGCAGCTTCATCACAGAAATATATAACATGCCCATCAATATTTTCTACCACGAGATCTTTAACCATTGCAACACTAGGTTCTACTTTAATTTGTTCAGCAGGTTTAGGTGCTCTAATATTCCTTTTGCGAACCACAGTTGAAACCTTAGCATGTTCCTTTATCCTAATAGGGAAAGCTGGTTTTTCAATATAATCAGTAGGTACAACTGGATCAACATTGTAAATAATAGTTTCATCTTTAGCTAGGTTGGGTTCTTTAATTTCTTATTTGATAGGGGGATGATATTTAAACCACTTCTCTTTGGGGAGATCAACATGAGTAACAAATGATACACAAAAAGAGGCTACTATCTCAGACTCAAGTTCATATTTAGTGCTAAACTTGTGAAAAGCATCGGTATTCATAAAAGACTTAACACAATCAAATTCAAGATTAATACCTGACTCTTTACTTTTGTCGAGTTCCCAATCTTCAGAGTTGCGTTTAATTATTTCTAAAAGATCCCACCTGAATTCAATAGTCTTCTTCATAAAAGAACCAGTACAAGAAGTATAGAGCATGGATTGATCGTCACGAGAAAGCCGAGCATAAAAATTCTGAATGATAATTTCTCTAGAGAGCTCATGATTGGGGCATGAATATAACATTGACTTAAGCCTCCCCCAAGATAGAGCAATACTTTCTCCTTCACGAGGCCAAAATACATATATATAATTCCGATCACGATGAACTAGATTCATAGGATAAAAATTTTGGTGAAATTCCAATTTCAATCGATTCCAGTTCCAATATCCAATATCATCGCATAGCCTATACCATGTCAATGCTTTTCCCTACAAAGATAAAGGGAAAACCTTCTTCTTAGCTTCATCTTCGGATAAACCTGCAAGTTAAATAATCCACAAATTTCATCCACATATATCAAGTGCATATCAGGATGTTCAGTTCCATCGCCTGCATAAGGATTAGCTAGCAGTTGTTCTATCATACCCGAACAAATTTCATAACCAATATTTTTAGTAGGTGCAGTAGGTTGAGGGTAACTAATTGTGGTTCCGGTCGAGGTGAAGATACCCCGAACAAACCCCTCAAAGGATGATTCTCCATAGTAAAAAGTGACAATAAATTTCAGCATGTAGTAATAATTTTTCCTTACCAATTTCCACTTACCAAGAGCGCTTCACTCCCCGACAACGACGCCAGAAAAGAGCCTTGATGTCCCACAAGTATAGGGCATCAATCGTAGTCCTTTCGATAAGTAAGAGTGTCGAACCCAACAAGGAGCAGAAGAAAATGACAAGTGGTTTTCAGCAAGGTAATTTCTGCAAGCACTGAAATAGTCGGTAACAGGTAGTTTGATAGCAAAATAATTTGTAACGAGCAAGTAACGGTAACGGTAAATAATATGCAGCAAGGTAGCCCAATCCCTTTTGTAACAAAGGACAGGCCAAAATAGCCTCTTATGATAAGCAAAGAGTTCTTGAGGGTACACGGGAATTTCACCATGTCACTTTCATCTTGTTGGTTCAATTCGTGTTCGCTACTTTGATAATTTGATATGTGGGTGGACCGGTGCTTAGGTGTTGTTCTTACTTGAACAAACCTCCTACTTATGATTAACCCCCTCGCACGCATCCGCAACTACGAGAAAATTATTAAGATAAAATCTAACCATATCATCAAACTTTTGGATCCAAATCGGTCCCTTACGAAGTAGCGCATAAACTAGGGTTTAAGCTTCAGTCACTCTAGCAACCCATCATCTAATAACTACTCCACAATGCATTCCCTTTGGCCCAAATATGGTGAAGTGCCATGTAGTCGACGCTCACCTGACACCACTAAGGGAATCACAACATACATATCATCAAAATATCGAACACATATCAGGTTCACATGATTACTTGCAACATGACTTCTCCCGTAACCTCAAGAACAAAAGTAACTACTCACAAATGATAATCATGCTCTAGAACAGAGGGGTATTAAATAGCATAATGGACCTGAACATATAATCTTCCCCCAAATAAACCATATAGTAATCAACTACAAGAAGTAATCAACACTACTAGTCACCCACAAGTACCAACCTAAGGTTCCAGTACAAAGATTGCACACAAGAGATGAACTAGGGTTTGAGAGGAGATGGTGCTGTTGAAGATGTTGATGGAGATGGCCCTCCCAAAGATGGGAGAGTTGTTGGTGATGACGATGGCGATGATTTCCCCCTCCGGGAGGGAAGTTCTCCCGGCGGAATCGCTCCGCCGGAGGGCAAAAGTGCTCCTGCCCAAGTTCCGCCTCGAGACGACCGCGCTTCGTCCCGAAAGTCCCCTCATGATTATTTTTCAAGGTCAAAATGACATATATACCAGAAGATGGGCGCCGGAGGTGGGCCGAGGAGGACACAACCCACCAGGGCGCGTCTGGGGGGCTTGGCGCACCCATGTGGGTTGTGCCCACCTGGTGGGCCTCCTCCGGTAGTTATTTGCTCCAGTATTTTTCATATATTGCAAAATAATTCTCCATAAATTTTCAGCTCATTTGCAGATGTGCAGAATAGGTAACTCTGACGTAGCTTTTTAAGGTCCAGAATTCCAATTGCCGGTATTCTCCCTGTTTGTGTAAACCTTGCATATTATGAGAGAAAAGGGATTAGAATTACTCCAAAAGGCATTGTTATGCATAAAAACATTAGAAATAACAGTAGAAAAAAATGATGCAAAATGGACGTATCAAGCACAAACTAGAGAACACTATTGTCATACTTGTGCATTGGGTGTAGCTAATATTTGAGTGTGTTTCATGGTTGGTTCAATGATTGAGCATAATGGGCTAGGGATAACTTTCTTTACGTTGATATTTTGAAAGATGTGGTTGCTTGTTGATATGCTTGAGTATTTATGTTTACATGTCAAACTATATACAAATGCTTTGAATCACTCTAATTCAAATGTCCATGCAACAAAAGAAAAGATAAGATGATGAATATGATACGTAGCATTCCACATCAAAAATTCTGTTTTTATCATTTACGCACTCGAGGACGAGCGAGAATTAAGCTTGGGGACGCTTGATACGTCTCCAACATATCTATAATTTTTTATTGTTCCATGCTATTATAGTATCAATCTTGGGTGTTTTATATTCATTTACAAGCAACTTTTTATCATTTTTTGAGACTAACCTATTAACTTAGTGACCACTGCCATTTGCTGTTTTTGCTTGTTTTTGACTTTTCAGGAAATCATTATCAAACAGAGTCCAAACAAAAAAAAACTTTGGATTAATTTTTCTGGACCAGAGGAGACCCTAGAAGGTTCGGGAGAAGACCAGACGAGTCACGAGGGAGCGAAAAGCTCGGCAGGCGCGCCCTTAGGGGGGCGCCCCCAGGCTTGTGGCCCCCTCGTGGCACCTCTTAACCTAATTCTACCACTATAAATTCTCAAATATTCCCCTGACATTAGAGAGCCACCCGAAATACTTTTTTCGCCACCGCAAGTTTCTGTTCTCATGAGATCCCATCGGGAGGCCCTCTCCGGCACTCCACTGGAGGGGGAATCGATCATGGAGGGGCTCTACATCAACCTTGTTGCCCTTCCGATGATGCATGAGTAGTTTACCACAGACCTACAGGTCCATAGTTAGTAGCTAGATGGCTTCTTCTCTCTATTTGATCTTCAATACAATGTTCTCCTCGATGTTCTTGGAGTACTATTTGATGTAATCATTTTTTGCGGTATGTTTGTTGGGATCCGATGAATTGTGAGTTTATGATCGCATTATCCATGAATATTTTTCAGTCTTCTCTGAACTCTTTTATGCATGATTATTATAGCTTTGTATTTCTCTCCGATCTATTGATTTGCTTTGGCCAACTAGATTGATTTATCTTGCAATGGGAAGGTGCTTTGTAATGGGTTCGATCTTGCGGTGCTCAATCCCAGTGACAGAAGGGGACATGACACGTATGTATCATTGCTATTATGGGTAAAAACATGGGGTTTATTCATGTGTGAGTTTACTTTGTCTACATCATGTCAACTTGCTTAAGGCGTTACTCCGTTTTTTATGAACTTAATACTCTAGATGCATGCTGGATAGCGATCAATGTGTGGAGTAATAGTAGTAAATGCAGGCAGGAGTCGGTCTACTTGTCTCAGACGTGATGCCTATATACATGATCATTGCCTTGGATATCGTCATGATTATTAGTTTTTCTATCAATTGCCCAACAATAATTTGTTTACCCACCATATGATATCTTCAAGAGAGAAGCCTCTAGTGAAAACTATGGCCCCCGGGTCTACTTTTATCATACTAAAAATCCTACAAAACCTTACTACAATTTTATCTTATTTATTTTATTTTGTATTTTTGTTCAATCTAATTATCAATTACTACACAATTTTATCTTCCATGTAACCGCCAAGGGATTGACAACCCCTTGTTCGCGTTGGGTTGAAAGGATTTGTTAATTATGTGCAGGTGCTGCTGATGAGGTGTTGTGTGGTTCTTCTACTGGATTGGTAACCTTGGTTCTTAACTGAGGGAAATACTTATCTCAACTGTACTGCATCATCCTCTCCTCTTCGGGGAAATTCCAATGCAGTTCACAAGTGGCACATACCATCAAGGAGGCAGAGAACAAGGTTAAGGGTTGACAAGTCTACAATGACAAATAAGATTCACCATGCTAAATTTTGGCTATATGTTTCATATCTTCATAAGTATGTACGAAAAGCATATTCAAATTTCAGGACTAATATAATAAATAAACAAACAACACAAATGTACAAATAAAAATAAATCTAGCCGCTAAAATGCGCCGGTCATCCCGCTAGTTGATATAGAATCTGATTGTATGGAGGCAGACACAATGATCAAGGGAAAGGAACACAACATGTCTAAGTCTGCTTTCTTGATCAGGGAGATCATCAGTAGTATGGGAGAGAGAGATTCTTGCATTACTCACATTCGTCAAAGCGGTAATACTGCTAGTCATTTCATGACTAATTTGTTAGATTGCAACTCCGAATTGCAGTTTGGTTAGGCTCTGGTCCGCATGAGGCACTACTGCAGGATGCTGCTAACGCGACACTACGATCAGAGACCCTTTGAAAAAACTGTGTGCAATGCATTAATCACAAACGGTGGTGTAAAATAACCGTAAAAAAAGATGCAAAATGTTTGCGATGAAGGATACATCAATCATGGTTCAGATTTTAGTTGCGTGTGCGATGAGGGGCATACGGTTCAGTTCAATGAACTGTTTGCGATGCTGCAGAACAAAAGAAACGGGCAGCTAGATGAAGGCGTGTGCGATATACAGCATACAGTTCACTCGGATAAACTATTTGTGATGTGGCGGAACAACAGAAACGGGCAGCCAGATGAAGGTGTGTGCGATATACAGCATACAGTTCACTCGGATGAACTGTTTGCGTTGAGCCAAGAGAACAGAAATGGTTCAACTTAACAAGATGTGTGTGATATGCGGCAAACAGGTCTGTAATCGGAAATGTGTGGGAAGATCGATAACAACATAGATGATTCCTGTTAACAAGCCGTGTGAGTTGTGAGCAAACGATTGCTGGTATACAATTGTCAGTGATTGATGAAATCATCACTGACGGGTTCCATTGTTTAGTCCGTGTGCGATGTGATTTGCTCTGTCTACAGAGCATCAACATATATACTTAAAAAGACAGCATTGCAAAACCAAATTAAGCATACAATTACACAAGTGACTACACACATAACATTTCCACACACCAAAGTAAGCAATTACATGCATACTAAACTAGGAGAAACGAGGATCTAATCATCTACTTATTGTTGTGACGACACTTGCCATTGCTCTGCTTCCGGCTAGATCCCTGGCCGTTTTGCGGAAGGAGGCACTTCCTCATGTCAACGACCCGCCTGTACATCTCGTAGCTCGTGTACGCCTCCTTGGCCGCGTACACGACGTGAGCTTTGTCGAGTTTCTCCATCCAGGCCGAGTGCCAGGCACGCTTGTCCTTGTTGCAGGAATCCTTCATGTCTTTGTAGTAGGGGTCGATGATGGCCTCGGTGAGGTGAACCAATGAGTCCTTCTCATGCTCGTTGCTGCCCCAGATCTTGTATTGGCCCTGGATGTCGACAAGATTCTGGCAGGCGATGCCCGAATTCTTGAGCACCTTTACGTCGTTGGTGATGTCCACCATAGCGAACATGTAGTGGGGGCTGTTGACAAACCTGGGGAAACGCTCGCAAGGCCTTGTGGCCAGGCAGTAGTGGTAGACGAGGACATGGTTGCGCACGCACATCTGGGCGACGGTGACCTTGGGACGAGAGCCGGCACGAGCGCGGGTGTACTCAAGGTCGAACCTGACCACCTTGTACTTCTCCTCGGCAAGTAACAGCTCCATGATGTGGATGGAGTGCTCCACCCAGACCAGGTTGTTGGTGTACACCACCGAGAGCTCCGTGAACCTTCTGTGGGTGTCCACCACGGCATGCATGGTGAACTGCTGCTCGTCGTCGGCAGCCGCTCGGAGCGCCATTGGAGTCGCGTAGGATACCCTCTATGAATTTGTCGTGGTGGGTGTGCTTCTTGCAATGGTTGGGCCCGATCCAAAGGTTGAAGAGACACAAGGGTTAAATGGCCGCTGTAATAAATGGGGGCCGGCTGGCCTGTAATCGTCACGTCTTGTCACCGCGTTCATAGCGGAGGATTCCAGTGCATGCTTGACAACACCGCATCGCACGCGTTTTGTTTGACCACGCGTGGGCTCGAAGAGGCGCCAAATGTATTGTCGGTGAGCCTGTTCCCGCGCTAACGCGCAGTTTACCGCGCAAGCTTCCCACTCGGCTAGTTTGGCCACGCGTCGGCTAGAAGAGGGACAAATCGTGGGCGTTTATTGGCAAAAAGCTTTGTAAAAACGAAGTGTGTGGAATGACTTCGGTCATAAGTTTACCCGTGGGTGATGAGGTCAAAATTACACAGAAGCGTGATGATGGACACTCGAGTGTGATAATTAATTCTACGCTCTACAGGGCACACGGTTGAAGAAACCAACAGTTTGCAATAATGAAGAAGATCGCAGTCGAGTTAGCTATACAGATCGTGTGCTATGAGATCGACAAGTTAAACAGATTCGAGAATGGTTAATAAAATCTATGCCCATTGCATATTAAGGTCAAAATAGTGCTACCAATATACGAGTCTCATACGATGCCATTTCAATGATTGTACCACAAAAGCTCGAAATATTACAAGGTTCAAATTCCAAAGTTATATGGCTCAAATTCAAAGATTACAAGGTTCAAACTGATATTAGAAATGAAATTCAGCTCATCAGCTGCAAATACTCACGCTGATCCGCTGAACATGGATATCAGAGAGGCTCAAACTAATATTACCACTTGTAAGTCTAGTTTCGAAACCTCATAATTTTTGCAAAGGGGTCAGCCACTGAGAAGTCATGTATGGGGTTGACACGATGACTTCCGATTACTCTGTCATCTGAAGTTCCAAAATGAAATTCAGCATTTTCGGAGCCTATTCCATTCTGCCGCAGCCGCCGGCACTGATCAACAAACCATTCATTTTTGCGAAATAAATGTAGGGCAAACCTCATTACCTTCAGCACCCTTGCTCTGACAACAAAGAACCTGGCGAATATAATCTCCGGTAAGGTCCCTCGGTAGGAGTTCAAAGTAATTTCTGAGAGATGCAGATCTAGGCATTTGATGTGATTGTTATATTTTATGACATTATCCACCACCGGGCCTAATCTTATCTGCAAAAGAAGAAAACGTGTTAGTGCCTACATGCAGTTTTGAACACTACTACAGGCCTATTTGGTTTGCAGGATTTGTAAAATGCACTAACATGCCATCTTCGATCCGACATGATTAACATGGGCCTTTGATTACAATCTAGAAAAATGTAGCCTTCTGCACAAGAGGTTGGAGTGGATGAAAAGTTCCCTAAGAAAACTAGTACAGATGAATCCAAAGGAGAAATGCTTATGGATTGTAACCATATGGATCAAGCAACCAATATGGGGGGGGGACATATATGTACTGAAATCCTCCAAAAAGTCCTTCAGAAATCGTAGTACATTGTCATTGTAAACTTGGAAAAAGGTGTCACAAATTGAACTCCCTTATGGTTAACATTTAACAGGAAAGGAACATCACCTCGATATATAGCTTCTCCATGCACGGAAAGCATCTCAAGAAACTGACAACTTGCTCCAGGTTGGGGCCAATAGATTCTAGTGCCAAGACCTTCACTGTGTGTAGTTTCGGGGTCAAGCTTGTCGGAATCATTTTCTGGATGACAGATGAACATACATCTTCAAAATTAGAAATAATGTTAATTTCTAGAAGGAGAGGTAGAAGGCGGCTGTTGTACCTGAACGGGTGTGGATCCAATAACAAGTTCGGAGTATTTGTCAAATGAGTAGCCCACCACTTTCAATTTCGGCGCAGAAATGACATTGATTCTTGTTGGACCTTCTTGATCAACTACAAGTAATCTCTCAAGTGAAGGTGTGTCCTCAATGACCATACCGTGGTACACATCTTGTGATGTCTTCTTGCCGCACCAGCAACACACATAAATAGTCCGGAGAGTCATGGAGGTGATGTGGAAGCTACTCAACCCATTGATCGCCTGAAGACGAAGGTACTCGAGTGCAGTACAGCCACGGAGCAGGCGCTGCATGTCACCGTTTTAGAGGCAGACGGCGATGAGCTCGAGGTGCTTCAGTCGTGGTAGAATAAGAGCGGGCGCGTCATTAAGGGGGGGTTTGGAATGGCAATTCCTGAACTTGGTGACGCGCAGCATGGGCGCGAGGCGGAGCGCGGACATTGGCAGCGAGCGCATATGCCCATCATCAAAAGTGAGCTTCTCGAGCTGATCTAGGGCGGGGGATCGGAACCAGTCGTCAAGCTTGGCTCGGTCCTTGCCATTGGAACGGAACTTGCCCATGCTAAGGCCTCTGGTTGGGCCAGGGTGACTGCCGAGGATCTTGGAGAACGCGTCCAAGCTTTTGTGATAGCCATGGCAGAGCTCGTGAGTGTCGATGAAGTCGAGAGGGGTGGAGTTCCATAGGGGGCGCCACCACCGGGAAAGGACGGTTGTCCACGCCCCATATTTGATTGGGAGGAGGGAGATGATGACTATCAACATATCATCGGGGAGGCTGCTGATGAAGTCTAGGCCTGCTGGAGTCACTTGCGGTTCATGCTCGACCCGCCTCCGCTTGTTGGCAGCCCCATTGTCCACCTCCGGAGTCTCCTTGTCAGCGGCGCTTTCTGATAGAAGTGGGAGTACAGGGAATATTTAGTTAAAACAGGGCAATAGAAAAGTGTATTGGTAACTAGAAGTTAGTAGATAGGAATAGAGTAAGAAAATGGAATAACAATTGGTTGCTTAAATACTACACAATTCATTTGATATTGGTGGGTAAGTCAACATGCAGATACTTGAAAAGAACACTTACTTCGAACAAAGTCTGGACGGATGATATCGTCAGGAGAGTTAGCATATATCTCATGACCAGGCTCTTTTATGTGCAGTGCAATTTTAGTGCCAGCTTTCAGTACATAAAACTTAGAAATTTCTTTCCAAAGGCCAGTGCCAAAATAGGAGTCACCACGTTCATCAAGTCTTACAGTAGCAACGATTGTAAATCCATGGTTTGTGTTCAGTATGACATCCCTGTTGTCTTGATTTATGTAAAGGGAAAGATTGTGTACTACAGATTCTGTTGCATAGCAAGGGACGCGCTATAGAAAATGGTAGGATTGTTAAAGAAAATATGGTAACATGCAAATATGGGCCCAAATTGAAAGAACTGTACAGTAGTTGAAATCGAAGGACAAAAATCTATAATTAAACAGATAGGGTAAACATGATGTCATGGAAATATAAGAGTAATCGAAAGAACAATACATCATTAATTTGCATAATATAGAAAGAAGAGGAAAAAATCCCCTTTGACGTATATGGTGCATGTGGCACCTTTTATCCGAATGTAGCAATATTTAGTATATGTTCAGGAAAGTAGGCCATGCCAACCGATTTAGGGTGAGATTGAGCATACCGCGCGCATCCTCGAGTCATCTGGTACGGTGAGATGGAACTCCATGGATGTATAGCGGAGGCCGCAAAGTCCTGATGTGTCCACGCACTGTACACTCTATGAATGAAAGAAAACCCTCAAATCAGCTTGAATAAAAATGAATTCATGGCGATTTCGGCCGGGTGATTAAAGGAGGCAGATGAACTGGGATAAGAGATAAGATAATATCTCATTAAATTAGTTACCTTATTGTTCATGAGAAAAAACCCTCAGTACGGCGGATTCCCCATCCGGGCAGAGCTGGGTCGACTGCGAGCAGTGTCGAGAAAGTCGATGGCGATAGGCGGCGGCAAGCGGAAGTAGCGAAATGCGGTGGGGTTTGCCGGCAGCCTAGCGGCGGCGGCAGGCGTCGAGCTAAGTGGTTGCTGCCGCGATAGACGGTGCCATGCATAGACGCGGAGGAGCTTGTGCAGGTGTGATTGGGGACCGGAGGGGGTGGCAGGCGGGGTGAGGGTTTTTGTGACGTGAGGATGGTGAGGGTTTTCTTTTTTCTTTTTTGAATTGGGTGGTGAGGGTTTTCTGTCCCGCAAAGAGTTTCGGAGGCAACGGTTTGCTAGAGCCAACCGTGTGTGATTGACGTAACAGGAAAAATGAAAGTCATTGCACACGGTTCCAATTTTGAGAACCGTGTGTGATTGACGTACTTCCTCCGTCCTGGTTTATTGGTCCCCTTTGTAATTTGTACCAAATTTTGACCAAATATTTAACTAACAAATGTTTATGCATGTCACCAAAAATTATATCATTGAACACTATGTTCAAATACGCATCCAACGATATAATTTTTGCTGACCTGCACTAACATTTAGTCAGTTAAATATTTGGTCAAAATTTAACACAAATTACAAAGGGGACCAATAAACTAGGATGGAGGTAGATTCCATCAACCGCGAACTGATTGCATCCATATCCCACATTTAGACATAAGTAAACATAGATTAAACATACTCAGACATAGATAATAAGCGTACACAAGTATAGTTCAAGCATAAGTACATAGTTCAACCGTCATTAAGCATATTCAAGCGTACATAGTTCGATCCCACATCTCATCTCATCTGCCGGCATGATCCCGAAGCTTCTCCAGGTAATCGGCGTACGCGGCGTGCACCACCCTGCGAGAATACTTCTGCTTGAAGGAGCCAACGGCTCGTCCTCTTGCATGCGCCAGAACACTTTCATACGCGTCATGAAGCTTTTGGTTGCAAAATGGGCATCGATAGCCGTTGTCCCAGGTCCTAATACGCCTGTTATGCATTCCCGTATAAAGCTCCCTCAGGATTTGCCTCTTGTACCTCCTCTGGCCATCTTTATCCTCGTTGTCCACATCGTCAGACAACACCTATAGAAATAGTAAAAAAAAAGTGGCGTCAAATTAATGTTTACAAACTAATCTCTAGCGAACATTTGGCAGTTGCCAAAATTGGGCATCAAATCAATGTCTACATGCCGTGAAGTAGGATTAGGAATTTATGGCTATTTTTTATACATATCCAGAGATTATGGTTCGTTTTTTAAGCACAGTCGTCTATGTACAGACCAATCTTGAAGAAAATAATAGCACAAACATATAGGTAGGTCATTCAAAATCAATTGTCAAGTCCTGGCTAGGAATTATTAGCACGAACACTAACCCTAGTCGGATTACTAACAGAAATCATTTGCACAGATGAAACAACTAATCACTTATCACTTGTACCATTCAAACAATCAATACACTACACGGACCTAACGAAACTTACTCAAATTTCATGGATTGGGAGAACATAACCATAGGATTTCTATTCCAAAAAGGGGGAGACAGGAGTAACCAGAGAAACCCTAGGATCTATTTGACACATAAATGGGTATAGATGACTAACCAGTTATCCATCGTCGTCGGAGTCGTCGCCGGGGTGGTCGTCGGAGTCGTCGCCGGGGTCGTCGCCCGAGTCATCACCGGAGTCGATGTGGACCTCTTCCTCCGGCTGTGGAAGTTCGACGATGTCAGGGTGCAGTGATACCTCGCCGGCGGTGACGGCAACATCTGTCTCCATCTCCACGCCGTGCTCCGGTGCTTCAGCAGCCCCAGCGTTGCCACTCCCTCCGATGGGGCGCTTCGGTGGCATCCTCATACACTGACGGCTTTGAGGACTGAGAGCGGCATTGAGGATGCAAGCGGAGAGAGAGGATTGTGTGTGTGGCGAGGATGGGGGTGCGGCCGCTCGGGCGCGCCATTAATATGGAGTAGTGGGAGAGAGGTGGGCGGCGGTCAAACCGCTGGCTCGCCTCCCGGTGAGCCTGCGCACCGGACTGCTGGCATGCCTACCGTCGTTTCACACAGCTACTCGCACGCCTCCCGATGACACTGCGCAGTGAGCACGCCTCCTGTCAATTCACACACCTGCACGCACGCCTCCCGGTCCGCCTGTGCGGCGGACTGCTCGCATGTGTCCCGTCAACTCACGCCTGCTCGCACGGCAAACGGGTCGCGTGGCGGCACATATATTGTTTTTCTATTTGGATGATTAATGTTGCCGCTTTATTTCTTAACCGAAGCATGGCACGTACCATTGTTGGTCTAACGTTCACGATTCGAATAAATAATCCATTTGGGATATTGGTTCCCAATTATTAATAATCTCTCGTTTGTAAGAAGATAAAGATTACATCAAAACTGGTCTCAAATTTGACAATAAAAAGTACAATGCCACTTTGTATTGGTGTCCATATGACAACACGATAAGTTTCATGAATTTCAAATAAGTTTTGGATGTACTAGAATTTAAAAATCAAGATTCTCAATGTTTGAAATTTCTTACACGGGGAGTAAACATGCACCCAGTGAGAAACATGTGTTTTTGCAATCCATTTAGGTGCACTATCACGTGTGCATGTAGCTCAAATGTGATTTTTGCACATTATACCCCTGGAAAATCAATCAATGTACTAAAACGTCTTAATGATCTCTGTTTTTTTAAATTAAAACGTCCCTCCTTTGGTAACATATGTTCACCACGGGATAATTTAACATGCATCGTAATTGTAGTGGATTCGCGGTGTGTGTGTGTGTGTGCGTCTGGGGGTGGCGGGTGGCTGGCAGTACACTACGAGTCGTGAGCCACCATGTGGGTTGGCCATTTTGTGAGGCAGGTGCCATGTCAGAGTCGTGAATTTGTTATTTAAAACATTACACAACCCTTTCATGCATACATGTTTTGGCCACATGCAGTCGATGGTTGTCCTACACGACACTCGATACTCGCGTGTGACGCTTTCTGTGGGCCCACGAGGTCGTCGTCCATCACTTTGACAAACAGCCGGCAGAGAGGTTAATTTGACCAGCAAGGTAGAATCTTTTTTGTTTGTGTTATGGTGGGAGTATATAGTACGCGTCGAAGAGGTGGGAGGGGACTAGCATATATACTATACATACGCATCCGTGAACAAGTACACCTCACTCAGTGTCGGGACTTTTCGGTTTCCGAGGCACGTGCCACATCAAAGTTGTGAAATTGGCTATTCAAACATCGCACAACACCTCTTTGGGCCACATGCATGCAGGCGGTGGTTATCCTAGCACACTCACGTGTGATGCTTCCATCTGTGGACCCACGGGGCCATCGTCGATGCATGCAGCACTTTGACCTACATCGGGAGAGATTAATTAATTTCACCATCAAGGAGGATTCTTTTTGGGTTGTATTACGGTAGGAGCATATAGTATGCGTCGAAGAGGGGGAAGGGGACCATCATATGTAGTACGCTTCATGAACCTCGCTCTGTGTGGGGACTTTACGGTTTTCGAGGCATGTGCCACATCAAAGTTGTGCATTTTGGGTATTCAACATATGTTTGGCCCACATGCAAAGCGATGGTGGTTGTCCTCTCGCACCCACTTAAGTGGTTATCAGCGATATCGATGCTTTTCATCTGTGGGCCCGCTTACTTTGCCTGACAATGAGAGAGGTTAATTTGACTTAGGAGGGGATTATTTTGTTTGTAATACGGTATATATATAGGTCATGCTCTGGGATGACATGATAGAGTTTGAGCACACACATGCATGTGTGTGCATGAATCCCTCCCATCGAGTCGAAGTGGCTAGTACCACGACACGTCATGACCCGATCTCGCTCTGTGTGGGGACTGTACGATTTTCGACGCACGCGCCACATCAATGTTGTGAAATGGTATTCAAACATGCATGCACGCATCACCTCCATACATATGCATGTAGTGGTTGTCTTCGAATGGTACACTCCCTCGCGTGGTTATCGGCGACAAGCCTATATATTCATGGGCCCGCGTGGACATCCATGATCACCTTGACCGACAACAAGATAGGTTACCATGGCGGATTCTTCCTTTGGTTTGTGTTATCGTAGTATAGGTCATGGTGAGATTCAGACCTAATTAAGTTTGAGTGCATACTATGCACGCATGCATGCATGAATCCCCGTCATCGGCTTGAAGTGTGGTGCGACATACATATGCATCGTCAACTAACCCTCACTTAGTGTGGGGATTTCTGGTTCGAAAGCACGGTGCCACATCAAAGTTGTTCCATTGTGTATTCAAACACACCTCTCCATACATATGTTTGGGCCACACGCATGCAGTGGTTATCTTCGGGGACTAGCTACTTGCATGATTATTGGCGAGCTAGCCCATCTCCAGGGTCGCATGGACGGCCATCACTTTGACCAACAACAAGAGAGAGGTTGTAAGACCAAGGTGGATTATTCTTGGTCCGTTTTATGATCCATCTTGGTGAGATGCCTCTCTGGCCCGCCGACTGAAAGTGGGTGTGTGTGGGGGGCGGCACTAGTACAGAAAAGCCTAGCTATGGCGTGCCAAAAAGTGCCTTGCTAGCGTAGGAGCCCGACGCCACCAATATGGCGCCAGTGTTAAAATATAGCAGTGGCGTTGGTTCGTACGCCAGTACAGTTTCTGGTATCTATGGCGTTGGATAAAGTGACACGACAACAATGTCAAATATACCTACGACGTAGGTGTTTCTCCACACGTCATAGATATGGAGAAACATTAGAGGCATTGCATATACTTCCGACGCCATTACTTAGTTTGAAAGCATAATAGGAAAAACGCTACCACGTTAGCCGAAAAACGGTGTCGTGGCACCGTTTTTTAAGATCAATAATATTTCTAGCCACGTAACATTAATTAAAATACATCCATGATAATTATGTGTAGCACTTAACATTAAGATAGCTAGGCAAAGTGTACGTAGCTGATCTATTAGTTTACAGAACCACAGCATAGCTAGCTGTCACTATCCTATTACATCAATAAAAAGGATCATCAATGTATTTCTTTGTCGGATCCGCAAGAGACACCGGTCCGTCAGCATCGCAACCCTACTTATTAAGATGAGCTTTTATCTCCTCCGAGCTGGCAGGTGCGCCGCTGTTGAAAACGCCGGCATGGTGGATGACATCCTTGTTGGGGATGGTAGCAAACTTGAGATGGACGCGTCTGAACTCATCTCTAGTATCTCCTGGGCTAATTTCCTCCATTTTCTTCCCCGATGCAAGGATGTCAGAGTTCTTTTTAAGGTGTTGTCCCTGCCGTATGTAGTCCTCCATGTGGTGGACGATGTAGTAGCCGTCTGTATCACTGTTTTCCGGCTGCTGCATGCAACAAAAGTCAGTTTTGTGGGCTAAGTGTACCGCTTTAAATTTGTCGAACTTGCGATACCCCTCTCTGATCACTCCTTCCCGACTAGTATAATTTACCAGTACTTCATTGAGAACCTTCCTGATGCCTCTGTAGTCTTTCTTCACTTTCCTCGTCGAATCCAAGAAATAAGTTTCGGCGAACTTCGGGAAATAACGATGAGGACACAATGTTCTCTGTGTAAAAAGTAGAGAAATACCAATTATGCTCGAGTATATAATGTTTTGACGTGGAAGCAGAATGAGATTGTACAAAAGAATAGTGTGTACCGAGTACCGAATGACTTACTTCAGATAGTAGGGCACTAGAAGGCAATTTTTTTTAATGTTGGCAAGCATGAAGTCTGTCAGGTAGTTCCTCATAGCTTGACGGCGATCAGGGAGGTTGACATTGCTCTCGTGCATGAGGTAGGGGTCCGCTACCGCGACAACCTTGTTCAGCTCACATATTGCAGTGTAGGCGGTATTGATTGCCCATAGGTGTATTAAGGAAGGACCAAGCTTGTATATGTGGAATAGGTTGAAGATGTCTTCGAATGGCACATAGAACTTCTCCGCGGGGAAACTATCGCAGAAACCAATATTAGATGGCACCATCACTATGAAAACAGGACAAAACATTGGCAACCCTATAAAGTCCCTGCAAACAAATCAGCACCTACAATACATGATTTCAACCACATTTCCTCAAAAATTCGACAAATCCATGTCCATGAACAATTAAATCTTTGTGATTTCAGCCACATTTCCTCAAATCCATGTCCAATACAACTCACAATATTACAAATACAACTAATTTACGCTAAAATATACATGTGTACCAATTGTAACAAATATGTCTATGAACTTCAAGAAAATGGAGAGATCTCACTTACCGACGGAATCGTGGTCTCCGCGCCTGGGCAGAATGATGCCGGACGCTTTGCAACCCGAGATGACGGCCGGAGAGGCGAGGTCGAGGTGGTTGCCGCCGGCTAGGGAGGGGGCGGTGGCCGAGCGAGAGGTGGGGGAGGGGGTGGTGGCCGAGCGAGCGGTGGGGGAGGTGGGCGAGGTCGACAGGGGCGTCGACGGCAGATGATGCGGCGGCAGGCGGCGACGAGGGCCGGTGGCCGCGGAGGCCCGAGATAACTTGAGTGTTAGCGCCAAACGAAATCTTCCCCAAATCCGCTAAGGGAATGGCGAAAAATAGCTATGGCGTTGGTGACGTCACCAACGCCATAGATATTTAGCTATGGCGTTGGCTACGTCGCCAACGCCATAGCTATGTTTCACCAATTATTAGCCGCTTTAAATTGGGGCAAATCGATCTTCACCCACCAAATTCCGTTTAGCGCTATATTTTGCACGTAGCTATATTTATTTTATTAAGATTGAAGTACACATACAGTCGATACACACTACAATGCTGCTTAATAATAAAAGATACATATAAAATTAATTAAGTGCAGCGACGTCGTTTCTGAATTCTCTCGACAGAACTTTCTACACTACCCAACAACGTGTTTCGGCTTCTTTTCGTACACTTTGTTTTGAGCTGGACTTCACTTTCTTCTTGATAGATGCCCGATTGTTTATCGTCATCATGCTCATCTAGATCTTCCTTCTTGGACAAATCTTTATCGCTCTGTTCTTTCTATTTTTTGTACAAAAGACTTCTCACTTCCTGAACCTCTGCACGGACATCGTGTCCGTCTGGCTGATTTTCATGTCCGGCCTCTTTCTTCATGCCTCCTTCTTCTGGCTTATCATCATGTACTGTCGCCCTTTCTTCGACTCCGGTATCCTCCTCGTCCTCACCATGACTTGTCCATCATGTGTAACCAGGCATGAAACTATGTTTCAACAAGTGCATCTTCACATGACCAGTGGAAGGGTCACTCAAAACTCCGTTTTCGCAGTTCTTACATCGACATAATATCTCTTTTTTGCCTCTGCGATTCATATCTTCCAACGCCACCTCAAAGAACTCATTTATAGTTCAATCCATATAAATATATATGTAAGAATCTTTTCATATCATTTCCTACAAAAAGGTCTTTCAACACCACAATATATACCTTTTGCTAAAAAGTGAAAAACGGAAAATTGAGCATATATTACCTAGATTAGATCGATATAGATGATATCGCGGTCGAGGGCAGCGGACGGCCGGGTGTATTACTTAGGATCTGCAGAGAGAAACAAGTAGGATAATGTTCACACAGCAGTATGAGCTAGCTAGATACGCACAGCAATCAATCTATATATAGAGAGAGCTGCATATACCTATGGCGCGCTACCATCTGGGACGCCAGCACAATATCCGTTAACTGATATTGGGCCCTACTTAAGCACTAATGGCGTGGCCACAAAGTCCCATGACACAAGTATCAGACACAGTGCTGGCGTAGGTGTTTTCCCAGCGCCAGCAGTACTCCACGGAAGTGGAGGATTGCCGGGCCCATAGACTAATGGCGTACACTTGAAATCCTACGCCAGCGCTATGCACCTACTAATGTCGTATCAAATAAGACGACACCACCACTATTTGAAAAAAGTAGTGATGGCGTTGGCTGCAAATGGCGTGCCATCAACGAGAGTTGTGGCTAGCACTTTTTCCACTAGTGGGGGGGACTGCTACTTCGCACTTTGCTAGGTGAACCTCCGTGGGGGGGGGGGCATGCATTCACAGTTTAGGATTCCCTTCCTGCCGACACGAGGGGGGGCAAGCAATACCGTGCGCTTTACGAGATAGGTGCCACATCGAAGTTGCATTTGGTATTTGAACATCAAACCACCCTTTTCATACATATATTTGGTCCACATGCAAGTGTGTTCGTGTTCTGACCCTCTCCCGCGTCATTTTTCGCCAAATTTATGAACATTAGACAAGTCGGATGACGCAACAGACACGGTTCACTCACGCTAACCGTGTGCCACGCTGGTGCCCCTGTCACGCACATCCGCACAGTACATTGGGCTCCACGAGGCTTCCCCTCTCAAAAATATCTACCCGCGTGCAGCTTTTTTCTGTTTGATAACACACGGTTATTATGTTTCGACCGTGTGTGACGTTTCTTGTTCCCGCTCCCGCCTGCATCCCTCGAAAATATTTGCCCGCCTCGAGGGTTTTTCTGTTTCATAACACACGGTTGTTATTTCCGGACCGTGTGCGATGCACCATCATCCAAATTTTCAATAGCCCCGGCATTTCACTCCCGCGTAGTAAAATTTTCAGTAGCCGCGTCATTTCCTCAAACACACACCCCTCCTCCACACACACACACCAAAACCTCCTCGGGCGCGTGCGCACACACACACACACAACCCCCCTCCCTAGCAAGGTCGCCGCCGCAAGGCCTCCATTGTCAACATCTGCCGGTTTGCCCATGTAGCTTACCTACCGATCTCCATACCCAGGCCGCCCTGAGTTTCTTAGATGACGCCTGCCAAACGTCCCCTTTCCCACAGATCCCCATCCCCATCCCCATCCCCCACTCCAGAGCGTCGCAGCCTAAGCCCGGCTACACTTCCCATGGAGCTCGAGGAGCGACTGGCCCAAAAGAGGTGTATCGCGGTCTCTTCGCCCGACGTCGCCGAGGAAGCTGACGACCATTACTAGCCCCAGGCACTCAATCAGCGGGCTAGAGTATGCGGGTATGTTGCGGACGCCGGCTACGACATCGAGGTCATCGATAGCAACGGCCTGACGCGGGCTATGTCACAGGTTAAGTGGCCCACACCCAACCCCTCGGGTTCAACCGCCGTCGATCTCATCCATGGCCCCGCCGCTGATCTCCTCTGGCTCGCTGTCAAGAATTTGCCATCCTACATCGCCATCGAGCCCCTTTTGTCATTTCTGAAGGACACATTCTGCGACGCTGACTTGGGATCCACAGCTTCCAAGTCAGACCTCATCGACGGCGACCACGAGGAGGGCACCCTCTCCGGCTCTTCCAAGGGGAAAGAGCCCGTCTGCGACATCAGGGAGGGCACCCTATAGCCGTGCTCTTCCAAGGGGAAGGAGCCCATCTGCGACAACATGGAGCGCATCCAGGGTCCGTGCTCTTCCCACGGGAACGAGCCCATCTGTGACAAGTGAGGAAACCAATGATTTGTTTTGTCGTGCCTCTTCACAGGGGGGAACCCATGATTTGTTTTGTCGAGTCCCTTTTGTAGTGTAGTGGGAATATGTCCAGTTTTAATTGCTATATTTGGTTGTTTGCAGTATGCCTTATTTATTTCAGTTGTTTACAATGTGATGCTCTATATGTGCAATTATTTACTGTGTAGTACATTTCATCAATCCAGTTTTAAACATACTGATAGGAATGCATATATTTGCTTGCTGTTAAGCCTGTTATAGCTAGCATATTCCTCTTTTAAAGTTTTTGATTGTTCGGTTGTTTGTAGTTAGCATATGTCTAGTTTCAAATGATATCTTTGGTTGTTCGTAGTATGCCTTGTTTATTCCAGTTATTCACAACATGATGTTCTATATGTGCAAGTATGAACTGTGCAGTTCAATTTCATCAATATCAGTTTCAATAATACCACTATGAATGACTACATTTGGTTGCTGCATCTTGTAGTTAACACGTCTTTCCATTTTTATTTAACAATAACCAGTGTACTTAGACCAGCACAATACCAGTTTGAATGACTATGTTTGCTTGTAGTTAAATGTTATGCCTGTTGCAGTCAACACACATTTCCACTTGTTTTGCTTTACTAGCATGCTTAAACCTGCACACTGAATCTATCTTTTGGAAATTATTTTATCTGCCATGGATATATTTGGTTGATGTTTAGCCTGTTGTGCTTAACATGCCTCTCGATGTACCTACACAGGACAATTTTGGGAACGACTGTTATTTTCCATCGAGATTAGTTTCATCACATGGCTTATATATACTCACTATTCAGGATATCGGTAGCTGGTACCATATAGGCCGGGGGCTAATAAGGGACTAATCGGTGAATCGGACTTTTAACTAAATATATCTGTAACCCATTTATCGTTAGGTTAACTAGGGTCATATGTAATATATCTGAGGCTACATAGCAACATGCACTGTACTTAATGTCTAAATATGCAATCCTAAGCTACATAGCAACAAGCAAGAGTGTTACCTTAATGTTCTGATGATGTCTAGATATACGTAGAAGAGCAGCAGCAACAACAACAACAACAACAACAACAACAACAACAACAACACAGCCCTGTTTGGATACTCAACTTAGCTAGAGGTTAGAGTTAGTTTCTAGCTCATGACTAACCCTGAACTAACTCCATCCAAAGAGCTGTTTGGATGACAGGGTTAGATTGACAATAAATGCACTAGGAGAACTAGCTCCAATTAGCACCTCTTGGGTGGGATATTTTTTTGGATGGGTTAGATGCAACTAACTCAAACTAGACCTCGTGTTTGGATATACTTTAGGGCTATTTGAGCCCGAACTAGCTCAAACTAACTGTAACCCATGGATACAGCAGCAGTTAATCAGCCGATAATTTGTAAAAATGCAATAATCTCTTTCCGGCCCATAATATAAGATGTTAATTCATCTAATATGTGAGTATATTGGATGTTATAAGATATTATAAAAGAGTTTTGTACTACATCATTGTGCAATTGCTGTTTAGCTTCTAATATTAACTTGGTGCTTTTAGGTACATATGTCATTGGTAAATATCCGCGCTTGGACCCTTTCTGCGTATGGGACAATGAGATATCGATGAACCAGCATCAAATGAGGAAGCTGATAAAGATTGTTAGTAAAATGGGTCAAAAGATGGCAATTAAACTATTTGATTACACTTTATCCAAGACAACAGCGAACTGCAGGATTGTAAGTAAGAACTCTGCAGCCTTCTTTTTACTGCACATAATGAGTTGTGTTAGATGATAATGTCTGAATCATTTTTCCTTTGCAGTGGTTCCCAAAGCAGTTTACTCAAGATTACCTCTTAAACTACATGATTGGTGGACATGCAAAGGTTAAAGTATTTCTACCAGAACACGATGATTATCTAGATGTTTTCATGAAGACCGTGAAGGATGGGCGGTCGGCCATCACAAGGGGTTGGACTAGAGTCGTGCGTGCCTTCTGCATGGAGGAGGGCACAATATGGGCATTCCGTTTCACCTTGTTCAGCAACCAGAATGTATTTCGCCTTTTTCTTTACCGTCTTTAATAGTACAAGTATACAACTGTGGTTCATCATTCTTTATTTGGTTCTTATGTAATTCTTGAACATATGTACCTATGAATCGAATAATGCATTGGTTGTTTAAACCTGATGAATATGAATAAAGCTATAGCATACATTCAAATTCAAATCTGGTACGATTTAAAATAGCAGCAATTAAATTACGGTGAAATTACGCTCTCCAGGTCGTTACGGCACACACGGTATATACACCATAATCCGACACGGTTCACAGAGAGGAAACGTGTGCAAGCATGCACATAGTTGCCGTTTACAAAGAATGTGCGATGTCAGACAATATCACAAACGATGTGGGCAAACTAAACGTTTGTGATAGTTGCCTTATCATACACGATTCGCAACCATGAACTGTTTCTGATGTGGTATGCATCGTAAACGTTACACCATAGAATAGCGTGTGCGATAGTTGTCGTGTACGATGATGTTACGACGGTCCGACGTTTTGTAATCCTGTCCGAGACTCGTACGATGATTAGCTAATCTTCTTAATTAGTTATCGCATATGGTTTGGGAAAAGCGAATGTGTGGGATTGTCTGCTTATCATACATGTTCTATAATCGTGAACCGTTTGTGATGGGCCGCGCATCGTAAACGTAACACCATAGAATACCGACTGCGATGGCAATGCGAGCACAACCGAGTTGCAAGGATGCAGCGTCTGGGTGGCTCCTTATCTCCGACGGTTTCTGGGTCATGTGGGAAGGACCCCCCCTATCGCAGTCACTCACTTGGCGACGGTTCCAAATGCCATCGGGGAAAGGGGTTAAAAACCGTTTGTATAGCACCTCGCTGTACCAGTGAGGTCCTGAAAATTGTTGGACGTGATTGTAATCCTAAACTTTGAGTAATGCAAGATTTTATTCGCAAAAAACAATAAGTAGGTTGTGCTTTGTTATCGCATCTGGGACTAAACGTGGAGGTGGAGTATTGGAGTTCGAATCTCCCTCAACGTAGTTGTATTTTTTTTTAGGACTGCGCGTGGCGCAGTGGTAGGAGTTGCCGGAGGGCACTCCACCCGCCCGAGTTCGATCCCCGTTGGGGACGAATTCCGGGTGTCTCACCTCGCGGCATTGTTCAGTAGGCACAGTGTACGCAGTACTGTTCACTATAAACAGTACTAATAAATTTCGCAGGTACCTCACGACGTCTTCGAGCCACAGGTGAGGACGACGTGCCCGTCGTTCCCGGAGTCGAGGACTTCGGAAGTCTCACAAGACGGTTGGAGATATAGGTTGTAGGTCTAGTTTAGGCGCATAGTCGGGGGGTGTGAGTTGTGGTGTGCGTGTGTGTGGTGTGTGTGTCTGTGAGTCCGAACAGATACTACAGCTTGTATACTCAGTTGAGGCTCAAAAAAACGTATTTGTATTTTTTTAAGGTTAGGAAAACAGAAAACATAAATGGGCCGAGTCCAGGACGAACGGGGGTGTGCGCCAAGTTGCAAATAACACTGTAATGTGCCAAATAGGAGATGGGATTTCCAAGACCTCCCTAGGGGAGGCTACGCTCTCTATCGCCCACAAATGGGCTGGCCCAGTTCGGCAGCGTGCTGCGTTCATTCATTGGTGTTGTTCTTTTTTTGTTCATTCCCACTCATTTTTTGTTTTTTCTTTCTGGTTCTCATTTTTGTTTGTTTTCCTTTTGTTTTTTGAATTACAATTGGATGTTTCTCTCTTCTGTTTTTTTCCTTCGCTTATCAAACGCACGGCAAACGTTCTAAAAAAGGAAATAAAGTTTCATGTGTATTTATATAATGTTCAACATATATTAAAAAGAAGTTTAGCGTACATTAAAAAGAGTTCAGTTTGTAGAAAAATGGTCACTGTATGTTAAAATAAGTTTAAAATATATTTAAAAGGCACACGATTCTTGTAAAAAAAAGTTCGGTTTGTATGAAAAAATGTTCAATATATATACCTACTAATAAAGCAAGGTGCGTTTCGCCAATTTTTTCATCCGTCCACCATTAAAAAGATTTTTTTCTATGCAAGGTGGTAGTAAATTCTTATGCGTTTGTCTAAAAAAAAAGAATTTTCATACGAGGCCCAACGAAGCAAGCCCCTTATTTTTCTGCCCACGCAGCTAGGAATATTCTATTTTCCGCACCAGGCGATAAATATACGGAGTTTCGCACAGGACAACCTATAATGGGCTGGCTCATTTTTCTTTATTTCTGTGTTTTACTTCTATTTTTATTATCCTTTCCCTATATCTTTTTCCCTTTCAAGTTTATTTTTTTAGAATTTACTTCATAAATTAAAAATTCTCAATAAATGTTCAGAATTAAAGAAAACAAAAATTGGAAAATTTCCAGAATTCCAATTTTTTTTTATATTTTGAAAAATATTTGAAACTTGCAAAAGTTTTCCATTGTTTCAATTTTTTATTGTTTTCAAAATTGTTTGAGATTTCTTGAAAGAAAATGGCATTTCAAAAAATGCTCTAGATTTGAAAAATATTCCCGTTTTAGTGAAATTTTCACAATTAAAAACAATATTTGTGTATAAAAGATACACATTTTGTAAAAATCTTATGAATTTTCAATACATGTTCCTGTTTTAAAAAAATATTCACAAATTCAAATAATGTTCATGTTTTAATTAAAAAAAGTTGGTGTTTTTAGAAAATGTTTGTGAATTTTATAAGATGTTCCCTTTCATATTTTGTTCGCGTTTTTCCAAAAGTGTACATAATTTTGAAAAAAAAGTTCAGGATTTAAGAAATTATTCATGTTTCCTAGAATGTTCAGAAACTTTATATCTTAAAATCCCCTCGATTGAAAGGATTGAAAGGAAAAGTAGATTAAATAACCCATGGGCCTTCTCTGGCGTACGATGACGTAACAAAACTCTTAAATGCCCTCGATCAATGAATGGAAAAATAACGGATTGATTCCATCACACGCGGCGAAAACTGATAACCTAAATGTTCCTTTTTCATATGCACATAGGTTTTTGCGTGCGCATATAATTCTCACTGACTTTAAATACATACTATTTTATCTCCCGTTGCAACGCACGGGCATCTGGCATCTGTGCTAGTATGTTAAAAAAAATTGTACATTAAAAGAAAGTTCATTGTGTATACAGAAAGATGTTCAGTGTGTGTCCTTCTACTCTACCTCCCCGCTCTTGTCTGATTTGACTTGGATTCCTGCCAAACTGCCTGCTTCAACGGCCTGCCGCAAACAATGCCTCCTCGCGCTTGTCGCCGCGTTGGGGAGCTTGCCAGCCTCGGGACTCCTCTACCTCAGTACCTCGAGTTCCCGCAGGTATGCGAGATGTGATCCATCCATTTGTCATATTCCAAAAAAATTATTTAAGTTTTGAACCTACAACAACTTGAGATAACGATCTAGAGTACATGGATACTCCCTCCAATCCAATGAATGATTTGTACACGCTTCCCAAACCCTAATTTTGACCTAAAATAGATCAATAATGCATATTTTTGTGACTTGAAAGTTATATCATTGAACTTCTTTACAATACAAATTCAACGGTATAATTTTTATCACATATAATCATATTTTGTTGGTCCGATTTATGGTCAAAATTTATTTTTGGGATGTGTGCACGTCTTATTCATTGGAATGGAGAGGGTATCTAATACAAGTAATAACGTGGGGCTGTTTTGCATTTTTCTCGGACATTTTGCTGTCCTATTGAACTGATGGCTGTCAGTTGTGACAAATTGTCAGTAGCGTTCTCCTCTGCAAAATTTTGTTGCTTGTTCTCCTTCTATATGAACTCTTGTTGGTAGTCATGAGGATCTATGTTCCTTTGACTGACTATTCCTGCACTGAACTATCTTTACCTGGGAAAGTGAAAGTGCAGAGTAAGTTTAGAACTGGTTTTAAGTAGGTAGGACACTCAAGGCTGTGGTGTTAAGTACTAGTGCTCAGCACGATTCGGTTGGTTTTCCAATCCATATGAATCATCTATTTTGGTTTTTTAGAGTATTGAGAGTCTAGATTTTATTCCTCGGTCTCTGAATCTAGATTCCAGCTATGAATTCACTTCACCGCATAGCAATGCTAACCAAAATAATATCATCAGATTGATATGTTTCTTACGTGGGGTTGAGACATGGTCATTTTAAATCAATCAATTTGCACGCAAGTCTATGCAACTGCTCAAGTGCCATTAGATAAAGAATCAATGCTCACATGATGATCGTTCTATAAAAAGAAGTTTCTTGGCCTATGTAGAAATGAACCATGCATGAATAAGCAGCTCTAAATTTGCAAATCCATTGGCAAAACATGTGCAATAACTCTCCACATCTAATATCTTACATGATCTATATGCTCTTCACAGCATCAAATCTATCACCTTTATTACAAAAAAAAATTCAAGTTCGACTACCACCTACATACTCATAAGCCAGTCCCTTCCCGTCCTGATGTCTATTTGATATCAATTTCCTAACGTTGAAAGAACTAGCGATGATAGATGTATTGCTGTTCTCTTTAAAAATTTTGCTCGCTATCACAACAGCCTAGCCATTGGATGGGAGTGATAGGTATCGGGAGAGCTGTAGCAACACAAATGATGGGTGTTTCCTAGCTCTCGGAACTATCGCGTATGCCGGGACCAGGAAACGACAATGCAGGAGCTGCAACCAGCGACGTGGGTGCTGCGACAGCAAATGTAGCAAGTTAGCCTGCCGAGATGGTGAAGAACCATCGCCCCGAGAATAATATGATTGTAAGTGCGACGGAAGATGTTAGTTAAATGTGTTGTCCTTTTCTCACCGTATTTCTACTACAATTTTTATGAGAGCAGGTACTCAGATAGAAATTGCATATTTTGCAATAAGCTTGTTTAGTCAGTTTCACTTTCGCCGAGATCAAACTAAGTTCAACATAGTCAAAGCACAATGGGCAAGATCAGAGAAAACCCCACAGCAAAGCACTACCAAAAGTTGCCCAATTCCCGACAGCCTAATCTATGCCGACGGCCCGACGGCCTAGGTCAAGTTGTAGGCGTAGAAAAGCCGTCGGCATACGTCCACCTATGCCGACGAGGGCCGTCGGCATAGCTCGGCCGTTGGCAGCGCTGGCTATATGCCTACGGTGGACGTCGGCATAGGTCAGGCCGTCGGCATAGCCGTGGGCCCGGCTACCCAGTGGGCGACGGCTGTTTGACGGCGTCAAACCTACGCCGACGGAGCTAACGGGGGCCGTCGGCATAGCTATGACGACGTCATCGATCCGTGTCCTCTGCCACATCATCGATCCGAGCCCCTCGTCGGACCGTGGGGTGGCAGAGAAATGCCGACCGCCTGGCCGTCGGCATAGGCCTGGCCCATGGCCTCTGCCACGTCACCGATCCGCGTCCTATGCCATGTCATCGATCCAGGGCTTCGTCGATCCGTTGGCGTAGCTATGCCGACGGCATTATCGTCGGCATAGATTTGTGATAATTTTTTTCTATTTTATTTATTTTCTCTTTTTTATTTAATTTTCTCTTTTTTTCAAAACTAATTGGATTAACTTAAATGTGACTTATCTAAACAAAAAACATACCACAATTATATATCGATTGCCCCCCCTCACGGACGTCGTTGCCGCCATGTCACGGAGGCGGGAAACGGCCGACACTGAGGGAATCTGGTTTAGACGGGACAGGGAACCTGGGGAGGTAGCAAACACGTCAGGTCTTGCGGTGGGCCCTCCTACGCGTCTGGAAGCATGGTGGCAGGCGCAAGCACCGGGCACGCGGCTCCGGGGTGTGCCCCCCTCCCGAGCGTCGCTGCCGCCATGTCACGGAGGGGGGAAACGGTCATGTCGGGCCGACACGAAGGGAATCTTGGGGTGGGTTGGGCCCGGACCGTGTTCGGGGGTGTAGCTATGGGCTGGGTTATGACAACCCGGTGAAAAGGTCCATCGGTCAAACCCCGTCCGGCGAAAGTCAAAGGGCTAGATCCGCCAGTCGACTGTGTCATGCTTCGACGGGACGGGGTACCTGGGGGAGGGTAGCAAACACGTCAGGTCTTGTGGTGGGCCCTTCGATGCGTGTGGAAGCATGGTGGCAGGCGCAAGCACCCGGCACGCGGCTCCGGGGTTTGCCCCCCCCCCCCACTCACGGGCGTCGCTGCCGCCGTGTCACGGATGGGGAAAACGGCCACGTCGGGCCGACACGTAGGGAATCTTGGGTTGGGTTGGGCCCGAACCATGTTCGGGGTGTAGCTATGGGCTGGGCTATGACAACTCAGTGAAAACGTCCATCGGTCAAACACAATCCGGCGAAAGACAAAGGGCTAGATCCACCGGTCAACTATGTCGGGGTTAGACGGGACGGGGTACCTGGGAGGGTAGCAAACACGTCAGGTCTTGCGGTGGGCCCTCCTACGTGTGTATAAGCATGGTGGCAGGCGCAAGCACCCGGCACGCGGCTCCAGGGTGTGTCCCCCCTCACGGGCGTCGCTGCCACCGTCTCACAGAGGGGGTAAACGGCCACGTCGGGCCGACACGAAGGGAATCTTGGGGTGGGTTGGGCCCGAACCGTGTTCGGGGGTGTAGCTATGGGCTGGGCTATGACAACCCGGTGAAAAGGTCCATCGGTCAAACCCCGTCCGGTGAAAGTCAAAGGGTTAGATCCGTCGGTCGACTGTGTTAGGGTTAGACGGGACGGGGTACCTGGGGGTAGCAAACACATCAGGTCTTGCGGTGGGCCCTCCAACGCGTGTGGAAGCGTGGTGGCAGGCGCAAGCACTCGGCACATGTCTACGGGGTGTGCCCCCTCACGGGCGTCGCTGCCACCGTGTCACGGAGGGGGGAACAGCCACGCCGGGCCGACACGGAGGGAATCTTGGGGTTGGTTGGGCCCGGACCGTGTTCGGGGGTGTAGCTATGGGTTGGGCTATGACAACCCGGTGAAAAGGTCCATCGATCAAACCCCATCCGGCGAAAGTCAAAGGGCTAGATCCGCCGGTCGACTGTGTCAGGGTTAGACTGGATGGGGTACCTGGGGGATAACAAAAACGTTAGGTCTTGCGGTGGGCCCTCCTACGCATGTGGAAGCGTGGTGGCAGGCGCAAGCACCCGGCATGCGGCTCCGGGGTGTGCCCCTCCCTCACGGGCGTCGCTGCCGCCGTGTCACGGAGGGGGGAAACGGCCACGTCGGGCCGACACGGAGGGAATCTTGGGGTGGGTTGGGCCCGGACCATGTTTTGGAGTGTAGCTATTGGTTGGGCTATGACAACCCAGTGAAAAGTACCATCAGTCAAACCCCGTCCGACGAAAGTCAAATGGCTAGATCCGCTGGTCGACTGTGTCAAGGTTAGACGGGACGGGGTACCTGGGGGGGTAGCAAACAAGTCAGGTATTGCGGTGGGCCCTCCTACGCCTGTGGAAGCGTGGTGGCAAGTGCAAGCACCCGGCACGCGTCTCCGGGGTGTGCCCCTCCTCACGGGCGTCGCTGCCGCCATGTCACGGATGGGGGAAACAGCCACCTCGGGCCGACACAGAGGGAATCTTCGGGTCGGTTGGTCCCGAACTGTGTTCAGGCATGTAGCTATGGGCTGGGCTATGACAACCCGGTGAAAAGGTCGATCGGTCAAACCCCGTCCGGTGAAAGTCAAAGGCTAGACCCGTCGGTCGTCTGTGTCAGGGTTAGACGGGACGGGGTACCTGGCGGGGTAGCAAACACATCAGGTCATGCGGTGGGCCCTCCTACGCATGTGGAAGCGTGGTGGCAGGTGCAAGCACCCGACACGCGGCTCCGGGGTGTGCCCCCTCTCACGGGCATCGTTGCCGCCGTGTCATGGAGGAGGGAAATGGCCACATCGGGCCGACACAGAGGGAATCCTGGGGTGGGTTGGGCCCGGACCGTGTTCGGGGGTGTAGCTACGGGCTGGGCTATGACAACCCGGTGAAAAGGTCCATCGGTCAAACCCCGTCCGGTGAAAGTCAAAGGGTTAGATCTGCAGGTCGACTAGGTCAGGGTTAGACGGGACGGGGTACCTGGGGTGTAGCAAACATGTCAGGTCTTGCGGTGGGCCCTCCTACGCGTGTGGAAGCGTGGTGGAAGGCGCAAGCACCCGGCACGCGGCTCCGGGGTGTGCCCCCCTCACGGGCGTCGCTGTCGCCGTGTTACGGATGGGGGAAACGGCCACGTCGGGCCGACACAGAGGGAATCTTGGGGTGGGTTGGGCCCAGACCATGTTCGGGGGTGTATCTATGGGCTGGGCTATGACAACCCGGTGAAAAGGTCCATCGGTCAAACCCTGTCCGGCGAAAGTCAAAGGGCTAGATTCGCCGGTCGACTGTGTCAGGGTTTGACGGGACGGGGTACCTGGGGGGTAGCAAACACGTCAGGTCTTGCAGTGGGCCCTCCAACGCGTGTGGAAGCGTGGTGGCAGGTGCAAGCACCCGGCACACGGCTCCGGGGTGTGCCCCCCTCACGGGCGTCGTTGCCGCCGTGTCACGAAGGGGGGAAACGGCCACGTCGGGCCAACACGGAGGGAATCTTGGGGTGGGTTGGGCCCGGACCATGTTCGGAGGTGGAGCTATGGGCTGGGCTATGACCACCCGGTGAAAAGGTCCATCGGTCAAACCCCGTCCGGTGAAAGTCAAAGGTCTAGATCTTCCGGTCGACTGTGTCTGGGTTAGACGGGACGGGGTACCTGGGGGTAGCAAACATGCCAGGTCTTGCGGTGGGCCCTCCTACGCGTGTGGAAGCGTGGTGGTAGGCATAAGCACCCGTCACGCGGCTCTGGAGTGTGGCCCCCCCTCACGGGCGTCGCTGCCGCTGTGTCACAGAGGGGGGAAACGGCCACGTCGGGCTAACATGGAGGGAATCTGGGGGTGTAGCTATGGGCTGGGCTACATGTAGAATGCAGGAACTTTATTTTTTGTGAGCACTTAGACACAAGTGTAGTATGTATGTGTTAAGGATGCAAAAAAATAATGAGAAAAAAAATAGACCTCTGCCGACGGCAAAGCCGTCGGCATAGGCCCCCCTTATCCACTCGCAGCGACCTCCCATCCACTCATTTCTCTCTCTCTCTCTCTCTCTCTCTCTCTCTCTCTCTCTCTTTCTCTCTCTCTCTCTCTCTCTCTCTCGTCCGCTCCCGATCTCAACCGCTCCCGATCCACCGCACCGACCGGCCCCGTCTCGACCGACCTGCGCCACCGCCGCCTTGCACCGCGCCGCCGCCGCCCCACCCGGCTCCTCCCCCATCCCGACCCGCCCTGCCCCACGCCCGCCCTGCCCGCCCCGCGCCGCCACCACCCGCCCCACCTCGCGTCGTTGCCGCAACGCCTCGCGTCGACCGCCCGCGCGCCCCGCCACCTGGCTCCACCCCCATCCGGAACCTTGGTCAACGCTGCAAGGCCACCGACCATCCCCGACCTGCGCCGTCCCACCCCGGCCCCCGCCCCGCCCGGCCGCCACCTCTACCCCAACCTTCTCTGGCCTCCTCCACCGCCGCCCCGACCACTGTCCGCCCGGCCCTGCCCCTGCCTCGTCCCGGCCGCCACCCACAGTGAGCTCCTCTCCCTCTCATCTCACCCCTCTCTTCATTTTAGATGGATGGATGAATGTATGTTAGGTAGATGTTTTTTAGATGGATGGATGAATCACGGTTGTTGAATGAATTGATATGTTGGATACATTTTTTTTTAGTTTTTGTTGAATGGATTGATATGTTGGAGGGATTGACTTGTTCTAGTGTTAGAGGGATTGAGATGTTGGATGTTGGATGGATGGATAGATTGATATGATGTAATGTTGGTTAGATACTCGATATGATATAGATAGATGTTTTGTGAAGTAGATAGATAGATAGATGTTAAAATTTGGATCATGGTTAGTGGTTACTTCATCATGATGATTTTGCTAAAAAAATGAAGACAAAATTTTGACACTTGACTGAGATGTGATGATCTAAGTTGTTCTTTCGGTGGAATTTGCAGGCTTTGTAGTGTCGCATTTCATCGGAGTGACCATCGTCCGACGCTTTGGTCACTGAGCATCCACTGGTGCAGAGACCTCCTATACAAACGGTTTTTAACCCCTTTCCGCGACGGCGTTTGGAACCGTCGCCAAGTGAGTGTGGGCGATAGGGGGGTCCTTCCCACACGACCCAGAAACCGTCGGGGATAGGCCCTCCTGGCACACAGGCTGGGCCAAAATGAGCTCGTGTGCGATCTGGCGAGGCATCGAAACCCAATCGTTTCCGTTCGTATGTACATCCCACACGGCGAATCCCAGAAAAACATTTTCGTTCGTATGTATATCACACACAGTTTTTTGTGTGGAAACGTTTATGCAAGGTGGCCTAACGCAAACAGTTCTCTGCCGGAAGCCGTGTGTGATTGTTAGTTGATCGAACATGCCTACTTTCTAGAAACCGTGTGGGTTGTTTGAGTTCATCGTCCACGGTGCTGTCTGAGTAACCGTCTGCAATAGAAAACCCCAATACGCAGGGTAATTAGCCTATTATTGATAATCCATGTACTAATCAAATTGATATTTCTTATAAAACACACCAGATATTTCATATCCGTATAACAGCAACCAGGATTTCATAATCGAATTACATCAGATAGCTTCGGCACTCAGTTACACCATTACACAACAGCACCAAGTTTCACATGCAACATCGAAAACCTTTAGAAAGTAGCATCATACACGGTAAATAGATAGATGAATCTCATCTAGGAAACTACAGAAGCGGAAGGCAAATATTGAGCCTTCAGTGATGTTGAATGTCCTTGCAACTTTAGGCCAGTGGCTATGGATAATTGCCCGCCCAACCTTCGTCCTCTTTAGGAAGACTTCAATATTGTACCATGGGTGTTGAATGAATACCTTCCTCGCCTCTTGACCATGCATGTGGTTTGAGAGGTAATCATCAGTGAACTGCTTTGAAAAGTACTGAAAACAAAGATATGCATAAATCGTTGTTATAAATTTTGAAATGGCGCAAGGGGTAAAAACAAGGTAAAAGAGTTAGTACCATCCTATAGTTGAATGATGTCTTGTTCATTGTGCAAACAAAGATCTTGCTGTTATTCGTCGCAAGTTTCGTCATCCTAACAATCTTTCTGAGTTTCTTGACTTGACTGATATTCATGGACATCTCATTTCCCCATATGCAAAATGGGTCGAACAGTGGGTCTAAGCCTCTGACAGCAGGACCTACATGTGCAAGACCAAATTGTAAGAAACCTAAATATTAGAATGATTCCTGCAACTGCACAATAATGTGCTATTAGCGAAAGGACCATGCATGAGCAAACCTCGATGGTAAACCGCAGTGTCTCCCATTGTTTCCCTGCAACACACATAAGGAAGATCTTGATCAGGTTAACTGAGAGTTGCCATACTATCAGTAGAATATGTATTGAGTACAGCCAAATTAGATTTATTTCACATGTATAACAATACAAAATTGTACCCACAGCAAATGAAAATCAAATTGCAGAATTGAACCAAACAGTTAAATGGACAGCAAACCAAATGAACCAAAACAGTTAACTGAGCACGACATTGCAGAACAGAAACATGTACTAGAAGATAAGACAGTTAACAAAACAAAGAATGCTTGAGAATAGTACTACGAAATGTAGCAATTGTTGGACCAAGCTGTTAACTGAACATTACATTTCAAAGGACAAAACTGTTAACTGAACATTACATTTCAGTGGACCAAACTGTTAACTGAACATCAGATTGCATATTAACATTACAGAGGACCAATCACTAGAAGGCACTGGCGGTGGCCTCGAGAAAACAGCACGAACTGTATTTTAAAGTAGACAACCGCGTGGCGGTGTCGACGGTGGCCTCGAAGACAAGGTGCTCCTCCAAGATCTGGTGGTCGGCACGCATGGCAGCCATAGCGACCTCGTGCGCGCGTGCGGCCACGATTTGCTTCTCCACTGCTAGATGCTACTGAGCTCCACGTTATACTGCGTGCAAAATGGCTGTGGGCGGCGCTTAATTGGAGGAGGAGGATAGTGATTTCAGCGGAAGGTGTCACGCCATTGGTCGGGGCATGTGGGACGAGGAAGGAGGAGGATGGTGTGGGTGGGGTGTGGATTACCTGACCATATGCACGAGGCTGCGTAGCAAGAAGACGGGTCGGCAGCGAGGAGGCTGCGCAGCAAGAAGCAGGGTCGCCAGCGAGGAGGCGGCGCTAGAAGAAGAAGGGTCGCCGGCAAGGAGGCGGCGCTGCAAGAAGAAGGGTAGCCGGCGAGGAGGCGGCGCTGCAAGAAGAAGGGTCGCCGGCGAGGAGGCTGAGCTGCCAGTAAGCAGCAGTGAAGGTTTGAACTTGGAAAGCAAGGAGGAACAACGGAAATGTGGCTTTTGGTGGGAGGGAGGGGGCGGGGAGATAGATATTTCCGCGGTGGCAGAAAAATTTCGCTCGATGCCGCGAGAAACTGGCGCACAAGTGTGGTTCAAGCAGGGGCGGTGGACTGTAGACGACAAAGCTTCCTGCGTAAGCCAGACAAGAGGGTGTGCCAAGATATTTTATATCGCATCCCACACGATTCTTTCTAGTAAACTGTTTGTGGTATACCTGATTTTTTCATTATGTTTTGAAAGACAAAATGGTGTTACAGAGGGAAAGGATGGTGTTTGAATTGCTAGAACATTTATGTATAGTGAACATGCAACTACATGGGTGTCGTGTTTAAATTTGGAATTATTTCGGGTTCGTTTGGCATTTTTATGCATTAATTGAGTTTCTAGGCATTTAATGTGCATAATTCAAATTTGAACTACAAGCACATGCTCCAGTGCACCAAAGTTTGTTGAAAAATCACATGTGTGTCTTTGGGAGAATTTATAGGTCCCATGCAAGAAATGGGAATGAAATTCAAACATCTGGGCGTCGTGGCTCGGTCGGCAACATTGAGAAACTTGGTTTTTAAATTCCTGGAAATTAAAAACTCGCCTGAAAATCATGAAACTTGGCATGGTGTCATTTCATGGCACCAAAATGCTGTGGTAAAAAAATTGGCCACATTTGGACAAGTTTTTGGTATAAGCTTCTTGCAAACCGAAGCTTCTCGCGAAAAGACTCGTGGTTCCCGAGGGGGGACGTGTCACCTTTGTGTGCGAAACGATATACGCTGCCTCCCCCCCCCCCTCTTGATTTTTTACAGAGGCAACATAGAACTATATGAGTGACGTGTTAAAATTTGGAATTATTTCGGGTTCGTTTGGACTTTCTTATACATTAATTGAATTTCTGGTCATTTAATGTGCATAATTCAAAGTTGAAGTACAAGCACATGCTCCAGTGCACCAACGTTGGTTGAAAAATCACATGTGTGTCCTTGGGTGAATTTCTAGGTCCCATGCAAGAAATGGGAATGAAATTCAAACATCTGGGCGTCGTGGCTCAGCCGGAAAGATTGAGAAACTTGGTTTTTTAATTCATGTAAATCCAAAACACGCCTGAAAATCATGAAACTTGGCATGGTGTCATGACATGGCACCAACATGTTGTGGTAAATTTTTTGGCCAAATTGCGACAAGCTTTGGTACAAGCTTCTTGCAAATCGGAGCTTCTCTCAAGAAGGCTCGTGGTTCCGAGAGGGAACGTGTCACCTCCATGTGCGAAACGACATACGTACACTGCCTTCTCTCGCCTTATTTTTTTTACACAGGCAGATTAGACCAAATAGAAGTATCGTGCTAAATTTTGGAATTATTCCGGGTTCGTTTGGCCTTTTTTATATATTAATTGAATTTCTGGGCATTTAATGTGCATAATTCAAATTTGAACTACAAGCACATGCTCCAGTGCACTAAAGTTGGTTGAAAAATCACATATGTATCCTTGGGTGAATTTCTAGGTCCCATGCAAGAAATGGGAATGAAATTCAAACATCTGGGCGTCGTGGCTCGGCTGGAAAGATTGAGAAACTTGGTTTTTTAATTCCTGTAAATCCAAAACACGCCTGAAAATCATGAAACTTGGCATGGTGTCATGACATGGCACCAACATGCTGTGGTAAATTTTTTGGCCGAATTGGGACAAGCTTTGGTCTAAGCTTCTTGCAAACCGGAGCTTCTCTCAAGAAGGCTCGTGGTTCCGAGAGGGAACGTGTCACCTCCGTGTGCGAAACGACATACACTGTCTTCTCCCACCTTAATTTTTTTACACTAGTAGATTAGACCAAATAGAAGTATCATGCTAAATTTTGGAATTATTCTGGGTTCGTTTGGCCTTTTTTATACATTAATTGAATTTCTGGGCATTTAATGTGCATAATTCAAATTTGAACTACAAGCACATGCTTCAGTGCACCAAAGTTTGTTCAAAAATCACATGTGTGTCCTTGGGTGAATTTGTAGGTCCCATGCAAGAAATGGGAATGGAATTTAAACATCTGGGCGTCGTGCCTCGGCTGGAAATATTGAGAAACTTGGTTTTTTAATTCCTGTAAATCCAAAACACGCCTGAAAATCATGAAACTTCACATGGTGTCATGACATGGCACCAACATGCTGTGGTAAATTTTTTGGCCAAATTGGGACAAGCTTTGGTATAAGCTTCTTGCAAACCGGAGCTTCTCTCAAGAAGGCTCATGGTTTCGAGAGGGAACGTGTTACCTCCGTGTGCGAAACGACTTACACTGCCTTCCCCCGCCCTGATTTTTTTACACAGCCAGCTTAGACCAAATAGGAGTTTTGTGCTAAATTTTGGAATTATTCAGGGTTCGTTTGGCCTTTTTATACATTAATTCATTTTCCAGGCATTTAATGCATATAATTGAAATTTGAAGTACAAGCGCATGCTCCAGTGCACAAAAGTTAGTTGGAAAATCATGTATGTTTACTTGGGCGAACTTCTAGGTCCCATGGAAGAAGTGGGAATGGAATTCAAACATCTGGGCGTCTTGGCTTGGCCGGAAACATCGAGAAACGTGGTTTTAAAATTCCCGTAAATCCAAAACACGCCTGAAAATCTTGAAACTTGGCATGGTGTCATGACATGGCACCAACATGCTGTGGTAATTTTTCTGTCCGATTTGTGAAGGCGCACACATTAACAATCAACAAAGTCATTTTGGAACAAGTGCTGTCACGTTACAAATCGGAAACACAAGTATTATTAAAACCGTGGGCGTTCTACTTACCAATTACGTGCCGCCACGCGTCCCCTTTTTTTATTGGCTAGGAGGTGCCGTGCGGGGTAGCTATTTGAGTACGGGAGGCTTGCGATCAGACCCCTGCGCGTGCTCATCGGGAGGAGAGCCCTTTGACCTCTATTCGCCGCGCACCTCCCTCCCAACATCTCCATTAATGGCGCCCGAGCCCCTGTTTCACGGTGTGGCTATGTCTCACTGGACTGAGATTTAAGAGAGCAAAAAGAAAATCTAAAAAGAAAGTTTTGCACGGATTTGTCTAACTGTTTCTGTTTGTTGTGGCTAATCGCAAACAGTTCATCCGTGTGAAGTGTATGCCATCAATCGCAGACACTTTGATCTGGCTGACCGTTTCTGTTCTGTTGCCTAATCACAAATAGTTAATCCTTCTGAAGCGTATGCCCTCAATCGCACACACCTTTATCTAGCTGCCCGATTCTGTTGTTCCTCCTCATCACATACAGTTAATCCGAGTGAACTGTATGCCGTATATCGCACACGCCTTCATCTGGCTGCCCGTTTTTGCTCTTCTTCCTCATCGCAAACAGTTCATTGAACTGAACCGTATGCCTTGCATCGCACACGCAACTAAAATCGGAACCGTGTTTGATGCATCCGTCATCGCTAACATTTTGCACCTTTTTTGACGGGTTTTTTACATCACCGTTTGCGATTAATGCATCACACATAGTTTCGTCAAAGGGTCTCTGATCGTAGTGTCGCGTTAGCAGCATACTGCAGTAGTGATCCCTCTGCTGTTCGACTACTTCCCCTATAGCCGAGGGTGAGCTACAAGTCCATCTCCTCCTTCATTTTTTCATGTCACTAGATTTCATTCTCACGTCAAGTCGCATAACCTAGGTGTCTCCCGTCCGAAAGGGTTGCATCGATAAATATGCATTCAATTGCATATTTATCACCGCAGCTCTTTCGGATTGTCCAGCGTTTTCCACGGACAGCCCGAGGATGTGTAGATTGGGTACGTTCTCCATGCTCTACCCCGTTCCGAGATAGGATTTCGGTGGCGCGTCCCGGTTGTTCTCCGGAGCACATTCTCTCAGCTATTAGCCGAGACGTGTATCTGGAGAACAATGGCTAGGTGTTGCCGAAATTTTGTCTCGGAACGGGGTAGAGCATGGAGAACGTACTCAATCTACACATCCTCGGGTGGGATTAGGACCCATCTTTACCTATTAAATATGTAGGTGGTTGCAATGCGTCAACGCGGTAGAAAATTAAAATTTGATGTGATTAATTTAAAAGAATCCTTAATTTTGTTGTGTGGCTCCCAATAAAGCAGAGGATGGCAGATAACCAGTGGATGTACAGTGGTTTTATCCATCGGAATCGAGTAACATCAGAGTGGATTGCGAAAACTGATGTGTATTTGAAGGAGATATTCCGTAGTCCAATGAGAATTATCCCACAATGCCCCTGTGCGAAATGTGCCAGACGTCACCGTAGAAATCAGAAGGACATGACTGACCACCTTCGGACACACGGATATATGCCAAACTTTGACATGCCGCCGATAAACTTAGCCGAGCGGGACCGTGGTAGAGAGGAGGTGATGCGATAACGTATCAATGGTTATACGGACGACGGGGTCAGAGACATGCTAGATGATGTCATTGCTGCAGAAACGGCACATGTGACACCTTCAGAGAATGAACCGGAGGAGCCGGAGGCAACCGCAAAGGCCTTCTTGGAGGTCTTGGCCTCGTCAAAGAAACCTCTTTATGCGGGTGCCAAAATATCTCAGCTGGATGCCATCTCGCAACTGATTGCAGTCAAGGTTGAGTACGGCTGTAGCCAGAAATGCTTCGAAGTATTCCTGGGAGTATGGGCTAATAGCCTCCCTGAGGGTCATGAACTGTCGAAAAGCATGTACGCTACAAAGAAAATCATGAAGGCACTCTCTATGGATTATGAGATAATACATGTTTGTCCGAAGAATTGCCTTTTGTTTAGGCACGAGTATGCGGATGACAAGTACTGTAGGGAGTGCGGTTCGTCTCGGTACCTTGAAGTGGTCGGTGAGGATAGTGAGAAAAGGTAGCTAGCCATCCCTGCTAAGGTTCTTCGGTATCTTCATTTCATAGAAAGACTGCAGCGCCTTTTCATCACGGAGGAGTCTGCCAAAATGATGAAGTGGCACAAGGAAGGTATAAGGTACCATCCAAATAAAATCATACATCCATCGGAAGGCGAAGCATGGAAGTCGTTCGATGAAGAATACCCCGAGGAAGCAGCCGATGCTGGGAATGTTAGAATTGCCATATCATGTGATGGGTTCAATCCATATGGTATGTCGTCCAATCCATACAGCTGCTGGCCCGTGTTTGTAATTCCGCTCAATCTCCCTCCCGGTGCCCTAATGCAACCCAAGACCATGTTCTTGTCGCTCATCATTCCAGGGCCTGAATACTCGGGAAAGCAATTGGGTGTGTTTATGCAGCAGCTGGTGGATGATTTGCACCATTCTTGGTACTTTCCGAGGTTGACATATGACCGGGATCTGCAGAGAAATTTCTTGATGAAAGTTTGGTTGCACTATTGCATGCATGACTTTCCCGGTTATGCTCTATTCTGCGGATGGTGTACAAGTGGGAAGATGACATGCCCAGTGTGCATGCAGGCTCTGCGTTTGATTTGGCTGAATAAGGGTGGCAAGTATGTAGCCTTTGACCTGCATCGACAGTTCCTCCCTCCAGACCATCCAGACAGGGAAGACAAGAAGAACTTCACGAAAGGCCGGGTTGTCCATGAAGTAACCGAGATTTCAACATTTTCGGGGGCAGATGTTCTTGCTCATATAAAAGCTCTTAAGCCTAACGGCAAAGGCAAAGGTAAAGCCAAAAGCCAAAGGCTTCGAGGGATATGGTGAGAGGCACAACTGGACTCACATTACCCCCTTCTCGAAGCTTCCCTATTTCAAGGACCTCAATCTTCCTTACAACATCGATGTGATGCACACCGAAAAGAATGTCGCAGAGTCCCTTTTTCACACGATCCTCAACATTCCTGATAAGACGAAGGATAACGTTAAAGCTAGAGCCGATCAACAGAGAATTTGTAATAGACCATGTCTAAACATGAATCCTCCCGCAGGCGGTCGAAGAAACTGGTTCAAGCCAGATGCTGACTTTGTCCTTAAACTGCCAGAAAAGAAGGAAGTACTTATCTGGCTCAAACTCATTTTGAAGTTCACCGATGGTTATGCATCGAATATAAGTAAGGGAGTCAATCTTTCAACGGGCAAAGTGACCGGGCTCAAGAGTCATGACTACCATGTATGGATTGAGCGGATAATGCCGGTGATGGTTCGAGGCTATGTCCCCGAGCATGTCTGGCGACTGCTTGCCGAGCTAAGCCATTTCTTCCGCATGCTCTGTGCTAAAGAAGTAAGTAAAGACGTGATTGAATAATTGCATAAGAAGGCACCGGAGTTGATAGTCAAGCTAGAGAAGATCTTTCCGACATGCTTCTTTATTCCGATGACACATCTCATTTTGCACCTCACGAACAAGGTATTGTTGGGGGGGCCTGTGCAGAATCGTTGGCAGTACGGCCCTGAGAGACAGAACAAGCATCTCCGACAGAAATGTGGAAACAAAGCTAAGATTGAAGCTTCCATAGCTGAGGCAGTTATCCTAGAGGAGGTGTCAGACCTCAGGACATCGTACTATCCAGACCATGTTCCCCATCTGCATAATAAGGTGCCTCGATACAATATAGAAGAGCCCAAGTATCTACCCAAACTCCATCTATTCAGCGGGCAAGGTGGCAGGGTTGGGGCCCCGAAACCTTATAACATGCCACAACAAGAGTAGGAGGACCTCATGTTCAATGTCTTGTACAACATCAAGGAAGTTGAGGAAGTGTGGATGAGGTAATACCACTACACCATTCCTTTATGTCTTGCACAACATCATGTTCTATGTTCACTTAGTCCCGGTCTAACACCGCTTTTCTTCTTTTAGTGATTTCGTTCAAGAGGTATGGACGGGAATGATTCCTCCTACTGAGGCGGAGGCACTTACTCTTCTCCGTCATGGAAATCCTGGACGTAAAAAATTTGTTGCTTGGTTCATGGAGAAAGTAATTTTCCACATTCCCCTATTAAATACCTAGTTCAACATTTATTAGTTAACCGAACTAATGCACCCAGCAATTTCAATTAAACTTGTAGAGAAAAGATCCGAACATATCTATGGATGACGAATTGAGATGGGTTTCCATGGGTTTTGACCCTGCCGTCATGACATGTAAAAAGTATGATGTGAATGGGTATCGCTTCCATACAGAGGAGCACCAGAACAGCCGGCCTGATCCCAAAACTATAAATACTGGAGTGTACACCCCCGGTCAAAATTTAGTAGACTACTATGGAAGGGTACAAAATATATACGAGCTTACATTCCGCAAAGGGCGCGAAACCCTAAGTCTACCTGTGTTCAAATGCCGATGGTTCGATCCGCGGGAGGGGCAGAGACATACGCCTTCCATTGGTTTGGTCGAAATTAAACCATCAACTGTCTATGCCGGAGCCGATCTCTTCATTGCGGCTACCCAAGCTACACAAGTTTATTATTTGCCTTACCCATGCCAGAAAGAGTAACTAAAGGGTTGGGAAGTTGTGTTCAAGGTTTCGCCACATGGTAAACTACCGGACCCGAACAAAGACGATTACTACAACATTAACCCCATGACATACGAGGGAGTGTTCTATCAAGAGCAACCTGATGATGATGTGGTCAGAAACGATGACGCTAGACCATTGGGTGATGATGATGTGGATCGAAACAATGACGATGCACGGAATGATGGTGAGACCATTCTTAATGAAAATGACATACTTATGCTAGAAAAGTTAAAAGAAGACGCTGACGATGAGGAAGAGCCTCCACCTCCGTCAGACAACGAAGATGATATGCGTGATAGTGATGATGAGACCGAGCAAGAAATCGGTACAACAGTGATGATTTGTATGGGTTCTAGCAGATGTACGTTTCATGTCTTTTTTTCTATGGTTTAGGAATATGCCTTTTTATGCTTACTTATTAATGTGTTTTTATCCCTTATTATTATGCTTTTTTATTCATTATTAATGTACTAATTGTTTATTCTCTTTTCAATGCAGGTTCGTGGAACATGGGCAAGGGGAAGGCCGACGGCACGGGTTTCCTACGCAAGGTCGTCGGCATGGCTAGTCGGAGTGGTCGACCACGTACTCTTACCCCCCGACTACTTGAGGATGACTCCTCACAGGGAGGTCAAGGGAGAGGTGCCCCTAGAGGAGGAGGGGGCGGGGGAAGAGCCCCTAGAGGGCGAGGGGGTGGGGGAGAGCCACTAGAGGGGGTCGCGGCCAGAAAGAACGCACCCTCACCGACTTAGGGGTGTTGTCTTCGAGGCCCTCCTCTAGTGAGGTACCCTCTGACGAGGAGGAGGAGGAGGAGGTTCGCGAGGAGGTTCAGGAGGACGAGGAGGAGGAGGTTCGGGAGGGGGGCGAGGAGGAGGTTCGGGAGGGGGCGAGGAGGAGGAGGCAGGTGAGGAGGATGGTGGTGGCGGGGATGATGGTGCTGGCGGGGAGGGGTTGGCAACAAGAAGGGGTGGTTGTGCGGTAACGCAAAGCTCCCTACCCAGCTTCCTATTACCGAGGAGCAGAAGTGGCTCATTGAGCCCACGGGGAAAGAGTAAGTGCCACTTAATCATAATTTAATTCTTTTGCTTGTCACATGCTTATATTTTCATTATTTTGCTTGTACACATGCTAATATTTTCATTCTTTACATCTTTTGCAGCAACTGGAGATATCCTAAAGGGGCCCGTCTTCCCAACGGCCTCATCACCGTCATGCTGAAGACACACTGGCCAGGGTTGTACTGTCCGGATCCAGTCAGGCACCCGGAGCATCGGGTTTTGGCCACAAGCTGGGACCACTGGGAAGCGGGCCCCCACGCGGACTATGAGACCCATGCTAAGGCTGTGATCACAAATTTTTGGGTGAGTTCTCTTCAGAAGCACAAGTCCATTCTAGTTTCATGAATGATTTAACTCATGGCTTCTTCCATTCTGGTTTCATGAATGATTCTAGAAATACTATCGAGTTCTTCAGGAGCACAAGGCCACTACCGACGAGATTGTGTCGCGCCAAGTGAAGAAGAAGGCCCGCCATATGCAGTACGAGGTGCGCTGGGTGGCCATCTCGCAATACTATCATGACGCTCTTAGCGTGAAGATGACCAAGGAAGAAGCGCGGAGGGAGAACATTACCTTGCAGAGGGACGAGTACTTGGCGGTAAGTATAAAAGATTTTTTCATTCCGACGTTTGTGGTAAATTTCATCTTTTCGTGTTGACATGCCATTATGCTTTCATTATGTAGGTGTGTCCAAATTGGTGTTATGGAAAAGACGAGGGATGGGCGGCATTGGTGGCTCTGTGGCTCGGTCAGGATAGAGACTGGGTGGCTAAGAGCATGAAAAACAGGGCTAACCAAGGGAAGGAGGGAGTACATGCTCAGGGAAACCGGAACCACTTTCTCCACAAGACACTTCATGTATGACTAACCTCATTAAAAATTCTTCTTCTATTTACCGTCACTTTCTTATATATGACTAATCTCTGTTTGGTGGTGCAGGAGGAGAAACTGAAGCGGCCGCTCTCACACATGGAGGCGTGGGAGATCGCCCATACGCGGAGGAAGCCCAAGCCTGGCGAGGCCAAGTACTATGGCAAGACCGCGGAGAAGAAGAAGGCCTACTCTGAGGGGTATCTGAGGTTACATCCTGACACACCTGACCCCATGAAGGCGGATCTGGACGACAGGGTGGTGGTGGGCATGGGGCCGAAGGCTCATGGTCGGCAGCCGATTCTGGATGCTGTGATCACTCCTTCTATCTCCTACATACAGCTCCGGGCTACCGACCCGAGCCTGAGCCAGCGCACGAGCACGACCATGACCAGTGCGCAGTCACACTCCCTCCTAGCTGAGCGGCACTCTGTAAGTATTTTCCCTCTTATCTTCATTGCTCACTTTATTTTCCGCATTGATATGTTTAATGAGTTCCATCGTGTCATATTGTAGGCCTACATGGAGTACACACGCTAGGAGACCATAGCGTGGGCCGCGATAGTTGTAGCCATCCAGGACCACAGCACTCGCATGATGACGGTTAGTTTAGCCCCTTTCATTTCATTTCCATATTTGCACTTTCATTTCTTCTGACATTCGTGTTTGCTTTGTCAATTAACATGCAGCTCGTTTTTTAGAGCATGGAGGCAGGCACGGTTCCTGTAATGGAACCACCACCACCAGCTGCTGGACCACAACTAGTGCTGCTTACCTTCGAGGAGTTTCTGGCACAGCACCAGGGGAGTACGGTGGTTAGTACATCCCCAAACTATTCAACCACCGCTTACTGTCACTACAAAAAAAATACACTTCCGTGATGATACGTGTTTGTCACAGTAGGTCACGTTTTCTGTCATGCATGTACATTCATGAAGATTTTATGACAGAATCAAGATAGTCATACCTGTGCTGTCGTAGAAGTGTTCCATGACAATCCCAAAATTATCATCACGGAAGTGTCCACTTCCATGACGATAAATGGCGCGTCATGGAAGTGTTTTCGTCAAGGGTGACCGACACGTGGCATCCACCGTAACGGGTCGCCGTTAAGCTATCGGGTTCCAGTTTATATCCGATAACCCGTTAATTGCCCTGACCAATGGGGATTTTTCACGTGTAAAATTCTGATACGCCAGAGGATCCACGTGTCAGCTCAGCCTTGGGACAGATGTCATCCAGCAAATGAACGGGACGCGCCTATGATAAGTCGACATGTGGCTCGGCCCAACAGAGGCCCATTCAGATGAAAAGGCCGGCCCGTTTGACTTGGTCAAAAGGTAGCGGGCCGGCCCACAGAATTCGCATATAGCCCATTTACAACCCGCTAACTCACGTCCCGTTATGGCCTATCCGAATTGGGCCTAGTAGCATCATCTGGGCCGTCCAATATGATTCCAGCCCGTTGTAACTTCCGGCCCATGTATGTCCTGTGACATCTTTCGGCCCACACGAGGCCCTTCGTAACTCTGGGCCCATTAAAGGCCCGTGGTGAAACTGGCCTACAATGAACAGTGTATCGCTTTACACCCATTAACGGCCCATTATTCTGTTGGGCCGTTTCCAGCCCGTGTTACCTTTCGGCCTTCTCAGGGCAGGGCCCATTTATTCTTGGGCTCATTTCCAGCATTTGGTTACTTACGGTCCGTTACTGGCCTGTTCCGCTTGTGGGCCAAATTCAGCCCGTGGTTACAGTCGGCCCGTTTGTCGCCTGTTAACCCGTTGGGCTGTTTCCATAGCGTCATCAAATACGTCCCATTAACGACCTGTGATGCCTGTCGGTAGAATTAAGCCCGTTATACATTTCGGCCGATTAACGGCCCGTTATGATCGGGCCATAAACACACGATTTCCACTCTAACCCGTTTACGGCCCATTTTGCGGATCGTTATAGTACGGCCCATGTTTGGCCAATCGATCATGCAGCCCGTAGAAGGCTCATCGATTATACGGCCCGTTGAAGGCCCATGGATTCAACGGCCCGTAGGAGGCCCATGGTCACTACAGCAGGTAGCAGGACCATGATTACAACGGTCCGTATGTTGCCCATGGTTATTGTGGCCTAGTTATAAAAAATAGGTTATTGTGGCCACTAGAAAAACGCAAAAAAAGAACTGCAGTGACTACAAGCAAATAACTAAACAAGACAATAAGGAAATAAATAAGCAAACAACTAACGCTAAGCTATTACGGCTATTACACATATTACATCCACTGGGCATCAAAGTTCGCCACCAGTGCAAATATAGGGAACAAAGCAGCATATCACATACACTGGTTGTCAAAGTTGGCGACCAGTGCAAATAAAAGCCGCAGCAAAACAAGTCCAGAACTAAAACCACTTCAGAAGAGCTCAGAAAACAATATCCTGAGTACCCAACCTGCTGGCAAAATGCTTAGCAAGCTTATTAACTTTCTCTTGTTTGGCTCTTAAATCCTTCAGCGCTTGCTATTGCACCAGAAAGTATGCATCTGAATTCTGCAGGGACTTCCTCAGTCCTTCGGCTTCCTGTCGCAGCACATCTAATTGATGTCTTTCAACTTGAAGTTGAGACTCAAGAAGCCGAACTGATTCAGGCAGAGAGTTCGAAGAGCTTGTGCCAGCAGTAGTGGCCAGTAACTCGAACACTACATCAAGACAGGACTTTGGGGTTGTCTCACTGTCTTCAAGATAGTTTTTATTAGCTTTCTTGGAGACCAACAGGGATGTCTTACTATCTTGAACCTTATCTGCATTACTTCCTTTACCACTGTATAACGGGGTACTCTTCTTCAATATTTTGTCCGCATTCTAAAAGAGAAACAAGCAGACACATCACAGGTTTATCGTGTTGTATATGAAACTCATTTTGGTAAACCAGTTTAGTAGTAAGGTGGATAGGATAACAGCATGAAACAAACAAATATCTATGTACTATGGTCACTGTATGGTCTATATCATTCTAGTGTATGTTGTCAAATCAAGATAGAGACAGTTTAAATCATATCTATTTAAGACAAAGCAGCATAGACAGAATATAAGTGCGGGAGACCACATAGCATGACATGAGAACATAACTGTTTATTCAATTGAAATTGAAATCAACATAGTGCATGTTACAACAGCAAACCAGTTAAAGAAACATGTTTAAAACATATCTGTTGCGTCATTGGAGTTTAAATTGCATCCTTCAAATTTGAAATGTATTATATTATTAAAACGATAGAAAACGAAGGGTGATGATTTATTGCTCTAGAGTTAAGTTATTTAAATGGCCCAAATTCATCGATTTATATATGGTACAACCAATCAACCAGCCCATAAAAAAACCAATCAACAAACGTATACAGAGTCGGCCATCCTGTGCCTCTGTGAGTATACAAAGAGAAATACAACTTGACACGTAAAGAAGGATTGCACACGCCCTGTCATCAAGAAGAAAAAGGAAAGCAAAGGGGAATAGGGCACGGCCACCAAATTGATTTCCTCGCAAGGAGTCTAACAGGAAAAAGAAAAGACGAACAACACACAGGTACGCACAATTACCAGAATGATTTCTATTGCATGTGTAGCGTATATATTATTCCAACCATACATAATAATAAGTAAGATTACTTTATTCTTCTAAATATAGTTTTATTAAATTCTGTTAATTAGTAAATAAACCTGCACAATTGAACTCTCTAGAAGTAAAACAAAATCTTATTATTCTTTTTCATCAAAAAAAGGTAGCATTATTCTTTATTTATTATGCAATCTATCAGTAAAATCTATTACGTACAACAATCACATAGGGTAAATATATATATAAATTGTTGATTTTTATTACATTGGTTGAGATTTAAAAGATAAAGAATTTACACAAAACTATGGCCACGACGTCATAATATCTGTACAGGAAATTTAAGGCACACCGCCGATGTGTGTAAAAGAGAAACAAAGAATAAAACTTCAAACAAAAAACATACACGATATGAAAGGAAAAGAAAGGTTTCCACTGTGTAAACACGTAAACGCGACAACGCAGGAAAGTTTTACCCATGTCAAAAAAAGGAAACAATTACCTTTGCCTTATTCTTAATTGGAATCACATTACAATAATCATCGCTGATGCGTACATGTGGCCCATATATAAATCGCCTCGGTTCGGCTCCTACTCAGCGACGTACTCTTGAGATCCCACCAAACCCCGTGACGCCGCTGCCAGTCGACGGCAGCAAGGAAAGGACAATGAGCTCTCAAGGAAACGCTATGGAAAAGGCTATCGTCCTTACCAAAAAGATCAAGATGACGGCGAGGCCTGCAACCTCGCTCTCGGCGACAACGCCCTTTGGGAGGCTGACGTGGGCGCCATATTCGCAACTCGCCATGGACTGCCTGCCCGCGGGCTCTTTCGGCCTCTTCAACGCCCGCATGAACCAGTCTTGCGGCGTCGTTCGACATCAGCCATACTAAGACGAATTCTTTGTCTTCGTTTTTGCTAAGTATATTGATTATTAGAAAAGACGAGATAGACTAGGATTTGTTTTGGATTGTCATGTATTTTAAGTTGGTCATTGTACTTCTATATATACAACCACGAGGCTCAAGCAATACAACGAATTATTCCATCAATACCCTCCCTCCCTTCTAACATAGTATCAGCCTAACCGATCCAAACACTAGCCGCCGCCCATCGCTTCGACTCCGCGCGCCGCCCCCGGGGCGGTCGGCCTCCGTGACCGCCGCCGGGGACCGCGCCGCCCATATCTAGGGTTCGTCCGCCGGTCATGTTGACCAGCTGCCCCAGAGAGTCTTTTTTCCAATCTCTTGATCCGGATTTTCTCTCTCTCCCGCCGGTCACATTGATCGGCGTTTTCTTTTCGATTTTTCGATCTATGCTTGATCGGTTTGCTTCGCCCGCCGCCGCTGACGACCCCCGTGCGCCTCTACTCCAACCCTGGGGCGACCAGCCGGCCTCTCCTCCGATCCGGCGGCCACGCGCACCGAGGCGGCCCGTCAGGGCCAGCCGCCGTCCGTGCATCAGTCCGCCCGTCGCCCTCCGTCGGCCGTCACCGCCCTGCTCCGACCGGGAAACCTGCATCGCCCCGACCCGGCCTGTGGTTCGCGCGCCGGCCCGCCCATCGATCCACGGCACCCTCCTCCGCCGCGTCTGCACAGCGGCCCGACGGTCTACCTTGCCGGCCTCGTCCTCGGCTGCGTCGGGACGGCTGCATCAGGCTCGTCAGCTTCCTCAACTCGGGCGCCACTGCTCCGTTGGTCACTCGGGCCTCGCTGCCCGGGCGCTGGCGCTGCTTAGGCAGCCCAGGTGCCGGTGCTGACATGCTCGTCTGCACGACGTCCCACGCTGTCTGTCGTCGCCGGCCTCATCCCAGACTCCGCCGCCACCCCGCCTTCCCAGAGCGGTGTCCCCGACCTCGCGCGCAATCGGCTTGATCACCCGCACGTCGCCGCGATCCGTCTCACCTACGACGCGCGACCGACCTGGCCCGTCGGTTACGCGCGCCTCCACAGGTCCCGTGAAGATCGTCCCCGAGTTCAACACGCCCCTCCACCGATCGAGCAACAGGCTGCCGCTGCGTCGCCCTGTCAGGCCGCAGCGCCGCCGCCCTGTGGTTCTCCTCGCGGCTGCATCGACTCGCGCGTCGCCGCTGCGTCGCCCCTACGGGCCGTAGTGCCGCGATACGCGGTCCCAGCCGCCGCCCCGAGGCCGTCCGCGCGGTTGCACCGACCCGCGCTCCGCCGCTGCGCCGCCCCTTCGGGCCGTAGCGCCGCGTCCCGCGGTCCCCGCCGTCACCCCGACCTGCCCGCCACCGCTGCGTCGCCCCATCGGGCCATAGCGCCGCCGCCCTCGGTCCACTCCGCCGTCACCGCGCATCGACCTCCCGTGGTATGCGCCGCGCCGTCTCCCTTGGTGCGGGAACGCCACCGTCCGCGCCGGTCTTCGTCACGATGTCAGGGTTCTTCGCCTACTTCAAGCACCGCCGCCGCGCTCCTAACCGAGCCGCCGCCGCCGCCGTTAGGCCGCCGCCGCCGCTACCCCCGTAGCCGCCGCCGCCCATCCACCTCCTTCGTTTTCGTCTAGCACCAGCCCGTCGCCAGCGTCGCCGTCATCTACCCCGACCACTTCGTCTACTCCGACAACCGCGGGCGACATCGGCCTCGCGCCGATTGGCGCCACAACCGTCATCGAGTTCTTCTCTGCTGGCCCCTCCGACTTCTCCGACATGGCGTACAACTCGTGCAGGTCCCTCGTATACGCATGCCAGGTGCTAGCAACACCGATGCGTGCCTTCGTCCGCGACGTGTCCCAGGGCCTGGCAAGCCTGGTGCGGCACTTCGTCAACTTCTTCTTCGTCTGTCTACGCATGCCCGGTGCTGGCAACACCGATGCGTGCCTTCGTCCACGACGTGTCCCCGGGCTTGGCATACCCGGCGCGACGCCTCGTCAACACCGTCTTCTCTTCGGCGCACCCCTACTTCGACACCACTGCGCCCATGCTAACTCGGCGCCTCCTTGCGCCCGCGGCTCCACGGCGACTTCCTCGACACCGGCTACCCGACTCGACATCGACCACGGCATTCTTCGCACGGCTACCTCGACCACGGCTACACAACCCACACTCTCGGCTACCTCTACAATGACACAAAGGGCTACCGCCTTGCTTGAGCAACCTCGTCGGTTTTCACTCCAGCCACGACTTCCGCGATTCATCGACCGTTACGACTGTGGGGGGTGTCCGTCGGCTTGCCTTCGGATTCTTCTCCAGTCTCATCGTCTGCGTCACTATCGTTGTGACTGCGGGGGGATGTTGAGTATATTGATTATTAGGAAAGACGAGATAGACTAGGATTTGTTCTGACTTGTCTTGTACTCCAAGTTAATCATTGTACTCCTATATATATGCCCACAAGGCTCAAGCAATACAATGACCTATTCCACCGATTCCCTCTCTCCCTTCTAACTGTCTTCGTTAAGCAGGAACCGGAGAAAGCTCCTTCGGTCCTGCCACAACGCCATCTACTCCAATCGGATTGCGGGCGCCACGGCTCGGACAATAATTGCTTCCACAGACACAACATCAGGTACCACAAGCAGTGTTGAGGCGAGAGCAGCATGATAGCAGTGGGGGAAGAGGGATTGAAACAAGTGCGGTTGCAGGAGGCTACTGAATACTGATGAGCAAGGAGGGGCCGCCGACGTGCAGCTTCTGCAGAATGAGCTGGGAGCAGCCGGCCTTGAACTGCAGCTGTTGTGGCGACGGGTGCGCTGGCGAATAAGTGGTGGAGTTGTAGAAGCAGCAGGAAGCATACGACCACCAGGAGTACAAGCGCCCCCGGGGAGAGGGAACGTGGAAAGCGCCCTGATGGAAAGCATCCGCCGCGACGCTGACAAAGCCACCGGCTCCGCTGGAATCGTGGGAGCTTACTGGAACTGGAGCCAAGGCGAGGCATCACGAGGAACAAAGTGATAAGTAGTATTGCTGCATGCAGCACGTGAGGCGCGTCGGACATGATTAACCATTGTGAAATAATATATGTCAAATGCCCAAATTTTAATTCTTTTAGTCATGAACATTTGTTCATATATTTGCCTGGCGTTCTTTTAAATGATTACAAAATTGCTTTCTAGAGTATTCATTTTTTTGGCATAAAAATATTATTTTTGAGTTATATATTAATTAACACGCACTTGAAGCATGATTGTGTACATTTGCAAGCAATCCATTTGGACCATTTTGTGAATCTATAGAAGAACATTTTCCTTTCCCTTAATAGCTTCTACATGGAGACTTTTTATCAGGTAAAACTATATGTTTGCGACAGGCTAGATGAATTAGGCGTGATGGTAGGAGAACAACGGTGCAAAAAAAAAAGAAGGAAAGGGTTGCTTGAGTGTTAAGGAGGTGAAGAATGTCCAACAAAAGTATGGTGATGCATGAAGCATCAATACATACCAAGCAGTGCTCGATCAAGTAAAAAGGTTCCCACGCCACATCAATATATAGACCACCATACATATATCCTTGATGGCACTTGCTCTATCATCGATATGTAACTACACACAAATACGAGCTCGAAAATCCCATGAGAAAACAGCAACACCAAATCATACGGCAAAAAGTGGAAACACGAATTCTTATGTCAAAATACCTAGAAGGTCAGCGAGTGCTCAGTGTGATGAAAACATCACGGTCACACTACCATGCTTTTTTTAAATGGTAGATTTCCATGCTTGGATCACACAAAATAATTATAGGTGACTTGCACATAATGGAACAATAACTTTTACATATGTTTTATAAAACTAATGACAATGTAGCAGGATGCATAGTATGATATCCCAACCATATTTTAAATAAGACTAGGGAACTAGCGAGCTTCACCTTGCTATTAATGTACCTAAACGATTTCACCTCACACCTACTTCTATGATGTAAGAGTAGAAGTTTGGAGAATTAAACAAAGTAAGATCATAAAATCAGGTTTGATGCACTGATTGAAGGGAAAAAAATTGGGCAAGCATATGAAAACCAAGTGACATGAGACTGCAACTACAGTGGATCCACAGCGGCAATTACCGATGAAACATGCCACTCTTGGAAAATAGCATTGCTTCAGGCATAAAGAGGCTTGGAGAAATAAAGCAAAGAAGCAAAAAAAACAATGCACATATATTTAGATAATGTAATTACATCGAGGTAACCCTCAATGCATGCATCACGATAACATTTAAATCATTAGCTTAATGTGTTTTAGAAACATCATATTTAAATTTATATAACACAATCTAAGACCCATTATTGTCAACCGAATTTTTAGTGGCACCTCACAAATAAACATTTAATGGTATATTAGGTTGGTTTCACCACACACAAAAAACAAATAGTCAAATGCCAACAAAAGGTTGCCAAAAATGCAAAAATAGTAAATAATAAAGATCTAGCCGCGCAAATGCGCGGGTAGACCCACTAGTTAGTTGGTATAAGTAAATACAGTAATGCAAGAGCAAAGGAGTATGAACCATAGCTACAGAACCTGACCTGAGAACAATTCTTCTTCTGCTTTAAGCGTTGAGTTGGGGTTCGGAGTGGTAGTCCTCGTGCTTTGGGCACTGCAGTTGCCTTACTAACTGCTCGTGTTTGGGTGCTCTGTGGTGGAGACGGTGATGTGTCAACTGGAACTGGATTACTATCTGCTGGGGTTGGGGTTAGAAGAGGTGTAGCTGGTTGTCTGTCGAACTGGGTAGGGGTACAATCTACAAGAGTCTGGGTTATGTGTGGTGGGGCTGGTTCTTGGGCAAGTACAACCGTAGTTCTATCTTCATCGACGGGTAGCACTATCTTTTCTGAAGACCATGTTTTTACTCCCTTAGATACTGCCATCACCCCCTCCAATTCAAATGGCTGATAAACAAGAAAAGTAATTGAATGTACAGACATTGTATGATAGACATGTGCAATGGATAGTGGGGAATAAAAGAGGGCATGAAATAATTCACATTTATGTTGTCTAATCAAACAACATAGCATGACACAATTTCAAATATATGATGGCTAACTAAACAGGATAGCATGACACAATTTCACATATATGATGGCTAACTAAACAGGATAGAATGACATAATTCAAAATATGATGACTATGTAAACAGGATGACATGATATAACTATATGATGTGTCTATTAAAGTGGTTGGCATGCTATAATTCATATACATGCCATCTATGGAAACCAGATGGCATGATATAATTCACGGATAGAATGACAAAATTCAAAATATGATGACTATGTAAACAAGATGAGATGATATAAATAATATGATGTCTTTATTAAATGGGATGGCATGGCATAATTCAGATACATGTTGTCTATGTAAACATGATGGCATGATATAATTCAAATATTGTATATGATTTATGTACTAAGCAAGTAAGCAGATAGCAATCGCATATACGATGGCTAAACTAAGAAGATGGCATTCAATATTTTGTATATGATGTAAAAACTAAGCAATGCAAGACAACATACGCATGATATGAGTAATATAACCCAGCCAAGTTTGAGCATACACCTCAGGAGGAAAATAGGAATGGTCATCTGTCTCTGAATCCTCCTCTGAGGAGCTATCTGTAACCCGCAAAATATCTGCTTCAGCATGTTGCATTGTCTGCTCTGAAGACCTTGTTTTCACTCCAGATTTTTCCATCACCGTGTCAAATGGCTGATGCACAGGAAGAGTAGTTGAATGTACTTACATTGTTGACAAATGTACTACGTAATGAAAAAAAGGATGGCATGATATAATTCACATATAAGATGACTGGCTAAGCAGGATGGCATTGCAAAATTTACATATATGATGCCGGGCTAAACAAGATGGTATTGCATAATTCACATATATGATATAGAAAGTAAACAGATGGCATTCACACAAAGCATGTCTAAACTAAACAGATGACATTTTTAATGTATAAAGTAAGCAATGCAAGGCGCCATATTCATGATATGACCAACATCAGCATGGCAAGTTAGAGTAAAGACCTCAGGGGGTAAATAGTAGTGGTCTGCTCCCTCTGAATCCCCCTCTTAATAGTTATCTTCCTCTTGATTACAATCTGGAATGGGGGAGGGGGGACTGCCTTTGCGCCCACCATGGAGCGACGTCTGCATGAAATTTTATTGCCACGCAAGGCTTGTCTCTTTTGCTCTACATGTTCAGTACCATTGTGTACAATAACTGACATGCATAGGAATAAAACATAGTGATATTATGTAAGGAGTGCATGCAGAAATCTAGAGTGATGGTAGCAACCTATGGACAGACCCAAAACCAGTGATAGCAGGCAGATAATAGCTGCCATTAAAAAATACAGATAATTGCTCCTTTACTGTTTGTTTTCCACCCAACATGAAAGTCATAGTAGACACCCGAGATTAACTAGGTAGTAAATAGATAATATTCGTTGCTACGCCGATATGTACCCCACAACCATTTAAAAACTTAAGTTTGAGCATTAGTTTGGAGCTGACTCGGAGTCTAACAGGTGAAGAGGACAATAAAATAGCAGGTAATATTAAGTGATGCATAACGTAAGCAGACACGAAAGGGTGCGACCTCTCTTGTGGACCCGTGTAGTCCTCAAGGTCATCTGCTCAGTTGATGATGGTAATACAGTTGTGGTGGCTGCCGGCGGCGTGGAAAAAGATCTGAGGCGGCGAAAGATAGTCTGGAGGGCGGATCCCTGCTGTGCTGGACCCTTCCGTCGTTGGAGCAGCTGAGCTGGGGTGGACGACGGCGCGGCAGGAGCGGAACAAACCACACAAGGTTTTCTTCGAAACCTATCTGTAACAGAAGTAATTTTGTAAGGGCTCGTTTGAATTGGAGGATTCTAACAACGCAGGGATAGGAAATACACAGTAATAGGATAGGAATGCACGTGCAAAATAGAGCATTTTCAAATACAGGATTTCTGTCAATCTGGGTGTTTGGTTCACAGGAATGCAAAGAAGCATGGTCAAATTAAGTCAAACCATAAGAAAATGTACAGTTATAATGCTATTATGCTACTATCACTTAGTCTTATTCTTCATGAATAAGAATTTAAAAAGGAGGACCAAGTGGATATTAAAATTCCTACGGTTTTTCCTTGAAAGAGACACTAAAGGAACAAATAATACTTTGGACCCAGGCCACTGCCCTACTAGCTAAACTCCTAGGCCCATCTACACATGCACAGCTCCAACACACAGAAATAAATAATGATGGCTTTCGAGAGAGTCCATCACGGATAGCTAACTTGCCTAGCACCCACTGCTTGTCATATAGGAGAAACTAATCGTATTTCTCATTACTACGCGTGCTAAGTGGACAATATATATAACCTGTAAAGTAAAAAACAATGCAACAAGTGTACAACCTCTATGGTGAAGCCATGTCGATCCCAGCATCATTGGGTTGGTAGCTGAGGATGCTGAGGATGCTGGGGCTGATGTGGTTGTCGGAGGAGGGGAAGAAGATCTTAGGCGTCTGGAGGTGGAGTCAAGGGTACTGCTCCGCTGTGATGGAGGGTTTCGTCGTTGGAGCAGCTCCGGTGAGGTGTACGATGGCGAGGCTGAAGTAGGACAAGAGAGACAATGTTAACCTGAAGTGGTATTCTAATAGCATCTGCAATAGATGATGTAAATAAAATACATCACCAAAAACTGCTACATATAAAATACATTAGCCGCTCATCTCTAAACTTAACTGCCGAAACTGAATTTAACTATCGAAACTGAATTTTGCTGTCGAAACTGAACGCACTAGTAGCAGAAAAACAGTGCACTAATAGTTTTGGCCACTCGAGCACTAGTGGTCGAGGAGCAGTGATCTAAATCGGTAGCCGCTCCAGCAGGGAACGTACTACCAGAGAGCAGTTGAGGCAGCTGGTCCTGCAGCAGCAGCAGCGCCCGGAGCAGCAGCGCATGCGAGAGCCGGGGCAGCTGGTCGTGTAGCAGCATCTCTGGTACCAGCAGCAGGGACTCGAGCGAGAGTCGGAGCTGCTGCTCGTGCAGAAGCAGCGCGAGCAAGAGTAGAGCAGCAGCGCAAGCAAGAGCAAGAGCAAGAGAAGCAGCGGGAGCTAGAGCAAGAGCAGACGAGGCAGGGGACCAAGAGCAAGAGCAGAGCAGTAGCGCGAGCGAGGACCAAAGCAGCAGCAGCGCGAGCGAGGCCAGCGAGAGCCGGAGCAGCAGCAGCTCCTACTAATGTGGACGTCGCCGCCGAGGGATGAACGCCATGGAGGAAGTGGCCAGCGACGCCGCCGTAGATGGAGCCGCGCCATGGCGGCTCCGGACCGAGCGCCGGCAGCACCGTGAGATCGAATCAAGAAGAAACTGCAGCAATTACTGTAGAACCTCTTTCGTGGCACCGATTAGACCTGAGCTTCATCCCAGGAATCGGTGATGATGCTGCTTTTCTGGTGGTGCAGGTGAAGACGGCGCCGTGGGAATGTAGGTGGCGCGATAGACGAGGCGAACGTCGGGGCAACTCCTTGGAGGTGGAGAACGGGGTGGCTGAACCGGCGGGACAACGAGATCGCCGACGGATCCTCATCCGGTGCGGTGGATGAGAGACGTCGAGCTGTTGCGGTGAACGATGTCGTCGGGGAAGAGGCTCCGGCTGGGTGGCGGACGGAGGAAGGTGTGGGGCTTCGCTGGTTTTCGCGGCCTCTGTGTACGAATGGGGGCGGAGGGGATGGGAGGGGGGAACCATGGCTTAGGGATTCGCTTATCCGAAATGTCGGATAAGTTACGAAAGTAGCCCCACCGATTTGAACTAGGTGGTTCTTTCGGTTCAGGGGTATCACGGGAATTTCGCGTCTCGGGATTTGGCAGGAGGTGGGAGTTTTCGTGCGCGTTGTAATTTTGGGATAGCAAGGCATGGGTTGAGATGGAGGAAATTTTAGGAGCACAACGAGACAAAGAGATATCTTAAAATTTCGGGATAACAGGGCGCGGGTTGAAATTTTCGGACAAGCCTAACATGTATACTATATCAAATCAATTCGCACTTCCCTCGACGAAAAAAACAAAAAGAAATCAATTCGCACCACACAAGAGAGTCTAGTCCCGTGTACTGTACCAAATCAATTCGCACTACAAATGCCATTCAAAACTTTGAATCCATGTTATGTTCAATTAAAATATTTCGCTAAGTGTATAATGCATGCAATCTGCTACTCAAATGAGCATTTTAGTGCATTCCAAACGTATATACTACGCTTCAATATGAACTAAATTTGAATTTGTTTCTCTATTTGAATAAGATCTACAATCATGATTGTTGTCAAGTTAAACCATTTGAATTCGTTTCTCTATTTTAATAAGATCTGCAATCATCATTATTGTCAAGTTAAACCATCGTTTGTATATTATCTTCACGGCACACCACATGATTACTGTCGAGTTAGATATGAACTATGTGTACTATATGAACTCGAACTCGATTTTTTGAATCCACTTTATGCTGATTTCAAATCACAGTACATTTCAAGCTCTAGCTAGATCTTCATAATCTAAACCTTGTCTCATATGTATAATGTGTTTATCACATAATGTATGGTGCCCCGCCCCCTACGCCTACAGGTATTTAGCTGTGAGTTGCAAACGCCACACATTATCAAAAATTCAAATAAAATGTGAGATCGTCGATATATAGTATGGTTTAGATTGTTCGATATTTAGTTGTGAGCTGCAAACGCCACATATTATCACAAAATCAAATAAAATGTGAGATTGTTCGATATATGGTACGGTTTAGATTGTTCGATATTTAGCTGTGAGTTGCAAACGCCATGCATTATCACATTATAGTATAACATGTCCAAAACCACACCACGCATATCACCGCTATATTCATGCATGCATAGGTTTATAACACTATGATCTCTTATTCAAATATATGAATCCACTTTCATATCGAATTATGATCTTTGTTAGTCTCTTACACCCACACAATCCTCTAACCTTTGTAGCTAACCCTAACTTTCTCTCGTGCATGCACACGCCCTCCTCACCCTACCCCTCCCTAAGCATTCTATCCATCGCGCACATTCATTTTTTTCTTTAGGTCGTTCTCCCACGGTCTCCACAACTCCTTCTTTCCGACACACATCGATCGATAAACCTCTCTAGCGATGTCTGCCTACCACATACACACACACTTTCTGTCTCCTCCTTTATCTGTCCATGCCTCGTGTCTCTCATATGGTCCCACACACGTGTAAACTCTCGCCCCTCTTTTCATCGATCTCACAATCGCACACTCCTCCCCTTATCTAGCTTGTAGGCCTCTCGCACCACCTCCTAGCTCCATCTCTCTCTCTCTCTCTCTCTCTATCCATCTCTCTGGGCCTTATTTGCCTCTAACAAATGGATGTACACCGACCGATCTTCCACTATACATATAGCTAGCTAGGTCGTTTATAACTCATTTCGGCACGCGCCGATCAATCTACCTCATTAGTTATGTATCTCCCTTCCTCCGACACACAACAATTGATCTACCGATCTAGTTAGGTCTGCTTACCAAACACATGGTCCCCCTTCATCATCCATGCATGCCTCCCGACACATCTATCACGCACACGCACACACAGAAACACATCCCCACTCTTCTTGATATTGCAGTTGTACCCTCAGTTTGTCTAGTAGGCCTCTCCCACCATCTTAGAAAAGCAACTCCACCACCACCTATGGCAATCCTCTATCTGCGAATCGCTAGCGAGCTCTACATTTATCTATCTCTCTACTCTTCTCTAGCTCTCTCAGTCCCAACCTATTGCACTCCTTCACTTAAGTACGGATGTCGACCGATCTCCCTCAAGACATGGCTAGGTCTCTCCTTCTCAACACATATACGAGTCGATCTACCTCTCTAGTTAGGTCTCTGCCTCCCCCCACCACCACCACCACCACACACACACACACCGATACATCGAGTGCTCTAGTCATGTCTCCCCGCCACACACAAACTTGCCCTCTCCCCTCTGACGTTCCGGTAGGTTAGTCACCATATATCTTTGACATGCACACACACAATTTCGATGGCTCTCTTCATCGATCCCGCACCCACACACTTGATCCTCTCTTCGACTCTATCGATATGTATGACCATGGATCACCCCCTCTATATATGATATATATAGGCCTCTATTTCACACACATTGCATGTGTCACATTTTTGTTTGAGACATCATCGACACATATTCCCACAAATACATTCACGAAATCACCCCCCTGCTACCTCTTGAGCTTACGTTGGTTTTTCCCTTGAAGAGGAAAGGGTGATGCAGCAAAGTAGAGTAAGTATTTCCCTCAGTTTTGAGAACCAATGTATCAATCCAGTAGGAGACAACGCGCAAGCCACCGAATACCTGCACAAACAAACACCAACTTGCACCCAACGCGATAAAGGGGTTGTCAATCCCTTCACGGTTATTTGCAAAGTGAGATCTGATAGAGATGGATAAACGGTAAAGTAATATTTTTGGTATTTTTGGTTTATGGAACGAAAAGTAAAAGATTGCAAAGAAAGTAAATAGGAAACTAAAATTGTAGATCGGAAACTTATATGATGGAAAGTAGAAGATTATATGATGGAAAGTAGACCCGGGGGCCATAGGTTTCACTAGAGGCTTCTCTCAAGATAGAAATTATTACGGTGGGTGAACAAATTACTGCCGAGCAATTGATAGAAAAGCGCAAACTTATGACGATATCTAAGGCAATGATCATGAATATAGGCATCATGTCCATGTCAAGTAGACCGAAACGATTCTGCATCTACTACTATTACTCCACACATCGACCGACTCCTGCCTGCATCTAGTGTATTAAGTTCATGAAGAACAGAGTAACGCATTAATAAAGATGACATGATGTAGAGGAATTAACTCAAGCAATATGATGAAATCCCCATCTTTTTATCCTCGATGGCAACAATACAATACGTGCCTTGCTGCCCCAACTGTCACTGGGAAAGGACACCGCAAGATTGAACCGAAAGCTAAGCACTTCTCCCATTGCAAGAAAAACCAATCTAGTTGGCCAAACCAAATCGATATTTCGAAGAGACTTGCAAAGATATCAAATCATGCATAAAAGAATTCAGAGAAGATTCAAATAATATTCATAGATAAGCTGATCATAAATCCACAATTCATCGGATCTCGGCAAACACACCGCAAAAGAGTATTACATCGAATAGATCTCCAAGAACATCGAGGAGAACTTTGTATTGAGAATCAAAGAGAGAGAAAAAGCCATCTAGCTACTAGCTATGGACCCGTAGGTCTGAGGTAAACTACTCACGCTTCATCGGAGAGGCAATGGTGTTGATGTAGAAGCCCTCCGTGATCGAAGCCCCCTCCGGCAGGATGCCGGAAAAGGCCCCAAGATGGGATCTCACGGGTACAAAAGGTTGCAGCGGCGCAAAAGTGGTTTCGTGGCTCTCCTGATAGGCTTTGGGGTATTTGAGAATATATAGGCTGAAGAAATAGGTCGGTGGAGTCACGAGGGGCCCACAAGGGAGGGAGGCGTGCCCTACGCCCCTGGGCGCGCCCTCCAACATTGTGGCCGCCTCGTGGCTTTCCTGACGTGCACTCCAAGTCCTCTGGATGTCTTCTGGTCCAAGAAAAATCATCGTGAAAGTTTCATTCCGTTTGGACTCCGTTCGGTATTCCTTTTCTGCGAAACTCTAAAACAAGGAAAAAACAGGAATTGGCACTGGGCTCTAGGTTAATAGGTTAGTCCCAAAAATCATATAAAATAGCATATTAATGCATATAAAACATCCAAAACAGATAATATAATAGCATGGAACAATAAAAAATTATAGATACGTTGGAGACGTATCAAGCATCCCCAAGCTTAATTCCTTCTCGTCCTTGAGTAGGTAAATGATAAAAACAGAATTTTTGATGTGGAATGCTACCTAACATATTTATCCATGTAATTCTCTTTATTGTGGCATGAATGTTCAGATCCGTATGATTCAAAACAAAAGTTTAATATTGACATAAAAACAATAATACTTCAAGCATACTAATAAAATAATTATGTCCTCTCAAAATAACATAGCCAAAGAAAGCTTATCCCTACAAAATCATATAGTTTGGCTATGCTCCATCTTCGTCACACAAAATACTCAAATCATGCACAACCCCGGTTTCAGCCAAGCAATTGTTTCATACTTTTGATGTTCTCAAACCTTTTCAACTTTCACGCAATACATGAGTGTGAGCCATGGACATAGCACTATAGGTGGAATAGAAGGTGGTTGTGGAGAAGACAAAAAGAGGAAGATAGTCTCACATCAACTAGGCATATCAACGGGCTATGGAGATGCCCATCAATAGATATCAATGTGAGTGAGTAGGGATTGCCATGCAACGGATGCACTAGAGCTATAAGTGTATGAAAGCTCAAAAAGAAAACTAAGTGGGTGTGCATCCAACTTGCTTGCTCATCAAGACCTAGGGCAATTTGAGGAAGCCCATCGTTGGAATATACAAGCCAAGTTCTATAATGAAATTCCCACTAGTATATGAAAGTGATATCATAGGAGACTCTCTATCATGAAGATCATGGTGCTACTTTGAAGCACAAGTATGGAAAAAGGATAGTAACATTGCCCCTTCTCTCTTTTTCTCTCATTTTTTTCTTTTTTTTTATTTTTTCTTTTTTTTTCTTTATCTTTTTTTTTCTTTTATTTCCTCACATGGGACAATGCTCTAATAAGGAAGATCATCATACTTCTATTTACTTATAACTCAAAAATTACAACTTGAAACTAGAACAAAATATGACTCTATATGAATGCCTCCGGCGGTGTACCGGGATGTGCAATGACTCAAGAGCGACATGTATAAAAAATGATTAAAGGTGGCTTTGCCACAAATACGATGTCAACTACATGATCATGCAAAGCAATATGACAATGATGGTGCGTGTCATAATAAACGGAACGGTGGAAAGTTGCATGGCAATATATCTCGAAATGGCTATGGAAATGCCATAATAGGTAGGTATGGTGGCTGTTTTGAGGAAGGTATAAGGTGGGTGTATGGTACCGGCGAGAGTTGCGCGGTACAAGAGAGGCTAGCAATGGCGGAAAGGTGAGAGTGCGTATAATCCATGGACTCAACATTAGTCATAAAGAACTCACATACTTATTGCAAAAATCTATTAGTCATCGAAACAAAGTACTACGCTCATGCTCCTAGGGGAAGGGTTGGTAGGAGTTAACCATCGCGCGATCCCGACCTCCACACAAAGGATGACAATCAAAAAATACCTCATGCTCCAAATTTGTTACACAACTGTTACCATACGTGCATGCTTCGGGACTCACAAACCTTAACACAAGTATTTCTCAATTTCACAATTACCCCACTAGCATGACTCTAATATCACCATCTTCATATCTCAAAACAATCAACAGGAATCAAACTTCTCATAGTATTCAATGCACTTTATATGAAAGTTTTTATTATATCCCTCTTGGATGCCTATCATATTAGGACTAATTTTATAACCAAAGCAAACTACCATGCTGTTTAGAGACTCTTAAAATAATATAAGTGAAGTGTGAGAGTTCATCAATTTCTATAAAATAAAACCACCGCCGTGCTCTAAAAAGATATAAGTGAAGCACTAGAGCGATATTGCCTAGCTCAAAAGATATAAGTGAAGCACAAAGAGCATTCTAATAAATCACGATTCATGTGTGTCTCTCTCAAAAAGTGTGTACAGCAAGGATGATTGTGGCAGACTAAAAAGCAAAGACTCAAATCATACAAGACGCTCCAAGCAAAACACATATCATGTGGTGAATAAAAATATAGCCTCAAGTAAAGTTACCAATAGACGAAGACGAAAGAGGGGATGCCTTCCCGGGGCATCCCCAAGCTTAGGCTCTTGGTTGTCCTTGAATATTACCTTGGGGTGCCTTGGGCAACCCCAAGATTAGGCTCTTGCCACTCCTTATTCCATAGTCCATCAAATCCTTACCCAAAACTTGAAAACTTTACAACACAAAACTCAACAGAAAATCTCATAAGCTCCGTTAGTATAAGAAAATAAATCACCACTTTGGTACTGTTGTGAACTCATTCTTTATTTATATTGGTGTAATATCTACTTTATTCCAACTTTTCCATGGTTCATACCCCCCGATACTAGCCATAGATTCATCAAAATAAACAAACAACACATAGAAAACAGAATCTGTCAAAAATAGAACAGTCTGCGAAGATCCGAATTGTTCTAATACTTCTGTAACTCCAAAAATTCTGAAAAATTAGGATAACATAGGCAATGTGTATATCAATCTCGTATAAAACAATTCAGGGTTTTTCAATGCTCCAGTGAATTATTAATATTCTGGGACAGGACGCAAAAGTTTCTGTTTTTCAGCAAGATCAAATCAACTATCACCATAAGCTATCCCAAAGGTCTTACTTGGCACAAACACTAATTAAAACATAAAACCACATCTAACCAGAGGCTAGATTAATTATTTATTACTAAACAGAACCTAAAAAGCAAAAACAAAAATAAAATTGGGTTGCCTCCCAACAAGCGCTATTGTTTAACGCCCTTAGCTAGGCATAAAAAACACGAATAGATCTAAGTATTATCATCTTTGGCATGTAATTCTTTTCTCATCAAATCCTCCAAGACTCGTCTACGCAATTCTATCCTTTCCTTTATTTCCCTCCTAGTGGATGAACTTAAATCATGGAAAGGACTTTGATTGGTAATTTTAACATTCATAAACCCATAGTCGGGATCATCACCATATATATCATCATATAAGATACGAAGCTCGTTTTTAAAGGGTTCTTTCATCATTTTATTCAACCAATCTCTATTAAATTCTACATAAATTCCCCTAGTTATCCAATCAAACTCTTCAAACGTTTCAAGATACAAAGATTGAGAGATCTCTGAATGGGGAACTCTTCTCCTAAGATTTTTACTATAAGATTGATAATCCCTAGATTCCAAACTACGCATAGTTTCTTTATCATGAAGGATATCTATAATTGGAGGGTGTTCAACATCCTTTTTATAGAAAGAAAAAATATCCCTAGCTTGTTGTATTATAAAATCGAATTCACGCATAAGGACAATAGTGGCAATCTTTTTAGCTATTGGATGATTAATATTAGGAAGTTCATAAAACACTTTTTGCAAGGCAGGATGAAGATGCACAAATTTTCTTTCCAATTTCTCCACAAGCATAACAATAGCTTCTGCATAACAATTTGTCTCAAGAAGAATAGATCTTTTATTAATAGGCATGGATCTCGTACAATCAAAGAATTCTTGGATAACACTCTTCCCGATAAGATTACCTTCCCCCACACGAAAGATTTTTGTTTTGTAATTAGGTGGGTTTTCAGCATGATCCGAAGAACAAGATTCTGGTTTTTCGTCAAGATTTTCAACGATAACCTCCCCAGCTTCAGACATGGTGGAAACTAACGGATCTAGCAATAGGGCAACCGAAAGGCAAAAGGATGAGACGAACGGAAGAGGGGCTAAGAAAAGGCAAATCTTTTTGAAAATCGTTTTAGAAGTGGGGGAGAGGAAAACAAGAGGCGAATGGCGAATAATGTAATGCAAGGGATGAGTGTTTATGATGGGTACTTGGTATGTCTCGGCTTGGCGTAGATCTCCCCGTCAATGGCACAAGAAATTCTTCCTGCTACCTCTTGAGCTTGCGTTGGTTTTTCCCTTGAAGAGGAAAGGGTGATGCAGCAAAGTAGAGTAAGTATTTCCCTCAGTTTTGAGAACCAAGGTATCAATCCAGTAGGAGACAACGCGCACGCCACCGAATACCTGCACAAACAAACACCAACTTGCACCCAACGCGGTAAAGGGGTTGTCAATCCCTTCACGGTTATTTGCAAAGTGAGATCTGATAGAGATGCATAAATGGTAAAGTAATATTTTTGGTATTTTTGTTTTATGGAACGGAAAGTAAAAGATTACAAAGAAAGTAAATAGGAAACTAAAATTGTAGATCGGAAACTTATATGATGGAAAGTAGAAGATTATATGATGGAAAGTAGACCCGGGGGCCATAGGTTTCACTAGAGGCTTCTCTCAAGATAGAAATTATTACGGTGGGTGAACAAATTACTGCCGAGCAATTGATAGAAAAGAGCAAAGTTATGACGATATCTAAGACAATGATCATGAATATAGGCATCACGTCCGTGTCAAGTAGACCGAAACGATTCTGCATCTACTACTATTACTCCACACATCGACCGACTCCTGCCTGCATCTAGAGTATTAAGTTCATGAAGAACAGAGTAACGCATTAAGAAAGATGACATGATGTAGAGTAATTAACTCAAGCAATATGATGAAAACCCCATCTTTTTACCCTCGATGGCAACAATACAATACGTGCCTTGCTGCCCCTACTGTCACTGGGAAAGGACACCGCAAGATTGAACCCAAAGCTAAGCACTTCTCTCATTGCAAGAAAAACCAATCTAGTTGGCCAAACCAAATCGATAGTTCGAAGAGACTTGCAAAGATATCAAATCATGCATAAAAGAATTCAGAGAAGATTCAAATAATATTCATAGATGAGCTGATCATAAATCCACAATTCATCGGATCTCAGCAAACACACCGCAAAAGAGTATTACATCGAATAGATCTCCAAGAACATCAAGGAGAACTTTGTATTGAGAATCAAAGAGAGAGAAAAAGCCATCTAGCTACTAGCTATGGACCCATAGGTCTGAGGTAAACTACTCACGCTTCATCGGAGAGGCAATGGTGTTGATGTAGAAGCCCTCCATGATCGAATCCTCCCTCCGGCAGGATGCCGGAAAATGCCCCAAGATGGGATCTCACGGGTACAGAAGGTTGTGGCGGCGGAAAAGTGGTTTCGTGGCTCTCCTGATAGGTTTTGGGGTATTTGAGAATATATTGGCTAAAGAAATAGGTCGGTGGAGTCACGAGGGGCCCACAAGGGTGGGGGGCGTGCCCTACCCCCCTGGGCGCGCCCTCCAACCTTGTGGCTGCCTCGTGGCTTTCCTGACGTGCACTCCAAGTCCTCTGGATGTCTTGTGGTCCAAGAAAAATCATCGCGAAAGTTTCATTCCGTTTGGACTCCGTTTGGTATTCCTTTTCTGCGAAACTCTAAAACAAGGAAAAACAGGAACTGGCACTGGGCTCTAGGTTAATAGGTTAGTCCCAAAAATTATATAAAATAGCCTCTTAATGCATATAAAACATCCAAAACAGATAATATAATAGCATGGAACAATCAAAAATTATAGATACGTTGGAGACGTATCACCCCCCATAACAAAAAACACTCACGAACGGACACGGCATCTCTCTAGGTTTGTATCTCTCTCACACACACCCACGGAGGTGGGGGACATGTACGAAGAGAAGAGGTGCACGCATGGCGCACGTACTCCCGTCTCTTTCCCAACCACACCCGCGCGGGTACATGGTGGAGCTCATTTCTGTACGAAAAGGCAGCCCACGTGGTAATTTGACACGTGTACTGGTTGTCCACTTGATGGAGGATCGTGTACCACGGGTGAACAAACAAATTGCGACTTGACGCGTTATTTTAAAAAAGAGGCAAACCATGTGGGGCCTACCTTAATTAGAGGCAAGGCTCTATACACTGGAGATGCTCTGTACTACTTTAGATGTGTCCCGTCAACTCGCAGAACGAGGAGAAGCTTGCTTAGTACGCCCTCTCCCCCGCCCACGGGCGCGGTGGCTCGCAGAGTCGCAGGACGAGGAGAAGCTTGCTTACTATGCTTATGCCCACTCCCTCGCCCACGTGCGCGGTGGCTCGCAGGACGAGGAGAAAATTTTACTACTCCCTCCATTAGACGTATATATACTCATCGTCCCTACCTTGTTTAGAGAGATTATCATATTATTTGAAATATATGTCTTTTAGCAGATTTCAATATGAACTACTAGTACATACTCCAAACACTGATGTATATAGATGTATTTTAGAGTGTAGATTTTCACTCATTTTGCTTCGTATGTAGTCCATATTGAAACGGACGTAGTAGTACGCACTCTCCCTCGCCCCTCGCCTCTCGACCCTCACCCACGTGGTGGACGTGCAGCAATTCATTTGGTCTCAGATAGCCAGAACCATATATTGTAGTACCATCATTGCTCGACTACCCGAAGAGGCGAAGTGCCAAGCGCAAGGTTATAATATTTTTGAGATGCCAAGCGCAAGGTTTATAGGAGAACGAGTAGTACTAGTACTAGTAGTACGTAGTGTATGAGGAAGAAGCAACAAGAATGTATGTTTTGCGTGACAGTCTCTTCTTTCAGAACGTGCTAGACCTAGTGGACCTCATTGTTGCAATGGGAGTATCATAGATGGCATGATTCAGAGTGGTGGGCAGCAGGAATAATATTTGGTGCTGCTTAGTCTTAAACCCCATGAAGAAGTCCCATCGAAAGGAATAGCCATCCTCTACACGTGCTCCTATGTCAAATGAGTAAATGAGACCAAAAGAGAAAGAGATAAAGTAAAAAAATCACCAGCCTTAGAGCTAGCCCTATTGTATCAGCGAATGATATTTCTACGTCGTGATTGACATGGCTATCTTATTAACCATGCTGCGGAGGTAGCAGCAGATTTTTATTTATTTGTGGAGGTAGCAGCGGATGGATATTCAACGAGAAGTGAAATGATGGCTGCTTCCTCAGTTAAACATAGAGAAAGATGGGCCTCGTGATTTGACGGCTCATTAGTCATTATTACTGCCTATACTCTTTGCCCATATAATAACCGCGTGGTAGAGTAGTTGGCTATACTTTTAATAACCATGCTAGAAGAGAAGAGGTGCACGCACCCACGCACGTACTAGTAGCACTCTTTGCGTCTTTCCCAACCACACACGTGACACGGTGGAGCTTATTTCTGTACGATGATGCATCACACGTGATAATTTGACGCGTCTAGTAGCACTTAATGGAGGGTCGGGAACCATGCATGAACGGTGCCGCATAATTTAGAAATAAAGTTTTTTTCTTCAGTGGCACGTATGCAGTATAAATAGGTTCATATGGAGAGAAAAAGAAACTGCTCCACTATATATACATAGCCAGGAGCCTACACGGTTGCTTGCTGGGGTTGCTCTCTTCACACTCTCTCGCACAAAACGACTGTGGCCACATCTCTAACATCCGGGCGGATCACGTCCGCCGGGGGAAGGGGTGGATGCTTTGTGTAGATGCGATCGCCGTCACAGACGGAGAAAACCCACTGTCGGCGCGTCCCCGCCGTTCTCTCTCACAAAGCCGGTGCGGTTGCCATCGCCCCTTGCTCACTGCCACGACGTGGGAAGTTGCCGCCTCCCACCGCCCTCCTCTAAGCTAGCTACATCCCGACATCCCTCAGGTAAAACTTCCTTTTAAGCCGGCTTGCACCACTGCCCCAGCAGCCCACATCGCTCCATGTGGATATTTCTCTACTTCTTTGCACCGCACGTACCTCTACTGGCTTCTACTGTATTTGTTGTGATGAGTTATGTCTCATAAAAACTAGTCCCACTAGTCTTATTCCAATCACACTTCAATTTCTTTGCCATAGGGATGCTCAACTCGATTTTAGTGAAACTGCACAAAATGATCCGATGGTCAAAGGGTTGGAAACTTCACTCCTTCGGAAGGTTCAACCTCACCAGCAAATTAAAGCTTGGTTAGGGTTTAGGATTCAAGGCCTAGGGACTGCATGGATCGTTTTTTCTTTAGTTGTCTCTGTTCCAAAGTAAGTGTCAACTTTAGTACAACTTTATACTAAAGTTGGCAAAGTTGGCATAAAGTTGAGACACTTATTTTGGAACGGAGGGCGTATTGGCTATGATCTGTGAATCATTGAGATGCAATAGCATGCATGTTAGTCTCCTTTGTATTTGATGGAATGTTGCAACGGGGCAACCTTGGATGCAAGATACATGAAACAGAAGCTGAAAGCTACATAGCATTGTACATTTTTCGCTGCTTTCGTGTTTTCGCTGAGCTTCCGTGTTTTCGCTGATTTCGCACTCCTCCACTATAAGAGTGGAGAAAATTTTAAAGAGTGGACACGCTCTACCTTCTTTTGCCGAAACGTGAGACATCCAGCATCCGGTGCACGTGTCATGCATCAAAGTAAAGTGTCTAGTACAAGTGAGACTCAGCACCGTCGTACCACCTCAGTAATAATGACCAATGGGCCGTCAAATCACATAGACCTGGCAGTAAGTTGGACGGATGAAGCAACCATCACTCTTCGTTGAATCCGCTTCTCCCTTCAACGCATGCGCCAGTGAGAGGTCGCGTCCGCTCTGCCCGGGCATGAATGCGGCACCGATTCTCTGAAGCGGCGCTGACCGTTTCAGGCGGGAAGTGCGCACGGGCGATGGAGGGGCCTTGGGTGGGCCAGGGTGGTCAGTCAGGAGCGGGCGTGGCAGCTGTCCCGACCGAACGCCCGGAAACGAGAGGATGCACCGACTCTCGCGGCTTCGTAGTTTAGTACGTAGTACTACACACCATCTCTCTGTAGGTCGATGTGTCGCTCTAGCCCGCTTACATGGCATTAGTACTACACACCATCTTCTCTTCTTGTAAGAGCAAGTACAATAGTGGGCTATAAGCTCGCTTACATGGCATTTTTGCCTATGTGAAGGAGAGAGACAAGGAAAAAGTAAGGAGTGGGCTCTCATGCAAGAGGCAGGCTCTACGTGTGCTCCTAGGCAAAGGCATTTAATGAGAGAAAAAAGATAGAGAGAAAGTGAAAAAAAAATATGAGCTTATAGCCAACCTTATAGCCCACTCTATTGTATGACCAATTAATAATGTTAACTCTTAGTGACATGGCATGTCCATATAGCCAGTAGTTGGCTATCTATCTATCTATATACCTATACTAATTACAGACTACCTAGAAATTACCACGTTAATTAGAAATTAAGAGCCGTATATCTTTGGTGGGACCAAATTATTACGGTGGAGATCTGCCGACTATTAGGTGGAGATCTACCCATACGTATACAATCTCCATATTAACAATTTATAGCCGTCAGATGAGATATATCAGAGTCCTTACCAGTTGTCCCACATGCAATTTCTTTTTTGGAAAACACTTTCACGCGATTGCTTGGTAAAAAGCGTTCCCTACAATCACGGACATATTGCTTCCTCCAACCTACCGTGATCAAGGCCTCGATCCTTCGTACATCGCCGCCGCCGCCTCACGCCTAGACAACGCCAACAACCGCCGCTACTGCCTCGCATGCACGTCGTCTGCCCGCGGATGGGCGCCGTCGTGACCACCTCGCACCTGGACGCCTCCGCCGCCTCGCACCTAGACACCTCCGCGGCCGCCTCACGTGGACGCCATCTCCCAGCACTTGGATGCGGGATGCTGCCGCTGCCTCCTCGCGTCTAGCCGACGGCGACCCTCGCCTTCACGTAGCCCTGCCCCGCGCACAGCGTCTGCCCGCGGATGGGCGCCGTCATGACCGTCTCGCACCTGGACGCCTCTGCCGCCTCGCACCTAGACACCTCCGCGGCCGCCTCACGTGGATGCCATCTCCCAGCACTTGGACAAGGGACGTTGTCGCTGCCTCCTCGTGTCTAGCCGACGACCACCCTCGCCTTCACGCAGTCCTGCCCCGCACACAGCCAATCTGACAATAAGGGTCCAAGCGACAAGGGAGCTCGGCCATCCAAGGTTTTAGGTGTGTACGTGACCTCCTGGCGCATCAAATTTGCTTATTCCTGAACATAGCTTTTCTTTTCATTACTTGCTATCCTATGCTCCCTGAATAAGGTCACCACCACTGCTAGCTACTAATTTCAGAATCCTGGCTATAGGACAATGCAGCAAAGCTGTAAACAAAACTTGGAAACAAGGTACACCGTAGTTTCTGAGGTGGCGAGAGACCACGTGGCAGGAGAGGAGGTATCGGACGATGCTGTAGTGTGGAGGGGAAGCGGGATGGAGAAGCCGTGTGGCGGGAGAGGAGCGCCGTCGACGCCGAGTCGGGGAGAGCAGACATCGGGGAGATACGGCGCCGTGAGGTCACTGATGTGCCTGTGTGATGACATAGGTCGGAGGTTCTCTGTCCCTGCTAGGTCAAGGTGTTGAGATGATAGTAGCCTTTTTAAAGAGTTCGAGCTGATAATAATAGTAACTCTGTATTAACAATTGGACTCAGATACCCTTTGCGTGGTTGGCCTTTTCAAGGATTAACTTGAGTACCACAATGACATGCAACCTGCACACTTTACGCTATCATGAAAGAAGCAATTGCGGATAAAAATAGTAGGATGTGCTGTTTCAGTGTGATACAAATTCAGGTTAATTATTATTTCATAGGATTTTATTTTAAAAGTTTAGATGCATGATATCAAAAGTTCTAAATAAGTGTGCTATCATCATTAGGTTCATTTCCTTTTTGAGTTTTCATAAGATCTTTGTACAAATTTAGATGCCTAAAATAAAAAGGTTTAGATCAAAAGGGCTTTGTACACCGATTACATGCATGGAACTCAAAATATGTTTACATTAAACAATAAAAATAAAACCAATGATTAATTTTTACTTTTAAATATAAATATAATTATAATGTTAATGTTGTTTGCGGTATTTTTTTGGTAAAATTTATACAAAGAAATTATTTTTGTGTTATTAATGGTCGGGATGGAGTCTCCGACACGATATAATCATTTTATTAAGTCTACTTTTTTCTTGCAGATGGATGCTCCGACACGATCAAGCCAACATACTCCACTAAAAGACCTGTCCAACTCCATCGGCACAAGTAACAACGACGATATAATGTGTAAGTGTATCATCCAATGCTCAACAGCTAACTAGATTGTGTGTATTTTATTAGGTGTAGTAAACATCACTAATGAAGGGGAACCTGTAGATGCGAAAGAACACAATAGACAACGTGCTCGGAAGCAATATGTGTAGATGGATAAACAAAAGAAGCATGAACTACTTAAGAAGCATCATGAAGCATATCAATAAAGGAGAGCTCAACCATTAGGGAAAACACGACAATCACCACTCTCCCAACTACTCAACATGACCGTTGTTACAGGTGCACTTTATTAGCAGCATTGTTTCAAGATTTTTAAGATTTTTATGTTGTCCATCCTGTAATTTGAGACATGTTCTCTAATCAGCAAGTACGTACAGCCTAGGGTTTTGTTTTGTTGGCTTTTGGTGAAGTGCGTCATTTGGTTTCCAGCCCGTCTAGATAGGTATTAGTAGGATGGATAAGATCGGTAGTTGATCTTTCATCCAATTAAGTGATTTAGTTCACCAAATATTGGGACGTACTTGCGCACAGACTCGATCACCTCCTCTAATTTTGTTGGGACTTGGATAAGTCGTTTTAGCATTACATGATCCCTCCAGTCTACTTCTCTTTGTTTCTTACAAGCAAAACTCCATGTTTGTTTTCATGGATCTGTTCTTTCAATTATGCTCACCCAATGATCAAATAGGATTTGTGCATCTTACAAGCACAGACTACTCTATTCTGATGGAATTTTTTGATAGTACTGTTTGCACACATGGGGCGTATATATATGCATTCAAGTGGTCAACAAGGTATCACCCTAGCAGTATTTGCTGGAAGCGACACCAGAAAAATTATACTCAAGTAAACCTCTTGGTAAAGACTAGCAGCAAAGCTGTTCACCTCCTCAACACTATACAAATTTGTTGTCTGACGCTCCTACACCCATTCAGCAGGAAAAAGTAGCTATATACACTTATAATTATCTGCTTCAGATAATTTTTACAAATATATTTTATCAAAAAGTCCCTTCCCTGATTGTTCAAGTAACGTCCACAACTTTAAATATTTAGTTCTTCCATTAGTTCTATACTTCAACGGTAAATGCCACCAAAGCATGTCGTGAACAATCAGGAACATGTGGTATAGCTAATGTTTAATGAGTTATTTCATTGTTTGTTTCACCATTTCCATGTTTCATGCTTTTTTTTTAAATCGAGCCAGTATAGGAAAATAGACCACTGTTTTCTCTTATATCTTGCAGATGCTTAATTACGTCATCCAGTTTCCAGTTCATGTATCTCTTTGAAAAAAGTTGACAATATCTGTAGATTAGTATTTGGTGAGTTAGTAGGAACCTTTTATGTATTTGTATATGTTCAGTTATACTCTCATATGGACTATGGCCCTGAATTACCAGAAATTTCACATCGGCTTTCTTCTTATAAGTGTGGGTATATTATGGAAAAAAACATTCACCAGCTAGCTGAATCAAAGAACATTCTAGATTAAGATAATTGGACAGACAGATAATTCAATCAAATATTTTGTCACTGTCTAATATGGTTTGTGCAGATCTGACAAGGAAAGGAATCCCGTTGGTTCTGAATAGAAAAATGGCCATTCATTCAGCAACAATCATAATATCTATAATGTTTGAGGCATCTAGAGTTTGTGCTTCATTTTTCTTGCTCTTCTAGAACAGATTTCACTCCCAAAGGTTGGTTCTAACACCCAATGTGACCCTCCTAGGGACATAAAGTTGTCATCTCCAGCCCATCACTCGGTGGAACTTTGATGGTCAACCTTCAGCTTCGTGAAGAGCACATCTTTTTACCCACCATTTATATACAGAAATTATGGACAATCACATGATTTTCATTGTGTGCATGACATATTTTTTCCCGTGAATGCATCTTTATCCTCTATACATTCATTCATATATTAGATGATAAATCTTTTAGATTATCACAATATATATAGGTGTGCAAATCACGATTCCGCGGAACTTCTATATGTGGAGAGAAAAGACAAAGGTTTCTATAGCTTTTTGTCCAATTTTAGAAAGAAAAAAAACTAGCCCGTGCAATAGCACGGGTTGACGACTAGTACTATTAACCATGCTCTAACACACACACGCTGTTTAAAAAACACACACACGCACACACAGGTTCATAGAATCGGAATATCGTGGGAGTGGGAAGCCACAGGAAGTGAGATAAATGGAGTACGTACAAGAAGAGAAGAGGTACACGCATATCCGTCGGAGACACAGTCGCAGCCTCACACTATAGCGTTTAGAACACATAAAAAAAGAAGCCAATAATATTTATTTTTTGTTGGCATGTATTAGCAGTTTACTACTTCCCGGCTAATCTCATTTTCTTCGTTTTACCATATTATTACAGTCTTATTTTCACTTCTTTCCACCACATGCTCACATTCCAAGGTGCATTAAATTGATGCATGCAAGGATTAAAAGAAACCAACCAGTGCATGTAACCATTCCTACTCATTTAGTGGTCGTCTATGAAAATATTGTAATTAATGCAGATTAAAGTTTGAGTAATTTTGTAAACTACGAGACGGAGTATATTTCTCCACTCATCATCTGCCTTGGTTGATGAGATTTTAAATTTAAGCCCTATAAACCGGAAAGGAGGGAGTAGTTAAAAATTTTGGTCAAATTTTGAAAAAAAAATATGACGTGGCGTAAAAACCTGGACGGATGTAGTATTACGAGATACGGTGGCACACTGACTTAGGCCGAATACAAGTGACCACTCATTATTGGAAGATAGCAAAGTGTACATACAAAGTAATTAAAATTGAATTTCTCGAAAATATTTAAAATTGGAGGACGGTGCAGCCCACCTTTCCGATATTTTGACTGTGTGTGGTTCAGTTGTTGTTCACTTCGGAGGGTCGTGTATAACACGTGAGCGATAATAAGCGCGACCAAGAGGCGTGCAGCGTTAATTGCGAGTTGACTCCTTCGAGCGTTAAATTTTCTTCACGTATTAGCATTGCCCTAGTATTTTTCTTCACTACGTTAAATAAAGAGTTCCGTTTCATGCACAATTTATAATGATTTTTATGGAGAGAAAAATAAAACCACTCCAACTATATACGTTGCAGCCTCGGCGCTTGTTTTCTAGGGTTTGCTCTCTTCACACTCTCTCTCCACTATATACATACACGCTGGAGCCTCAGTGCTTGTAGTTGCTCTCTTCACACTCTCTCACCCTCTCCAGATCTAAACAAGACTGCGTTGGCCTCTCTCTTATACTCCCCTCACTGCTAGTCAAAGAGCCGGCAGGATCCCGTCTGCCGGGGAAGGGAAGGAGGCTTAATGCTGTCGCCGTCGATGAGGGAGGGAATCCACTACCGGCGCAGCTGTTCTCTTTCACCCAGCGGCGACGCGGGAGGGCCTCCGACCCCTTCTTCCTTGCTGTCGTACATAGTGTGGGCAGATCGGCCTCCGGCCGCCCACTGAGCCACACCCCGAGAACCTTAAGGTATAATTTACTTAATCCACATGCATTGCTCTAGCTGCATGTGGATTTTTTTCGCTTCTGCACTCAAATCTAGGTGTTGGATCATTTAGGAAAGTAGTGGGGAAAGTTGTATAGCATGAATCTAGGATGTGGTTCAAAGAGGAAAGGAAGGGGGGAAAGTAGTACAGACTGGCTATCCAGCACCTACGTTGGTCGAAAAGGGAAAACAATGACAAACGCAGTACGCACATCTGGAACGAACTGATCTTTCTGTGGGTGGGGGACAAGGCTGTAGAATTTGAGCAGGACTAGATTTGCTGCCCTCACATAGGGAAAGGTGTCTAAAGATAAAAAAACTGGGACCAACACAAATATGCTCCTTGGTTTTTGTTCTTTGTTGCAACAGACTGTGCATCACCCCTTTATACATCGGTAGATGCACATGGTGCTGGTGCGTCCATTGTCCCGTACAACTCTTTAGCTGTTGTTAATCTAATAATGCCGCTGGAAAATTGAAGCAATGCCACAGTGAAAAGCAAATTACATGCTTAACGAATTTTATTGTTAATATAATCTCTCTGTTAATATCAATCAATGCCACTGTTTGAGAAATGCTACTGTCTTGCTTTCTTTCCCATTTACATAAGTAAGATGCTTCTTTTTGTGGGCTTCTGTGTCATCCACCGTTATTGACCAGTAATTGTTTCCTTTGCACCCCTGTGTAAACAGGGTTATCTACTTCACCTCATTGCTATTGCGACCTTTTGTTGCACTGCACAAAACACTTTTGCTTTAAGAGTGTTTTGTGCAGTTCAACCAAAATGTCATACCGACACCGTTGCTTGATTGCTTGATCTTAGTGAAACTGCACAAGAGGAGACCTGACTTCCTATCTGTGTTGGTAAATTTGTTTCAGATCTTCTTCTTATGAGTTGTTTGAATTCCGCATCATGAGAGGTCAGTAATGGCCTTCTTCCACATGATTGTGCACTGTGCTTTCATATGTTCTGCTACTTATACGGTAATGTTGCTTGATTTTAGTGAACTCCACAAAAGGAGACCAGACTACCAATATGTATGTGCACCGTAATATCCCATTGAGGTAAGATAACGATATTTCACAACTGTTGGCCTGTATTTTGCTACTGTCATCAGAAAAGTAATGATGTTGTTTAGTGCTATACTTGTGCTCCCTAACTGACATGCCAAATCTTACATTGAAGGTGAAGCTTGTCTGTTATTGAACCAAGTGATGAAGGGGAAGAACAGGCGGAAGAAGAACAAAAATCAACTCCCGGTGTTGTAATGAAGCACTGGAACTGTGATGACACAAGTAATGATATAGTTTTGCATCTTAATTTATTGCTATGGCTGGAACAAGCAATTGTTTTGCCACTGTGATTTGATGCCACTCTTAATGTAATATGTAATTATCTCTACTTGTGCAAACAGGGATCTTGTTTGAAGATAACATATATTTTAGTGGAACTGCACAAGAAGATGTTGGAAATATTAAACTAATCGAGGAGTTTATAGTAAGCATGGCAACCACAGTAGATAATAACGGATGGTTCCGGAGAAGTGTTTCATCTGCATGCTCTACACAATAAGCCTCCTGACAAAGGTTGGTACCGGCCCACGGATTTCATCCATATGATTGAGCTTTGTCATCTCTATTGGTGTTGTGCTACTGTTTAGCTACTCTCATGAGAAAGTGGTATTATTTCACATGTTAATCTAAGGCTGCTAATAAATTGATGCACCGGTTTGCCACCGTTATAGCCACTGATAAAATTAAGTAATAATACAGTTCAAGTTGAGCTGCTGTGTTTGGTATCATATCATTTCCTATGAGGATAATGAGGAGATGCATCTCTTTGTGACTATACATTTCATCAGTTACTCCCTTTGTTAACGTAATGGCTGTTTTAAATATTTTCTTTCCTTTTTTCGAGCAAATAGGGATGCTAGCATTTAGTTGTTCTCTTGTCTTTGAAGAAGAATATGGAGTACGTGAAGTGCCTAGTTCCGATTATGCCAGGATGAAGAAACCCAGTCTATCTTCTCATCAGAAGGAGCAGTTGAAGGATGGTTACATTACTCCCCACAAGACCAAACTAACTTCAGCTCAGAAGGACTCACAAATTTCCATCTTTTTTGCTGTGATGGGCAAGTACAATGTTGTTCTAGGATTCTTTCTGGTGAGTTCCATTTTTTTAAATGTGTGCTCTGCATGGACCATGTAGGTGACTGTTTAAACTGTAAATTCATAATACAGTTTGCTTTACTAATCATTTTTTGTATTTATGCAAACAGGGGTGCTCAGCTTGATTTCAATGGGAACTGCACAAAATGTTCTGATGGTTCGTGCCCATTATACTTCATCATGCACAATACATCGAATGTTCTTGAATCATTCATTTCCACCTCCAGCCACAAAATTAGCTACAAGAAAGGAAGTGCCGATATGTTCAAGGCGTTGCAACATATAAAGGCGAAATCATACAAGCTACGCGTGAATTTGGTTGATTTTGGTGGAACTGCACAAAAAGAACAGCTGGTTTATTTAGCACGAGGTGCCATGTCAATGTCCGAACTGATGGCAAACCCCGCCCATTCCACAATCGTAGGCATTTGATATTTTAGAATGGGAAAACCTTGTCAAAGTTTGATCATTGATGTACGCAAAAAGACACGCATTTGATATTTTGGAATGGGACAACCTTGTCAAATTTTGCTCATTGATGTTAGCAAGAAGACACGCGTTTGATATTTTCGAATGGGACGCCCTTTGCTGTCAGCAGCATCGATCGATTTTTCTTTACTCTTTAGTTGTGAAGTACTACCTTCGTCCTGGTTTATTGGTCCCCATTGTAATCTGTGCCAAATTTTCACCAAAATTTAACTAACAAAATCTTAATGCATGTCACTAAAAATTATATCATTGAAAACTATGTTCAAATATGAATCCAATGATATTATTTTTGTTGACATGCACTAACATTTTGTCAGTTTAAATTTTTGTCAAAATTTAGCACAAATTACAGAGGGGACTAATAAACCAGGACGGAGGTAGTAAATATTGGCTCTGACATGTGAATCACTGAGATGCATAATCATCGATTGTTTTGAATGTTCTCTATGAATTGTCAGGCATGTGAGTTTGATTGCAATGTACAGGCAAGCTAAAAAGTTGCTCAAACTTTTGGTACGTGTGAAACTGCTGCAAACGAGGTGATCACCGTGCGTCCTGGGAATAATGCTAGTACATATTGTTTTGCATATTCATCCAATGCCAGCGATACAAGAATTCGAACTAATCGAACTAAATTCGTTCATACACGGCCGGATTTCATATAAACATGCCGGATTTCATTACATTTCATACATTCTTCAACTAAAAAAGGGTGCGCTGGAGGTATAATTAATTAACCTAATCTATGATCTCCGGCGCCCATTTCTCGTGTCCGGCTGAGCCGAACAGAAGCTTATTCTCCAGCACAGCTCTCCGACTCCACGTCATCGCCAAGAAGCTAATTGGCCATCAGTGTTCAACCCGCCAAGCTTGGCTTCAACCGGAGGGTAGCAGCGGTGGCCTTACTTGGACCCGAGTGGCGGCGACCTACCGTGTTCTACTCTTCCTTGTTTTCTGTGTGGCACGACCTCATTGGCAGCGAGGCGGGGCCTCGACGGAGCCGGCGATGTCCTCTGTCTCGTTGCCGGCGGGGCGGCGCCTCGGCGGAGCGGGGGAAATCCTCCCCCTCATTGCCGGCACGGCGGGGCCTCGGCGGAGCCGGCGATGTCCTCTGCCTTGTTGTTGGCGGGGCGGGGCGAGGCGGGGCCTCGGCGGAGCAGGGCCTCGCCGAAGCCGGCGGAGTCCTCCGCCTCGATGCCAGCGAGGCGGGGCCTCGGCGGAGCCGACGGTGTCCTCTACCTCATTGTTGGCGGGGCGGGGCCTCGGCGGAGCAGGGCCTCGCCGAAACCGGCGAAGTCCTCCGCCTCGGTGCCGGCATTGTCCTCCACCTCGTCGTCGGTCTCGCCAAACAGCGCCTCGCCCGCTTCATCGCCCTCTTTGTAGGCGGCCGCAAGCTCCGCCACCCGCATGCAGTACCGCCAGCGCGCGAGGCGGCTCTCGCGGGCGGAGCGGTACGACTCGAGCAGCGCCTCCTGCTCCGCCCGCTCCGCGGCGATCTGCTCCTCTGTCGGCAGGTGCTCCTGAAGGACATGGTGGTTGTAGGCGGCGTCGGCCTGCGCCTCCCGGAACTGCTCCTCATGCTTCTACCTCACCATGTCCATGTATTGGGCACAGTCCTCGCCGATGGTCATGGTGCAAAGCACCAGCGAGGATGGCGCGGAGGAGGGGGTTGGCGCCAGATCATTGACTACCACGTTCTCCATTGGGACATCGTCGTCCTCCGGCTGCCTGCCGGCCAGCCAGTCAGCAGCAATGGTTGCCATCTCCTTCTTGTCCGTCGTCCGCCTGTCCTGAAGAGCGCTGGAGCGAGAGGAAGTCATGGTGGGAGTGGTGTGGACAGGAGAAAGGGAACGGAGGCGGATGACTACGGCTATGGCCGGCCCAGCAGTTTATATAGCAATGGTGGGCGGCGGATGGACGGACGGGTGGCGTCGGAGTAGTCGCCTCGGCAACCGCGTATCATTAATGTGGGCGGAAAACGGACGGACGGACGACACTTGTGTCGTTTGAACGCGGAGCAATCGCCTGCACCAGGAAGCGGCGCGGGCGGCGCTGACCGTTTCAGGCAGAAAGCGCGCGCGGGCGAGGGAGGCGGTCTGGGTGGGCCAGGGTGGTCAGACTCGTGCTTGGCAGTGGTCGGTCCAGCAGCCAGACATGCTGGCTCGCCAGCGAGCTCGCCGAGCTGAGCGACCACAATCAGACGATGGACGTGGCTTCCGACCAGGAGCCGGCGCCACCGCCCAAGCCGGTTCATGCCGTGTTCACCATAGAGCAGGTGCGGCCGCACTTCGACGCCCTAATGGCGGAAGAGCTACCAGCGCAGGAGGACCTGTGCTGCAACCTCCGTCTCCTCAACGAGCACCAGCTCACGGAAGGACGAATTGCCGGCGAACAAGCGAATGACAATGCCGTCGCGGACATGTGGCCCTATGATCCTGGCTTCTTGAATGAGCAGCGGGCGCTGTATCAGACCATCCGTAGAGCCCGCGAGGCCCTCTCCGTCGTCCTTCGAGTTGTTGTGCTCGCCGTGGCGTCACCGTCTCGCGTTGTCCACATAGTCAACGAACATGAGGAATGAGGAGATGACTTAACTTGGAGAACATGACAGTGGGGACCCACCAGGGCCATAGCCGCACGTACGCAAGTGCCTCCTTATTATATACAACTATAATTTTTTTGCTTCCTCCTGGTTTTCTGACATCATGGTCCCATACCATTGTCAACCTATATAGTCAATAAACAAGAGAATTGCACAAGGAGCGGCCGATAGCTGGGACCCAGCAGCTCGAGCAGTATTTGTGTTTTTGAGGTGTGAGCAGAGTTTTTCTTGAGCGATGTTTTTGTTGTTGTTCAGAGGAGAGCAGGGTATCAATTAGGCGGGCTGTGGGCCGTCTAGCCCAGGCTATTATTTTATGTCGACCAAATATCCAGCCCAGATATTAATTTTTTTTAAGCTGAAAATGGCTAGCCCAGCTATACCTTTTTTTATGAATACCCAGCCCAGGTCAACTTGTTATTCTTCGCCTCGCTGGGCTGTAAATCTTTCCTAGGATGGATGCATTAGGCTTAACAAGAAAATAGGCTTTAAAAAATAATAAATGGGATGTAATTATAAAACCTGGGCTGTAACTATAAAAAAATGCACCAAACACGTAATTAGTTAAAAAAATATTATTTTTGAATTTTGAAAATTTTAATTTCATTACTTGTTGCCCGCGCAATATTTCGTTGGATTTTTACATAATACAAATTTATTTTGAAATTATATTTAATCTGACTAGAAATTTCGGAATAAAAATATTTTGAATCCCATCAAAATGTGGAAAATTTTATTGAATTCTGTTTTGAGCGGTTGGTTGAAATTATTAATCATTGTCTTAGTTAGAAAATGGGCTGTAATTTTAACAAACTGTAAATGGGTTGTAGTAAATTTCATTAGAATTCAAAAATGGGATGTACATTCTTACAAATCGCAAATGAGCTATATGTTCTCTGCCACACACTTGTGGGCATACTAAGTTGACTCGTATGCAAGGCTTTGTCAAATTATAGTCAACACATGGTTCTAGCAGCAGTGGCCGTTGGATGTCCATCCAACGGATGTCGTGCTTCTTCTTCAATCTCGGATATTCTTGCTTCAGCCGTCCAAACCACCGCCGCCGGTACCACCTGCTACCGCCTCCCGTGGCCGGCTGTGCTGCCGCGCAGGACTCACTGGCCCACCCTTCAGCCATCGCCGTCCAGGCCATTCCTCTACTCACCAACACCTCATGTTATTCTCCGGCGACGGCAACCTCACACCGCAGCCGAACCAGTGAACCCTCGTACTCCCCTCCGCGTGGCCATCCACCTGCCTCGTCTTCCCTGGCTCCGTGTCGTTCCCTTCCTAGGCCTCGCCGTCGTCCACCGCCTGGGTGTTGTCCGCACGGCGTGGTCAACATGGTCAACGAACAACAGCCATCGGAAGAGGACTCTACGCGGTGAGGCTGACAGATGGACCCACCAGCTACATCTTCGCACGCAAGGAAGTGCGTCCATATTACGGGCAAAAAAAATGATTCTTCCCCCTGACAGCTGTGACCCAGAGCTATATCTTCGCACGCAAGGAAGTGCGTCCTTATCCTCCCTGACAGCTAGGACCCACCCGATCGAAGCGTACATAGCGTTTTCTGTCTGGTCGCGAACGTGTACGTACATACTGGTCGATCGGTCTCTCTGCAACGATGAACCTTGGCCGAGCAAGCAGCGGCACGTGTAGTAGTAGAGCCACCAACGTAGCAGTTCAGGCAGTCCCTTCTAAACCTTCTACACGTACATACAGCCACATACGGGCGGGGTCTCGAACGCCTAGCTACTCGCGCATACGTACGGCCAGGGCACGTGTACATGGAGAGGCAACGGACGGCAGCAACGGCGTCCTGTTCATCGGAAGCCAACTGGATGGGTCGAAACGGAGAAACCGCGTCGTGTTCATCAGGAGGTAACGGAATGCGTCGTGTTCATCGGGAGCCAACCGGCTTGGACGAAACAGCCAAAACGGGGTCTGGCATACCGCAGTACGGAGGAAACGGCCTTCTGTTCGACCGGCTATGGTCGAAACGAGATCCTGTTCATCGGGAGGGGTGTAGCGTACCTCAAAATGGAGGAAACGGACTTGTGTTGGAGCGCTACGGTCGAAACGGGGGTCCTGTTCATCGGGAGGGATGTGGTGTACCGCAAACGGGACTCCACGGGCTACTGTTCACCCATCGTCGACTTCCTTCAGCCTCCACCTGCACTGTTCATCCACCGCGTCTTCCTTCTGCCTCCACCAGCTACCGTTCATCCACAGGCTACTGTTCATCCAGCCCTCCACCGGCTACTGTTCAACCAGCCCTCCACGGGGTCCTGTTCATCCACCCCTAATCAGCTAGGCTGTGGCGGCCTCCTCTCGGGGTCCTGTTCATCCAGCGGCAACGGCCTACTACCACGGGGTCCTGTTCATCCAACCCCAACCACGTACGTCTCGACTCGTTCAACCAACCCCCACGTTCACTGTTCATCAATAGGCAGCAGGTTCGATCGGCTTCAGTAAGCAGCAGCAGCAACAGCGATCGATCGCTCGGGTTCAGTTAGCAGCAGTAGTGAAGGAATCGCTCGGGTTCAGTTAACAGCCAAGGGATCGATCGCTCGGGTTCAGTAACGTAGCTAGTACAATCGCTCGGGTTTAGTAAGCGAACGCCTCGCTCGGGTTCAGTTAGAGCCCAACGCCTCGCACACATGCACGTACGTGTACGAGAGAAATGCACAAACCTCCGTGCATCGCTCGGCCCCGACCACCCACCGTAAACGGGAACTCCCCGAAATTTTCCTCGCCCTCGCTTCTACCATGATTTTTTCCGTCATGGACGGCCCAAAGAATGTCATGCAGGTGCGTCTCCGGCCCGCCCAGGACGAAAAGCCCATTTTCTGTCATGATTTTTTGTCATAGAAGTAGGAGCCCACCACATCTATGATGATACCGGGTTTTGTCACAATTATCATCATAGAAGTGTCATAAGCATGACAGGAAAAAAATTCGTTTGGGCCAAAATGTCACGGATGTGTCTTTTTTTTGTAGTGCGTTTATCCAACACAATCATATATTCCCTGAACATATATTTTCAAACATCCAGGGAACCGGTGGATCATCCGTTGGTGGTGGTGCTGGTCATCGCATCACTCCCGAGTCACGGAGTCCGGTCACTCCAGTCCACCGAGGAGGTGGCGGTAGCGGTCTTGGCGGTAGCGCTGCCGCTAGCAGTGACGACCTGGGATTTGGCGGACATCGCGGTGACGACCTTGGCGGTGGTGGTGGACGTACTGGCGCTTAAGCCTGTGGGTGATGGTGGTGGTGATGATATACTTGTGTGCTTTAGATGACTTGTGGTCTTTTATGCTCCTTCAGATGACTTGTGTGCTTCTTAGATGCTTAAGTTATTTCTGATATGCTTATGTTTGTTGGTGGTGTTGGTTGTGAGCACATATATACTTATGTCGTTGTGATGGTGGTGCTGTTGGTTGTGAGGATGATATCTATATGTGCTGTGTGTGTCCATTTCATCATATATATCTGTTGTGTGAATTGAATTGAATTCAAACAGAAAACAGAAAAAAAAAATCAGACAAAAAATTCATAGGGCAGGGGCGAGGTACCAGTGGACGACACGTGGCACCTATGCCAACGGCCTAGCCGTCGGCATAGATTTACACATACGCCGCCGGCTAGGCCATCGGCTAAGGTGCCACGTGTCGCCGACTGGGCGCTCCTGGGGCGTAGATATGCCGACAGCTAGGCAGTCGGTGTAGATTTGAATCTACGCTAACGGTCTAGCCGTCGGCATAGGTGGACACATGGCGTCTCCTGGTTAGTTTCTGGCACGTAGGTATGCCGTCGGCATACGCGTGCAACGTGGCGTCTTCTGGTTGGTCCGCACTTGACGACGGCGCCATCAGCCACCGTTAGGCGTGGAAGTTTGCCGACGGTTATTCTATGCTGACGGCCGTACGAAAGTCGTCGCTATATGCGTCTATGCCGACGGCTTTTCTATGCCGACGGCATCCCGGGGTACGCCGACGCATACGTTGCCGACGGTGCTATGCCGATGGGGGGCCGTCGGCATAGATCTATCCCGACGGGAAACTGGCCTATGCCGACGGCCTGGGTATAGTAGGGCATTGTGGTAGTGAAGCACGGTGATTGCACTAACTATCGTAGGTCCTCTGCACTTAATGATATGCATGCTAGATAGTATGTCATATACTATCCAGAAACTACTTCTTCAATAGTCAAGAACAAAAGAAAAGTCAAAAGAAGCTTTGTATATATAGAGTTTTTTTTCGATAAAGGACGCTTTTATTAACTCAGAATGTAGCATCAAGCAGATACAAAGCATGATGAGTAACACCCGGTCTCTGCATAACCAAGATGCACACAGCCAAACACCAAGAGTCTGACAAAAAAAATAAAAATAAACGAGAAACCGACGTATCGACAACAGTAGAGTCATATAGGACCAACACTCTGCCTATGTCGAAGAAGGTGGTGGGCCGAAACACATATACAGAGTACATGCTGGAAACCTTGTCGATGAAAGGGTCAGAAGTCAAACACGAGCAGCATCTAGCTCGCTTCAATTTACAAGAGAACACATATATTTATATTAATGTAATACTTCACCGAACATGGTTTTCTTGGATTGAAAATGGAGATTAACCAAGTAATTGGTTCACTTGAGTGCTTGGTTGTTCCTGACACTACAACACGGCCGATATTACGAGGTGTTTTAAAATGCCTCCAATCCAAACGACGTAGAATCGCCTTCATACGGTTTTTGCCCGACTCAGCGCCTTTCTCATGTATGACTGCAGCAGCTCGGCCACCAGCCTGCCGTCACCGCATCCGCGGCAGTACGGGCCAGCTTGCAGCTGTGCTTGTCGACTGATCACCGTCCAAGTCCCTTCACAGGCCACCGTCGCTGCGACAGCCCCGCGGCGAACTTGCATACCTTGCCTCGGAACGCCTTCTACTAAAAACGCCTCAAATACAGCATACAGCCAGGCCTTCTGCAGAATGCAGCCCAAAGACATCCAACCACGGCATTCTTCTGATGCGCCTTTGTATGTTCGGCGGAAATACGACGTTCTGAAATTTTGCCGCCGTTGCATACGCCTCAAATACTCTGGTCTTTTGAAGCAATTCCTAAAAATGCCTCCGGACAACATGTAACTAACAAGGTGTTTCAGAAAACGCCTCCACCATAATGCCTCCAATCAACCGACGTGTTGTACTGTGAAGAGGCTGATTACACAAAGCAACATGGAGACAAAGAGATCTATTTGTTGCTAGTTATTCAGTGGATTGGTTGACTTCCAAAAAAAATTGTTAGATGATGCAAGGGACAAATAGTCAGTTGCCTATTCGATACATGAGTTTGTTATTAGAGTTGTAGCATGAAGTTTTCAAGCATCACTAAAGTCTGAAGCCTTTAGGTTGTTACTTGAAGCGACAGCAAACCATGTGGTGCACGTGCACTACAGTAATGACCTTACTAGATCTTTTGCTATGTTTGTCATTAGATTTTATTATTTTACTAAAATGTGATTCAATAACCATGCATAGTTAGATAACATCGGTTCAGGATGGTCTGTTTACACAGAAGTTAAGTTTCAACACTGACCTTGCAACACAGCAAACTACATATATCATGTCCGTCTATAAATATTCACGTGTAATGACATGGGTATTAAACTGGCTGAGAGCTGATAACTATAACAGTTGAGGGGCTTGAGGCAACATCGAAGTTGCAATAAAAGCACTCAAATGTCTGCAATTTATTTCGTTGACTAAACACATTTGCAAAGCAAAAAAGAAACAAACACAAATAGAAGAGAGGCTGGTGAGAAGGCAGAGTTGAAGGAACCCACTGAATATAGATGTCTGTCAACTGCAAAACTTGAAGCAAGAACATGCTGCTCAACTGAAGCTCTAGTACACGCAACTGCAGTAGTATCTAGTTGCAGCAAAAGAGAGGCGAGGAGAACCGTTTCTTCTACCGTAGTAATGTACCCTTCTAATGATGGATATGGTTCTCTATTAGTATGTTGTGGTAGGCATCCACCGATGGTAAGTTTATCGGTTTCTAATGTGTCCATCAGACGTCGTTGAATGTACACACCAACAAAACAAGGCAACGGTTGCTAATGACATTCCTTGAGAGATTTCAGTTGGTTTTGACGTCGCTGTCCGGCATTGCCTTCGCAGAGGCGCGGATCTATTATAGGTTGACGTGGAAGTACTAGTGTTCTTCAATCTCTGAATCTAGATTCCAGCTGTGAATTTCCTTCACTGCACAACAATGCTAGCCAAAATAATAACATCGAATTGACACATTTTTTATGTGGGGTTCAAACATGGTTGTCTTAAACCAATCAAGTTGCACACAAGTCTATGCAATTTCTCAAGTGCAACTAGATAAAGAATCAATTCTCACATGATGATCGATTCTATAAAAAGACGTTTCTTGGCCTATGTAGAAATGAACCATGAATGGGTGGCTCTATATTTGCCAAGCCATTGGCAAAACATGTGGAATAACTCTCCGCATCTAATATTGTACATGATCTATGCTCTTCATGGCATTAAATCCATCACCTTTCTTACGGATATTTTCAAGTTCGACTGCCGCCTACGTATTTATAAGCCATCCCTTCCCGTACTGTTGTCTATTTGATATCAATTTCCTAACGGTGGAAGAATTAGTGATGGCTCCAAAGTGGATATTTGGAACGAACCTTGGCTACCGAGGCCTTGGTCATGGTGGATCATCGCCCCGAAGGGAGCAAGCCTGCTGACTCCTGTGGAAGAGCTCATCTTCCCGATTACTGGTGAATGGGACGAAATACTCGTGAGAGATACTTTTTGTGCAGAGGACACCCGCCACATCATGCAAATTCCTCTAAGGGACGGTGTGGATGATTTCATGGCATTTTGACAGTAAAGGAAACCACTCAGTAAAAAGCGCATATAAACTTCAGGTTGAGATGCGCAGACAGGAATCGGGTGGCCAACGGCAGTGCGGGAAGGCGTTGTAGCTAGCTGGAATCAGGCGGTCAACGGCAACAGCAGAGAGGGTTTCGGGCGGTCAACAGGCAGAGGGGACTTGCACGGTGTTGTATTTGTTTTACAGCAGCAGCCGAAGTGTTGTATATTTGCAGCACTTTGAGCTGTATTTTAGGGCTGCTAAAAAAACTACAAAAAAATTGCGGTTGGGCTGCTGTTGGAGGCCGTTTATTTCCCCCATCTGTAACCGCCCCATCTCTAGGAAGCCCAGCGGTCCATGCCAGGAGGCGGCGGAGATATGCACCTCCGTTGCATCGTCGTCGTAGACGTGCACGCTGGTTCCTTTCCTTCCTGAAACCATCCTCGCTGACGATATTTGCATGTCCTAGGGCAGCTTTGTCATGACGAGACATTTAGAGACGACTGTGCATCTGTTTTGGTCTTTGCATCCGAATTTTGTCATTTTGAGTGTTCAGGAAATCGGTAACTGGTAGTTGCTCGGTTGGCTTGGGAGTAGTGATTAATCGATGAATCAGCCTATTAATTGAATTAATCGGTCGGCCATTAATCAGTAGATTAAATAGGAAACATCCAACATATATCTAGTTTTTTTATGTATTATACCACAATTTCATGCTCTCAGCTATGTAATATACCAAAATATGCTACTGTTTGGTTGAGCCCTAGCTATTGAGGAGCGAGAGGGGGTGAGAGGGTTACGAGCCAAAAATTTGGGCTTTTTTTGCCCACAAGTTAATGGGCCAGCAGCGATAAACCGGCCTGGTAACCAATTAATCGGTTTGACAGGGCAGTTAATCGGCCTGACAAGTTAACACGACGAATAGGTGCTATTCGAGTCGGCGACCCTACGAGTAACGATTAACTGGCCCATTAACTGATTAATCTGACGAATTCTTGAACAGTACGATATTTGAAATTATCGTGGTTGTTCACGACAGACTGCACAGCTGTCTAGAGTCATTTTGCTTGACGGGGCGATTTATATCTAGGCAAATTGTGAAGCTCTAATAACTAATCCAGTGCTCTTTTTAGTTGAATCCAATGGTTGTTAGTTAGAAGTGACATGGTTTGATATGGATTCAGTATTAGGAGTCAATTTTAGAATAAAGAAGGATCTGGTGTCTTTTGTCCACAAAATATTTGCACCATAATTTTTTTTAGAGTAGCTACTGAATAGAAATTGCATATTGACCAACAAGCTTTCTTACTTAGTTTCACGTTCACTAAGATCAAAACTAAGTTTTTGCTGCAAATGGCAAGATAACCAAAACACAAGGTAAAGATGAGCCGATAAGTAGAAAACCCCGGAACAAAGCCTGGGTAATGGTAGTAGTTATCATAGGTCCTTTGCACCTGATAATATGCTAAATAAACATGCCATACATTATCCAGGTCTTCGGTAACCAAAAGAAAAAGGAAAGTCAAAAGAAGCTTACTAAATAAAGAGTACACACTGAAAACCTTGTAAATGAAAGGATGGTAAACGAAACACGAGTAGTATCTACGTCACTTCAATTTGCAAGAGAACATAGACATATATCTTAATGTAAGTTGTTCCTAAAGAAACTAATTACACCAAGCAATATGTAGACAAAGGATCTATTGTTGCTAGTTATTCAATCAATTGGTTGACATCCAAAAATTGTTAGATGATGCAAGGGACGAATAGTCGGTTGCATATATCCACAACATGTCATGAGAAGCATAAACTATTTTTTTCTCTTTTCCGTCAGTAGCCAATTTTGCAAAGTTACAAAACAACAAGTGTTTGTCAGGCTAGAGTCATTACAAATTTTGAAGAAGGCTTTTTTTGCGGGAAAAGTTTTGAAGAAGGCTAACAAGGAAACAAATAATTGGCGGAACACAACGATATTGTTGCTAAAAGCATGTTACTATGTTGGTGTTGTATGTATATGAATCACTATAGCGTTAATAGTGTACTACCAGCTACTTCAGAAAATTGCTCGTGAAGACATAGTTACTGAACTTATTTACAATACACTATATAAAGCAATAGGCACAAGCAGATTACTTAGAAATGATGAATTGCTAGCTTGCTTGCTTGAACACGGAGGAATAACTTAATTCTAGTGTTGAGTTCATTTTTACCAAATATTTTATTATAAAAAATAATTTGAACTACGACAACTTGAGTCATTTTTGAGCTGCAAAGTTCGACTTAAATAGCATAAGAGCATTCTTTTAATGTCGTGATTCAGAAAATATGTGAGTGTAAGTACTCCGTTATACTCGCATTGTTATGTAATATTTTCTTACATATGGATATTTATGATTGCTTGACTGGAGTATAGGAAGTTACACATAATTTACGTTTCTTTATTGTCGTCATGTTGCCTGTTTATCCACAAGAACTCTTCTTTCATTTCCTTCGTTCGTCATTGTAGTACAACTTAGTTTAAGTGATGGTGGAAGTTGGAAGATGAGGATGGTCCATGGCAGTAGTTGGTGAGGGCCAAGTATGGGATCTTTTCAGGGATCAGACTGATTAAGCACAAGCAGAATGATCTAGCTATCTGGTCTGATTTACATAAAGTGAAAGAACGCTACGTGAGTGGCAGAGTTATGTTGGTGGGCGTTGGGAAAAGTACTGACTTTTGTAAAGATGTTTGGTGTGGAGAACAATAATCACTTTTAGATAAATTTCCTCAACTATTTGAGATCACCATGGATCTAGAGTGTATTGTGGCTGATATGGCGGTTTCTGGGTGGAACTTACGCTTTCGTCATTGGTTGAACGCCGACTTGATCATTCAGTTTGGCTTATTGCATCAAATGGTTTTTTGGTGTTACACTTTCTAATGCTATAGGTATGCCTCCATGAAAATTTACCAAATAGAGAAAAATTACGGTGAAAAGCATGTACAACCATCTCCCGAGTCATAACCCAAACATATTCTTTAGGCATCTGTCGAAGGCTAAGATTCCTCTTAAGATCAAATTTTGGTTCTGACTCATATATGGCACAACGCTATTGCAACCAAAGATAACACGAAAAAACGTACTCCCTCCGTGAAGAAATATAAGAGGTGTTTAGATCACTTTACAGAGGGAGTAACTGGGTTGGGGATTATACATGTCGTTTTTGTGATAAAGATAATCCATACATCATTTGTTCTTTACTCGCTCTGCTGCTGCATATATGCGGAGCAACATATGCCATGTTATCAATGTTTACAACAGACTAGTGTGTTTTAGACAATATTTTTTGTGGACAGCACAAAATATTCCTCTTGGGGCTAACTTTCACATTGTTGGCCTTGTTGCCTATTGTTGGCCACTCTGGAAGACACGTAACAAAGCGTGTTTTGAGAGGAAATTCATATCTACCCTCGTGGAGTTGATCTGTTACATGTGCATTTTCCTTCGTTAATGGGCAAGTCTTCAGGTGGGAGGTGACAAGGCCATGGTGCTGAAGGGCGTGTCTCTGCTACAACAATCTACAATCTAGGCGTATGAAGTAGTGAGGATGATGCCAGGTAGCGATCCTTGCGTATCACGGAGGTAGTGCGTGATGGTGATGATGATAATGGGGAGCGATCGTCCCTGGAAGATGATCATCTACAGGAATGATGCAGAAAAAGATCATATCTTAGTCCTGGGTGTTTCATGTCGATACTTTATGATCCCTTTGGGTCTTGCTTCAGGTTGTAGCCGCTTTTGGCACATGTTTTGGGCATCAGCCCCTTTGAAACTGCTTCAGTGGGTGTTGGTCTGTAGTGGCTTATGTATGAACCTTGTCTCCATTATGATAAGTAATAAAACCGGCTTCCAAGTTGGGAGGTGTTTCAAAAAAAAAGTGCAACTTAGTTTGAACACATAGCTTTATTGTATGCATGTCACAATAGGCATACGAGAGGAGCAAAATCAAAACCTGAATCCTATTATGGGTCCTCTTCCTCCTCACAGCAAGCATGTACACTTTGATAAAGGGAAAAGTTAGTTGCCAACCTAAAAGAATTGATGTTGCAGCTTCAAATTATTCATATTTTTAACCTGCCACTGGAATAACTCTCCTGTACGTGATCCATGCTCTCCATGCCATCAAATCTCTCACCTTTATTACAGGAATTTTTAACCTAGACCACCGCCTACTTATTCGCACATCCTCCCTTCCCTTCTCTACGTCTCTTTTATATGCCAGAACCACACATGGTAGATTAATTGTTCTTCTCTTCCACTTTTCCGCTTGTTATGTTGCCGGCCTAGACATTGGATGGGAGTGATAGGTCTCGGGAGAGTGTTAGCAACAAGTCTGGCGGGAATTCCCTTGCGGTTTAATTTATTCGTACTCTACAATCTACACATCATGGTAGAGCTGCATCAGTTTTTCTGTCAGTGCCAGGAGCTCGATGTTGATGAACTCGAAACTGATCATTGCGCCCTCCATGGTTCTTGCCTCTGAGGATGGCACCGCAACTATACCTGAACCTGTCAGAGCAAAAACTATAGAAGACAGCGTCACGACGAGGACCATACAAAGGGGTGGCATGAGGTTAAGAGAAGCAACATCGCTGAGATCAACTGCAGTGTCACTGGCGGCCACTAACAATTGACTAGTTGGGTGCGACTTTTGCATTGTGGCCCGAGTTTTGTTTGTGTTGGTCTTGCGTCATCTCATGGATAAGTGGTCCATGTCAAGACAAATGAACAACATGATGAGTTGGAACTCCAAATCAAGGGGAAATAGTGAAGGTTCCAAATTTTAAGCAACATATGCAGGAGTTAGCACTCAATCCGTATAACCAAAAATATGCGCAAACTGTTTGATAAAACTATGGTTTAAAAAATTAAAGTGTTGCACATAAATGAATTTCAAGATCGATTCATGACGGACCAAAACACGGCAGTACCAAGAAGAAATCCAGACTACATATTTTCAGGAGAAACCAATACAAGTACTAACAAGTGCTATATGGTATTCTTGGCATAGTTCTTTCTGACCAGCGAAGGACATAACAGCGGGCACAAACGGTGGAATTTCACACGATATTAAGGGCTCACTTATTCATTCATAATCATTCAACCATAGTTGCTGCACCACAACACTTACTCGATCGGCACTGCTGAGGCGGGGCACCAAGTGAAGGGTGGACTCCTTCTGGATGTTGTACCCCGCCAAGGTGCAGCCATCCTCAAGTTGCTTACCAGCAAGGATCAGGCGCCGCTGGTCCGGTGGATGCCCTCCCTGTCCTAGATCTTCACCTTGATGTTGCCAATGTTGTCAGACGACTCAACATCCAAGGTGATGGTCTAGCATCAAGGGTCTTGACGGATATATGCATACCACCAAGGAGGTAGAGAACCAGGTTAAGGGTGGACTATTATGCAAGGGATGTGGACACCCTTGAGTTGCTTGTCGGCAACGACGTATCCACACTTCATTCAACCGGCAATGGAGAGCAATATCACTTTAGTGACGAACAATACCAATGCAGACAAAATGAAAGCTCAGTGAGTAACATAAAAATTATGGTCTATCTAGCCATATATAACATGATTGAACTTTCACCAAATATCTTGATTAATTTTATTTTTTTCGAAAAGGAGGTTATCCCCCGGCCTCTGCATCAGAATGATGCATGCGGCCATCTTATTAATAAGCAAAAAGTTCAACAAAGTCTCCAAGTCTCGAATAACAAAAAGGGCTCACAAAGAGCTAAAAACATGAAAACGAGATAGCCACAACCGGCCGGAAAAAGATGGATAGGAAACTAAACACTTATCATATTACATGACCGCCATCCAAACCGGTTGAAGATAGCCCGTGCTACCGTCTCCCAACGGATAGACCCAATAACCAAACGCTCCCTGGCATCCGTCGGAGTGAGTAGCGACCATATACGGATCAATGTAGTGGCCCGAAAGATAACCTGCAAGAAGTGAACATGTGTTGTTCTGTTAAAAACCAAATCGTTCTTGCAGTTCCATATAGCCCATAATAAAGCACATACTCCCACACGGATATGTTTCGCAGTTTCTGACTCAACTCCATCCAGCCACATCCCGAATAACGTGTGGATGGTATTGGGAGGAGTAATGTTAAACGCAATGTGAACCGACCGCCATAAAATTTTTGCCATTGGGCAATCAAGAAAGAGGTGTTTGACAGATTCATCATGTTCGCAGAAACTACATCTTCGCGATCCTGTCCAGTTACGTTTTGCCAAATTGTCCTTAGTTAGAATAACTTGTTTGTGGACAAACCACATAAACACTTTAATTTTTAAGGGCACTTTGACTTTCCAAATATGCATGGAGCGGGGGATAGTGCCAGAATTGATAATATCCAAATACATGGATTTCACTGTAAACACTCCATTCTGAGTTAGTTTCCAGTGCAGCTGGTCTGGCTGTTGAGAGAGGTGAACATCCATCAATCTTCTCACAAGATGGAGCCAAGCTTCCCAACGGTTTCCCGCTAACGTCCTCCGGAATTGAATATTTAGAGGGTTGGACTGTAATATTGTTGCAACGTAAGCATCTCTTCGCTGAACAATATTATAGAGAGAAGGATATTGGAGAGCTAGAGGCGTCTCCCCTAACCATGTATCCTCCCAGAATCTCGTAGAAGTACCATTACCAACAATGAATTTTGTCCTTTGGAAGAAGGCTGATCTCACTCTCATCAATCCTTTCCAAAACAGTGAATCGGTCGGTCTAACCATCACCTGAGATAAGGTTCTAGAATGAAGGTACTTATTACGCTGGATCTGGGCCCATGTGGCATCGGTCTCTCCAGATAGCTTGTACAGCCACTTGCTGAGAAGACATCTGTTCTTCACCTCTAAATTTTCAATGCCCAGACCACCTTGGTCTTTTGCCCTACAGATAACACTAGTAGAAAAAGGCCCATTTGTCCTGGTTCCAGAGGCCCATTTGTCCCGGTTCTGGAACCGGGACTAAAGGGTCGGGACTAAAGCCCAATACCTTTAGTCCCGGTTCGCCTACGAACCGGGACAGATGGGGCTCCACGTGGCCGCTGCGGCTTGCCCAGGCAGGAGGGCCTTTTGTCCCGGTTGGTAGCACCAACCGGGACCAAAAGCATCCACGCGTCAGCCGTTCAGGGGCTGGGGTTTTTTTGAAAGGGGGGGGGGGGTTGGGGGTTTTGGGGGTTTTGTAGGGTTAGTTTAGGGGTTTCATATATTGTGTTAGCTAGGTAATAGAGAGAAGTGACCTCTCTTATCTCCGTGCTTGGTCGACGCTACGTACTATACGTATAGAGGAACTCGCGACACGCTAGCCCGTAAGGAAATGAAGAAAAACCATAAGTATACAAGATCGTCATGAACATATATATACCGAGAGAAGTGATCGACCTCCTCCTTCTCCGAGAGATTGGTCGAACAACAAGTTTTCGTATATCTATCCGACGCTACTAGCTACATATATACAATATAAGATCTCTTACAATCCCTAACATCTGATGTCAAGTTCCACATGGTATTCTCCGGCTTTATTGATGACGTGGTCAAGAAAGAATCCCGCCAATTCCTCTTGAATTGCTTTTATGCGATCTTGTGGTAGGAGTTCATCCCGCATCTGCCACATCTAATTTGAAGAAGGGGGTCAATACATATATATGAATGAAACCCAACACAAATGATGGTAATAAAATAAAATTGTGAATATTATTGCTTACGCACTTCATATTGTTTTTCAGAGTAGCCCCGCTCACAGGTCGTGTGGCGGATGAACTCGCAAATGTAGTATCCATAAAAATCAGTCCCGCCTTCCTGCCACAACCACTTTACAAGAAATAGAGGTCAATCAAACTGATAAGCAAGCATGCTAAATGGTATTGATGAAACTAGCTAGAATCAATGGGAGATGCGCGGAACTAGCTAGTAATACTTACTTTCGGGTGTGTAAATCGGAGCTCCCCCGGCAGTCCCGGAGCTTTAGCGGTGAACTCTTTCTAAACCCTGCCAGACAAAGAAAACAATTACTTGATATCAGGAAATGAACAAAGTTGCCGATATGGTGCGATAACGATCGATTGAACTTACTTCTCGAGCATTTTAGTAATGGCCGCATACTCCTTGGGATCTTTTCGTCTCGAGTCTAAGACGGTTACTAGTCCCTACTCAAGCTTAATCTCTAGGAGAATAAAGTGGAAGTTGCGCACGCATGCATAACTCATCAATTACATTACTATAACCTCGAGTAATAAGGGAAACCGAATATGCACAAGACAGTAACACTCACTTGAAGTTGTAAGGAAAGAGTATTTTATCTTTGTTTTGATTTCGAAGCAACGATTGTAGCAAGTTGGCCACAGTTTCTTTGGCATTATATTTAACCGTCCATTCATCTATGAGATTTGTGTTAATGAACCCAATATCATAGATTTGTGCTTTTCTGCATTCGACGATCTTCAATCTGCATAATATAGTGAGGATAATTATATATACATGCAATGAAAGAGCTGAGCTATATATAGAGACTTAATTACAGAAGTAGTACTTACAGACAGTAGCAAGTGAAGATTATTTTATCGAGGGCCTTTTGATTGAAAAACTGGAAGAACTCCTCAAATGGAACAGACAACAGATCAATTCCAACGAGGTCATGCTCCTCTTTAACTCTCAGCGTCAAAGTATCCTTCCCAGACTCCTTGCAGGTGTCCATGTACCACTCATGGAATCTTCGCATCATCGTTGTTAGAGGAGGATGACCAGGTTTGACGAGAGGCTTCCCGTGCCGGTATTTGTGTTTGTCCACCTCCATTATATCAAAATGTGCATCGTCGGGCAGGTAATCTACAGGATTGGTACCGGGCACTATCCCCGGATGATTAGCGACGATATCGCTAGACACCTTGAGCGGGGGGCACGATTAGTTCGCTTGTTCGCCGAGCTAGGGAATTTTTTTCCCACTTCTTCGTTCTGCTAACCTTCGATCACTGCAAGTACTTCCCGACCGCTCCGCTTCCTGATATGTCCTTTCAATAATGCGCTCATAGTTGGTTTGCGGCAGAGACGGTGGTGGTCGCTTCAGGGCATCGAGAGTGCGCTTCGCTTTCACCGGATCTATCTTCTCCTCCGGAGGTGGAGGTTTCTTTGCAAAAAAATCCCTCACTTAGGCTTTACAGATCTCCGCGTTTTCCTCCTCGGTCATCTTGTATGGTAACTTCTCTAGAGGCTTGAGAGATGGACCGAATCTGTATTGCCTCCCGCCTCTGGCTGTACTGCTAGACGCCGGAGCGGCGGCGTCTCTCTTCCGTTGCTGCTGACGAGTAGTAGAAGGAGGCGGAGTGCTCCGACGCGCCGGAGCAGCCGGAGCGGCGGCTTCTGTCTTCCGCCGTTGCTGACGAGGCGGAGGAGGAGGTGGGCTGCTCGAACGCGCCGAAGCAGGCGGAGAAGGAGGCAGAGTGCCGTCCTCACGCGCCGGAGCAGCCAGAGAAGGAGGCGGAGTGCCCTGATCACTCACCGGAGGAGGAGGAGGAGGAGGCCGAGTGCCCTGACTCGCCGAAGGCGGAGGCGTCCAGTTCGGAAGCTTGATGTGCTCCTTCCGCCATAGACATGGAGTCCTCAGAGCAAGACCCAGCTGAGTCTCCCCTTCACCTGTAGGGTGGTCAAGCTCGAGCTCCTCAAATCCCTCCGTTACTTCATCCACCATCACAACAGCATAGCCTTGTGGAATCAGACGGCAGTGAAAAGTTCCGTCGGGTTGAGGAGGTGCAACAGAGCCGACAGCCGCCTTGACATTGAGGTTCTGCCATTGCGTCATAAGCTGGCAATGTTGAGCCTCTGTGATAGCATCCACGGGGTAGCTAGGACCGTGAAGTCAGGCTGCTGAACGAGCTCGGTGGAAGCCACGCTGCTTCTCCGCTGAGATGGAGGGGTAGCTTCTGGGGTAGCTCCGGCAGCTCGCTGGCTCTCAACTTGTTCCTCTAGCTTTTGTACCCTTGCATTCAGCTTCTGCAGTTCGCTCTGCTCCAGTTTCCTCTTCCTCTCCCGGGTTTTGTAACCGCCTACGCCGGGAAATGCAACCTTCCACACAACGGAGCCTAGCGTGCCTCGTGTTCGTCCAGGGTGCTCAGGATTCCCGAGGGCCTCGGTCAGCTCGTCATTCTCTCTGTTGGGAATGAACGTCCCTTGCTGCACTGCGGCGATACACTTCTGAAGCTTCTTGACGGGTATTGCAAGTTGCTCGTCCGTCCAAACGCACTTCCCTGTTTCAGGGTCCAAGGTTCCCCCAACCCCGAAGAACCAAGTCCTTGAACGGTCTGGCCAGTTCAATGTCTCTGGTTCGACCCCTTTAGCAAGCAGGTCATTCTCAGCTTTGTCCCATAGCAGCCGGGCTTTGAGGTAGCCACCTGACCCCGTGCGATGGTGAAACTTCTTCTTTGCAGCATTTATCTTATTTGTCTCTGACATCTTCTTACTCTTGTCCGATGTCTTGTAGGCCACAAATGCGGGCCAGTGATCTCTTATCTTCTCAAATCGGCCGGTGAATTCTGGAGTCTTCCCTTTGTCGACAAACGTTGATTTCAACTCATTCTTCCACCTCCTGAATAGATCTGCCATCTTCTTAAGAGCACACGCCTTGACCAATGGCTCTATAACTAGCTTATCCGGATCCTCCTCTGGCGGTAGGGTGAAATTTGCCTTCAGCGAGGTCCAAAGATCATCTTTCTGTCTATCGGTGACATAAGAAACTTGAGGGTCTTCGTTCTTCTTAGGCTCATTCCATAGCTGGATGCTGATCGGGATGCTGTCCCTAACAATAGCTCCGCACTAAGATGAAAATGCATCCTTGGTCCGCCTCGGTTCAATCGGCTGGCCATCATTCGCGATTGCTGTGATCGTGAACCTTTCATCCTGATGCAACCTTTTCTTCGGGCCTCGTCTCGTTACCGAAGTTTGGCTCGATCCGGAGGGCTTTAAAAGAAGAAAGAAGAGTTAATATATGTACATACCAAAACAATTAATGCATCAATTAGCTAGTCAGCACAGGCTTAATTAATATATATACCTCACCGGACTTTGCAATAGCTCCCTCCTCCGTTCGATCACCGGAGCCATCATCATGGTCTCCTTCTTCCTCCGGCATTCGGTCACCGGAGCCATCATGATCATGTCCTTCCTCCTCCATTGTTCGATCACCGGATCCTTCACCCTCTCCTTCCAGACAATCGGTGTCGTTGAGATACGACAAGACATCACCTCCGCCGAGGATGATGTCCCCCAACAACTCTTCTGTTTCCAAGTCTCTTTGTTGATCCATAGTTTCTGCAAATATTACAACATGGCAATTAATATACAAAGATGAGAGATGGATATATTAGTGGCAAACATAGACCTAGCTAGCTAATCACAACAAGGAATATTAATTAGTGGCCTCGACGCTTCTACGGTTTGGGGTGGCCTCGACAACGCTTCTAGGGTTTGGGGTGGCCTCGACAACGCTCTTTTAACTTGGTAAATTTGGGTGGCCTCGATGCTTCTAGGGTTTGGGGTGGCCTCGGCAACGCTTCTAGGGTTTGGGGTGGCCTCGACGCTTCTAGGGTTTCGTCGGGCGAGAGGGGGTTGATCGACGTCCCCCCTCATGTTGAAGAGTTACCGGAGTTTTCTCATGAATGTCCGACGTCCGGACCGCCTCTCTCATGAATGTCAAACAAGGGATTTAACAAAATGGCGCCATTCTGGATGTGCAGAAAATGGTCCATATTTTTCCTGATCTCATCTACCCTTCTATATGTCACGTTGTCAGTGGCAAAGGATTCAAGAAAACCATGGCTTCATCATTAGCCGGAAGTAACAGGCGCATAATGGTACGAAGCTCTCCAAAATTGTTTTGGAACGGAGTCCCGGATAGGATAATTAGTTTTTTGGTACGAAGTTCAGCAAGAGCCTTCCGAATATCGCTATTTGGAAGGCCTTTGCTAAAATTCGTACCAAAAAGCGAATTATTCTATCCGGAACTCCGTTCCAAAACAACTTTGAAGAGCTTCGTAGCATCATACGCCTGTTACTTCCGGCTAATGATGAAGCCATGGATTTCTTCAATACTTTGACAGACAACGTGACATATAGAAGAATATATATATATATATTATATATATATATATTATATATATTATATATATATTATTGAGATCAGAAAAAAATTGGATCAACTTGTGCACATCCATAATGGGGGCATTCTTGATAAATCTATATATGTCAAAATTCAAACTTTTGACATATGATCAAACTTTGACATATGATCAAATGTTGCATATGTCAAAATTCAAACTTTGATATATGATCAAACTTTGATATATGATCAAATGTTGCATATGTCAAAATTCAAACTTTGACATATGATCAAACTTTGATATATGTCCACCGCGATATAAAATGATCATAGACTTGTTCGGGGCAGAGGGGGTTGATCGACGTCCCCCCTCATGTCGAAGTTACCAGAGTTTTTCTTCTAGTGGTTTGGGTGGCCTCGAGAGTTTGTCGGGTAGGGCGGGAGGGGGTAGGAGATCAACAACGCTTTTTTTCTAGGGTTGGGTGGCCTCGAGAGTTGGTCGCCCGGTATATCGAGAGGGGGGTGAACATTTTACCTTAGTAACTTAGAAAAAAATGTTATCGGCGAGGGGGTATATCGACCCCCCCCCCCTCATGTCGAAGTTATCGGGAGGGCTATATCGACAACGACTTACATATAGCCACATACAATAAAAAAATCCTATGAACATCCATACATCATATAGCCACATACATATATATGGCTATGAAAAAAAAATCATCATATAAAAAAAATGTTATCGGGGAGGGGTTATATCGACCCCCCCCCCCTCATGTCGAAGTTATCGAGAGGCTATATCGCAACGACATGTACATATAGCCACATACATATAAAAAAATTCTATGAACATCCATATATACATACATATAGCCACATACATATATATGGCTATGAAAAATGCTATGAAAAAAAATTCATCTATATAAAAAAATGCTATGTCAAAACAATTAATACATATATGAACAAAACAATTTTATGAACATCCATACATACATAGCCACATACATATATTATATACATTATATATGAACAAAACAATTTTCATCATATAAAAATATCAACATATATACATTATATGGAACTCCACCATTTCTCTAAAAAAATCTCTATGCAAATTTCTCTAAAAGTTCTCTTCATCTCATCTCATCTCCACAACATCTATCAAAAAATACATACATACATATATGAACATCTAAAAACATCTAAAAATATGTACAAAAAAATAGCATAATAACAAAAAAAAAGCACGGCGGCAGGGGCAGGGCAGGGGTGCGGTGCTCACAGAGGGAGGCGTCGGGGCAGGGGGGCACGGCGGGCGGCGTGGGCGGGCAGGGGGCGCACGGCGGGCAGCGTCGGGCGGGCAGGGGCGCACGGCGGGCGGCGTCAGGGCGGGCAGGGGCGTGGGAGCGGCGCCGACGTCGGGGGCAGACGGCTGCGGCGGCGGCGGCGGACGACGGCGAGGTGGAGCAGCCCGACGCGTCGGCGACGACTGGTGGAGCAGCCTGACGGCGTCGGGCAAGGCTCGCGGCGACCGACGAGGGAGCAGCTGGGGGCGTCGGGGCGGAGAAGAAGTGATTTTTGCAGAAACTGCTAAGTGTTTTCTTATATACACGAAGCATTGGTCCCGTTCGTGGCACGAACCGGACCAATGCCCCCCTTTAGTCCCGGTGGACTAAAGGGGGGCATTGGTCCCGTTTCGTGCCACGAACCGGGACCAATGCCCCCCTTTAGTCCCGGTGGACTAAAGGGGGGCATTGGTCCGGTTCGTGCCACGAACCGGGACCAATGCAACCCTTTCGTCCCGGTTGGTGCACCAACCGGGACCAAGGCCTGCCCGCGGCCAAAAGTTTAGTCCCACTCGCTAGTTGAGAGGGGCGCGGAGTGTTTTTATACCCCACTACTGCTGCCCTCTCGAGCTCCTCTCAAATGCAGGCTTACAGGCCTAACCTCACCTCCGATGCCTGTGGGCCTACTGGGCCTTCTGCGGGCCTGAATCCTGGCCCGTGGTTAGGTTTCTATCGTATTCAGGCCGTGTGGCCGTGGCCTGCCAGTAGTGGCATTTTTTCTATTTTTTTCCATTTTTTTTGTTTTTTGCTTTATTTATTTTCTTTGTTTTTTGCTTATTTTTTTAATTCTTTTGCTTTTAGGTCACAAAAATTATAAACTTTCTGTAGTGCCATTAGTTTCAATTTGAATAGTTTAAATTTGAATTCTTTGAAATTTGTGTGAATCACTAGTTTGTGATTAACTTTACTATAAAAATAGATTTTGGAGTGATTCTTTTTCCTGCTATTTAATATACTGTGTTTTATCATTATATTAAATTTGGTAATTTTTAGGTTTTTTAAATGTCTGTTTTAATCAAGAACAGATTTTGTTATTTTAGTTTGCTATTAAAGTTTCTAACAAAAAATTTCTTTATGAAAATTCTTTTTGCCATTAATGTTTTGAACAAAAAATACTTTGATAATTTTAGTTGCATAAATTTTATATAATTTTAGTTTAAAAAATACTAGAGGTTTATAAAAGCTTTTTAGTTGATTCCTTTTGCTATTAGAGTTTTATAAAAGCTTTTTAGTTGATTCTTTTTGCTATTGAAGAATATTATAGTTTTGTTTTAGTTGATCATAACAGAATATTTTAATTGATTATTTTAAGTTTATTCTTTTTGCTATTAATTCATTCTTTTTGCGCTAAATGACCCTAAAATTGAAAAGCACTACAAATGAACTCTGAAAAGGTTGAAAGTTGGCATGGTATCATCATTTCACCCACATAGCATGTGCTAAAAAGTTGAGAGGGTTACGGCAAAAACTGGATGCACTTCGTGTACAAAACGGGCAATCTCTTTTCAAGTATCAGGGTTTCGAACGAAAACTCGTCTGTTACAAAGGGATTTCATTTTTTTGAACTTATTTGAACTCCAGACTTTTTTGTGTGTTCAAAATGCACCATTCAAAGCCACATCATCAATTTTCAACCCTTTCTGACTTCATTTGTTATTTTTCATGCATTTACTGATTTTTTTGAGCTATATGACCCTGAAATTGAAAAGCACTACAAATAAACTCTGAAAAGGTTGAAAGTTGGCATGGTATCATCATTTCACCCACATAGCATGTGCTAAAAAGTTGAGAGGGTTACGGCAAAAACTGGATGCACTTCGTGTACAAAACGAACAATCTCTTTCGAAGTATCAGGGTTTCATATGGAAACTCGTCTGTTACAAAGGGATTTCATTTTGGTTGGTGCTCTTTTGATCTTGGGCGATCATGTAAAATGTATTCCCATTTATCTCGTATCCTTTGTAAGTCAATACAGTCGAAGATGGTCCCCTGGACAACGGGTACAGCTCATCAGAAACAGTATTGTCACCTCTGAGACGTGTTTCCAACCAACTGCCGAAAGTCCTGATGTGTTCACATGTAATCCAGTCGTCACACTGCTCCGGGTGTTTGGAGCGCAGAATGTTCTTGTGTTCATCGACATACGGGGTCACCAAGGTAGAGTTCTGTAGAACTGTGTAGTGTGCTTGAGACCAAGAATGCCCGTCCCTACATATTATTGAGTCCCCTCCTAGCGTGCCTTTTCCAGTCAGTCTCCCCTTATACCGCGATTGAGGGAGGCCAATCTTCTTAAGGCCAGGAATGAAGTCAACACAAAACCCAATGACATCCTCTGTTTGATGGCCCATGGAGATGCTTCCTTCTGGCCTAGTGCGATTACGGACATATTTCTTTAGGACTCCCATGAACCTCTCAAAGGGGAACATATTGTGTAGAAATACAGGGCCCAGAATGACAATCTCGTCGACTAGATGAACTAGGACGTGCGTCATGATATTGAAGAAGGATGGTGGGAACACCAGCTCGAAACTGACAAGACATTGCGCCACATCACTCCTTAGCCTTGGTAGGATTTGTGGATCGATCACCTTCTGAGAGATTGCATTGAGGAATACACATAGCTTCACAATGGCTAATCGAACGTTTTCCAGTAGAAGCCCCCTCAATGCAACCGGAAGCAGTTGCGTCATAATCACGTGGCAGTCATGAGACTTTAGGTTCTAGAACTTTTTCTCTGGGATATTTATTATTCCCTTTATATTGGACGAGAAGCCAGACGGGACCTTCATACTGAGCAGGCATTCAAAGAAGATTTCCTTCTCTTCTTTGGTAAGAGCATAGCTGGCAGGACCTTCATACTGCTTTGGACGAATGCCGTCTTTTTCGTGCAAACGTTGCAGGTCCTCCCGTGCCTCCGATGTATCTTTTGTCTTCCCATACACACCCAAGAAGCCTAGCAGGTTCACGCAAATGTTCTTTGTCACGTGCATCACCTCGATTGAAGAGCGGACCTCTAGGTCTTTCCAGTAGGGTAGGTCCCAAAATATAGATTTCTTCTTCCACATGGGTGCGCGTCCCTCAGCGTCATTCGGAACAGATAGTCCGCCGGGACCCTTTCCAAAGATTACGTGTAAATCATTGACCATAGCAAGTACGTGATCACCGGTACGCATGGCGGGCTTCTTCCGGTGATCTGCCTCGCCTTTGAAATGCTTGCCTTCCTTTCGACATTGATGGTTGGTCGGAAGAAATCGACGATGCCCTAGGTACACATTCTTCCTGCATTTGTCCAGGTATATACTTTTGGTGTCAGCTAAACAGTGTGTGCATGCGTGGTATCCCTTGTTTGTCTATCCTGAAAGGTTACTGAGAGCAGGCCAATCATTGATGGTTACAAACAGCAATGCATGCAGGTCAAATTCCTCCTGTCTGTGCTCATCCCACACACGTACACCGTTTCCATTCCACAGCTATAAAAGTTCTTCAACTAATGGCCTTAGGTACACATCAATGTCGTTGCCGGGTTGCTTAGGGCCTTGGATGAGTACTGGCATCATAATGAACTTCCGCTTCATGCACAGCCAAGGAGGAAGGTTATAGATACATAGAGTCACGGGCCAGGTGTTGTGATTGCTGCTCTGCTCCCCAAAAGGATTAATGCCATCCGCGCTTAAACCAAACCATACGTTCCTTGCGTCACATGCAAACTCCTCCTAGTACTTTCTCTCAATTTTTCTCCACTGCAACCCGTCAGCGGGTGCTCTCAACTTCCCGTCTTTCTTATGGTCCTCTCTGTGCCATCGCATCAACTTGCCATGCTCTTTGTTTCTGAACAGACGTTTCAACCGTGGTATTATAGGAGCATACCACAACACCTTCGCAGGAACCCTCTTCCTGGGGGGCTCGCCGTCAACATCACCAGGGTCATCTCGTCTGATCTTATACCGCAATGCACCGCATACCGGGCATGTGTTCAAATCCTCGTACGCAGCACGGTACAGGATGCAGTCATTAGGGCATGCATGTATCTTCTGCACCTCCAATCCTAGAGGGCATACGACCTTCTTTGCTGCGTACGTACTGTCGGGCAATTCGTTATCCTTTGGAAGCTTCTTCTTCAATATTTTCAGTAGCTTCTCAAATCCTTTGTCAGGAACAGCATTCTCTGCCTTCCACTGTAGCAATTCCAGTACGGTACCGAGCTTTGTGTTGCCATCTTCTCAATTGGGGTACAACCCTTTTTGGTGATCCTCTAACATGCGATCGAACTTCAGCTTCTCCTTTTCACTTTCGCACTGTCTCTTTGCATCAACAATGACTCAGCGGAGATCATCATCGGGCACATCGTATGGTTCCTCTTGATCTTCAGCTTCCCCCGTTGCAGCATCACCGTATTCAGGGGGCACATAGTTGTCATCATCCTCTTCTTCTTCGCTGTCTTCCATCATAACCCCTCTTTCACCGTGCTTGGTCCAAACATTATAGTGTGGCATGAAACCCTTATAAAGCAGGTGGGTGTGAAGGATTTTCCGGTCAGAGTAAGACTTCGTATTCCCACATATAGGGCATGGACAACACATAAAACCATTCTGCTTGTTTACCTCAGCCACTTCGAGAAAATTATGCACGCCCTTAATGTACTCGGAGGTGCGTCTGTCACCGTACATCCATTGCCGGTTCATCTGCGTGCATTATATATAATTAAGTGTGTCAAAAACCATTACAGAACATCATGAATAGATAAGTGACCAAATTAATAGAAGTTCATCATCACATTAAAACCAAAGTACATACATAGTTCTCATTGAACAACATATAGCTCTCCAGAGCATCTAATTAAACCATACATTGAAACTATGTAAAACATTTCAATGCAACAACAAATGCGATCATAATCGCAACCAAGGTAACAATTGATCCAATGGCATAATGATACCAAGCCTCGGTATGAATGGCATATTTTCTATACTTTCTAATCTTGAAGCGCATTGCATCCATCTTGATCTTGTGATCATCGACGACATCCGCAACATGCAACTCCAATATCATCTTCTCCTCCTCAATTTTTTTCAATTTTTCCTTCAAGTAATTGTTTTCTTCTTCAACTAAATTTAACCTCTCGACAATAGGGTCGGTTGGAATTTCCGGTTCACATACCTCCTAGATAAAAAAATCTATGTCACATTGGTCGGCATAATTGTCATAAACAATAAATGAACCAAATAGTTATAAAATATAATATATACCACATCCGAATCATAGACAGGACGAGGGCCGATGGGGGCGGATACCAAAACCATCGCACTATATAATAACAAACAATAATAAAAGTAAGAAAATTATAGAAGTATATATCTAAATCATACAAGTAAGAATTTTTCTATTTTAGAAAGAAGATAAGAACAAGAGGCTCACCACGGTGGTGCCGGCGACGAGATCGGCGCGGGTGATCGACGGCGGTGAAGACGGGGACGGGACGTGACGGACCGCTAAACCTAGACAAATCTTGAGGAAAATGGAGCTTGGAGGTCAAGCTTGGAGAGAAGAAAGCTTAAGTAGTGTGGCTCGGGCATTTCATCGAACACCTCATGTGCATAGGAGGTGAGCTAGAGCACCACAAAGCCCTCCCCTAGCTGACCAGAAAAAACAGAGCAGTGGAGTGCTCTGCTTGCGGGCGAGGGGGTATATATAGGCACCTCATTGGTCCCGGTTGGTGGCTGGAACCGGGACTAAAGGACCTCCTTTGGTCCCGGTTCCATCCATGAACCGGGACCAATGGATGTGGGCCAGGAGCGAGGCCCATTGGTCCCGGTTCGTGTCTGGAACCGGGACCAAAGGGTCCAGACGAACCGGGACCAATGCCCCACGAGGCCCGGCCGGCCCCCTGGGCGCACGAACCGGGACGTATGCCCCCATGGGTCCCGGTTCATCACTGAACCGGGACTAATGGGCTGGCCAGGCCTGGACCAAAGCCCTGTTTTCTACCAGTGTAATATCCCATTTGGCAAGTCTGTATTTTTGTTTTAACTCATCACTCTGCCAGAAAAAACGTGATCGATAGAAGTCCAACCTTTTCCGAACCCCAACTGGTACTTCAAAAAAGGACAATAGAAACATTGGCATGCTCGTGAGCACCGAATTAATAAGAATAAGTCGGCCTCCATATGACATGAGCTTGCCCTTCCAGCAGCTTAGTTTCTTTTCAAATCGATCCTCAATGCTCTTCCATTCGCTGTTAGATAACTTGCGATGGTGAATCGGTATGCCCAAATAAGTAAACGGCATCGACCCTAATTCACATCCAAACAGTTGTTTGTAAGCTTCTTGTTCATCTTTAGCTCTCCCAAAGCAGAACAATTCACTTTTATGGAAGTTAATCTTTAACCTCGATAACTGCTCGAACAGGCATAACAAGAGCTTCATGTTTCTTGCTTTAGCCAGATCATGTCCATAAAGATGATAGTATCATCAGCGTACTGTAAAATGGATACTCCTCCGTCCACTAGATGCGGAACGAGCCCACCTACTTGGCCATTTTCTTTAGCTCTTCCTATTAGGATTGTCAACATGTCCACTACTATGTTGAACAAAATAGGTGACATCGGGTCACCCTGCCTTAGACCCTTGTGTGTCTGGAAGTAATGACCTATGTCATCATTCACTTTGATTCCGACACTGCCTTTTTGCGTGAAAGAGTCTACCTGCTTTCTCCAGGATTGATCGAATCCTTTCATCCGCAAGGCCTGCTGTAGAAACGGTCATTTAACTTTATCGTACGCTTTCTCAAAATCCACCTTAAAAACCACTCCATCTAGCTTTTTTGTGTGGATCTCATGGAGCGTTTCATGTAGGACCACAACCCCTTCTAGGATGTTTCTGTCCGGCATGAAGGCCGATTGAGAAGGCTGCACCACAGTATGTGCAATCTGCGTAGGTCTGTTAGTCCCCACCTTGGTGAAGATCTTAAAGCTGACATTAAGAAGACATATCAGTCGGAACTGCTCAATCCGCACCGCATCTGTTTTCTTAGGGAGCAGAGTTATCGTGTCGAAATTTAGGTGAAATAGCTACAGATGCCCAGAAAACAAATCATGGAACATTGGAAGCAAATCACCTTTAATAATATGCCAACACCTTTTATAAAACTCAGCCGGAAATCCATCCGGTCCAGGAGCTTTATTATTCTTCATCTGTGAAATTGCATCAAACACCTCTTTCTCCGAAAACTGGGCGGTTAAAATATCGTTTTCTTCTGTCGCAAGTTGAGGTATATCGTCCACCCTCGACTCGTCTAAGGTCACAAAACTATCATCAGGACCCCAAACAGCTGCTTGTAATAATTGGTGATATATAATTTTAGGTTCTCCTGCCCCAGTATCGTCCCCTCATCTTGCTCAAGCTGAAAGATTTTCTTTTTCCTATGCTTGCCATTCGCAATCATATGAAAGAATTGTGTGTTATCATCCCCTTGAACGACCTTTCGCACTTTAGCTCTCAGCGCCCATTTCAATTCTTCCTCTCGAAGCAATTCTTTCAGTCTCAGTTCCGCCTCCACTTTAGTTTCCAGCTCTCTGGTATCTAAAATGGATGACTCAGCTTTTAAATCTAAGGTACTGATAAGGTTAAGGAGCCTTTCCTTTTCAACCTTATAAATACCACTCAGATGTTTAGCCCAACCGCGTAGGAACTGGCGTAAATGCCTAATCTTATTCTGCCATCTCTCTATGTTCGATCTCCCTCCTGAGTCTTTAGCCCACTCCTGTGCTATCAGATCCAAGAAACCTTCTCTCTCGAACCATGCTAATTCAAAAGAGAAGATATTTTTATTTCCCACATGAGTTGCCTCCCCAGAGTCAACAAGTAGTGGGGTATGATCCGATATCACGCGCGACAACGCTTGGACCGTCACCATGGGAAACTTCTGCTCCCATTCCACGCTGGTGAGAATACGATCCAACTTCTTGTATGTTGGAATTGGCAAATTGTTTGCCCAAGTGTATTTTCTACCAGAAAGCTCGATCTCCCTAAGATCCATACTTTCAATAATTGTGTTAAACATAAACGACCATCTGCCGTCAAAGTTATCATTATTCTTTTCATCTCATCGTCGTATGATGTTAAAATCGCCCCCAACCAGAATTGGGAGCTGTTCATTTCCACAAATACGGACTAAGTCAGCCAAGAAATCTGGTTTTAACTCAGGCTGTGCGGTTCCATACACTGCCATGAGTGCCCATTGGAAACCATCAACCTTCGATCGGACACGAAACTTAACCGCAAAATCTCCCAAGACAACATTCCGAACCTCTAATGTGTCGCACTTCACCCCAAGTAAAATTCCACCGAATCTTCCTCTTGGGGGTAAGCAGTGCCAATCAAAATCAACCCCTCCCGATAAGGTGCCAAGAAACTGAGAGGTAAAATTGTCTCTACCAGTTTCAGAGAGGGCAATGAAATCTAACTTGTGTTCAATAGAAGCATCTGCTAGAAACCTTCATTTAGCCAAGTCAGCCAGACCTCTGCTATTCCAAAAGATTCCTTTCATACTTCATCATGGAATTTTTTAGTAGTCCGGATTCTAGCACTTCTGCGCACAGCCGAGGCCGGATATATCTTCCGGCTCCACTTGCGCTTAGGCTTGCTTTGCTCATCAACTCAGTCCATACAACCAAGCAAAGTGAGCCTACATGCCTCAGAGTCAGCGTGGTTCGACCCCCTCGGAGATAAAAAAACTCTCGTCCTCCTCTTCAGCAGGTGTGGGTGCAAGATCCGCACAAAGACTATCTAGAACCCTAACACCCAAAGCATCGATTTCTGAATCATTTAATGGTTTAACAGCCGCTAGGTTTCGAATCATCTCTAAAGCTCGTTCCGCTTCTAGATCAAGAATATCATTAACCGACTTAGCAATTTCTTTTCCATTACTGCCTAGTGAAACTCCCAACTGATTTGCATTATTAATTATCTCATCATCGGAAAAATGCAAAATGGAATTGGAAGTATTAACTGACATACCAGAAGTGACCTCAATGTCACGAAGCTTGGCCGCCCGCATGGCGCGCCCTAGCTACAGGTCGTCAACGTCCGGCTGATCCTGGAGACGGCTGCTCATCCGTCGACCATCAAACATGGGATCCGTGATCCCTCCGAAGGCGACAATCTCGTCCCGCGAAGGCCCACTAGGGGTAAGGCCTCCTGCCTGACTCCCAAGTGGACCGAACTCCACCGAGTTAATCGGGCTATGGCCGCCTGCCATTAGCCCTACCGGAGAAGCCGCGCCCGCCTCCACAGGCGTGGGTGCCGGAAACCCACGCGGAGTGGAACGAGGAGAGTAAGCACGCAGAGCCTCCTGCTCTGCTGACCCTCCCCGCACTACGCCGGCAGATCTCCCAGGGGGAGCCTCGGGGGAGGTAGAAGCACGGGCCTCCTGCCCGCGCCCCTCCCCAGGCTTCGCGCCCACACCGGCGCACCGCTCGCCACAGGCCAGGCCAGCATCCGGCCCAGCCATCCTCTGAAGCGCAGCCATGCCCTGAACAGGCACCGTGGGGGAAGTGGGGGTCACCTGCCCGCGCGTCACCCCAACCTGGACATCGAGCACGGCAGCCCTAACATGCGCCTCCATACGCACCCTTGGGATAGGTGCCCGCTCCACCTCAATCACCCCAGGCGCATCCCCAGAAGAACCATCGAGAACAAGAGGTGACAACAAGAGCTCTGCGGGATCCTCTTGCTCTACACGCTCACTCCAAAGGCGAGGAGGTGCGGACTGACGGTCGAAAGAGCCAAACCTCAGTGTGTTAACAGGCGTAGAAGCAGGTGGTGTCACCCCCTTCTGTGGCTCAGGTGGCAATGTTTTCCCACCCGACCGGTGAGACCCATCCTGTGGACGAGTACCATCACGCTTCTCCATGTTTCCGGAGGCATCGTCCTTATCCGTCATATCCACATCACTCCCCCCATCCAGCTCATCAAAAATTGCGGTGTCCTCGAACTCGATCTCCAGGTTATACAACATACCCGTGTGTGTCCATCTGACCACATCAGGAATGTACGCAATATCAACAACACTGACAAGCAATCTGGCCACCCCATGTGCCCGAGTAAATAGCATGTCCACTCGTTCTGTCTTCCCGATAAGTGATCCAAGGCTGCCCACCACTCGCACATCGTTAAGAGGCTTTGAGGGCGCCCCAGAGAAACGAACCCACAACTGAGAGAGCGGTGAACCCTTTGGTTCAGTTTTCTTCCACTCATCAAACTCAAGAATACATTCAGTACCCGGCACCCGGCACATTCCAAACTTAAGAAGCTTCTTCAGTTCCTCTGTTGACGGAAAATCTACCTTATATAAATTATCCTCAAGCCTGATCAGCTCCCAACGAGAGTTACCTGGCGCCAGTTCATTTAGTCTCTTCACAATTTGTGCCTCTGACAAAATTCCCTTTGTCACTTAGACCACCCCTGTAGTCGAGACCTGCGGCGTATCCGGTACAACCATGGCACTGGGTGACTCAAAGAACATCAGTTTGGCGCAACATGCCCCATATATCGTGACACTCGGAATCAGCTCAATCAGCATCGGGCATCCTCCCGACTCGTGCACAGGCTTTAGGCAGTTATCACAAAGTTTTGTTGTACATTCTGCAATAAAATGACCTTGCTCGCCACACCGATAACATGGCAGCTTTTCTTTCTTGCGAGCCCACTTGGATAATCTCTCACCATCGGACTTATCAGCAGCATTAGCCTTCTCCCGTGCCTTCGAAGTGACAGGCTCGGCCGGCGAGACCACAACCGCGGCTAGCTCGGACACCGCTGCTAATGCCTCACCCGTCAAGGTCGGGGTACTGGCCACAGCCGCCACCCCCGTTGGGTCTCCCGGCACCGCTGAGTTGTCCACGTCCATCGTTGTCGGAGGTGGGGGCAGGCGATGATGGTACTGGGGTGGCCACCTGCCAACCAACACCGAAGCCGAGGATTGGGGGTAGGTTTTGGGTTCTCGCTGATGAGGAAGACGATGATGTTGACGACCCTTCGAAGGACGACATCAAGGGGGAGATGCTGCCGTTGGCGAGCTCCCCGGCGTTGATGCCTTCTGGGTTGGGGGTACCTGCTGTGCGCGCCAGGGGGAGGATGATCTTCGGGCCGAAGTTGGAGTGCAAGCCGATGGCGCCGAAGATGAAGCCATGGTCGGGTCCCCTTCCAAAGGTAAGTGCGCCGGCGGTCATGTTAGCGGATTTCTTTACACCCGAGGTCTGGACGAAGGTAACCAGAAGAAAAAAAAGAAAAAGGTCCTCCCGGCGACGACGCGTCCGGCGGCGGCGGCCGTCGTGCCAGGCGGAATACAAGTGGAACGATCGGCGCGTTTGAATTTTTTTGTTATGGCTTGATGGGCCTGGAGTTGTGGAGTCGGCACTGGGCTCGTTTGGCGCTGGGTATGTGGCCCAGCGCGTGACTCAGGTGACTGCCTTGTCGGGCTTGGCCCAGGCAGACGTGCATGGTACTGCTTCGGATCGGGAGCCGCAGCATGCACGTGCTGAGACGCGATCAGAGACCGCTGTGAGTCTTAGTTTTAGGGTTCGCCGGGTAGCGAGACCTGGGTTCCCAAAGCTGTCGTTCGGGCGCGCGAGACGGATTGCTTCAAGGGAGTTGGCGGCCATGGCAGGTCGCGGAAACGGTCCGCCACCCAAGTCAGCGCCGCCGCTGCCAAGGCCTGCACCGCCGTCTAGGGATGCGCCTCCGAGGAACACCCCGCATCTCGCGCCTCCGCCGCAGCATCCGGCTCACAGGGCCGCCCCGCCGCCGCATGTTGTAGTTGCACTGGCACAGAAGGGGGGCCGAGATCCGGTGCTGCTAGACCCCCTCTGTCGGCGGCGGTTAGCGGGAGGGAGGTCACCGCAGGCAACCATGGCGGGGCTGCACATGGCGGCCGGGTTCCGCCGCGAGGCCAGTGGGGGGACGATGGTGCTGATGCTTACGGGGAAGGCCAACATCGGGGCTCGTCGTCGACTGGCGGTGGCCGCGGCTATGCTTGGCAAAGCGACGGCTCTCGAGCGCAGCCGTTCTACGAGCCTCCTGGCGGTTTCGTCGAGGGGGCATCGGGCCCGGACTATAGGGCGCGTGGAGGTTTTCGGGGGTTTCTTGATTAATTGTGGTATCCATTTTCCACAGGATATTTTTAGTATAGCTTTGTGACAGTAGGTACTAAAAAGAAATTGTGGCTTGCTTAGTTAGTCTCACCTTCACTAATACCAAAACTAAGTTTTTGCTACAAATGGGCAAGATAAACCAGAACATGAAGAGCAAGATAATAAGACATGGAGGAAACCCGCAACAAAGCACGGTGATGGCATCAATTATCATACTAGGTCCTCTACACTTGAATAATGTGCTAAATAAATATGTTGTACACTATCAAGGAAGTGCTATTTCTGTAGTCCCAAGAACAAAAAGAACAGTCAAAGTAACTTCCGGTGGATGGGCTGAATGCCACAAAATTGTCAGTTCGGTAGTTCCATAATTCAGGAGCAGCCTGAACCGTTCTTGTTTCTTTCTCCCTTTCCCCCATCAATCAATTCTGCAAAGCTATAAAATACCAAGCACTTGTTAGGCTAGAGCCACTACAAGTTTCATTATTTCGAAGAAGACTGACAAGGAAATAAAAAGTTGGCAGAAGACAATATTGTTGCTACAAGCACTACATGATAGTGCGCTACTCAGCAGAGAAAATTGCTGGTCAAGACGCGGTTACACAACTATTGACAATACATTATAGGAAGAATTAGGCACAGGAAGGTTACTTAGCACGATGAATGCTTGCTTGATTTTTTTAACATCAAAGTACTCTTTATTGCAAGGTGATCATCATATTTGTTGGGGAACGTAGTAATAATTCAAAAAAAATCCTACGTGTCACCAAGATCAATCTAGGAGATGCTAGCAACAAGTGAGAGGGAGTGCATCTTCATACCCTTGAAGATCGCTAAGCGGAAACGTTACAAGAACGCGGTTGATGGAGTCGTACTCGCGGCGATTCAAATCGCGGAAGATCCGATTCAAGCGCCGAACGGACGGCGCCTCCGCGTTCAACACACGTATAGCCCGGGGAAGTCTCCTCCTTCTTGATCCAGCAAGGGGAGAGGAGAAGTTGAGGGAGAGCTCTGGCAGCACGACGGCGTGGTGATGGAGCTTGCGGTTCTCCGGCAGGGCTTCGCCAAGCACTACGGAGGAGGAGGAGTTGGATGGGGGAAGGGCTGCGCCAGGGGCAAGGGTTGGAGCTCCCATGCACCTCCCCACTATATATAGGGGTGGAGGGGCTGGTTTCTTGCCCTCTAAGTCCGTTGGGGCGTTGGCAAAGGTGGGAGGAAAGAAATCCTATATATTTAGGGATCTTGATCTTATCCCTTCGGGATATGATCTTATTCCTTCTAAGGGGGAATCTTGGTGCGCCTTGACCAGGGGTGTGGGGCCTTACCCCCACTACCCACGTTCATGTGGGTCCCCCCATGCAGGTGGGCCCCACTCCAGAACCTTCTAGAACCTTCCCGGTACAATACCGAAAAATCCCGAACATTTTCCGGTGGCCAAAATAGGACTTCCCATATATAAATCTTTACCTCCGGACCATTCCAGAACTCCTCGTGACGTCCGGGATCTCATCCGAGACTCCGAAAAACTTTCGGTAACCACATACAATTCCCATTACAACTCTAGCGTCACCGAACCTTAAGTGTGTAGACCCTATGGGTTCGGGAACCATGCAGACATGACCGAGACACCTCTCCGACCAATAACCAATAGCGGGATCTGGATACCCATATTGGCTCCCACATGTTCCACGATGATCTCATCGGATGAACCATGATGTTGGGGATTCAATCAATCCCGTATACAATTCCCTTTGTCCATCGGTATATTACTTGCCCGAGATTCGATCGTCGGTATCCCTATACCTTGTTCAATCTCGTTACCGGCAAGTCTCTTTACTCGTTTTGTAACGCATGATCCCGTGGCTAACTCCTTAGTCACATTGAGCTCATTATGATGATGCATTACCGAGTGGGCCCAGAGATACCTCTCCGTCATACGGAGTGACAAATCCCAGTCTCGATTCGTGCCAACCCAACAGACACTTTCGGAGATACCTGTAGTGCACCTTTATGGTCACCCAGTTATGTTGTGACATTTGATACACCCAAAGCATTCCTACGGTATTCGGGAGTTGCACAATCTCATGGTCTAAGGAAATGATACTTGACATTAGAAAAGCTCTAGCAAACGAACTACACGATCTTGTGCTATGCTTAGGATTGGGTCTTGTCCATCACATCATTCTCCTAATGATGTGATCCCGTTATCAACGACATCCAATGTCCACGGTCAGGAAACCACAACCATCTATTGATCAACGAGCTAGTCAACTAGAGGCTCACTAGGGATATGTTGTGGTCTATGTATTCACACATGTATTACGGTTTCCGGTTAATACAATTATAGCATGAACAATAGACAATTATCATGAACAAGGAAATATAATAATAACCATTTTATTATTGCCTCTAGGGCATATTTCCAACAGTCTCCCAGTTGCACTAGAGTCAATAATCTAGTTACTTTGTGATGAATCAAACACCCATAGAGTTCTGGTGCTGATCATGTTTTGCTCGTGGAAGAGATTTAGTCAACGGATCTGCGACATTCAGATCTGTATGTACTTTACAAATATCTATGTCTCCATCTTGAATATATTCACGAATGGAGTTGAAGCGGCGCTTGATGTGCTTGGTCTTCCTGTGAGACCTGGGCTCCTTGGCAATGGCAATAGCTCCAGTGTTGTCACAGAAGAGAGTCATCGGGCCCGACGCATTGGGAATCACTCCTAGGTCGGTGATAAACTCCTTCATCCAGACTCCTTCCTGAGCTGCTTCCGAAGCAGCTATGTACTCTGCTTCACATGTAGATCCCGCCACGACGCTTTGCTTGCAACTGCACCAGCTGACTGCCCCACCATTCAAAATGTACACGTATCCGGTTTGTGACTTGGAGTCATCCAGATCTGTATCAAAGCTAGCATCGACGTAACCCTTTAAGACGAGCTCTTCGGCACCTCCATAAACGAGAAACATATTCTTAGTCCTTTTCAGGTACTTCAGGATATTCTTGACCGCTGTCCAGTGTTCCATTCTGAGATCACTTTGGTACCTCCCTACCAAACTTATGGCAAGGTTCACATCAGGTCTGGTACACAGCATGGCATACATAATAGAGCCTATGGCTGAGGCATAGGGGATGACACTCATCTTTTCTCTTTCTTCTGCCGAGGTCGGGCGTTGAGCTGCGCTCAATCTCACACCTTGCAATACAGGCAAGAACCCCTTCTTGGACTGATCCATATTGAACTTCTTCAATATCTTGTCAAGGTATGTGCTTTGTGAAAGACCAATGAGGCGTCTCGATCTATCTCTATAGATCTTGATGCCTAATATGTAAGCAGCTTCTCCAAGGTCCTTCATTGAAAAACACTTATTCAAGTAGGCCTTTATGCTTTCCAAAAGTTCTATATCATTTCCCATCAACAGTATGTCATCCACATATAATATGAGAAATGCTACAGAGCTCCCACTCACTTTCTTGTAAATACAGGCTTCTCCATAAGTCTGTATAAACCCAAACGCTTTGATCATTTCATCAAAGAGAATGTTCCAACTCCGAGATGCTTGCACCAGCCCATAGATGGAGCGCTGGAGCTTGCATACTTTGTCAGCATTCTTAGGATCGACAAAACCTTCCGGCTGCATCATATACAATTCTTCCTTAAGGAAACCATTAAGGAATGCCGTTTTGACATCCATTTGCCAGATCTCATAATCATAGAATGCGGCAATTGCTAACATGATTTGGACGGACTTCAGCTTCGCTACGGGTGAGAAGGTCTCATCGTAGTCAACCCCTTGAACTTGTCGATAACCCTTAGCGACAAGCCGAGCCTTATAGACGGTCACATTACCATCCGCGTCAGTCTTCTTCTTAAAGATCCACTTATTCTCTATGGCTTGCCGATCATCGGGTAAGTCCGTCAAAGTCCATACTTTGTTTTCATACATGGATCCTATCTCGGATTTCACGGCTTCAAGCCATTTGTTGTAATCCGGGCCCGCCATCGCTTCTTCATAGTTCGAAGGTTCACCGTTGTCTAACAACATGATTTCCAGGACAGGGTTGCCGTACCACTCTGGCGCGGAACGTGTCCTCGTGGACCTACGAAGTTCAGTAGCAACTTGACCCGAAGTTTCATGATCATCATCATTAACTTCCTCTCTAGTCGGTGTAGGCACCACAGAAACATCTTCCTGAGCTGCGCTACTCTCCGGTTCAAGAGGGGGTACCTCGTCAAGTTCTACTTTCCTTCCACTTACTTCTTTCGAGAGAAACTCTTTCTCCAGAAAGGATCCATTCTTGGCAACCAAGATCTTGCCTTCGGATCTGAGGTAGAAGGTATACCCAATAGTTTCCTTAGGGTATCCTATGAAGACGCATTTTTCCAATATGGGATCGAGATTTTCAGGTTGAAGTTTCTTGACATAAGCATCGCATCCCCAAACTTTCAGAAACGACAGCTTAGGTTTTCTTCCAAACCATAATTCATACGGTGTCATCTCAACGGATTTAGACGATGCCCTATTTAAAGTGAATGCGGCAGTCTCTAAAGCATAACCCCAAAATGATAGCGGTAGATCGGTAAGAGACATCATAGATCGCACCATATCCAATAGAGTGCGATTACGACGTTCGGACACACCATTACGCTGAGGTGTTCCAGGCGGCGTGAGTTGTGAAACAATTCCACATTTCCTTAAGTGCGTGCCAAACTCGTGACTCAAGTATTCTCCTCCACGATCTGATCGTAAGAACTTTATTTTCCTGTCACATTGATTCTCTACCTCGCTCTGAAATTCCTTGAACTTTTCAAAGGTCTCAGACTTGTGTTTCATTAAGTAGACATACCCATATCTACTTAAGTCATCAGTGAGGGTGAGAACATAACGATAGCCACCGCAAGCCTCAACGCTCATTGGACCGCATACATCAGTATGTATTATTTCCAACAAGTTGGTTGCTCGCTCCATTGTTCCGGAGAACGGAGTCTTGGTCATTTTGCCCATGAGGCATGGTTCGCACGTGTCAAATGATTCATAATCAAGAGACTCCAAAAGTCCATCTGCATGGAGTTTCTTCATGCGTTTGACACCAATGTGACCAAGGCGGCAGTGCCACAAGTATGTGGGACTATCATTATCAATCTTACATCTTTTGGCATTCACACTATGAATATGTGTAACATCACGTTCGAGATTCAATAAAAATAAACCATTGACCAGCGGGGCATGACCATAAAACATATCTCTCATATAAATAGAACAACCATTATTCTCGGATTTAAATGAGTAGCCATCTCGCATTAAACGAGATCCAGATACAATGTTCATGCTCAAAGCTGGCACTAAATAACAATTATTGAGGTTTAAAACCAATCCCAAAGGTAAATGTAGAGGTAGCGTGCCGACGGCGATCACATCGACCTTGGAACCATTCCCGACGCGCATCGTCACCTCGTCCTTCGCCAGTCTCCGCTTATTCCGCAGCTCCTGTTTTGAGTTACAAATGTGAGCAACCGCACTGGTATCAAATACCCAGAAGCTACTACGAGCGCTGGTAAGGTACACATCAATAACATGTATATCATATATACCTTTGGCGTTGCCGGCCTTCTTATCCGCTAAGTACTTGGGGCAGTTCCGCTTCCAGTGACCATTTCCCTTGCAATAAAAGCACTCAGTCTCAGGCTTGGGTCCATTCTTTGGCTTCTTCCCGGCAACTGACTTACCGGGCGCGGCAACTCCCTTGCCGTCCTTCTTGAAGTTCTTCTTACCCTTGCCTTTCTTGAAACTAGTGGTCTTATTCACCATCAACACTTGATGTTCCTTTTTGATCTCCACCTCTGCTGATTTCAGCATTGAATATAACTCAGGAATGGACTGAACCAGGGAGTAATCATCACTACGCGACTGCCAGGTGTTCATAACGTCTTGAGTTGCAGGGAAAATGGGTGCGTCACCTAGCGGTGCTTCAAGGACATATGCTTTCTTGGCAGCTATGAGGATGATCCTCAAGTTACGGACCCAGTCCGTATAGTTGCTACCATCGTCTTTTAGCTTGGTTTTCTCTAGGAACGCGTTGAAGTTGAGGGCAACATTAGCGTGGGCCATTGGGTCTACAAGATAGATTGTAAAGACAATTTTAGACTAAGTTCATGATAATTAAGTTCATCTGATCAAATTATTTAATGAACTCCCACTCAGATAGACATCCCTCTAGTCATCTAAGTGATACATGATCCATATCGACTAGGCCGTGTCCGATCATCACGTGAGACGGACTAGTCATCAATGGTGAACATCTCCATGTTGATCGCATCTACTATACGACTCATGTTCGACCTTTCAGTCTCTCGTGTTCCGAGGCCATGCCTGTACATGCTAGGCTCGTCAAGTCAACCTAAGTGTTTCACGTGTGTAAATTTGGCTTACACCCGTTGTATGCGAACGTTAGAATCTATCACACCCGATCATCACGTGGTGCTTCGAAACAACGATCCTTCGCAACGGTGCACACTTAGGGGGAACACATTTCTTGAAATTTTAGTGAGGGATCATCTTATTTATTCTACCGTCGTTCTAAGCAAATAAGATGTAAAAACATGATAAACATCACATGTAAATCATAAAGTGACATGATATGGCCAATATCATCTTGCGCTTTTGATCTCCATCTTCGAGGTGCGGCATGATCACCATCGTCACCGGCATGACACCATGATCTCCATCATCATGATCTCCATCATCGTGTCTTCATGAAGTTGTCTCGCCAACTATTACTTCTACTACTATGGCTAACGGTTAGCAATAAAGTAAAGTAATTACATGGCGTTTTCATTGACACGCAGGTCATACAATAAATTAAGACAACTCCTATGGCTCCTGCCGGTTGTCATACTCATCGACATGCAAGTCGTGATTCCTATTACAAGAACATGATCAATCTCATACATCACATATATAATTCATCACATCCTTTTGGCCATATCACATCACATAGCATACCCTGTAAAAACAAGTTAGACGTCCTCTAATTGTTGTTGCATGTTTTATGTGGCTGCTATGGGTTTCTAGCAAGAACGTTTCTTACCTACGCAAAAGCCACAACGGTGATATGTCAATTGCTATTTACCCTTCATAAGGACCCTCTTCATCGAATCCGATCCGACTAAAGTGGGAGAGACAGACACCCGCTAGCCACCTTATGCAACAAGTGCTTGTCAGTCGGTGGAACCTGTCTCACGTAAGCGTACGTGTAAGGTCGGTCTGGGCCACAATGCCGTCGAATCAAGATAGGACTAGTAACGGTAAGCAAATTGAACAAATCATCGCCCACAACTACTTGTGTTCTACTCGTGCATAGAATCTACGCATAGACCTAGCTCATGATGCCACTGTTGGGGAACGTAGTAATAATTCAAAAAAATTCCTACGTGTCACCAAGATCAATCTAGGAGATGCTAGCAACAAGTGAGAGGGAGTGCATCTTCATACCCTTGAAGATCGCTAAGCGGAAGCATTACAAGAACGCAGTTGATGGAGTCGTACTCGCGGCGATTCAAATCGCGGAAGATCCGATTCAAGCGCCGAACGGACGGCGCCTCCGCGTTCAACACACGTACAGCCTGGGGACGTCTCCTCCTTCTTGATCCAGCAAGGGGAGAGGAGAAGTTGAGGGAGAGCTCCGGCAGCATGACGGTGTGGTGGTGGAGCTTGCGGTTCTCCGGCAGGGCTTCGCCAAGCACTACGGAGGAGGAGGAGGAGTTGGAGGGGGGAAGGGCTGCGCCAGGGGCAAGGGTTGCAGCTCCCATGCACCTCCCCACTATATATAGGGGTGGAGGGGGCTGGTTTCTTGCCCTCCAAGTCCATTGGGGCGTTGGCAAAGGTGGGAGGAAAGAAATCCCATCCTTTTCCTTCCCCACCGATTGTTATCCCCCCTTTTTAGGGATCTTGGATATGATCTTATTCCTTCTAAGCGGGAATCTTGGTGCGCCTTGACCAGGGGTGTGGGGCCTTGCCCCCACTACCCACGTTCATGTGGGTCCCCCCTGAAGGAAATATGCCCTAGAGGCAATAATAAAGTTATTATTTATTTCCTTATTTCATGATAAATGTTTATTATTCATGCTAGAATTGTATTAACTGGAAACATAATACATGTGTGAATACATAGACAAACAGAGTGTCACTAGTATGCCTCTACTTGACTAGCTCGTTGATCAAAGATGGTTATGTTTCCTAACCATAGACATGAGTTGTCATTTGATAAACGGGATCACATCATTAGGAGAATCATGTGATTGACTTGACCCATTCCGTTAGCTTAGCACTTGATCGTTTAGTACGTTGCTATTGCTTTCTTCATGACTTATACATGTTCCTATGACTATGAGATTATGCAACTCCCGTTTACCGGAGGAATACTTTGTGTGCTACCAAACGTCACAACGTAACTGGGTGATTATAAAGGTGCTCTACAGGTGTCTCCGAAGGTACTTGTTGAGTTGGCGTATTTCGAGATTAGGATTTGTCACTCCGATTGTCGGAGAGGTATCTCTGGGCCCACTCGGTAATGCACATCACTATAAGCCTTGCAAGCATTGTAACTAATGAGTTAGTTGCGGGATGATGTATTACGGAATGAGTAAAGAGACTTGCCGGTAACGAGATTGAGCTAGGTATTGAGATACCGACGATCGAATCTCGGGCAAGTAACATACCGATGACAAAGGGAACAACGTATGTTGTTATGCGGTTTGACCGATAAAGATCTTCGTAGAATATGTAGGAACCAATATGAGCATCCAGGTTCCGCTATTGGTTATTGACCGGAGACGTGTCTCGGTCATGTCTACATAGTTCTCGAACCCGTAGGGTCCGCACGCTTAAAGTTCGGTGACGATCGGTATTATGAGTTTATGTGATTTGATGACCTAAGTTTGTTCGGAGTCCCGGATGAGATCGGGGACATGACGAGGAGTCTCGAAATGGTCGAGAGGTAAAGATCGATATATTGGAAGGCTATATTCGGACATCGGAAAGGTTCCGAGTGATTCGGGTATTTTTCGGAGTACCGGAGAGTTACGGGAATTCGTATTGGGCCTTAATGGGCCATACGGGAAAGGAGAGAAAGGCCTCAAGGGTGGCTGCGCCCCTTCCCCATGGACTGGTCCGAATTGGACTAGGGAAAGGGGGCGCCCCCTTCCTTCCTTCTCCTTCTCCCTTCCCCTTTTCCTATTCCATGTGGGAGGTGGAATCCTACTAGGACTAGGGACTCCTAGTAGGACTCCACACCTTGGGCGCGCCCTGTGAGGGCCGGCCTCCTCCTCCCTCCATCCTTTATATACCCATAGACACAACAATTGATCATTGATCTCTTAGCCGTGTGCGGTGCCCCCCTCCACCATAATCCACCTCGATCATATCGCAGCGGTGCTTAGGCGAAGCCCTGCGTCGGTAGCATCATCATCACCATCACCACGCCGTCGTGCTGACGAAACTCTCATGTGAAGCTTTGCTGGATCGGAGCTCGCGGGACGTCATCGAGTTGAACGTGTGCTGAACTCGGAGGTGCCGTGCGTTCGGTACTTGGATCGGTCGGATCGTGAAGACGTACGACTACATCAACCGCGTTGTGCTAACGCTTCCGCTTTCGGTCTACGAGGGTACGTGGACACACTCTCCCCTCTTGTTGCTATGCATCACCATGATCCTGTGTGTGCGTAGGAAATTTTTGAAATTACTACGTTTCCCAAAAGTGACATCCGAGCCTGGTTTTATGCGTAGATGTTATATGCACGAGTAAAACACAAGTGAGTTGTGGGCGATACAAGTCATACTGCTTACCAGCATGTCACACTTTGGTTCGGCGGTATTGTTGGATGAAGCGGCCCGGACCGACATTACGCGTACGCTTACGCGAGACTAGTTTTACCGCCGTGCTTTGCACACAGGTGACTAGCGGGTGTCAGTTTCTCCAACTTTAGTTGAACCGAGTGTGGCTACGCCCGGTCCTTGTGAAGGTTAAAACAGCACTAACTTGACGAACTATCGTTGTGGTTTTGATGCGTAGGTAAGAACGGTTCTTGCTCAGCCCGTAGCAGCCACGTAAAACTTGCAACAACAAAGTAGAGGACGTCTAACTTGTTTTTGCAGGGCATGTTGTGATGTGATATGGTCAAGACATGATGCTATATTTTATTGTATGAGATGATCATGTTTTGTAACTGAGTTATCGGCAACTGGCAGGAGCCATATGGTTGTCGCTTTATTGTATGCAATGCAATCGCCCTGTAATTGCTTTACTTTATCACTAAGCGGTAGTGATAGTCCTAGAAGCAATAGTTGGCGAGACGACAACGATGCTACGATGGAGATCAAGGTGTCGCACCAGTAACGATGGTGATCATGACGGTGCTTCGGAGATGGAGATCACAAGCACAAGATGATGATGGCCATATCATATTACTTATATTGATTGCATGTGATGTTTATCCTTTATGCATCTTATTTTGCTTTGTTTGACGGTAGCATTATAAGATGATATCTCACTAAATTTCAAGGTAAAAGTGTTCTCCCTAAGTATGCACCGTTGCCAAAGTTCGTCGTGCCGAGACACCACGTGATGATCAGGTGTGATAAGCTCAACGTTCATCTACAACGGGTGCAAGCCAGTTTTTGCACACGCAGAATACTCGGGTTAAACTTGACGAGCCTAGCATATGTAGATATGGCCTCGGAACACTGAGACCGAAAGGTCGAGCGTGAATCATATAGTAGATATGATCAACATAGTGATGTTCATCATTGAAAACTACTCCATTTCACGTGATGATCGGTTATGGTTTAGTTGATTTGGATCACGTGATCACTTAGATGATTAGAGAGATGTCTATCTAAGTGGGAGTTCTTGAGTAATATGATTAATTGAACTTAAATTTATCATGAACTTAGTACCTGATAGTATTTTGCTTGTCTATGTTGTTGTAGATAGATGGCCCGTGCTGTTGTTCCGTTGAATTTTAATGCGTTCCTTGAGAAAGCAAAGTTGAAAGATGATGGTAGCAATTACACGGACTGGGTCCGTAACTTGAGGATTATCCTCATTGCTGCACAGAAGAATTACGTCCTGGAAGCACCGCTAGGTGCCAAACCTGCTGCAGGAGCTGAACCAGATGTTATGAACGTCTAGCAAAGCAAAGCTGATGACTACTCGATAGTTCAGTGTGCCATGCTTTACGGCTTAGAACCGGGACTTCAACGACGTTTTGAACGTCATGGAGCATATGAGATGTTCCAGGAGTTGAAGTTAATATTTCAAGCAAATGCCCGGATTGAGAGATATGAAGTCTCCAATAAGTTCTACAGCTGCAAGATGGAGGAGAATAGTTCTGTCAGTGAGCATATACTCAGAATGTCTGGGTATAACAATCACTTGATTCAACTGGGAGTTAATCTTCCGGATGATAGTGTTATTGACAGAATTCTTCAGTCACTGCCACCAAGCTACAAGAGCTTCGTGATGAACTATAACATGCAAGGGATGGATAAGACGATTCCCGAGCTCTTCGCAATGCTAAAGGCTGCGGAGGTAGAAATCAAGAAGGAGCATCAAGTGTTGATGGTCAACAAGACCACCAGTTTCAAGAAAAAGGGCAAAGGGAAGAAGAAGGGGAACTTCAAGAAGAACGGCAAACAAGTTGCTGTTCAGGAGAAGAAACCCAAGTCTGGACCTAAGCCTGAGACTGAGTGCTTCTACTGCAAGCAGACTGGTCACTGGAAGCGGAACTGCCCCAAGTATTTGGCGGATAAGAAGGATGGCAAGGTGAACAAAGGTATATGTGATATACATGTTATTGATGTGTACCTTACCAGAGCTCGCAGTAGCACCTGGGTATTTGATACTGGTTCTATTGCTAATATTTGCAACTCGAAACAGGGACTACGGATTAAGCGAAGACTGGCTAAGGACGAGGTGACGATGCGCGTGGGAAATGGTTCCAAAGTCGATGTGATCGCCGTCGGCACGCTACCTCTACATCTACCTTCGGGATTAGTTTTAGACCTGAATAATTGTTATTTGGTGCCAGCGTTGAGCATGAACATTATATCTGGATCTTGTTTGATGCGAGACGGTTATTCATTTAAATCTGAGAATAATGGTTGTTATATTTATATGAGTAATATCTTTTATGGTCATGCACCCTTGAAGAGTGGTCTATTTGTATTAAATCTCGATAGTAGTGATACACTTATTCATAATGTTGAAGCCAAAAGATGCAGAGTTGATAATGATAGTGCAACTTATTTGTGGCACTGCCGTTTAGGTCATATTGGTGTAAAGCGCATGAAGAAACTCCATTCCGATGGACTTTTGGAATCACTTGATTATGAATCACTTGGTACTTGCGAACCATGCCTCATGGGCAAGATGACTAAAATGCCATTCTCCGGAACTATGGAGCGAGCAACAGATTTGTTGGAAATCATACATACTGATGTATGTGGTCCAATGAATGTTGAGGCTCGCGGCGGGTATCGTTATTTTCTCACCTTCACAGATGATTTGAGCAGATATGGGTATATCTACTTAATGAAACATAAGTCTGAAACATTTGAAAAGTTCAAAGAATTTCAGAGTGAAGTGGAAAATCATCATAACAAGAAAATAAAGTTTCTACGATCTGATCGTGGAGGAGAATATTTGAGTTACGAGTTTGGTGTACATTTGAAACAAAGCGGAATAGTTTCGCAACTCACGCCACCCGGAACACCACAGCGTAATGGTGTGTCCGAACGTCATAATCGTACTTTACTAGATATGGTGCGATCTATGATGTCTCTTACTGATTTACCGCTATCGTTTTGGGGTTATGCTTTAGAGACGGCTGCATTCACGTTAAATAGGGCACCATCTAAATCCGTTGAGACGACTCCTTATGAACTGTGGTTTGGCAAGAAACCAAAGTTGTCGTTTCTTAAAGTTTGGGGCTGTGATGCTTATGTGAAAAAGCTTCAACCTGATAAGCTCGAACCCAAGTCAGAGAAATGTGTCTTCATAGGATACCCAAAAGAGACAGTTGGGTACACCTTCTATCACAGATCCGAAGGCAAGACTTTCGTTGCTAAGAATGGATCCTTTCTAGAGAAGGAGTTTCTCTCGAAAGAAGTGAGTGGGAGGAAAGTAGAACTTGATGAGGTAACTGTACCTGCTCCCTTATTGGAAAGTAGTTCATCACAGAAACTGGTTCCTGTGACTTCTACACCAATTAGTGAGGAAGCTAATGATGATGATCATGAAACTTCAGATCAAGTTACTACCGAACCTCGTAGGTCAACCAGAGTAAGATCCGCACCAGAGTGGTACGGTAATCCTGTTCTGGAGGTCATGTTACTAGACCATGCCGAACCTACAAACTATGAGGAAGCGATGATGAGCCCAGATTCCGCAAAATGGCTTGAGGCCATGAAATCTGAGATGGGATCCATGTATGAGAACAAAGTGTGGACTTTGGTTGACTTGCCCGATGATCGGCAAGCCATCGAGAATAAATGGATCTTCAAGAAGAAGACAGACGCTGATGGTAATGTTACTGTCTACAAAGCTCGACTTGTTGCGAAAGGTTTTCGACAAGTTCAAGGAGTTGACTACGATGAGACCTTCTCACCCGTAGCGATGCTTAAGTCCGTCCGAATCATGTTAGCTATTGCCGCATTTTATGATTATGAAATTTGGCAAATGGATGTAAAGACTGCGTTCCTGAATGGATTTCTGGAAGAAGAGTTGTATATGATGCAACCTGAAGGTTTTATCGATCCAAAGGATGCTAACAAAGTGTGCAAGCTCCAGCGATCCATCTATGGACTGGTGCAAGCATCTCGGAGTTGGAATATACGCTTTGATGAGTTGATCAAAGCATATAGTTTTATACAGACTTGCGGTGAAGCCTGTATTTACAAGAAAGTGAGTGGGAGCACTACAGCATTTCTGATAAGTATATGTGAATGACATATTGTTGATCGGAAATAATGTAGAATTTTCTGGAAAGCATAAAGGAGTTTTTCAAAGAAAGACCTCGGTGAAGCTGCTTACATATTGAGCATCAAGATCTATAGAGATAGATCAAGACGCTTGATAAGATTTTTCAATGAGTACATACCTTGACAAAGTTTTTGAAGTAGTTCAAAATGGAACAGTCAAAGAAGGAGTTCTTGCCCGTGTTTTAAGGTGTGAAGTTGAGTGAAGACTCAAAACCCGACCACGGCAGAAAATAGAAAGAGAATGAAAAGTCATTCCCTATGCCTCAGTCATAGGTTCTATAAAGTATGCTATGCTGTGTAACAGATCTATTGTATACCCTACATTGAGTTTGGCAAGGGAGTACAATAGTGATCTAGGAGTAGATCACTGGACAGCGGTCAAAATTATCCTTAGTGGAATAAGGATATGTTTCTCGATTATGGAGGTGCCAAAAGGTTCGTCGTAAAGGGTCACGTCGATACAAGTTTTGACACTGATCCAGATGACTCTAAGTCTCAATCTGGATACATATTGAAAGTGGGAGCAATTAGCTAGAGTAGCTCCGTGCGGAGCATTGTTCACATAGAAATTTGCAAAATACATACGGATCTGAATTTGGCAGACCCATTGACTAAACTTCTCTCACAAGCAAAACATGATCACACCTTAGTACTCTTTGGGTGTTAATCACATGGCGATGTGAACTAGATTATTGACTCTAGTAAACCCTTTGGGTGTTGGTCACATGACAATGTGAACTATGGATATTAATCACATGGTGATGTGAACTGTTGGTGTTAAATCACATGGCGATGTGAACTAGATTATTGACTCTAGTGCAAGTGGGAGACTGAAGGAAATATGCCCTAGAGGCAATAATAAAGTTATTATTTATTTCCTTATTTCATGATAAATGTTTATTATTCATGCTAGAATTGTATTAACCGGAAACATAATACATGTGTGAATACATAGACAAACAGAGTGTCACTAGTATGCCTCTACTTGACTAGCTCGTTGATCAAAGATGGTTATGTTTCCTAACCGTAGACATGAGTTGTCATTTGATAAACGGGATCACATCATTAGGAGAATGATGTGATTGACTTGACCCATTCCGTTAGCTTAGCACTTGATCGTTTAGTACGTTGCTATTGCTTTCTTCATGACTTATACATGTTCCTATGACTATGAGATATGCAACTCCCGTTTATCGGAGGAACACTTTGTGTGCTACCAAACGTCACAACGTAACTGGGTGATTATAAAGGTGCTCTACAGGTGTCTCCGAAGGTACTTGTTGAGTTGGCGTATTTCGAGATTAGGATTTGTCACTCCGATTGTCGGAGAGGTATCTCTGGCCCACTCGGTAATGCACATCACTATAAGCCTTGCAAGCATTGTAACTAATGAGTTAGTTGCGGGATGATGTATTACGGAACGAGTAAAGAGACTTGCCAGTAACGAGATTGAGCTAGGTATTGAGATACCGACGATCGAATCTCGGGCAAGTAACATACCGATGACAAAGGGAACAACGTATGTTGTTATGCGGTTTGACCGATAAAGATCTTCGTAGAATATGTAGGAACCAATATGAGCATCCAGGTTCCGCTATTGGTTATTGACCGGAGACGTGTCTCGGTCATGTCTACATAGTTCTCGAACCCGTAGGGTCCGCACGCTTAAAGTTCGGTGACGATCAGTATTATGAGTTTATGTGATTTGATGACCTAAGTTTGTTCGGAGTCCCGGATGAGATCAGGGACATGACGAGGTGTCTCGAAATGGTTGAGAGGTAAAGATCGATATATTGGAAGGCTATATTCGGACATCGGAAAGGTTCCGAGTGATTCGGGTATTTTTCGGAGTACCGGAGAGTTACGGGAATTCGTATTGGGCCTTAATGGGCCATACGGGAAAGGAGAGAAAGGCCTCAAGGGTGGCTGCGCGCCTTCCCCATGGACTGGTCCGAATTGGACTAGGGAAAGGGGGCGCCCCCTTCCTTCCTTCTCCTTCTCCCTTCCCCTTTTCCTATTCCATGTGGGAGGTGGAATCCTACTAGGACTAGGGACTCCTAGTAGGACTCCACACCTTGGGCGCCCCCTGTGAGGGCCGGCCTCCTCCTCCCTCCATCCTTTATATACGTGGCCAGGGGGCACCCCATAGACACAACAATTGATCATTGATCTCTTAGCCGTGTGCGGTGCCCCCCTCCACCATAATCCACCTTGATCATATCGCAGCGGTGCTTAGGCGAAGCCCTGCGTCGGTAGCATCATCATCACCGTCACCACGCCGTCGTGCTGACGAAACTCTCCTGTGAAGCTTTGCTGGATCGGAGCTCGTGGGACGTCATTGAGTTGAACGTGTGCTGAACTCGGAGGTGCTGTGCGTTCGGTACTTGGATCGGTCGGATCGTGAAGACGTACGACTACATCAACCGCGTTGTGCTAACGCTTCCGCTTTCGGTCTACGAGGGTACGTGGACACACTCTCCCCTCTCGTTGCTATGCATCACCATGATCCTGTGTGTGCGTAGGAAATTTTTGAAATTACTACGTTTCCCAAAACCCCCCATGCAGGTGGGCCCCACTTCGGAACCTTCTAGAACCTTCCCGGTACAATACCGAAAAATCCTGAACATTTTCCGGTGGCCAAAATAGGACTTCCCATATATAAATCTTTACCTCCGGACCATTCCGGAACTCCTCGTGACGTCCGGGATCTTATCCGAGACTCCGAACAACTTTCGGTAACCACATACAATTCCCATTACAACTCTAGCGTCACCGAACCTTAAGTGTGTAGACCCTACGGGTTCGGGAACCATGCAGACATGACCGAGACACCTCTCCGACCAATAACCAATAGCGGGATCTGGATACCCATATTGGCTCCCACATGTTCCATGATGATCTCATCGGATGAACCACGATGTCGGGGATTCAATCAATCCCGTATACAATTCCCTTTGTCCATCGGTATGTTACTTGCCCGAGATTCGATCGTCGGTATCCCTATACCTTGTTCAATCTCGTTACCGGCAAGTCTCTTTACTCATTCCGTAACGCATGATCCCGTGGCTAACTCCTTAGTCACATTGAGCTCATTATGATGATGCATTACCGAGTGGGCCCAGAGATACCTCTCCGTCATACGGAGTGACAAATCCCAGTCTCGATTCGTGCCAACCCAACAGACACTTTCGGAGATACCTGTAGTGCACCTTTATGGTCACCCAGTTACGTTGTGACGTTTGATACACCCAAAGCATTCCTACGGTATCCGGGAGTTGCACAATCTCATGGTCTAAGGAAATGATACTTGACATTAGAAAAGCTCTAGCAAACGAACTACACGATCTTGTGCTATGCTTAGGATTGGGTCTTGTCCATCACATCATTCTCCTAATGATGTGATCCCGTTATCAACGACATCCAATGTCCATGGTCAGGAAACCACAACCATCTATTGATCAACGAGCTAGTCAACTAGAGGCTCACTAGGGATATGCTGTGGTCTATGTATTCACACATGTATTACGGTTTTCGGTTAATACAATTATAGCATGAACAATAGACAATTCTCATGAACAAGGAAATATAATAATAACCATTTTATTATTGCCTCTAGGGCATATTTCCAACAATATTATCTTTTACAAGAGTATCAACAATCTTTAAAGGTGGATCTTCCATCCATCCCACACGCACCTTACTTCTAACTAGTTTGGCTAAATCATGGGCAGCATAATTAGTCTCTCTAGGAGTATGCTCAAAAATAATATGTGAGAAATCACACGCAAGGTGATATATATCATCAAAAACTGCCGCCGATAGACCGAAAGAGCGACCTCCATTCTTCATTGTCTCTATCACCTCGATTTTGTCGGAGTTCACCTCCATGCGGTTACACCCGATTGTAGGTACCAATTTGAGACCAAACCGTAAGGCCAGTGCCTCGGCAATAAGCGCATCTCCGCATCAATCATTTTTTTCGTTTCCTTCCACGATGAATCTGCCACTCGAGTCTCTGATGACAGCGACATACGAGCTCTTGAGTAAGCCTGGGTCAAAAGCCTCATTCACATTTAACTTTTTTTCAAGAGTATGCCAAAGGCGTACCATATTTTTATAGAAGAGAGTAGCACAATGTACAAGAAGCCTCGAGATAGATGCGTACATCCACTCTCGGCCACAACCCATTACAACCAACACAGGGCTAAACTAAAGCTACTCCACCAACGCCCAGACCGCCCCTCCTCCACTCCTGTACTTCTCTCAAGATGTCGTCGGCCAACTCCAACAGGGTCCTCTGTTGGTGCGTCCTGTTGAACAGACGTGCGTTCCGTTGCTTCCATAGCTCCCGAGCAACTAAAATAATGAAAGTGTCAAACCCTCTTTTCAAGTCCCTAGCAAAACCCCTTCTAGTCTCAATCCACCAATCCAAGAAGATATCTTGCACGTCCGGCCTCCTAGTGCTCAGGTTCAATGCATGGAAGCATGCATGCCACACCTCCCGTGCATATCCGCAACGCACCAGAATATGTTCGGCATTGTCTTCTTCTTGTAAACACGTGTAGCGGGCCGAGGGGTGATCTTGTAGGCCATGCTTAGCACGGCGATCTGAGGTCCAAATATGATGCTGGACTGCCAACCATACAAAGATCTTGCACTTAAGAAGTGCCCAACTCTTCCAAATATAGGAGGCGTAGGGGGCCCTGAGGTCACCGATGCACAATCGTTGGTATGTCGATCTGGCCAAGTACGCAGCAGAAGGGTCCGCCGGCCAGGAGAAGGCGTCCGGCACACTTGTGTCTTGTTGAACAGTGCTAATGGCCAGATTTGGGTGCACGAGCTGTAGATGTCCCACGAAAGTGAGCTCACTCACAACATCCTGTAGCCATCTGCCGTTATCCAGGCCCTCCTTGACCTTGCGCCTGTTCCTAGTGCGTGTGTCCACCAATGCATGTATCAACGGAGCGATGTCAGCCGTTGCAAATCCATGAATCCATCGGTCCATCCAAAACAGGACCTTGGTACCCTCCCCTACCTCGATCTTGACCATACTATCAAAAACTGCCTGCACATCCTTGTCTTCAATCATGTTTAGTCCCTGCCACGGTCTTTCCAAATCCGTACGATTCAGCCACTCCCACCTAACCCTAAGGGCAAGGCCTTGCAGTTTGAGGTTTCTGACTCCAAGCCCACCGAAGCACGTCGGCTTACAAACCGCACTCCACGCTACCAAGCACTGGCCTCCATTAACCTTTTCCTTACCTTCCCAGAAAAAAGCCCTCATCCATTGGTCGATTTCTTTGAACACCCAGCCTGGCGCATCCGTAATCATAAAATGATGGATCGGTTTCGCGGCGATCACAGACTTGACCAAAACGAGCCGACCAGATCATTGTAACAGGCCTCGTTGCCACGCGGGGGCACTCTGCTTCACACGATCCAGCATAGGCTGCCATTCCGCCCTCGTAAGCTGATGGCGAGTTGCAGACCTAAGTACTTGCACGAAAACTGTCCCAGGTCACACTACAGCAAGGTATCGACCAGGTTCTTGTCCAGCTCATCGCCATGAATCAGAACCGCCGAGGATTTGCAGTAGTTAACTCTCAAACCTGAGGCGTCCCCAAACGCTTTAAGGGCCATCGTGACGAACCTTATATCCACCTCTGTTGGTCTGACAAACAACGCCACATCATCCGCATAGATCGAAACACTCTGAGCTGCCTTAATTCCTGTGAACGAGCTCACCACTCCTAGATCCGCCGCCTTGACCATGATTCGCGACATCACATCCATAGCTATGACAAACAGCAGAGGGGATATTGGATCACCCTGGCGAAGTCCTTGTACATGCACAAAGCTCCTTCCTGGTATCTCGTTTACGATAACTTTGGTCAGAATGGATATCCATGACATCCATTTCTGTCCAAATCCTTTGCTCCTCAAAACCTCGCACAGAAATGGCCACGCAATCGAATCAAAAGCCCTAGAGATATCCAATTTAAAAAAACACTCTTTGCGAGCGTGAATCTTCGTTGCCACTTGTTTGACCAAAAGAAAGTTGTCGTGCAGATGTCTTCCACAAATGAAAGCAGCTTGGTTAGCCACGACAGTTTCCTTCGCATTTAACTTCACGTAGTTGCTCCCTGGTCTTTCCCGATCAAGTCGCTTGATCATCGCCTTTGCATCACCCGCCGTAGTAAAAGTAGCAAACAAAGCTCTGAATGCTTGCTTGCTTAAAAAGCAGAGGACGAGCAGAATCCATGTTGAGATGATTGATTCTCCATTTGGTTTCTCTCATCGAAACAATCTGGATCGCCCATCACCACGTGTTCCACGACACGGGCTTATCCGTCAAGAATCATGAAACAATAATACTCGAGTTAGGTGGCAGGCCTGAGGCTGACAGCGGGGCCCACTTCCGGAACGAACGAAGCGACCGGCACACCACCACCAGAGACCCGAGGCCACACGCGCACCACCACGCGTAATCCCACCGAGCGAGAGAAAAAAACATTCGGCGCGCGATTCCGTCCAGATTCACCCGCCGCTCCTGGCCGCCGCGGCGTCTCCGGCGAGCAGCGGCCTCCGCTTCCACCCCCACCGAGAGCCTCCGCGCGCATTGCTTTAGCTAGCCCCCGAGCGGAGAGCGGGTCCGCCGCCTCTCACTCCGCATCCCGCGTGCCCCCCGTCGGCGAGCGGCCACCCCCTCCCTCCTCGCCGCCGGAGCCGTGCGCCCCGCCGGCTACACGGTCGCGGAGGCTCGCCGCGTGCCCCCGCTCCGCCGTTCGCGCCGCGTGGGTGCCGTGCGCGGCTCGCTGAGGAGTCGCGGCAGCTGAAGGTGCGGGGGAGGGAGAGAGACGAGGCGGGATCCGAATTGGCCGGGAGAGGTGGCGAGCTCCGTAGAGATCGGATCCATGGGCTCCTCCGCCGTCCAGCACGACTCCGTCTCCGCGCCAGGTAACGCAACGCACGGCTCCCGCCCTTGGTTGGATCATGCTAGAGGAATTGGCTGATTTGCGGTGCTAAAAGCTACTGTAGAACCGGGTTGCTTGCTCTACGCCGCCTCAGTACTAGTTGATGCCCGACCCATGGGGCTGCGGAGGTACTATGGTTCAGTAATTACGCATGGTCCGTTGCTGTTAGGCGATTGGGCACAGAAGGTTCGTTAGGAAGCGGCGCGCTTACTGAATTTTCGGCGTAAAACTCGGCATGAATTCTGGTTGTTGGACCGATTGGTATGGGTTTATCCTAGGATTTCTATTTAAAATCATGCCTGTCGCTTACCTGCTGCAGCTGCAACCCAAGTTCCTTCCAGGATTGGGTTACCAAAGCCGTGCTGTCCACATGGAATTGCTGTTTGTGGTATCATTCCAAATGTTAATTTTTGTTTTTGCTCTAATAGGAAACATGGAGTATGCTGATGGCCCTTGCAGCAGCAGCAGTAGCAGAAGCAAGTGGGGCAAAATGATGAGCAACGACACTTGGAGGTGGTGTTTAGGGTTGATTTACATCGTCGCTATCGCGGGCATATGGATCGCTGCAAGCTACATCGTTCAGTCTGTTGTGGATGCCGGTGTTTCCCCCTTCTTGATCACGTACATATGCAATTCTCTGTTTGTTGTCTACATCCCCATAGTTGAGTTTGCTCGGTACTTCGAGGATTCTATCGACAACTTGTGGTCAAAGTTGAAAGGTAAGGATGGCGCAGACCTGCAGCAGCTTGCTGATCTGGAGAGTGTGAATCTTCTACAGAGAAGCGGGCAGGAGGGCAATGCAGCCTCACCCCTGTCCGAAGACAATTTGACTTCAAATGCGAACTTCCCTATCCATACAGAGCTAGGTGTTGCAGATTGCAGCAAGGGGTTGGATGCAAAAGGGCGCTGGACGCGTGCTCGGACAGCCAGAGTCAGCATGCTAGTCTGCCCTTTTTGGTTTCTCGCACAGCTTACATTCAATCTGTCTCTAAGATACACCACTGTTACAGTAAGTGATACTAAGAAAAGCTGTACACTACTTCCATATTAGTCCTATCAATAACTGGCTTACAATGTTTCCCTGCTTTTTCAGTCAAACACGATCCTGAGCAGCACGTCTACCCTCTTCACTTTCCTGGTTGCACTGGTATTTCTTGGAGAAACATTCACATGGTTGAAGCTGATCAGCGTGCTTCTCTGCATAGCAGGAACAATTATAGTTAGCCTTGCTGATTCAGGCAGTACACTGAATGCTGTTGCCACAAATCCTCTTCTTGGAGACTTCCTTTCTATTGTTTCAGCTGGCTTATATGCCGTGTATATCACCTTGATACGGAAAAAGTTGCCTGATGAGAAAGAAGGTCAAGGCCAAGTGAGTATGGCTCAGTTTCTTGGATTCCTGGGACTGTTCAATATGTTGTTTTTCCTTCCTGTTGCATTGGTGCTAAATTTTGCCAAGCTGGAGCCATTCCACACACTGACATGGGAGCAAGTTGGCCTGATTGTTGGGAAAGGTAGGTCGGCTCTTCACACATTTACTCATTTAGTACATGCTTGTTGCTATTCTTTAGAAACCTGTGGTGCTCATTCTTTATGTCAGCTATAATAATGAACGATTGTATGATTAATTTTTTACTGCTATTAATGAATGCTATATACATGACATTGAAACAAACCATATTGAAATGACTTGTAGAGCCGCTAACTGGGGATTGCCACTAATCTGTGAGCTGTTTAATTCTTTGCAGGCTTGTTAGATAATGTTCTAAGTGACTACTTATGGGCAAAAGCAATCCTTCTCACAACAACCACCGTTGCTACAGCCGGTCTCACGATCCAAGTTCCTATTGCTGCCCTTGTGGACACGCTCACTGGTCATGCTCCCCAACTGCTGAACTACATCGGAGCTGCTGCTGTATTAGTCGGTTTTGCTGGCATCAACATCCCATCCGATGTGCTACAGCCTTCTCACCACCAGCAGGACCAGCAGGAAGCACCCATTGTTAGCATTGTTGATGACTCGCATCATTCGCCCGGTGATAGGAATTCTACCGATGCTGTTTCATAGTAGCCGCCTGGCTTGTTTCAGGTTCTTGTCCAAGTGTAATTACCAAGCAGTGTATGCCTGGGCTCGCCAGACCGGTTCAGTCAGGTTTCCCCCGTGCTACGACACCGCAGTGGAAGGGATGGATATTGGCATCCGCGTAACAAATTGTACAGTCTCATGCGTGGGAAGGGAAAATCATTTGTATACTTTCTGTCGGTGTGTTGTGTAGCTAAATTTTGTTGTACAAGGTGAAACGGTATTTTTTGTGGCAACTGTACTGAAGTACTGGGGTTGCATGATTAGTACATTGAATTTCAAGCTCATGATGTTCACCTGTGAGTTTCAGCTGACTTTAACCTTTTATCTTCTTGCAAAAATCTAACATGTATGCATCTTTGGAACGGGTTATGCAGTGCCAATGGACAAATTTTGGAACTTGTTACATTAGCAGCAACAAACATTTTCAAAAAGAAAGAAAAGATGAAGAGTTGTTTTTGAGCTGAAAGACTTTCGTATGCAAGGATAGGGAATTTGTAATCATGAATTTTTATCTTTACTCTGGTAAATATCTGCTCAGAGATTAGCTCTTTATTATGAAATACGTTTATTTATTTATTTTTATTTTTTTTGAAATTTTATTATGAAATACGTTTTGATGTAAGTTGTACAAAAAAAATCGTGTACTTTTATAGTGAATAGTATGTGTGCTAGAAATACATGATTTTGTTATTTTGTATAGCTCGCATAAAAATATATTTCACCATGAAATTTTACAGACAAGTAGATACATATATATATACAGGTATGTGTGTATTTTTTCAGAATTTTCTGAAATGTAAAAGCTGGATTTTTGAAAATCAAGGCTGCGATAGATGACAAACCAACGTTGGTTAAGAAGGTGACAAAAATAGTAGAGGACAAGTGGGAATCTCAAATGGGGGTGAAGTTGTATGGAGCTGCACTATTCTTAAACCCAAATAGGTTCTATGATCTCAAAGCTAAGCCCGAGAAAGCACGATATTGTCAAAGGCTTAGGCATATGTTCAATGAGGTGCTATTGCACATGGAGCCCGATGATGATAAAGCAAGCTTGATAAGTAGATTGGCTGATGACTATGAAAGAGGTGAAGGTGAATGCTTCAGCTCTAAGTTGGCAATCAAAGACCGAACAAAAAAGAGTCCTCGTAAGTTATTTCAGCTCTAGCCTTCTACTTTTTCATAAATTTCAGCACCTATCTTTTTTAGCTTACAAATTCTAACATTGTCTTCATTTGTACTTCTGTAGTTCTTTGGTGGGGTGCTTATGGTGGCCTTGCTTATGAGCTGCAATATTTAGCAAAGCACATAGTTAGCCTTTGTGCTTCAGCTTCCGGTTGTGAACGCAATTGGTCTTGCTTTCAAAATGTAAGTAGTAAGTACCAACACCAAGTCATTGTTTTCTTAGTGAACGGCTGAACGCACATAGTAGCCTTGCCCTTGCTTATTGTTTTCTTGTATGTTGTTTTCAGATCCATAGCAAAAAGAGAAATAGGTTGGAGTTCCAAAGACTTAATGATTTGTCATATGTTCAATACAACCGGAAGAATGCTGATAGGTTCCAAAAGCTTCGTGAGGAAGGCGCCAAAGGGACTAGGTCTGACCCATTGGTCCTAGAAGACTTACAATGGGACAATGAATGGGTTGACCATAATGCCCAGCCGGTTTATGAAGGGGCTGATATCACTTGGGCTCAAGTTGACGAAGCTGTCGGTGCTTCTGAAGGTCCATTGCGCAACCTTAGAAGCCGTGGGAGTGGGAGCCAGGCTGCTGTTACCCATGTCTATTCTCGATCTCGAGTGCAAAACCAAGTTGGAGAAGATGAGGACGAGGAGGAGGATGCAAATCAGGAGGTTGAGCTTGAAGATTATTCAACAAGTGAAGATGATCAAGAGGGAAATCAAGGTGAAGGTGAAGGTGAAGGTGAAGAGAGAGGCTCCATTGGCTTTGATGATGATCTTGATTACTAGGACGATTGATGGAACTTGGGCTGGTGTGGCTTCATTTTGGACATATGGAGTTGGGGGCTCTTGGGGCTGGTGTGCCTTATTTTGGACATAGGATTTGGGGCTGGTGTGGCTTCTTTTTGGACATATGGAGTTGGGGGCGATTTGGGGCTGGTTGTTAAGAGTTAAGAACTTGGTAGTTCGTAGTTAAATGTAATGAACTAATGCTTAATTTCTGTTGTCAAGTATGTTGCTGTGATATGTGATGGTATTTATATGTAGAATTGCTGCTGTTTTCCTTATCTGAATCAGGTGATCAGGTGCAAAGAAATATGGATCAAGGAAAACAAATTGGGACAGATGGACACACAAGAAGTAAGTTATCCTCTTTATTTCAACTCAAATGTACAAGTTTCCTATTACATATGTACTTATACATTACTAATGCAAGGTGCAAACAACTTGATGCTCATGCTTGCTATTACATTTATACTGCAAGGTGCACCTACAATCAAGAAAGAAGAGCTTGCACAAGGTCAGAAAGGGATTTCCATTGCCAACTATAAAAGATTACAAGGTAATATCACTCGTAATTCTACCCCTAAATCCTATTCTAAGCCATGGCGACTTGGGGCGACTAATCAAGCCATGGCGACTTGGGGCGACTAATCAAGCCAAGTCGCAGACTCAAGCCAGCAAGCCACTAGCCGCAGCCTCGGCGACTTGGCTTGACTCGGCGACTCAAAAACATGGGGACTGACTACATACGTCTCAGACTCATCATTGTCATCAAGCATAAATCGCAGTAGGCAGTCCCTATCTTCTTCGTGCCAAAATCAAACTGAAATGTAATATCGCCCACTAAAAATATATGAACTCGATGGTACAATGTTCTTTCCTTTTAGTTTCTGCTCCCTCCATTCCTAAATATTTGTCTTTCTAGAGATTTCAACAAGTGACTACATACGGAGCAAAATAAGTGAATCTACACTCTAAAATATGTCTATATACATCCGTATGTGGTAGTCCATTTGAAATATCTAAAAAGACAAATATTTAGGAACGGAGGGAGTACTCTACAAGCTCAGTTTGGCGCTTACTATGATTCCATACTAGATCGGGATCGCGCCTTGGCGCGAGGGTGCCAGTCCCAACGTTTTGGTCAATCAAGTAATGCCAAGTCAGTAGGAATCCAGGTTTATCATGTGCATCCATATAGGATAACAATAAAGTGGAAAGAAACTTACATCTGTTTCAGTCCTGTCCCAGCTATAGCAAGTTAAAACGCAGTACAGAATATAAAACAACATCATATATTATATGGAATGAACATGAACAATTATGGAATCCTATCTTAAAGGCCCTTCTCGAAAGGAAAGCAGGAGGAAGCAGAACGAACATAATAGTAATGGTTCAGTACAAAACAGAGAACTAAATGATACATGGTATTAATGTTTAGTATGAAACACCTTAGTAGTTTAAAATCACAGTACAAATGCTTAACACAAGCCAATTCTACAAAATCCTCAAAGTTTAGTCTTTAGACCATGTCATGGTAATCAGCGGTAAAACAAATCATGAGGTAGTTGTTGTACAGGCAGATGATCCCCAACGTCAACCGGTACGTGGATCCTTTTTCCCGCAAAAGCTGAGATGCTTAAAAAAACATTGCAATTAATGCCATACAGTCATTTAGCAAAATGCTTAGAACAAATAGATGTTACTCTCTCCCTAAGGAAATATAAGAGCATTTAGATCACTACTTGTACTCTTATACTTGAGCTTGTCTTCTCAGCATGTGTAGTTTCAGCTGGTTTCGCTTGTGTGGAGCCATTTAGTAAGCATCCGTTGAAAAGCAGTAGGAGTACTAAAGGTGCAGAGATACCAAATTATTCAGGCTTTGATGCATCTCTTACCACTGTCTTATTCACAGACTGTATACTCTTAAGATCCAAATCAGGAAGTAGTCAACCAAAGGATCTTCAGTTATCACTTATGTCCTGTTCAATCGGATCATTATTCTCTTCACAAAATAGACAACAACATTCTGTCGTCTGAAGATATACTCAGAACGAAATGGTATTTTTTATCTCTAAGAGGGTTAAGGTGGGTCACCTGACATAATGCGAAGGGCTTGTGATTGTATACCTATGTTCCAGAAACGATCATCAGTTTTAACTTAGTTGTGAGGTTCACTTTTCTAAGAAACCAAGTCACGGTTAGAACTTAGAAGACCATACTAAATAAAGCTACTTTCATGTGCAAAATAAATTAACACAGCCAAAAAAAGGTTTCACACACATGGACTGTTTGTAGTTGCTACTTGCATCAACGATAGCAAGCTACCTTAGAAAACAACAAAATATTACATAGAACTAAGGCGCAACGTTTACAACGTGCATGAAGAACAAATTATCATTCTATACCAATGTTGTAGTCCCTCCGATCCATATTAATTGTCGGCGACAATTAATATGGATCGCGCGGGGGTGGGACGGGGGTATTTTTTTCCTTGAATGTTTAGGATTCAGTTTCTTCAGCTATTGCATTCACCCTATGTGCATGTGCATTAACAATTCTTAGACAACAGAAACATGGAAAAAAAGCAAGAGGACCAACATACATGAGATACAATTTTTTCTTCTGAAAACAGGAACATACCTTATTAGCCTATAGAAGTGCAGTGAGTGTTCTTCAGTAGATGAGAGAGAGCCACTTTCTAAATCAAATGGTACAAAACTGTTGAAAGATTAAAGTGCTTGATCAAGCAAATTAGTCGGTGCTCGCCAACCATATAATCGAGACAATTAGTTCATAAAGTATGCAATTTGCTCTTCCTGCAATAATGTATCAAGGTGAAGGCATCAATAATAGTGGACATCATAATTTAACCGCAGGACCACTATTTTAAGTCCCATTAGTATGTAGGAGATATGCCCTAGAGGCAATAATAAATGTTATTAATTATCTCCCTGTTCATAATTAGGTTTATGTTCCATGCTATAACTGCAATGATTCTCGAGTCTACAAATAAAACGAGGCTTGGAGGGAAACTCATGTGCACGTGTGGGATAATAAACGGTAAAATGTATTCCTAGTCAAGCCTCTATGACTAGCTCAAGTATTGCATGATGATCCTGTTTTCCTGATCATGGGCATGACTATACCGGCAATTTTGAGGGCACAATGTTAGAAGAACATTTGTGTTGAATCGACCCGAATTGATGTTATGCTATGAGATACATTCGTCACAAGTTAATGGTTAATAACACAGAGATGGTTAACGTTTGCATGATTCCTTAGACCATGAGAGTATCGGGTTTCTTCATGCTTGCTTCATGAACTTTTGGGGTTTGTTAAACGTCATCCGTAAATGGGTGGCTATTACGGCGGCTTACGGGTTCATGGAAAAGTACGTCAAGTAACTTGATAGCTCAAGATTGGGATTTGCTCCTCCGACGATGGAGAGATATCTCTGGGCCCTCTCGGTGTTACGGTATCCATCATCGTCTGGCCAGACACTTTGTGATTTGATCACGGGGATGCCGGAACACGGAACGAGAAAAGAGAACAATACCGGTAACGAGGTAACTGGCATAGTGGACAAGTTGTTGACCCATAGGGATGCCAACATGTCTCACCTCGGGTATTTGTAACATATCGCAAAGCAACAGGAATAGCACACGGCAACTAGAGGTTCACTCGAATATTCATTCGTGTGGGTATAGGGGTCAATATGGGTGTCCACGGCTCCGATGTTGATCATTGATCGGAAGAGGTTCCGTGTCATGTCTATACTTCACCGAACCTATAGGGTCACACGCTTAAGGGTCATCTATCTGCTGAATACTAGACAGGGAGTCTGAGAGAAAATCACCGAAAAAGTTTCGGACACCGAAAAAGTTTCGGACAGCGGAAAAGTTCCGCAGAGAGAACACCAGATGAGTTTCGGTGAAACTGAAAAGTTGTTTCGGGGTATTCCATTAAGTCAAATTGGTTTTGGCACATGCCTGATAATTCTTGGAGGGTGTCAGAATCATTCTGGAAACTTTTGGGAATTTTCTGGAAGAAAAACCGGAAATGTTCCGGAGCTGCCGGAACCACTTCAGATGCTTTTCGCAGATGAAATCACTAAACTGGAATTGTTCCAGAATGCGTTGAAAATTATTTTAGTGGGTACTGGAAATGTTCTAAGCCCACATAAATATTTTCAGTTCGAACGGACGCTGAAAAATGTCGTCATGAATAGTGAAAGTGCTTTTTGGATTACTTTTTGGAAAGCCATTATTTTGGGTTTTGTCCCAAGATATTTTTTGGGGGGTGACATGGATGGATGAGGCTCCCTTGGGGGGGCCCCTCCTAGGTGTGGCCGGCCACATGGGGGCTCCTCCTTGGAGCCCCCTCTTGTGCCTTGGTTTCACATTTGGGTCCTTGTGGAAGGACTTCATTCATGTGCTTTTGGGTTTTCTTGTAAAACCACCCTACCCCTTGGGATTTCCTATAAATAGAGGTGGAGGGGCAGCCCTCCACACTCACTCCTTCTCACATACAAGTGCCATTGCATGATCTGGCTTCTCTCTCCCTCCCCGCAAAATAGTTTTGCATAGCCGAAAGGCTGTCTGGGTTCCGGTGGGAACTAGTTCTGGACGGCGAAGCCCTGCCGGATAGATGACACCGTATGTGTGCAACTCTGTAGAGAGGTCGTAGTTTCGATCTTAGTGCCCGAGGGTCTGTTCGTGAGTGCCTCCCGAAGGGCTGTCCAAGTGACGGTCCAAGTTCTGTGAGTCCTCCCGAAGGGCTGTCCGAGTGACTGTTCGAGTTTCGAAGGTCCTCCCGAAGGGCTGTCCGAGTGACCGTTCGAGTTTCGAAGGTCCTCCCGAAGGGCTGTCCGTGACACCGTCCGGGGGACTGTTCGACCGCCTCCCGGAGGGCTGTCCGAAGGGAAGACGAGGGTATACATCCTCGCGGTTGGGAGGTTGTAAATCCTAGCTGCGGGGATCTGCACCGCCGATCGTCATCGACTCTACTTCCGCTGCGCTACGAGTCGGTAACGAAAAGATCAAACCTTGTATGCAGTCTCCATAGTGGTCCTGGGCTGGTGCGTAGGTCGGAAATTTTTGTTTTCTGTTGCGTTACCCTACAGTGGCATCATGAGTCGTGCTATGCGTAGATGCAGGTTGCGATCTAGAATACATGAGATGTATGGGTGTTGCACAATATAATTAGGTAGTAGATGAGTTCTATTTCTGAAAATTATTTGTGCGGGTAGCAGATGAAATCTGTTACCCGATGTTCTCGTTGCTTCCCTGGAATTTGCATATTTCTGATCTTGATAACAGCATGGTGGAGTTTCAATGTTCTGGCAATCCGCGATCCTGATTGATCAACGAAGTGCTAACAGTTCATTGAATTCCACTGTAGTTAAAAGGAAAGATGAAATTTCGCAGACGAAAGGGCAATGCAGATATGATCTGCACGGGGGTCATGCGTATGATGAAGTTTAGTATGGGGCTGGAGATTTTATTATCTCGGTTTTCATACACCCTGGAAAGTTAATCTAGCGACTTGAATTATCATACTTGATGATGGACGTTGGTAGCTTCGGTTTGTTTCGAAACCTTAGAAGCCACGTAAAACAAGTTTTTGCATGAACCGATTAGAGACGTCTAACTTGGTTTTGCAGGAGAGTTTGCATGTGCATATGATGTGGTATAGCAGTGCTCATAATAATTTGATTATGTATGAGATGACTATATGATGTAAATTAATTAACATGACCTGCGTGTCATGATTCGGCATGATGGCTGGAGCCATATGATTGCACTTTAAATGACCTGTGTGTCAACCTTGTTGTAATGCATTATTTTATTAGCTATAGAGATAGCAATATTATCTGGTGCATCGACAAGGTGGTGGCAATCTTCGCGAAGGTGAACACCGACGCAAATGCCGAAGACGAAGAAATACAAGACTTCTCCGTCAGAAAGGGCTATACCATATCATGCTATTATGAATTGCCTGAGATGTTTATCCCTTATGATGCACCCTTCTTGATTGCGCAGTAGTCGCTTTTTATTAGGGTGATCTCTCACAAAAATATCAAAGTAGTTAGTGTTCACCCAAGTGTAGCACCGTCTGTAATTCGTATCTTTTCGGGGTGCGCCATGTCCACATGGGTACGAACGAATCGAGAGGAATGAGGCGGGTGAGGTCAGACCTCGCAGCAAGATCACTTGGTTGTTTTTGACGTTCAGGCAGGATCGTCCTGAGCTCGGAACACACCCATCGAAAGATGAACAAGAGTCACATGGAGATGTGATCGGCAAGTTTGCCTACCAATTGAAATTCTCGTCATCAGTGATGTCCACATCAATGGCGTTGAATCGAAGTGTGGGTCTTGTATCACTCACAAATCAATTATGAGAGATATTGATTTGAGTGGGAGCGCACTGTTGAATTAACTTGTTTAATTCTCAGTGAAATTAATTATGAACTCTGTCTAAGTGTGATTTGCATAATAGTTGTAGAATAATGGCTCGCGTTTCCACCTTCCCTGTTAAAATTGAATAACTGTTAAATATCTGGTTAAAACTTTACGGTTGGTAACGTAATGTGAGGATTGTCCTCAAGAGTGCCGAGAAGAATTTTGTCCTATCGCATACTTTCGGTATTCTCTCACTTGTGCTATGGATCATGTGACTCTCATCCTTCGATCCAAAAGCTAGAATTCCGTTTCAGTCAAGTACAATATGTTTGCTTCCATGAGACCCAAACTTCGAAAGTTTGGATAGTTATGTGATATTCATGGAATCTGAAAATCATTTTCAGAGACAGACAAAGGCTAAAAGATATGAGATATCCAAAGAAATGTTTGTTTGCAAACTATTAGTAAAGGAGTTTACTATGCATTAGACTGATAAGAGAGGAATCCAGGAGAACGCCTGTCATATGATGAAAGGTGAATAAAACAACAACTTAAAGAGAAAGGAAGTGTCCGAAGGGTGTTAGTGAAACTTTCACGCCTAGGAAGTCCGGGGCTAATGCCACTCTTAAGTTGGATGCTTCTTCTGAGAGTAGGAGAAATACTGAAAGTTAAACTGTTAGAAGTATAAAGGCAATAAGAGAGAAGACTGGAATATCCAGCTCATGTATGAATGTCATACAAGTTTTTTATGTATAGAAGGCTGGTCAAAGATATAGTTCTTGGGAATTATGATTAAATTGTTAATCACTGATTCTTGGGTAATGTGAGTTAATCACAAAGATACCCGCTCGATTGCATTCTGTTGCAACTCGATGTAAGAACTACTATGGCCTGAAAGACTAGCCATGGATGAGGTTTAGGTATACACAGGGAACATAGTAAATGTTACTATACCTTCCATCGGTGTATTACTGTCTGTATTTATTTTCATAATTCATTTAGAGTTTTACAAACTCTAGCCTCTTGCAAGAAGGTTGTTCATAAGAGAACTTTTTATGTTCGATGTTATGAATAACATAAGGGCCATACTTTCATTGAGAATGAGATATATGTTATGAATAATGATAATAATATATTACCTCTGGATTTACATTCATAATTCGTTTTAGAGTTTTACACTCTAGCCCCTTGCACAATGTTGTTGCAAAAGGGTTATTCATAAAAGAACAATTGTTGTTCAGTATTATGAATAACATGAAGGGCCATGCTTCCATCCAGATGGGATGTATGTTATGAATATTGATAGTAATATGATACATCCATAACACTGATGCTAAATGTCATAAGACTAGGAGAATACCACACAAGTGTGGCACTGCATTTGGTCACATTGGAGAAACCCGCATGGAAAATTCCATTATGATGGATTTTGAAGTCGTTTGATTTTGAATCATCTGACACTTGCAACTTTTCTCCGAAAAGTGAAGTGACTGGAATACCATTCACAGGCCATAAGGAATGGACAACAAACTTATTGGTGATCATACATTTGATGTGTGTAGATAAATGTTGTAAGTAGTGGATTTATCTATCTTCAGAAATGACTCAAGTAGATATATGGATATTTACTTGATAAGACGTAAGTCTAGATCTTTTGAATTCATTCAAAAGGTTTTCAAGAATGAAGTAGAAGTTATTGTAACAAGAAAATTATGTTTCTACAATTGGATTGCAGAAAGGAATATTTGAGTTACAAGTTTAGCGAATGTCTGATGAGTTGTGAAAGGGGTTTCATAACTTGCACCTCCTGGAACACCACTGCAAGTGGAAAGTCTGTGAAGATGTAATCGAACCATTTATGACATGGTAAGATCAAAGATGACATAAATAAATTTGCCATTATCCCTTTTAAAGAGTGATGCTTTAGAGACTGCGGCTTTTACACTGAAAAGAGCTCCATCGGGTCTGTTGAAATGACACCATGGTATGGTACGCCCAACCATGTTATATCTTTTCTTAAACATTTGGAATATGGGGCTTGTGTAAAAGGTTACAAACCTATTCCAAATCAGACAAGTGCTACTTTGTAGGTTATCCCAAGTCATTGGGTATTCCTCCCTCACTATACCGAGGCAAATAGGTTTGCCACAAAGGACGGTATGCTTTTTGAAGAAAATGGTTCTTTCAAAAAGGTGAGTGGGAGAATAGTGCAACTCGACAAGATAAACAGTATCTTCGTCATCAGGTCAAAGGAAAGAGACCTTGGAAGTAATTCCAGAGTTTCCTACTACGACTGATACGGAAGTCTCTACAATAAAATGTATGGACTTCGGTCGAACTTGCAGCTGAACCACGTAGGCAAGGCTCGTGCAAACCTCTCAGGTGCGCAAACGAGATATTGTTGTTAGACAACAGTATACCTACGATACACAAGGAAGCGTTGATGGGCCCTGACTCCGGAATTGGCTAAATGCCAATACAATCCGAGATAGTCTCCATATAAATGTTTCAAGATTAAAACCTTGATACACCTTTCGAAAGACTTAGAGTCTAACGAATTTTATGGAACTAAAAACTGATACGGGTAAAAATGTTTTATCCATAAAGCTCGACTTGTTGCAATAACGAGTTCAAGGAGTTGACTACGATGAGGTTGTTTCATCATAGCGATGCTTAAAGTCGGTTCGGGTTGAACTAGCAATTAATACATATTTCAATCATGAGATATGAAACAAAGGATGACAAAAGGATTTCCATCTGATGGAAATAAAACCAAGGACTTGCATGTGTTACAGTCCAAGGTATTTTGTCATTCCAGAGGATGCTAGTAAGTATGCAAACTTCAGAGTTCCAGCAATGGACAGAAGAGAGCAAAATGGAGTTGGAATCTTCGTGTTTTGATGAAATGGTCAAAGGGGTTTGACTTCATCAATGGGTAACGAAGATGCTTATGATTCAAGAAAGTAAGTGGGAGCATAATAAAATTTCTAAAAACGTTGTGTGCTTGACACATTGTTAATTGGAAATAAATTTCTTGACACGAATTAGGACTTCATTTGAAAATAGTTTTTCGATGAAGTGCTTGGGCTAAATAGCCTTTATATTAGGCATGATGATCTAAGGAGATAGATTTACCTAATGGGGCTGAGCAAAGATACATATTGACAAGATGCTAAAACCTTTTAGCATTAAAAACGTCAAGGAGTGATTCTTGCCGAAGTCACATGGAAAGAGTTTTTGCAAGACTCGGTGTCCCAAAACACTGATGAGCAAAATACATGATGGAGATTCCACACACTCTTGTGTTTGGATTAATCATGTATTCCATGGTATGTAAAAACAAACCAGATATGTCCAATACTCCCAAAGTTGTTGCGAGTATAGATACCAAAGTGATCAAAAGTACTGATCATGGGACAACAGTGGAAAAGGGTCATTGATTACTATAGTAGCACTGATGACATGTCTTCTCGCAAGCGGAGATCATGAAGAGTTCGTTGTAAAAGGTTACATCGATACAGTCTTCATCCATGCTCCAAGCGATTTTCGATTTAAATTAAGGGTTTTGTGTAATACATAATATGGTGGCACGGTAGTTGGAAATTGTTCCAAACAAGATACTGTGGCGAATTCTATAACAGAGGCGAAGTATGTTGCCGCTTTTTAAGCGACAAAGAAGATGTTGAATCATATAGTTCATTCATGAACTTAGTATGGTTCCAAGATGACTTTTGTCAATGGGACACTACTACAGGTAGTTGCACCATAACTCAGTCTGAGGAATCCAGGTTCGACCTGTGATTCACATACATACAAAGTCAAGTCCACACAAAATATGAATTTTGTGAAAGCGTGAAAATGCGAGGATATGCAAAGAGACACACGGAGCTGAAGTCGTCAGATCCATTGGACATCAGGCTATACCACATGCGAAGCATATTTACACCGGTGTGCCACAGGTGTAAAGTGCATTAGCATTAACTAGATTATTGACTCTAGTGCAAGTGGGAGTCTGTAGGAGATATGCCCTAGAGGCAATAATAAATGTTATTAATTATCTCCCTGTTCATAATTAGGTTTATGTTCCATGCTATAACTGCAATGATTCTCGAGTCTACAAATAAAACGAGGCTTGGAGGGAAACTCATGTGCACGTGTGGGATAATAAACGGTAAAATGTATTCCTAGTCAAGCCTCTATGACTAGCTCAAGTATTGCATGATGATCCTGTTTTCCTGATCATGGGCATGACTATGCCGGCAATTTTGAGGGCACAATGTTAGAAGAACATTTGTGTTGAATCGACCCGAATTGATGTTATGCTATGAGATACATTCGTCACAAGTTAATGGTTAATAACACAGAGATGGTTAACGTTTGCATGATTCCTTAGACCATGAGAGTATCGGGTTTCTTCATGCTTGCTTCATGAACTTTTGGGGTTTGTTAAACGTCATCCGTAAATGGGTGGCTATTACGGCGGCTTACGGGTTCATGGAAAAGTATGTCAAGTAACTTGATAGCTCAAGATTGGGATTTGCTCCTTCGACGATGGAGAGATATCTCTGGGCCCTCTCGGTGTTACGGTATCCAACATCGTCTGGCCAGACACTTTGTGATTTGATCACGGGGATGCCGGAACACGGAACGAGAAAAGAGAACAATACCGGTAACGAGGTAACTGGCATAGTGGACAAGTTGTTGACCCATAGGGATGCCAACATGTCTCACCTCGGGTATTTGTAACATATCGCAAAGCAACAGGAATAGCACACGGCAACTAGAGGTTCACTCGAATATTCATTCGTGTGGGTATAGGGGTCAATATGGGTGTCCACGGCTCCGATGTTGATCATTGATCGGAAGAGGTTCCGTGTCATGTCTATACTTCACCGAACCTATAGGGTCGCACGCTTAAGGGTCATCTATCTGCTGAATACTAGACAGGGAGTCTGAGAGAAAATCACCGAAAAAGTTTCGGACACCGAAAAAGTTTCGGACACCGGAAAAGTTCCGCAGAGAGAACACCAGATGAGTTTCGGTGAAACTGAAAAGTTGTTTCGGGGTATTCCATTAAGTCAAATTGGTTTCGGCACATGCCTGATAATTCTTGGAGGGTGCCAGAATCATTCTGGAAACTTTTGGGAATTTTCTGGAAGAAAAACCGAAAATGTTCCGGAGCTGCCGGAACCACTTCAGATGCTTTTCGCAGATGAAATCACTAAACTGGAATTGTTCCAGAATGCGTTGAAAATTATTTTAGTGGGTACTGGAAATGTTCTAAGCCCACATAAATATTTTCAGTTCGAACGGACTCTGAAAAATGTCGTCATGAATAGTGAAAGTGCTTTTTGGGTTACTTTTTGGAAAGCCATTATTTTGGGTTTTGTCCCAAGATATTTTTTGGGGGGTGACATGGATGGATGAGGCTCCCTTGGGGGGGCCCCTCCTAGGTGTGGCCGGCCACATGGGGGCTCCTCCTTGGAGCCCCCTCTTGTGCCTTGGTTTCACATTTGGGTCCTTGTGGAAGGACTTCATTCATGTGCTTTTGGGTTTTCTTGTAAAACCACCCTACCCCTTGGGATTTCCTATAAATAGAGGTGGAGGGGCAGCCCTCCACACTCACTCCTTCTCACATACAAGTGCCATTGCATGATCTGGCTTCTCTCTCCCTCCCCGCAAAATAGTTTTGCATAGCCGAAAGGCTGTCTGGGTTCCGGTGGGAACTAGTTCTGGACGGCGAAGCCCTGCCGGATAGATGACACCGTATGTGTGCAACTCTGTAGAGAGGTCGTAGTTTCGATCTTAGTGCCCGAGGGTCTGTTCGTGAGTGCCTCCCGAAGGGCTGTCCAAGTGACGGTCCAAGTTCTGTGAGTCCTCCCGAAGGGCTGTCCGAGTGACTGTTCGAGTTTCGAAGGTCCTCCCGAAGGGCTGTCCGAGTGACTGTTCGAGTTTCGAAGGTCCTCCCGAAGGGCTGTCCGCGACACCGTCCGGGGGACTGTTTGACCGCCTCCCGGAGGGCTGTCCGAAGGGAAGACGAGGGTATACATCCTCGCGGTTGGGAGGTTGTAAATCCTAGCTGCGGGGATCTGCACCGCCGATCGTCATCGACTCTACTTCCGCTGCGCTACGAGTCGGTAACGAAAAGATCAAACCTTATATGCAGTCTCCATAGTGGTCCTGGGCTAGTGCGTAGGTCGGAAATTTTTGTTTTCTGCTGCATTACCCTACATAGTATGCAGGCCAGATTTAGAATCTAAAGTTGGATGGATGTGTTTAGTACAAGACAAAGAAAAAATTGAATCCAACGATTCCTCACACATATGGATAATTTGGAAAGGAATGCAAATGATTATGAGGACTAATCCTTAAACTTTATATTCGCACCTAGCTTTCAAAAAGTAATGCATATATGAATATCCAGAATAAAACAAAATATAAGGACTATTACTTAAACTTTATATTCGCATCCAGCTTTATATTCTCACCCACTATCATTCTGTGCATTTTTTTTACTTTTCCAGTAGAATTAGAAGTTGAAATCATTCCCCCTTTTGTCAGAAGCAAAAAAACAAAACAAAAAAAAATGCATATATGAATATTCAGGATAAGAAATAGAGTGCCACATGTCAAAATGCAACTTCCAAGCCACACATCAAAATGGATAAAATGCAACAATGTATATAGAAAGCATTGCGTGTTACCCAGAAATTTCTAACCGTGCTAATGCAAACAAAATATAAGATATCACTCTGTAAGGTCGTGCACCTCCGGAGCGAACCGATGTACTCTTCCCTGGATTGCTCCTCCATTTCCTTCAACTCTTGGTCGTAGCTAGACAGCTGCAAAAGGTTCGTCAAAATCCAATTAAGAAGTCAGGTACGTGTGCTTGCATTGTGCAAGTTCTAGGCATGCCTCCGCGTCAATGAATAATATCAACACACTGAGGAGTAGCTTGGAAGCGGTACCGGGAAGTTGAGGACGGTGTTGCGGCCCCAGTACTTCAATGCCGCCAGGTCGTAGGCGCGCTCCGCCGCTTCCTCGCCGCCATACGCCCCTGCAACGACGGCCGGCTTTCATATATCTCAACGACGCCAAGACTGAGCTCTAATATCAACAGCTCAGTACACTATGAATGCCTACTAAGAAGAACTAAATGCCTACTAAGCAGAACTGAATGCCCACTCAGGCAACTTTTTTTTTTGCTTTCCGGTCAGATGATACAGGCTCACGTACATATGCTCATTTTACTTTTTTCTATTACAGTTTCAGGAAGCTGTGTCTTTTGTAGAGCAGGAACATCTGAGCTCCTTCCTTTTGCATGATGTTGCTTAGTTAATAGGAGAGCTCACACATGCGCTAACAAACAAATAGTAATACTGCTATTTAACCATGCTCAAGAGCTATTTACCGGTTCAACAGTTATCCTATCCTACTAATTTCACAGCTTGAGTTTAGTACGGACTACAGAGTATAAGTATAACATAAGCTACACTTTATAGAGAAGAAATAATCAACTATACTGTACTGCTTGCATGTTTTCCATTAGTGTATGATTACAAAGTCAGAACAAACTTGTGGCCTGACAAGTGACAACTCAGCTAGAGCAAATATACAGTTAATTAGTCAAAACCATAAACCATATTCAGGCTATCAACATCTTTCTATGGATATACAGGGGATCTCCTTCTGAAGCCCAATTTCCTTTGTTGGTGCTCTTGCCGGCAGCCCAACAAGAGACAGAGATACCCTGCTTCTGAATCCCGTTATCCTTTGGTGGTTCTCTTGCCGGTGGCACAACATGACACGGGGAGGGCAGGGAGATGGCGCGAGGGAGAAGTGGGCACTACCTGGTGGCTGAATTACCGGTGGAGTGGCTGAAATCACCCACGCCCTGCTAGGCTGGAGTCGAACTGCAGGAAGACGTCGCCGCGAGAGGATGCTGCTGCTACCTCGCATATGATTTTTTATGACTACTCTGGTGACTTGTCCTTCCTGACATATTTCTCCTTCTGTCCATTCTGACAATTTTATGAAATAGTTTGAAGTTCCTCTTCTTAGATGGAAACTTCTTAAACATTAAAAGTTTGTGCAGAGAAGCTAGAGGACATAAAACTTAAGCTTTGCTGCTTCTTGTACCTGATCCTTCGTTAGAAGAGTAGGACAAGACTTCATCTTGATGCACACTCTTCTCTAAGTACCTTCTGGCCATGTACATATATGATTATAATCGGCACACCAATCAGCAGGAACAAAAGGACCCATAAATCAAACCTCGGAAGTGCACACTTCAGTCTTGACATGCTCCGAACAACCTTTGAACCATGTTGCAAATGAATAGAGAAACCATGTGAGAAATCACTCAGGCAATAGAAGTCATAAGAGGCAAGAAATTGAGCTAAAAATAATAATACGCAAGTACACCCATCTTCTTCACACAACTATTTGAACAACAAAAGAATATACAAACTGCAGGGGTATGCAACAACACTGATATACCTAACTTAGGAAACCAGTTCTACTGCAAATCAAATAGTAAAGGTTATGGTGTATTGCATAACTGAATTTTTTGGCTAAAAAGAGTTACTAATTTGTTCAGCATAAACTGGATGGCTGTCAATGGAAACAGGGAAAACTTTAAAACTCACTCAACATGGGAAGCCCAAAATAATGTTATGTTATTACTCATGGAAGCAGTCTCCATGTTATGTCATTACTTATGAAGATCAACCATGGCAACAACAAGTAGCCAGGTCGATATGTGTTTATTTTGTTATACAAATAAAATCAGTGACACCCTAATTTAGATCGACCGATTAGAGCAAGCTGCATACTATCTCCTTATGGATTCCTCTGTAGTCTATTTTCGTAGCATCAATCCTCAGCGTGCACAAGAATCAACGTGCAACTTTTTTACTAAAAGGTCGATGTTTTCATTGCCGCACCTCAACCAGGAAAGAAAAAATTCCAGGATTAAGCGGAACCCAAATCCGGCTAGCTCATGAGATTCCACCAGAACAAGAAGCATCAAAACTTTGAATTCCTCCTAATACCCCCATGTGTAGGACCAGAACAGAGCAGAGACTCTTCCTTCTTCTAAAGCAACTAAGCAAGCATCTTGGACCCGGACTCGGCAAATCTCATTGATACTTAATCCAAAACCAAAACTATCCTAAAAAACCCATCTCACTCATATTAAAAGTGCAGACATCATGCCGCACTATCCTCAAAAAACCATTTCGGTCATATGCAGAATACTACTGGAAATTATAGCTTTTGTTGCCGGGAGTCCGGCAGCTACAACCTCTATGATTGTGATCACCAGATAAACAAAACACTGTACAGGAACCACAAATTGTCAAACAAGTTTGATTGCCTCTATCATGATCATACATAAAGTACATGGTAAGAGAAGTGAAGGTGTACCTTACTGCACCTTGAAGTGCAGTTCGGATCACTTTCACAGGGTCGATGATACCATCCTTGATCATGTCAAATTAATCCTCTACAGTAATCAAAATGCAGGAATCAACCACTGGACTGCTAAAGATTCCTGCTATGTTGGAGAAGTATGAAACATACCATTTTTATGCTGATTCACAATGAACAGCTAAAGCACAGTTAAACAACACACATGCCTTTTGCTGCATCATAGCCCAAACTAAACATTACCTTCTTCCAGAAGCTTCACAATAAATATAGCACCATCAACGCTAGCATTTGCAGCTATGGTAATCAAGGGAGCTTGCAGAAATTTTGGAATAATTCATATATGTCAATGAACTATGGAATAATAGGCCTGAGACATTAATTGGAGAGCATGTACAACATACTATGTTGCAAAAAACAGAGCAATAAGAAACAAGTGCAGAAATATCTTTATTAAGATGCAAACCTGTTAGAACATAATAGGAAAAGTTTACCAGCCGAACTCTGAATTACCTTGTTTTTTGGGTAGCTTACATGACGTCAGAACTCTGAATTACCTTGTTGTTTACCAGCCTTTAATTGACTTCCACAACACCTATTCTCTCAATCCCCATTTAATTGTCTTCCTGTAACATTGTACTCAGTCAGTCCTAAAACTCATCCTATGTTGGTCTTTGTAATTGTCTTTGTGAGAATAATTTACAAAAACGAGGGGAGCTACTAACTGATCGTATCTGTAATTGTCTTTGCAGACTCACAATGTCAACATTTTAGACTATGATATTCTATCAAATCAAACCAAATTTGTACTTGGCAATATAAAAAAGAAGAAGACTCAGTTCGGTCATCCACGTGAACGCCCCTGTGAGAAAGGGCTCTCGTTCTTTCTCCAGGCAGTAAAACAAACTCAAAGTATACTATGAACTCAATTGATCTTGTCTTTCTAATTAATAATCCAAGAAGCAGCAGGTTAATCGGAGTACTGACTGCAGCATGAGCAAGAGGGAGAGAGAAGGGGGGGCAGTAGTATCGGGAGTGGGCTGCTGCTGGGTGTCGTCGGGGACGAAGGCGCTGCCGTGGAGGAGGGGGTCGGCGTCATCAATTTTCGGCCGCTGCTTCTCTCACTGAGCAGCAGCAGCGTCAACGCCTCATGCTTCTCCCGCTGGGCACCGAGGAGGAGAGGGAGACGAGCGCGCCGAGGGCGAGGCAGGAGAGGACGGCGAGCTGGACCCGGTAGGACGCCGGGGCCGAGGGCGACCGGGGGTCCTCGAGCGCGAGGAGGATGGGGACGGGGAGGAGTACCTCTGGTGGAGCGGAGGGGGCGGGCGCAGCGCGCCGTCCTTGCCGCCGTCGCCGCGTGGGACGAGAGGAAGGAAGAGGACGTGGCGGTGTGGGGCTGGCCCTGGACGGCAGCGGGGCAGGGAGGCACGGGCGAGAGGAAGAGGAGAGGGGGGCGATGGCGGCGACGCGAGCGTGGGATGGGTGCCTGGGCGAGCGACGGCGGAGGCGGCCGGCGGCGGGGCAGAGAGGCGGGTTAGGGTTAGGGTGTGGAGGGAGAGAGAGAGAGGTGGGTAGGAGGAAGAGCGAGTGCGGGAGGAGGTCGTGCAACAGGAGCTGGCCCCTTTTATACCATAGGACGCGAAATGACAAAAATGCCCCTGGCGGGGCGCTGGAATTACGCGCGGTGGCACGATCGTTGCTACATTATTCATTCCTACAGTCGCCCCTCTCCGATCCGACGGCCGAGGCTCTCCAGCGGCTTGATCCGATGGCTCAGATCCCATCAAGCACACAGATCCAACGGCCAGGGATCAAACGGCTAAGGAGCCGGGAGGATCCCCGTCTCTCTTATTTCTCGATGCTACTTTGCAACACCTACTTGCTTACACTAGATAACCTATTTAAAACTATTGATTGCCGTACGTTTATCAAGAAAACATGTTATTTAGAAGCATATTTAAGGAATTTAATTTGCAGAGTAGGTGATCATGGATTTCATTTGCACCTCCTCTTGGTTTTTTTGGAGAATCAACCATTAGATCTGATGTGTTTTTTTAATAAAAATAATTTTGTTTTCATTGATGACTCAAATGACTAGAACTCAAAATTCTACAAATCTCAATGGAGAACCAAGAGGAATGTGAAGGCATTGTCGACGAATTTTGTGATGGAACAATCAATGATGAATTTAAATACCTTCATATGGAAGACAGTCATTTTTTTTTTGTAAAATTATGTGCATATGGGATACAAAATTTTCTTGTGCCACTTTTAAGAACAAAATATTGTATAGGCGAAAGGCAATTGGCTAGTACCACAATAGCCAAATTATGTGCACCTAGACAAACAATGTCGTGGCCAAGATTTGCAACGTTTTTAACTGTATTTTTTGGAACATTTTCAATCTAGTTTAGTTAGTTTTGCAAAAGTTAACAATAAGTCTTATATCAAGTTTTGAATTTTAATGCATGATAACATATTTTTTGGGGGAATTTTCCTTAGAAGTTTATTTTCTTTCCCCTTTCGGAAGGCGGCTGGGGAAAGTCTTCATCCCTCGATCTCCATCGACGAACACGTGGATTCGTCTTCCCTCCGCATGTCGTTCCGGCGGCCGGTACCACGGAAAGGATTCCTGGTGTCTCGGCTCCGGCTAGTAGATATTTAGGGTTTTAGTCCTTGCAGGGACGGTATTCAGATGGATGGCAACATTTCATTTTCGAGTCAGTATTCTGGGCTCTGATCCTCTTCTAGTTCAAGGAGTGTATAAGATAACATCCTCTTTTTGGGGAAAGGTAGAAAATTATAAGATAACAAGGAGTTGCTTGAGCAGAGATGCATCTAATTATTATTATTTTGAGGCAAATAGATGCGTCATTTTTTTAGGATCTTTCCTTTTTCTTTCTTTGAGTATAATGTTTTTTTTTGTATAATGGTCGTCCACCCCCACGTAGCGCGGCAGCCCAGCGTACCAATGCTTCGGCCCGGCCCATTTGCACCCGAGGAAAACCCCCAAACCCTAGAAACATCTGCTGCACCTATAAATCCCCACCCACGCCTCCTCCGTAATCCAAACCCCCAACAGTCCATCCACCTGCGGCTCCCCTCTCCCCTCTCTCCTCCTTCCCCCGATCCACATCGCTCTTTCTGTTTTCGTTTGGATTTGTTTCTTTTTCGTGCTGCCTTCGATCGATGGTCGATGAGAGTTTTGCAGCGGTGATGACAAATTTGTGGACTAGAGTTTCTGACGCCGCCTCTTCAGCGGCATCTGCAGACAACCCCTTGGCTGTCTGAGCTCCCAGATCTCACACCATCGATCCGTCGGTTCCTCTTCTTGATTTCTTTACCATCCGTGTTCTTCTCTGTTTGCGTCGTCGGCTGGTTGTGGGGTGTTCGATTAGCGGTGATGACATCTATGTGGACTAGAGTTTCTGATGCTGCCTCTTCAGCAGCGCTTTTGAAGACAACCCCTTGGCTGTCTGAGCTCCCAGATCCCCCAAAGCCGAAGCCTTTGACCTTCAGATGAGATCGATTCTTTGCAGATTTTTTCTTGGTTTAATTTAAATGATGCGCGCGTCCATTACCAATTCCGGGGGATGATTTGTGTTCCTCACGGGGTAATGGCTCGGACGCTAGAAGCGATTCTCTGTGTGGTGATATCCTGATTGGTGGCTTTCTCGGTGCCAGCTTATCCTGGAAACGCCTCATATATTCTCAAAGTTAATTATTTCTTTGCATGTTTGCGTTCTTTGGGATCTAAATGATGCGAAACTACGAAAGGGAAATCGTCCACTGTGGCGACCATGTCAGTTCTTTCACATTGATAGGAAGATCTGATAGATTCCACTTGACTGTTTTTTATATCTTTTTCTTATTTTCGTTCTGTTGTCTGGATGTGGATGATGAGATCACAAGTAAAATACAGTTATCCCTGTCTTACTTCCTCGGAAGGGTGCTGAGAATACTTCGAATCTGACACAATTTACTCTGCATTGCTCGATTGTTCCTGCATTATTGGTTTTTGCAAGTGAAGTTGATCTGGGCCGGTGATGATTAGTATTGGTTGCAGAACAGGCAATATAGATTGCCTGTGCAATGACGACACTTTCGAACTAGGACGGTCTGAGGCCTCGTTGATCACTACACTGTTTCGTAAGCAATGTTCTTCTGTTTTTCTTTTTTTGCTTCTGATGTTTGTGGTTGCAGGGCCGTTCTGCTGATGGTTGGAAAAGCATTTGTATTTGGCGCTGGACAAAGGGAAATAGGAATAGCATTGTGTTTAGATGAACTGTAGTCTGATTTTGTTACATCTATTTGTATTGTAATTTGCAAGGATATGATTGAAATTGATAAGTCTTCAGAGTTTTAAACATTGTATTGGTCATTTGTCGAAATTACACATATTGGAAAACTTGTAAATCCAAAGCTCTGAGGGATGCAGCTATCGAGAATTGGTTTTGATACCGCAATGTACATATGATGCATATCCTTGAACTTACTTGACAATAATTGGTCTCCTTTTTGATGGACAATACACCACATGGGAAATCAGACCTGTGCTCTGTGAATTTCTGCTGAGAATCAGCTCAGTTACTCCATTCTGTTGCTGTTCTCAGCACTCAATTAGGTGTTACAACTAGGATCTTTTGTTTCCTGGATATTTAATTCAAGTTAAACGTAACTGATCAAGTGATACTGTGTGCTGTGTCAATCTTGAGGTTTATTACTCTTATCTTGTTCAGTTTTTTGACTTCACCCTTGCAAAATTTATGTGAATGTCATTACTAACAAGATAAGGTCTAATGGAATATGGCCATCAATACTACACACCACCTGGGAAAAGGAGTTTTGGGAGGTGGTGGTGGTTGTGGGTGGCTGCGCTCAGGACTTGTTCTTCCATTGACTGGCTGCCATGATGTAAAATAGTCTTGCAAATGCATGAATAAATGCTCAAGAACATGAGCAACAGAGCTGTTGAAAACATTGCATCTGGTCAACAAATTATAGGAAGCCAGGCATGAGCTTGATTAACCCCAATGTTTCTGAAGAGCAACAGAGCTGATAAAAACGTAAGTTGCATCCAAAAATTTCATGAGTAAGACCACGGAAAACAAATACTGGGACGGTTGATGTTTTTTTGTAGCAGTTTGTCTCTTGTTTTAAGTTTTATCTTTTTTGTTATGCGTTTTCTATGCTGCGAGTAATTATGGCTAAATAGGGTTACATAAGCACGATAAGACAAGAACATCCAACAAATCATGCGATCTATGGTCTAAACTGCTTTAATTACTACCATGCTACTCCTAAGCTCATGAAGACCCCTGCCGGTCGCCGCCCTTGCCGCTGGTTCTGCCCTTTTGCCTGTTGGCTCTGCTCCGCCGTCCCATGCCACACCGGCTCTGTGCCGTTCTCATCACCTTGCCTCTTGGAAGCCGCTGGCCCGCCGCCACTGCTACCGTTGCCCCTCAGGGACGCTGCCCGCTGCCCATCTGGCTTCGTTTTGTCACGGACAGTGGCCTGCTGCTTCAAATCTTATTCAGGTGTGTGCTTCGACCGATCACTTAATGCCGGTAATTTTTGATTTTCGCTCCATATATGAAATGATTTAGCTAGTTCTTGATCAACATCCTTCAGTACATCTGTAAGTTCTGTAGCAAATGGTTGTGAGTAGTCTCAGATCGACTAACAGTATTGCTGGATACCAAGTACAACTACCAAACATCAATCGTAAACCATCCCAACTCTATGTTAGTTCTAGGAAATAATCTGATACAGTAGAAAATAATTGATTTCAAATATAAAAAAACGCAAACCTATATTGTTATAGGTATTCTTAGCAATTCTGATTGTACACTGAAACTTAGGTGCTTTTGGAGAGCTGATTGTACAATAAAATGATCTGGCTTGCATTATCATTTTTCTTGCAAATGAAGAAATTAAGAGCATCCAACTCTTAAATTTGTCTGCCGAAAGATTGATATTTATCCTTCATGCTGCCAAGTAAGTTGAAATGTGCACTGCTTAATTGTGTGTTTAGAAGCTAGATAATAACATGGAAATTATTTACAGGAGATAGAAAATGTCACAACTATTTTACCTCCAATGGTTGAACGCTCTTCTAGCTTTGGTTCAAATTCTCAGGCTATCTGAAGCACCATAGATTTAGTTTGCAAGCAAAAGGATCACACACCCTGATAGTACAGGGAGCAGTCTTTTTCTTCCAAACTGTAGCATTGATGCCTGTCAGTTTGTGGGGAAGTTAAATTGTGCGACCGAGAGGTCAATCAGAAAGTTGTAGGTCTCTGATTCTCAGAAAGTTGTAGGCCTATTAGTCAATATTGTTCAGGTCCCAAATTTCTTGATTGAACTTTTGGTCTGTTTCAAATACTAGTACATGATATCCAGGTCCAAAGATAAGCAACAACCTATTTGAGCAAGTTGGAAACACATCTGGATTTGGAGTAGTAGAACTTCCTTGGTGCATTGGGATATTGACCTGGAGCCCTGGATGTTCCGAAGTGTGTGCTGTTTTTCAACTCAACCCTGATCCTGATGGTCTTCTGACTGTTAAAAGACAGTATACGCCTCATAGGCTCAGGACATTCTCTCTATATAATATAAGGCGTACTTATTGTCATATAGGCTACCTATTCTTTTTCCTTTTTCCTGATTTCGATGCATGTTATGCAGCCAACTTTAGCAGTTCTGTTGGGCTAATAAAATAGAGAGCCGTGCTACATAATGACACGAAGAGGACACTGAAGGAGGTTTTGCAAGTGCTTCCAATTTAAGTATTCATCTTCTTGAATCGAAGTACCAGAACATTCATCTTTATCTTGAGGTATGGTTTGCTTCCAGCAGCAGTGTCTTAATTAATGCATCATTGAAGTGTCATGAACCTTGAACTAAATATTTTGTTCATTCGTTATATTGTCATCTATTTTGGGTTTTGATCATGCCTTCTGCTTCTATTTTACCTCCTAAATTTTCATCATTGAGTTGTCGTGAGTATTAATGAAAATCTGTGTTTGGGTGAAAGTCATAAATTATCCTTTTTGTTGCTGCTTCCTTTAGGCGTTTTTGTGTCCACGAATGGAGGATCATATACGTGTTTTTTGTGTCCATTCTATGAGTTTTCATTGTTGCATAGTCATTTAGCTGTGGCGGCGGACCGTAGGCATCATTGTGTTTCGGATTAGATATGTGAATGAACTATAATCTTTTATTTGTAAGATGGAGATTTGTGCTTAAGTACTAAACTACTAATCATATAGATTTATTCTTGCCTTCTTGTACATGAAGAGGAAACCAGAAGTTTAAGGTTCCTTAAGAATTTTCCTTCATGTATCATCTTCACCTATTTTCCTTTTTTCTTTTTGGCAATGAACGATGCCTTATGTTTGCTGTTTCAGACTTAGGAACGTAGGGAGAAGAGTGGACTATGGATTCAGAACAGAACCGGCTTGATCATGGCACATCTTCACCAATGAGTCATGTTGTAGGCACCAATATTGAAGCTTGTCTGTGAAAATGAGGAGAGAGAGCAAGGTTGTATGTGGATGAATCAATAACCCATGTACAAGCTCCAAGGTAAAATGAGAGCAACCTTGTACATTCTCTCACCACCCACTAGATAAACTAAATACACTCTATTGGAATAGTTGTATAATGAGTTATTGGTTAGTGATATGCTAAATTTACCAACAAACAGATTACTGGAGATGCTCTGTTCCCCTTTTCCATTTTATCTTGTGTGAATTTAAAGCTGACATGAGTGTCATTCTTTTTTGTTTCAACATGTCTTCTTTATTGGTAAAAAGCACATTGGATGTATTTCAATTTGAGGTGACTAAGTGAGCATGCATAGTTCAATTCATTATAGATTACCCAATGTGACGTAGACAGTGCATTTTAAAGAAAATGTGATGTAGACAATACATCATAGATTATCACACCTGCTTAAACCGAAGAATGGCACAGAATGATTCTACAAGCAAAGATTTGCTTTCCGCAACGACATGCATTCCATGTGCACGCTTACTAGTGCACCCCGAAATTCCGCATGCCTCAATGCAATGTTTTTTTTTTTAAACGAGGCAAAAGATTTGCCATTTTCATTGATTAAGAAGAAGAGAATTGCCCGGTTAATTGACGGAAAACCGGGCTAAAACCGATACAAAACACAACCCACATGACATGGGCACCACCGGCCAACCTGGCCACCGACCTGGGACACGAAGCTGCAAAGAAGAAGGACGTCCGCCGCGGAGTCACAAGCGTCATCGTCATCACCGGTTGCCTCGAACGAGCGACTCCGACTTCACCATAGAGCTCCAACATCGAAGCCAATCCGCAAACAGCTGCGTAGAAGCCAGGACGGCACATGCCACCGGATGACCACACGCGCAAGCAGCCGACAGCTCCGACTTTGACGATGAGCATCACAAGGAAAATATGCAGGACTTGCGCCGACCGTGCCCTTCGCAAACGGAAGACCACCTCGGACACGCCAGGAAGAACCGACTACCAAAGTCCACGCCGCGACCCGAGCTCCTCTCAACGCCATCATCGTTGCCAAGCAGAAACCAGCGCCTCGCCTCAGCAAACCACGCGGCGAAGATGCCGCAATCCACTAGTCTCCCAGTCGTAGCCGGCTCCGAGACGATGCCCCCAAGGAGGAGAAAGACGCGAAGACGCCTCCATCGCCCGATCCAGCGGATTTGAGGTTTCCCTCCGGAGCCAAAGCCGTGGGGAGGAGGAGCACCTCCACGGCGACGCTTCCAAGAAAGATCACGGCACCCGCAGGCACCGCCGTCGCCGGCTCCGATGAAGACCGGAGCAAGGATTTCTCCTGGAGACCACCGACCGCCGCCCACCAATCACCACCCCTGCTGAGGCCGACCTCACCCTAGCCACGGGATCCCACGATCCACCGCGCCCAGGCACGCACCACCCCCCCGGTCGTAGCCGCCGTCCACCACCGCAGCACCATCGTGACCACCACCACCGCAGCAACCATCGCATCGCAAGGAGCAGCACCAAGATCAGCAAACCACCAAGGCCAGATCCAGATCGGAGCAGCTCCAGCGAAGCAGCAGGGCAGACGAGCAGGCCCTGCACCGCAGCACACCTCGAGCTCCGGAGATGCCACGCCCTCCGCGCCCCGCCAGCCACCGCGCCCGCCGCGCGCAGCCACCGTCGCGCCCGACCAAGGATCTGCGCCCCGCGCACACACCCAGAGCCGAGAGCCGGCCCGCCCACGCGCGCCGTCCACGCCCAGGTCATGGCCGGAGCCCGGACCGAGGCCGCCGCCCTGGCGCCCCTACCTCTGCCCCGACGCCACGCCGAACGCCGGCCGCCGGATCCGCGCCGTCCGCGCCAGCCGCCGCCCGCGGATCCCAGATCGGATTGGGACCGAACGGGCCCGACGGCCGCGACCGCGCGCACCGCGACGGAGGGCCCACCACCGCGACCAGGCGCCGCGCCGCACGCCGGAGACCGCCTCCGCCGCGACCAAGGACGCTGCCCCGGAGCCGAACGCCGGACAGCCGCCGCCCGCACGCGAGATCCCCTCCTCCCGCGCGAGCAGCAGCCAGAGAGCACCCCGCCGCCGCCGGCTCCGCGCAGGCTGTGCCTGCCGGAGGCCACCGGCGATGGCGAGGAGGAGAGGGGCTGGTGAGGGGAGTCCGGCTGCGGGAGGGACGGGGTCGCCGCCCGTGTCGCCCCGGGGAGGGAGCGGCGCGGGGGCAGTTGTCTGTGACAACCTCTGTATGCATTCTAATGCAATGTTTATTGTCCAGGAAGCAAAGCAAATGATGAAATTAAAGCTATTATTAATACATAAAGAATAAAGAGTGCATATTCTAGTTCAAATCATTAAACACTGTTGCATGCTTTTACATCTCCATAGAATGATATCACTCTTCATCCTAGAATATTTTTTTTGCTAACCTAATTGCTCACACCTACAGGAGAAGCTTTTGTTTGTTGGACGTGTTGCTAAACCTTGAGTAGCAGCCTAATATCAACGCGCTGAACCAATATGTGAAGCGAAGTAGGACTTGCCAAAATACCTTGACAAGACTAACTGATCATACAACACCCCTACACCAAAGAACGCACTGAATGCAACACAAAGGCCATCTTATAGTCAGCTCGTTTTGCTGACAGAATGACGGGTTGATGCGCTTCTGCTGAATTGCATTTTTGAGTAAGAACAGAGCCACACAGCTGTGGGTTCCCGTTGAAACTAGAAGTCTGAAATGTATCAAACTGGAATAGGCCCTTCTAGGTTATTGTTTGAAATGTTGAACGCCGAAAGGAAGTGCAGGGCGCTCAATGCAACTGGGATAACACCTATGAGATTGTTACCGGACAAGTCTAGCACCTGCAAGTTTGTGAGGTTGCAAACCGATTGTGGGATCTCCCCGAATAGCTTATTAAAACTGAAATCAAGAACGGCAAGCACTTTGAGCTGGCCAATCTGTGGTGGAATTACACCTGTCAAGTAGTTGTTGCTTAGATTCAACACTGCTGGGAAAGATGTAACGATACGGTATTGAAGTGATGGGCCATTATGTTGTTGGATTTTGAAGATTTCTCTTCTCCAGCCAGGAAGCTAAGGGGGGAAGCTAGGGATTTCTGGAAGAACCTCCTTTTCCGATTCATTTCTCTTTGTCCCAGTATATACAATTTACATTTACATTTTAACCCCTCTCACTTTCCTATTTGCAACTAACTCCTCACAACACTCCCCCTCAAGATGGGGTGAAAATGTCTAAGAGCCCCCATCTTGCCACACAACTTAAAGAAGGATACAACACTCACGCCCTTTGTTAATACATTAGCAAGTTGGTCTCCAGTTTTAACAAAACCTACTTGAAGTACTCCCTCATCAAGTTTCTCCTTAATAAAATGTCTTATCAATTTCGATATGTTTTGTTCTATCATGCTGAACCGGATTGTTGACAATGTTAATTGCGGCTTGATTATCACAATGGAGCCTGAGTGGTCCTCCTTTAAACAACTGAAGTTCAGTTAATAATAATCGAAGCCATAACAACTCACATAGCCCTGAAGCCATGGTTCGCAGCTCTGCTTTTGTCGTGGATCTGGCGACAACACTTTGCTTCTTACTCCTCCAACTGACTAAATTTCCTCCCAAGAAGATGCAATAACCTGAAGTGGATCTCCTGTCATCCAAGCACCTAGCCCAATCAGCGTCTGTGTATCACTCAACTTCTAGATGCCCATGGTTGGAAAGGAGAATTCCTTTTCCAGGACAACCTTTGGGATACCGCAGAATTCTATTTACTGCATCTAGATGACCTGATCGAGGATCATGCATATATCTACTCACCAGGCTTACGGCATATGCAATGTCTGGTCTAGTATGGGATAGATAAATTAAATGTCCCACAAGTCTCTGGTATCTCCCCCTATCAACAGGTTCTCCTGAATTGGCTGTAATACGAAGGTTTGGCTCAATTGGTGTGGCAGCTGGTTTAGTTTCAAGCATCCTAGTTTCTGCGAGAAGATCAAGCACATATTTTCTTTGAGAGAGATAGATACCTTGAGCTCCATAAGCTACTTCTATTCCCAGGAAGAAGTGGAGGAAGCCAAGGTCTTTGACTTCAAATGACTTCGTCAACATTTTCTTCAAGTTCTTTATCTCCACATCATCATTCCCTGTGATCACAATGTCATCAACATATACGACCAATATGACAGTTTTATTTTCGTGGTGTTTAATGAAAAGGGTATGGTCAGCATTGCTTTGTCGAAAACCCAAAGTGCAGACTTCCTTGCGAAATCTCCCAAACCAAGCCCTTGGTGACTGTTTAAGTCCATAAAGTGATTTCTTCAATCTACACACTTTACCCATTGTCTCAGGCCCACTGAACCCTGGTGGAATCTCCATATAAACTTCTTCTTTCAAATCTCCATGAAGAAATGCATTCTTCACATCTAGCTGAAACAACTTCCACTTGTTATTTGCTGCCACCGAGATTAAAGCTCTGATGGTGTTCATCTTTGCAACTAGGGTGAAGGTTTCATCATAGTCCACTCCATATGTCTGGCTATAACCTTTCGCCACAAGTCTCGCCTTATAAGTAGACTATAACTAAAGCGGGAAGGGTTTGATTTTTCTGGTTTTTTTGAATTTTTTTCGGCGTCTATTGTTCGTATTCACGGCAATGTCGGCGTCAGCGAACAGTACGTATGTATGAACAGTAACCTACAGAAAAAATATGCAATTTTTTCTTTTAAAAATATATTTTACACACATTTCTCTTCCCTTCCTCCACCCTTACGTCCTTATATAGAGTTAGGTTTAAGAATTTTTTATACATCATTTTTCGATACCGACGTACCGATGCACAACACCGGCGTACCAATACACAGCCGCCTTAAGTATATACTATAACTAAAGCGGGAAGGGTTTGATTTTTCTGGTTTTTTTGAATTTTTTTGGCGTCTACTGTTCGTATTCACGGCAACGTCGGCGTCAGCGAACAGTACGTATGTATGAACAGTAACCCACAGAAAAAGTATGCACATTTTTCTTTTAAAAATATATTTTACACACATTTCTCTTCCCTTCCTCCACCCTTACGTCCTTATATAGAGTTAGGTTTTAGAATTTTTTATACATTATTTCTTGATACCGACGTACCGATGCATAACACCGGCGTACCAATACACAGCCGCCTCAATCGTCTACTGATTCTTTTCGATGATAGTGTTGACAGAGCACAAAAACAATAGGCCAGAATTGTATATTTTTACACAAACAGTAATCCATGGAGAAAATAAATTCTAGACCGATTACTGCCCATTTTTACAACGCAATAACAATTAAAAGTGCACTAACAAATACCTGAACAATAACCGGACATTATCCAAACTAGTAAGCTTGCACGTGCAACGCACGTCTGGACTAACACATATTATATCAAACATCCATAGTTATAAAATAATGCAACCTATATTGTTCTAGAAAATATGAAAATGTCATCTATAAAATGAATAAATATATTATCTAAGATGATAAGTACATCATTTTGCAAAATATTCCTGGGATAACAACTTAATTATTTGAACTACATTGTTTGACAATTTACACATAAATGAAGAGCTGATTTGAACAGTGGGCAGAAAGGTCTATTCAGAAATCAAACAAGGTATCCGAGGCTCCAAGTCCAAGCTATCATAAATATCCCATCACTTCTCCTCCTCTTTCTCCATGCGGGTAGCCATCTTCATCCAAGCTCCTAACTGGTGTCAGTTCATCCTCTCAACACGGAGCTTGCCGTATACCTTGTACGCCTTCACGTCATCTACAGCCTTCACAACTTCGACCAAGTGCTTCTTGCCGCCGCGAGTGATGGTCGCCCTGGACCTGGATGGTCGTAGAAAGCTCATCTGGAGTAGAATCACCAGCCTTGGAACAAGAGAGCAGTTAAGGAGGTGCAAACATATGAACATATAAAATACAAAGAGAAAAAGAAACAGGCACCATACCGTGTACCTGCGAGCACGACTTGGGAAGATAACAAGCTTGGTCTTGTATCTTGAGCCTCTAGACATTAGACTGCATACCCCCTCAAGTGACATGTTCTTGCGGCGCTGGTCCAAAGAAATGCCCATGGTCAGAACAAGCTTCTTTAAGATGCTGCCGCCTGCACTTAGAAGTTTATAAACATCGGCAGATGATAAAATAAAGTTCTATAATAACACCAGTTCCACAACGGATAACCCCATCTAGCACCTGAACTTAAACTCATGCATCATGAATTATTTGTAGATGGGGGGAACAAATAAAAGTTACAAAGACAACAGAAGTTTCGTTAATGCAAAAAAAACTTTTCTGTAAATAACAAAAGTAGGTATGCCAGAAGTAGATGCAATGTTAGAACCATGGAATTTACTTTCTTACAGAGCACATTTAAAATTTTCCATGTCCAGTTATACCCAATTATGGTATTTGATGATGTTACATCACTCTACGTCTATTCAAAGATGGAGGAACAAGCTATCAAGAAACGGATAATCACCTTGAGCTTCTGAAGGGCTATATGTGTGTGTGGCTATACTTGTTCTGGAGGTGCACTTGGCTAGGTGTCTAGGCAGGGCCGTCTCCAGAAATTCGGGGTCCTGGGCGAAAACCAAAATGTGGCCCAAATTTTCAAATAATTCACATTGCATGCTCTCATTTTATTATATACATTTTCAAGCCAGTTTTATTTGTACCTTATTTAGTCATATATCAAATACTAATACTGAAAAGGTAAAGGGATAGCAAAGCAATACACGAACCTCATGTTCTACCAAAAAGAAGCACTCGTCTAGTATTTCTTGAAATAAAATCTTCAATCGTATCTTTGTACTTTATCTTCTTCAAGACATGTTTCGAAGTGTTGTTGTCGCCAATCCATTGAGGCTTTCTTGTGTCATAGTAGAATGCAAGCAGCATCAAGAATCATGCTTCCTAATTCTAGTAGACATGATGAAGATTCAGAAACAAAACCTAACAAATTATTAGTGATCATTGATCAAACAGAATTTAATTAGTTTCAAATAGTAATGATCGCTAGATGATTAGATCATTCAAATACAAAGAAAATAAACTGCAAAAAGAACCTTGCTCTTGGAGATTAAAAAAAGTTCCTGGTCTGGCGTAGATATGTTCCTCGATCCAGATTGAAGCAACGAACGGACCGAGCCGCGGTCCGCGATTGTTGCATCTTGACGGCAATGAAAACGATCAACAATGGGATCGGATCGGATCGGAGGCAACTGCCGGCGCTGGCACGACTACTAGGGCCTTGCGTAAGGTTTGGTGCTTCGCCGATCGCCGGTCGCGAGATCCAGACGCCAGTTCACTGCCTGTTCGGCTGCAATTGCTGGAATCCTGGTCTTGGACGGCTGGACCTGCCTTCCGATCATGCCATTGGGCCTCTACACTTCTGTGCTATTATTTTGGGCCTCTGACCTTCTATCATATAGCAGCCCATTAAGCAGCAAGGAGCTAGTCACAACTCACAACTCACGTACACGTACGACGGTTGGTTTTCTGGTTTTTTAGCGATTTTTCAGCGGCAAAGTGAGGCATCGAAGAAGCGATCTTTCCTGATTTTTCTCTCGATGGGGCCCCCAAGATTTCGGGGGCCCTGTGCGATCGCTCATCTCGCTCCCCCTCATCGACGGGCCTGTGTCTAGGGAGCCAGCTGCCATTGCTGAAATGTTAGGTCTGTAAACCAGGCACACGCTCAGGTTGTTATCCATCTGCGAGAAGAAGATGAGTTGGGCTGTTATATTTCCTGATATTTTCTAAACCTGAATTGATAGTGGAGTTGTCTATAGCACTAAAAATTGGCGCAATTGAAGGGAAACTGTGACGTAGTTCTGGATAGAAACATATGATGGGACAAGGTTAGTAAAATCAAGATTATCAAACAACAAATCCAGGTTAAATTGTTGATAGGCTATATGGCAGAGGTGCATAAAAATTGAGGTTAAATTGCATTGATAAGCTGTAAAAGAAAAACATGAAAAGGATCAAGGAAACAAATATGCATAAAAGGTAAGATGGAACTACAAGCGTTTTAAACTGCACAAACCCCACTATCACCCTTCTGTTAGGGAAGAATCACATGAATCGACACATAGTATCTACTAACTTCATTTCACATGATACATCGTGCAACCATAGCTTGATGACTAAAATATGTCTACACCTACATAAATTATTATCACCTTGCAACCATCGACATGATAATCTACAGCAGGAATTCATCCGCAGTAACAAGTACATCCTCGATCCTCAGGCCATATTTCAGTACCAAGACCACCACTTTATAACAAGAATTTCACCCAGTGGAACCAAAATTTCATAAAAGCCTAGTATCTTCCCATCTGGTATATTCTCCCACTGAAACACAACAAATGAGCAAGCTATGTAAATCAGCACCAAGGATAGCCAGTGAATCATACAAAAAATTCTAGGCCCCATTGACCAACACTATGTTCTAAAAGGCCCTATGTTGTAACTTTGATAAGAGAAGAGCATCTTACCATCCAATCCAAACACACTGAAACGGGAAAGAAAAAAAAATCTGAATCTCAGCTAAGGGACTGGCAGCGGCTGCATCGTCGAGTCAAAAACTGCACAATGGAGTTGAAATTTATTAAGTGACTCACTCGTTTATTACTTGACTGCGAACGAAATTTATTACTCGACTCACTCGTTTGTACAGCCTCGTGGACTCATGGTGTTTGCGCAACACCTAGAACGAAGCACCTGCAGCTGTGCTACACCTCTGTTCGACATCATAAACCAGCACAAGATCACAATGACATAATTCTTAATTCAGACTTTGTACGCAAGGGAGTCATGGTCTCATGGGTAACAAGATACATATAGCAGGAGTCTTAAGAAGAGAAGAAAATACCACTATGTCCCCTTGATTCAGTTGAGCCACTTCACTTAAATCTTCAGTATCATCTTCTGGGTCACCATGGCCATCTCATGCATGGTACTTGGCGGCCACTGCACAGTGTGTCAACAAAGAAGGTTGGATATTCAGATGAAATCATAGAAAAGGAAGTAGCATGGCCTCTGATGGTGATTGAAGTGCATCCTTGCGCACAAAACTAATCCACTTCCCACATAAATCACCGTTTCCAGTAAAATTGCATTGCGTATGAATATTCAAACATCTCATTGGAGGTGTCAAAGGAAGAGGGGTGCTCTCTACTTACCTCTTCTACAGTCTGCATCGTCTCCGTGCTCATCCCTTCCCTCCCTCCCTCTCGGTTGGCGCAAGGAACTGGAACGGGATGGGTGGCAACAGCTTCTGTAGATCCAGATTCGCACTGCCGGAGAATAACATGCATATAAAGATAGTTTCGTTAAACGTGGAGCCAGAAATATATGTGAGAGTATGTACACTTAAATGAAAAAAAACTTGCTTGCTTCTACGCTCGCATCGCTGGGAAGCAGAAGAGGACCGGGGGCGGCGAGGCGGAGGCCAATCTGAGCGGCTCGGGCGGCTCCTGCGGTGACCTGCGGCGAAGGGTCTCCCGTGGCAAAGGGCGCGACGAGCGGCCTTCGGCGGCGACCCGCGGCGACCTTCGGCGAAGGGCGCGGCGGGGCGGTGAACGGGGTAGCGAATGGATGCGGGAGGCGGCGGAACGGCTGCGGCGAACGGCGCGACGGGCGGCTGCCACGGCGACGGGCGGCCTCCAGCGGCGGCTCCCGCGGCGAAGGGTGCGGTGCGCGGCGGGGCGGCGAACGACTGCAGGAGGGGCGAGAGGTCGTGCGGGAGTGAGAGGAGTGCGTTGTTAGCAGAGTTTTTTTTTAACGGCCCGGCAGGTTTAGCGATCGATGGATTATTAGGGGCTTATTAATCCGTGGTTGGTAGTGTTAAATACCGGAGCATTAAGGACCATTAGATCTTGACGATGGATGGATATGATTGTTTGGATCTGCTCCTCACTTTCTTTTATATAGGGGCAGTAGATAGATGAACTCAGGACTACTAACCAAAACAATAGCCCAAATAAACCAAAACAACAACTCCGAATAACACGAAACAGTAAAACCAGTGAAACGGACCAACACCGGAATAAACCAAAAAATATTAGCCCACCCGAACCATAAACCGAAACAGTATCCAATAACAAACAGCACCTACTCATGAACAGTAATTGTGAACAGTAACCACCAACCAACACCCCGTGAACAGAACTCCGCTCATGAACAGTGCCTCCATGAACATTTTTCCCCCTCTTTCCCCATAGAAAAAGTATGCAAAAATTTCTTTTAAAAATATATTTTACACATCATTTCTCTCCCCTTCCTCCACCCTCACGTCCTTATATATAGTTAGGGTTTAGAATTTTGTATACATCATTTCTCGATACCGACGTATCGATGTACAACACCGGCGTACCAATACACAGCCGCCTCAATCGTCTCCTGATTATTTCTGATGATAGTGTTGACAGAGCACAAAAACAGTAGGCCGAAATTGTATATTTGCACGAACAGTAATCCGTGGAGAAAATAAATTTTAGACCGATTACTACCCATTTTTACAACGCAATAACAATTAAAAGTGCACTAACAAATACTCGAACAATAACCGGACATTATCCAAATGAACTCAGGACTACTAACCAAAACAATAGCTCAAATAAACCAAAACAACAACCCCGAATAACCCGGAACAGTAAAACTAGTGGAATGGACCAACACCGGAATAAATCGAAAACATTAGCCCACCCGAACCATAAACCAAAACAGTATCTACTAACAAATACCCGAACAAAAACCAGACATCACCCGAATGAACTCAAGACTACTAACCGTAACAATAGCCCAAATAAACCAAAACATCAACTCTGAATAACCCAGAGCAATAAAACCAGCGAAACGGAACAACACCTGAATAAACCGAAAACATTAACCCACACGAACCATAAAACTGAAACAGTAACCGAATTTTTAAAAAAACAATACACCCGAATAAATCAAAACAACTAAAAAAAAGTAAAAAAAACACTACGCATTCACATGAACAGAAATCCATAAGAAATATTAAAAAAAACCAAAAAAATTGGGGCTCCTCCTCTCTCGACCCGGAACAATAAAACCAGTGAAACGGACCAACACCGGAATAAACCAAAAACATTAGCCCACCCAAACCATAAACCGGAACAGTATCTACTAACAAATACCCGAACAAAAACCGAACATTATCGGAATGAACTCACGACTACTAACCAAAACAATAGACCAAATAAACCGAAACAACAACCTCGAATAACCCGGAGCAATAAAACTAGCGAAACAGAACAACACCTAAAATAACCGAAAACATTAACCCACACGAACCATAAAACTGAAACTGTAACCGAATTTTAAACAAAAACAATGCACTTGAATAAACCCAAAAAAAGCACTACACATTCACATGGACAATAATCCAAAAGAAATAGCCAAAAAAATATATGTTATTTTCTTGCTTATTTTGATAAAATACAGATGAAATTGGTCACGGGCGCGGCGTGCGCCGCGCTACTTCAGCGCTAGTATCTATCTACTTTCCCTTCAGGTGTATGTTTTATGGTAAACACCCATTTGCAACCTACCACTTTATTGTTACAAGGAAGTGGAGTAATTACCCATGTATTATTCTTGTCGAGAGCAGACATCTCCTCAAGCATTGCTGCCCTCCATTTTGGGTTTAATTTTGCCTCCTGCCAGTCCCGTGGTAAGGGTTCTGCAGAATCCAGTGCTGCAATAAAGGACTTGTAAGAAGGACCAACAATGTCATAAGAGACATAGTTGGAGACATTATAAGGATCCAATTTAGAGGGCAATTTTCTGGCACTAGCTCGTGGTTGCTTTCTATAAGCTATTGGGACATCAAGGTCGTCATATTGAGAAGAGATGTTACCACTGTCCAAGGAAGGTCCAGTATCACTAGTTTGAACTTGAGTATTATCTTGTTGGTCAGCCTCCTTCTCTTGCTCACCGTGTTGCCCATAAGCCTCGGGCTCAGGTTCCAACACTTGCATCCGTTCCTCCTCAATACGACCTCTTCGTGTATACACCTGAATCTCCCTTTCCTCATTTGGTTTTGGCCACCAGAATGCTTCACTTGATGTATCATACTGCTGCTCATGTCTTCGTTCTTGCTCTGTTTCCACTGGAATTACTCCAATTATCATCTTTCTCGATGTTTCATCATCTTCCTCTTCCTTATCTCCCCCTGTCTCACAATCTGCATCTAAATTTTCATTAGCAAACAAATCAGGGAAGACATCAGTTAAATTCGTCGGTTCACCATAGAATGGTTCCTGCTCCCTAAATACCACATCCATACTCACAAACATTCTCCTTTCAGATGGACACCAACATTTATATCCCTTCTGCTTACCAGAGTACCCCACGAATACACACTTTAGTGCCTTTGGATCTAGCTTGCCAACAGATGGTCTATAATCCTTCACAAAACAAACACACCCAAAGACCTTAGGTGGAACCACATATTTTGTTTCACTCGTTAGACACTCTAACGGTGTTTTATAACCAAGTACCCTGGATGGCATTCTATTCATCAAGTAAGCAGCTGTCAATACAGCTTCACCCCACAAAAACTTAGGAACATTCATAGATATCATTATGCAACGAGTGATTTCCAGAAGATGTCTATTCTTCCTTTCTGCCAAACCATTCCGCTCCGAAGTACCTGGACAAGTTGTGTGATGAATAATCCCAAAACTAGATAAGTACTCATCAAATTCCTTGTTCACATACTCTGTGCCATTATCAGTGCGAAATGTTTTCACACAAGCATTATATTGCGTTCTGATCATATTATGAAAATCAACAAAGCATTCAAACACATCGTTCTTGTTCTTCAACACATAAACCCAAGTTACTCTAGTACAACAGTCAATAAAGGTAACAAACGAGCGATATCCATTTAAAGATGAAACTCCACTAGGACCCCACGCATCAGAATGTATAACTTGAAGTGGCGTGTCACTTCTATTATCAGACGATGTATAGGAGCTACGTGTTTGTTTACCATATTGACAAGCGTCACATACTAGACTCCCCTGGTTAACTTTACTATAAAGAGCAGGATAAAGCCTACCAAGGGTGACAAAAGACATATGTCCTAGCCTGCGGTGGTGAAGAAGGAATTCGTCAAGTGGTGAAAGGGACGCATCAGCTGCAACCACAGGTGGCACATTATTATCCAGATAATACAGTCCATCATGCATGATCCCGTCCCAAGTCTTCTTCCAGTCCCAAGTTCCTGAAACAAGCACCATGATGGAAAGAAGATAGCAACACAATTAAGTTCATTTGTGATGCAAATGATGGATAGCAGATTTATTGGGAACGAGGGAACATGCAAAACAGATGACAAAGACATATCAGTGCTGCACATAATTGTCCCTGATCCCATAATGGTTTGGGAGGAGCCATTGTAACACCCCTGTGTAATAGCCACTGTAACACTCTGCTAAGTATGCCAAGTCATCTCCATTTGCAGTGCCTAATCACTTTGGTTAACTATTCAATTCAAATTCTATTCTGAAAATCAATTCAAATTCAAAGTGCAAAATAAAGTTGTTCAAAAGTTGCTGCAAAAATGTTCATTAATTAGCAAATAATACAGAAACAATTATAAAAACATCATCAATATTAAATGAGTTAGCTAAATGACTCAAACCACATGAAACAGCACCAAAACAGCACTATTTAATTCATTTATGATAATATCAAATCCAAATAAAATCCTACTTTGCCCAAACCAGTTTTTGGTGAAAGTTAACATAGCACTATAATATTTGGGCCAAGTTTCAGATTTTACAAAAGAGCAAAAGTGGCCTAACAATTAACAAAACAGAAAAGAATAAAAGAAAACAGAGAAAGAAATAAAAAGAAAAGAAAAGGGCCCGGACTGACTGGGCCTTAGTGCACAGTGGCAGGCCCAGCCAGCCAGCCGGCCCATTTCCCCCTCTTCCTTCTCTCTCTCCCTCGTGCTGCCGGCGGCGCCGTGGCTGGGCGCGGGCGCACCGGTCAGCCGGCGACAGCACGACGGCACTGACGAGGGGTAGGATAAGGGCAAGCCTTATCCCTCCCCCTGGACGCCTCGCCCTCATTCCTCTCTCCTTTCTCCTCGCTCGCGCCGCGCCCCCTTCTTTCCCCGCGCACCCGAGTGCCATCGCCGCCGCACGCAGCCACCGCCGCGGCGACCAACGTCCTCGTTTCACTCCGACGCGCCAGGAGGCTCCGCCGGGCTCGACCACACCTCCTGCACCACCACTTCGATCTCGGGGAGCCCCACATCGCCCGGATCGAGCCGCCCCTCCTCTCCTCGGTCTCCGGCGATCTCCGGCGTCCCCCGCTCCCCTGCTGCTCCTAAGCTATCGACGGCCACCTTGCGCCTCACCGTGAGCATCTGTCTCTTTCCTCTTTCCCCTGGCTACTCGTTTCCTTCGCCGTAGCTAGCCTGCCGCCTCGCCGCACTCTGTCCACCGCGGGACCTCGCCGTCCGGCCGCCTTGGTCACTTCCGAGGCCTCGCGTTAGCGTTGTTGGATGCAGCGCTTCACGCACGCTTGGATGCGACCTAAAGCGCGCGCGTAAACACACCGTAGCCGCGCGGCCATGTTCACCCGCCGCCGCCTAACCTCAATGCCGGCATCGCTCCGACCATCCCCGTGACCAACCCGTAGCACCATGCGACGCGCAACGTCGCTAGCTTTCGAACGCGGGTAGCCACGCCCGTTTTGGGCCACCGTGGCGAAATCCCGAGCATCTCCGGCGCTCAGCCGCCGCGAGAAGCCTCGCCGGAGCCACTCCGGCGCCGATGCCGACGTGGCTGCCACGTGGGTCACCCTGGCTCACTGACCAGTGGGCCTAGGGGCCCCAGTTGACCGTGCTGACCGGTCAACGGGCTAACGTGGCCGTGCTGAGTCACTGACATACGGGCCCCACTTTGTTTAAACGTTTTTAAATAAACAAAATTGTTAATTAAAACATTAAGTAAATTGTTTAGTCTAATCACTCACTGACTACTGGGGCCCACCCACTAACTAACCTAACTAGTTAAACTAACCCCTCTGTTAGTGCCACTGTCGCTGACATGTGGGTCCGACCGGACCCACAGGTCAGGTTTGACCTGGTCAGCTGACCAGCTGACTGCTGACGCCAGCATTGCATCATGCTGATGTCATAATTCCCTTTTCTGTTAAATAAATAAATTTCAGAAAATAGTTTAAATCTTTGAAAATTCATAACTTTTAAACCGTAGCTCAGATTGAAAAACTTAAAACATGAAAGTTTATCAGAACGACGAGACGAATCTAATCGTGTCGTCTGTTTCGATGTCGGAACCCCCTACGTAGGAGAACCCGTAACTTTTAGCCCGATTCCAGTATATGAATAGTGCGTATTCACCGAATAATAAATCCAACTTAAATCTAAAGAAACTAAAAATGACTTGGACATACTTTAGGCAACCCTGCACTGCATCCTAGGCATGGCATGCCCTGTATTGCATTGTTTGCTATGAATTTATATGTTTCTTCCCCTCTTCTCTCTCGGTAGACCCCGACGTCGACGTAGCTCCCGAGACCGACGCAGCTCTGGAGGTCAACTACGCTCCTGACGATCAGACCCTTGCCACAGAGCTTCCAGGCAAGCACCCCCCTTTTGATCATTCCGATATCGCCCACTCTCTTCTCTCTTATGCTTGCATTAGAAGTTACTGCTGATGCTGTTATCCTATTTCTGCTGCATAGCCTGTTTATTGTAACCTGCTATTGATTCCTACCAGCTTATCCTAAACTGTTTAGTATAGGTTGGGTAGAGACCCAGCAGAGACCCCACTTTATTCCAACTGCCCCGCTGTATCATCAGAAGACCCGATCAACGGGATCGAAGACCAGGCCCCGGCACCTCACATCACTTCCCCTTAGTTGATCGACACTACTGGGTTACTATCGAGTGCCGAGGGTGATACCTCGTCAGCACTTCTGATGATAACCTTGTAGGTTAGTTAATTGGACGTGGTCAGCGAGGGTGATTCCTCCTACACCACCCCCGAAAACGACATCGTCGTGCAACTGCTCAAGTGTGGACCTCGAGGGTGATTCCTCCTTCGTTCACCTTGATGTTTACGTCAGGTGGGAAACCAGCGAGGGTGATGCCTCGGATTCCTTCTTGATGTGGTAGCCACACGGATGCCTTTACCTTACTGTTGATACTATTTATTCTGGATAAAGACGGGTCGGCCCTGAGGGGTACCCGCACGAGATTATGATGAGAGTGATATGGAGTCGGGTGGACCTGGATGGTGCCCGAGTAATGAATACGAGGCGTGGCCGGGCATTCTTAGCCCTTGCTGCAAGTCCTCGAGACGGGGCGACGAGGTCACATCTTTCGTGAGTCTCTACTCGTTACTGCACTACCAACACACTAACGGTTTGGATATTTGATCCGAGGGGCCTTTGGCCTAATAGCACTAACCATCACGCGGGCATAGTATGGGCGTTCTGCGTCGTATACTTCAACCGGAGCTTAATAGACGTCAGCGACTGAGCGGCACGCGCCGAATTGGACTGGTTAAGCCTGCGCTTGTATTAAGGGGGCTAGGTCTGCTTTCGGCTGCCTGACGCAACATGCAGGAGTTCCCGGGGTGATGGCCCAAGACCCCTGGGGGCATAGGTTAGTCTGGCGTGCTGACCTCTCTGTTAAGTTTTCGGTCGGGTTGCGGCGTATCGTTTGGTCGAGGCCGGGCATGACCCAGAAAAGTGTGTCCGGCCGGAGTTAAGCGAGCGTGGTGGGTAAGTTGGTGCACCCCTGTAGGGAAGAAACAATCTATCGGTAGGCTGTCCTACGGTAACGGACACTCGGAGTTCTATCCCGATCGGTACAACTAGAACTGGTGACTTGAGATGATAACTAGATAGTATGTCTCTGGGATTGCTTTCTCGCAGGGAGTCGAGGAAGGATCTCTGGGCGAGGTTGAAGACATTACTACTACTTTACATTATGTTAATCTGTACTCTTCTAATGCAGCAAGACCAATGAAGATGCTTGAAGATGCTAGTCTTCGATAGGACTAGGCCTTCCTCTCTATTCTGGCATTTCTGCAGCCCAGTCCACATATACAGCTTTTCTTTGAAAATGTTGCATATGTAGTGTAGATCCTTGCTTGCTGAGTACTTCGGATGAGTACTCACGTTTGCTTTACTTTCTTTTTCCCCATATCCATTTGTCGCAACTAGACGATGGAGCCCCGGAGCCAGCTGCCCCCGCCGACGGCTACTACTACTACTACTACTATCCTCCCGGCAAGTACTACTACGAGGAGCCGACTGACGACCAGGAGTAGGTTCGTAGGGTCCTAGGCAGGAGGCCTACGCCTTTCGATCGTAGTATTTTATTTTGCCCCGCCTTTCTAAAGGCCTATCTGTTTCTCTGTAATATCTGTACCCAGATATTTGATGCTTCCGCTGACACTTGTATGCCATCGAGCTATGTATTCGAGCCCTCGAGGCCCTGGCTTGTAATATAAAGCTTGTATGACTTTATTTATGTTTTAGAGTTGTGTTGTGATATCTTCAAGTGAGTCCTTTGGCTTGATTGTGTGCATTTGCGTGTATGGTTAGTGCACGATTTAGCCGGGGTCGTCACAGGTTGGTATCAGAGCCGACTGCCTCTAGAAATCCCCCTATACAACTCCTTGGCCGAAGTTGAGTCTAGTGGTCCAAAAACTGTTTTACTAACTTGGCTGTGTGGCTTACGGGCCCACGTCGCCAACTGGGTGGTATTAGGATCTTTTATTCCTCGTCTTTACTCTGGGACTCTAATCTCTCTTCTATTCGGGTTTATTAAATTAATTAACGTCGACACTTAGGATCTCGTAAATTCTGTCCTCCCGAAGAGCTGGATATTTGTGCGATTTCCCTGTCATTGATCTGATTAGTCTGATAATCATTTTCCTTTCCATTGTTTTGTTTAACCTTTCTCTTCGAGATCTATTATACTTCTCATCGCCAAATGACAATCCTGAATTTCATTTATTTCAGATGGATCGTCTGTTTCCACCACGTCCTACGACGCAGCTTGTGCTTCGCACTTGGGCTCGAGATGCCCCTGGTTTTCCAGCTGTCCTGATCGCCCTCTTGACCAGACTCGGTTACCGCTAGTACCCCGAGTACATGGTCTACGAGGTTTACCGCGAGTTCAACCAGGAGCAGTACTATGCTGATGTTCGCATCTATGATCAGCAGGATGACTCAGACACTGAGCTGTACCTTTTCCATGGTATCGGCGTGACGATTGAGATGGCAGTCCATGATGCCACCTATTCTGCTGTCACACGTCTCCGAGGAGAGCTCAACGCTAGCTTGGATGCTTCTGAGTTTTGATACATTCCGTATGCCCCTGCTGGAGATGCTACTGGATACTACATAGCTATCTGTGCCCCATACGAGCCTCGTCGCTACGATCCGTGAGTTCTGATTCAGTGTACTCAGGCTCTGGATCGCACTGTTCGGGCTCTTGCCGTCGAGTTGTTTGCCACTCGAGCACAACTCTACGATGCTATGATGCAGTTGCTACCAGCTATTCGTGCAGGGATACATCCGGAGCACATCCTTTACCCGCGCAGGACCGAGATGCCACCAGGGATCGATTGGCCTGCTGTGGGAGGTCACACACCTGCACGTGGACCTCTTCTTTCAGCTCGAGACCGGGTTCTGCATCAGAGTGCACATGGAGCTCAGGATCCTTCTGTGACGAACATCCGTCGTCCGCACTTGCAGCTACCCCGTTTCAGTGGTTTTCTCCGACGTTGATGTAGCCTTTGCTATGTCTCGTTGTGTACTTCCTTACCGCGTGCCTGCGTGCCGCCTAGCATTTCTAGCTTTTGAATTTGCGCCGTTGTGCTGCCCGATTGTAACCGACTCTGTATGGATCTGTATGTCTTAATGACTACTGTTAAGTATCTGTTACACTACTTGAATTCCATCGTGTTACATCATGCTTGTTGCTAAAACACTGACAATGGCTTCTGCTAAACTACCCCTGTTGAATTTAGCAGGATGGGTGATAACAATCCACCACCGCCGCCACCGCCTGACTATATGGCTGCTATGATGCAACAATTTGAACTCAACCGTCAGTTCATGACGAGGATTATGGATCAATTTCCCCGTCCCAATGCCAACTATCAGCCAGCTTCAATTACGCTACCAGAGTTTGTGCGTCTCAACCCATCGGTATTCTGCAACACAGTTAATCCGCTGGATGCCGATGACTGGCTGCGTGACATCTTCTATGAGATGGAGTCAGCTGATGTTCCCCCTGTCAGCTATGTCACATTCGCGACATACTTCCTGAAGGGACCCGCAGCACAATGGTGGGCAACTCACAGACAGACCTTACCTCCTGGAACTGTCGTCACCTGGGTGGAATTCAAGGCTCCTTTTCGTGCCCGATATATTCCTCAAGGGGTTATAGATCGGAAGAAGGCCGATTTCCGCAGCCTCGTCCAAAGCAACAAGACTGTGGAGGTCTACCAGCGAGAGTTCCTTGACTTGTCTCGCTATGCTGAAGAAGACATCCCCACTGATGCTCGTAGGCAGGAAAAGTTCCGTGAAGGGCTACACCATGACATTCAGCTAACCCTGCTCATTCAAGACTTTCCTGACTTCGCCACCTTGGTGAACAAGGCCATCATGGTCGAGACTGGTCTGAAGAAGCACAAGGAAGCGACCAGACGCACTCGTGAAGCGGGCTCATCTTCGGGCTCGTCTTCCCAGAAGCGCCGCATCTGGATTCCACAGAGCATGTACCGTCCAACAGCTCCAGTGTACAGACCTGCTTATGCTGCACCTCGTCTGCCTCCTCCACCGCCGAGCAGCCTCTTCGAGCTCCACCACCTCGAGCTCCTGCACCACGTCCAGACAGTGGACTCTGCTTCAAGTGTGGCCAGCCAGGTCACCGTGCCAGAGACTATTCTCAGGGTCAGAATCAGCTAGCTCTTCCTCCTGCTGGCCGTGGTAATGGCCATGGAATTCCTCAGCAGCGTAACAACAATGTCAGGACTTCTTATGGTTGTGGACAGAACTATCATGTCAACATGGCTGAAGCTCGGGATCAACCTGAAACTGTGATGGGTACACTTCTTGTTAATTCAGTACCAGCATCTGTTTTATTTGATTCAGGAGCATCGCATTCATTCATGTCAGAACATTTTGCACTCTTGCATGACGTTAGAAGTGAAGCGCTACACCATTCTTTAGCCGTAAACACTCCCGCGGGCCAGTGCCGAGCCTTCGTGTTCAGCCCCGATGTCATCATTGATATTGAAGGGTTAAAGTTCCGCGCTTCTCCCATTATACTCAAGTCTTCCTCGATTGATCTTATTCTGGGAATGGATTGGTTGAAGGCTCATTACGCCTCAATCAATTGCGCCACTAAGGTTGTACACCTCCTGCACCCATCAGATGAGTTAGTGAATTACCATGCTCATATCACTCAGAACGCCGAGGCTCAAATTTATGCCTTGAATGCGTTGAATGCCTCTCCACTTGAGGGGATCGAAAACATTCCAGTCGTCTGTGATTTCCAGGATGTATTTCCAGAAGAACTTCCAGGAATACCCCCTGCTAGAGCTGTCGAGTTTGTTATCGACTTGAAGCCTGGCACCATTCCTATTGTGAAGCGTCCTTACAAGATGCCTCCGCATCACCTTCTAGAGCTTAAGGAAGAAATCGACAAGTCACTTAAGAAGGGCTTCATTCGCCCTAGTTCCTCTGCCTGGGGAACACCTTCTCTCTTCATCAAGAAGAAAGATGGTACGAATAGGTTGGTCCAAGATTACCATCCTATCAACCAGGCAACCATTCAGAATAAATATCCGCTTCCTCGGATCAATGATTTATATGATCAACTAGCTGGATCTTCGGTGTTCTCTAAACTCGACTTGAGGTTGGGTTATCACCAAATCCGTGTCCGTGAAGAGGATATTCCGAAGACTGCATTTGTTACTCGTTATGGCTCCTATGAATACACTGTCATGTCATTTGGCCTAACAAATGCTCCAGCTACGTTCTCCCGCCTGATGAATTATATATTCATGGATTACCTCAACAAGTTCGTCGTGGTTTATCTGGATGATATTCTAGTATATTCGAAGAATAAGGAAGAACATGCCAAACATATTCGCCTTGTTCTGGAAAGGCTTCGAGAACACAAGTTGTATGCCAAGTACTCCAAATGTGAATTCTGGCTTTCTGAAGTGACCTACCTTGGACATGTGATTTCCAAGGACGGTATCACCGTCAACCCGGAGCGTGTTCAGGCTATCCTTGACTGGACTCCTCCGAAGAATGCCAAACAAGTCAGAAGTTTTCTCGGCCTTGCAAGTTATTGCCGTCGATTCATCGAGAACTTTTCCAAGATTGCCAAGCCCCTGACTAATCTGCTCCACAAAGGCGTTAAGTTTGAGTGGACAGACAAATGTCAGGAGAGTTTCCAGACCCTAAAGGACAAGCTTACCTCTGCTCCAGTGCTTGCTCCTCCCGATTCTCGCAAGGACTTTGTGATATATTGTGACGCTTCTCGTCAAGGATTAGGCTGTGTCCTAATGCAAGAACGGAAGGTAATTGCTTATGCCTCGCGACAATTGCGTCCGCATGAAGAAAACTATCCAGTGCATGATCTCGAACTTGCTGCTGTGATATATGCTTTAAAGCAGTGGCGACATTACCTTCTTGGTAATCGGTGTGAGATTTATACCGACCATCAGAGTCTGAAGTACTTGTTCACCCAACCGGATCTTAATCTTCGTCAACAACGATGGTTGGAAACAATCATGGACTATGACTGTGGTATTTCTTATACCCCTGGCAAGGCTAATGTGATGGCTGATGCCTTGAGCCGCAAGTCCTATTGCAACAACCTCATGGTTAAGCAAGCTCAACCCCAACTTTATGAAGAACTGCGCAAGCTGAACCTCTGTATCATTCCGCAGGGTTCTCTTAATAACCTTGTGGTACAGCCAGATCTTGAGAAAGCTGTAAAGATTGCGCAAGCCAAAGATGCCGAAGTAGATCTGATGAAGAAAGAGCTTCACCTCGAGAAGTACAGGGATTTCTCAATTGCTGAAGATGGAACCTTGTATTTCAGAGATAGAATTGTCGTTCCTCGCTTCGAACTTATGACTGACAAAGTCATGAAGGAGGCTCATGATACACCACTGTCCATCCATCCGGGAAGCACCAAGATGTATCGCGATCTTCGTTAAAGGTACTGGTGGTCCAGAATGAAGCAGGATATCGCTAGATATGTTGCTGAATGTGACGTTTGCCGTCGCGTGAAAGCAGAACATCAGAAGCCTGCTGGAATTCTTCAACCACTCCCTATTCCTTTGTGGAAGTGGGATAAAGTGCAAATGGATTTCATTACTGGTCTTCCCAAGTCTCATAAGGGTCACGATGCTATTCTTGTCGTCGTCGACCAACTCTCCAAAGTTGCACATTTTCTGCCTGTCAAGGAGACTATCACCGCTAGCCAGCTAGCAGAATTGTATATCTCCAGAATCGTTTCACTCCATGGTATTCCGAAGGAGATTAGTTCAGACCGTGGCGGTCTTTTCACTTCCAAATTCTGGAAAAGTTTCCAAGAAGCTATGGGAACTCACATTACCTGGAGTTCAGCATATCATCCCCAATCCCAAGGCCAAGTTGAGCGAGTTAATCAAGTGCTTGAAGATATGCTTCGGGCTTGTGTTATATCGTTCGGTAAGAAGTGGGAAGAATCTCTCCCGTTTGCCGAATTCTCTTATAATAACAGCTATCAAGCTAGCTTGAACATGGCCCCCGTCGAAGTGCTTTATGGACGTAAATGTCGAACCCCTCTGAACTGGTCAGAAACTGGGGAACGACCTCTCATTGGACCGGACATTATTCAACACGACGAAGAACAAGTCCGAATTGTTCGAGAAAATCTCAAGGCGGCTCAGGACTGCCAGAAGAGCAACTATGATCGCAAACAATGGGGTTTGATCTATCAACCCGGTGATCAAGCTTATCTTCTTGTCACTCCTATGAAGGGCACCCGTCGTTTCGGAATCAAGGGCAAGCTAGCTCCACGCTACATCGGCCCCTTTCGCATCGTTGCCAGACGTGGACAGGTGGCTTATAAATTGGAGTTGCCACCGCAATTCTCTCATATCCACGATGTCTTCCATGTGTCACAACTTCGTAAATGCTTCAAGGAATCACCTCACCGAGCAGTGGATCATGAGATGCTCAAATTGCAAGATGATCTTTCTTATAAGGAGCACCCGATCCGCATTCTCGATGAAGCTGAACGTCGAACTCGTCAGAAGACAACCAAGTTCCTTAAAGTGCAGTGGTCGAATCACACTGAAGATGAAGCCACTTGGGAACGCGAGGATCATCTTCGGGAAGAATATCCCGACCTCTTTCCTTCTGCCTCCTAAATTCTCGGGACGACAATTTCTTTTAGAGGAGGAGAATTTGTAACACCCCTGTGTAATAGCCACTGTGACACTCTGCTAAGTATGCCAAGTCATCTCCATTTGCAGTGCCTAATCACTTTGGTTAAGTATTCAATTCAAATTCTATTCTGAAAATCAATTCAAATTCAAAGTGCAAAATAAAGTTGTTCAAAAGTTGCTGCAAAAATGTTCATTAATTAGCAAATAATACAGAAGCAATTATGAAAACATCATCAATATTAAATGAGTTAGCTAAATGACTCAAACCACATGAAACAGCACCAAAACAGCACTATTTAATTCATTTATGATAATATCAAATCCAAATAAAATCCTACTTTGCCCAAACCAGTTTTTGGTGAAAGTTAACATAGCACTATAATATTTGGGCCAAGTTTCACATTTTACAAAAGAGCAAAAGTGGACTAACAATTAACAAAACAGAAAAGAATAAAAGAAAACAGAGAAAGAAATAAAAAGAAAAGAAAAGGGCCCGGACTGACTGGGCCTTAGTGCACAGTGGCAGGCCCAGCCAGCCAGCCGGCCCACTTCCCCCTCTTCCTTCTCTCTCCCTCGTGCTGTCGGCTGCGCCGTGGATGGGCGCGGGCGCATTGGTCAGCCGGCGACAGCACGACGGCACCGACGAGGGGTAGGATAAGGGCAAGCCTTATCCCTCCCCCTGGACGCCTCGCCCTCATTCCTCTCTCCTTTCTCCTCGCTTGCGCCGTGCCCCCTTCTTTCCCCATGCACCCGAGCGCCATCGCCGCCGCACGCAGCCACCGCCACGGCGACCGACGTCCTCGTTTCACTCCGACGCGCCAGGAGGCTCCGCCGGGCTCGACCACACCTCCTACACCACCACTTCGAGCTCGGGGAGCCCCACATCACCCAGATCGAGCCGCCCCTCCTCTCCTCGGTCTCCGGCGATCTCCGGCGTCCCCCGCTCCCCTGCTGCTCCTAAGCTGTCGACGGCCACCTTGCGCCTCACCGTGAGCATCTGTCTCTTTCCTCTTTCCCCTGGCTACTCGTTTCCTTCGCCGTAGCTAGCTTGCCGCCTCGCCGCACTCTGTCCACCGCGGGACCTCGCCGTCTGGCCGCCTTGGTCACTTCCGAGGCCTCGCGTTAGCGCCGTTGGATGCGGCGCTTCACGCACGCTCGGATGCGACCGAAAGCGCGCGCGTAAACACACCATAGCCGCGCGGCCATGTTCACCCGCCGCTGCCGCCGCGTAACCTCAACGCCGGCATCGCTCTAGCCATCCCCGTGACCAACCCGTAGCACCATGCGACGCGCAACGTCGCTAGCTTTCGAACGCGGGTAGCCACGCCCGTTTTGGGCCACCGTGGCGAAATCCCGAGCATCTCCGGTGCTCGGCCGCCGCGAGAAGCCTCGCCGGAGCCACTCCGGCGCCGACGCCGACGTGGCTGCCACGTGGGTCACCCTGGCTCACTGACCAGTGGGCCCAGGGGCCCCAGTTGACCGTGCTGACCGGTCAACGGGCTAACGTGGCCGTGCTGAGTCACTGACATACGGGCCCCACTTCGTTTAAACGTTTTTAAATAAACAAAATTGTTAATTAAAACATTAAGTAAATTGTTTAGTCTAATCACTCACTGACTACTGGGGCCCACCCACTAACTAACCTAACTAGTTAAACTAACCCCTCTGTTAGTGCCACTGTCGCTGACATGTGGGTCCCACCGGACCCACAGGTCAGGTTTGACCTGGTCAGCTGACCAACTGACTGCTGACGTCAGCATTGCATCATGCTGATGTCATAATTCCCTTGTCTGTTAAATAAATAAATTTTAGAAAATAGTTTAAATCTTTGAAAATTCATAACTTTTAAACCGTAGCTCAGATTGAAAAACTTAAAACATGAAAGTTTATCAGAACGACGAGACGAATCTGATCGTGTCGTCTGTTTCGATGTCGGAACCCCCGATGTAGGAAAACCCGTAACTTTTAGCCTGATTCCAGTATATGAATAGTGCGTATTCACCGGATAATAAATTCAACTTAAATCCTAAAGAAACTAAAAATGACTTAGACATACTTTAGGCAACCCTGCACTGCATCCTAGGCATGGCATGCCCTGTATTGCATTGTTTGTTGTGAATTTATATGTTTCTTCCCTCTCTTCTCTCTCGGTAGACCCCGACGTCGACGTAGCTCCCGAGACCGACGCAGCTCCGGAGGTCGACTACGCTCCTGACGATCAAACCCTTGCCACAGAGCTTCCAGGCAAGCACCCCCCTTTTGAGCATTCCGATATCGCCCACTCTCTTCTCTCTTATGCTTGCATTAGAAGTTACTGCTGATGCTGTTATCCTATTTCTGCTGCATAGACTGTTTATTGTAACCTGCTATTGATTCCTACCTGCTTATCCTAAACTGTTTAGTATAGGTTGGGTAGAGACCCAGCAGAGACCCCACTTTATCCCGACTGCCCCGCTGTATCATCAGAAGACCCGATCAACGAGATCGAAGACCAGGCCCTAGCACCGCACATCACTTCCCCTTAGTTGATTGACACTACTGGGTTACTATCGAGTGCCGAGGGTGATACCTCGTCAGCACTTCTGATGATAACCTTGTAGGTTAGTTAATCAGACGTGGTCAGCGAGGGTGATTCCTCCTACACCACCCCCGAAAACGACATCGTCGTGCAACTGCTCAAGTGTGGACCTCGAGGGTGATTCCTCCTTCGTTCACCTTGATGTTTACGTCAGGTGGGAAACCAGCGAGGGTGATGCTCGGATTCCTTCTTGATGTGGTAGCCACACGGATGCCTTTACCTTACTGTTGATACTATTTATTCTGGATAAAGGCGGGTCGACCCTGAGGGGTACCCGCACGAGATTATGATGAGAGTGATATGGAGTCGGGTGGACCTGGATGGTGCCCGAGTAATGAATATGAGGCGTGGTCGGGCATTCTTAGCCCTTGCCGCAAGTCCTCGAGACGGGGTGACGGGGTCACATCTTTCGTGAGTCTCTGCTCGTTACCGCACTACCAACACACTAACGGTTTGGATATTTGATCCGAGGGGCCTTTGGCCTGATAGCACTAACCATCACGCGGGCATAGTATGGGCGTTTTGCGTCGTATACTTCAGCCGGAGCTTAATAGACGTCAGCGACTGAGCGGCGCGCGCCGAATTGGACTGGTTAAGCCCGCGCTGTTATTAAGGGGGCTAGGTCTGCTTTCGGCCGCCTGACGCAACGTGCAGGAGTTCCTGGGGCGATGGCCCAATACCCCTGGGGGCATAGGTTAGTCCGGCGTGCTGACCTCTCTGTTAAGTTTTCAGTCGGGTTGCGGCGTATCGTTTGGCCGAGGCCGGGCATGACCCAGAAAAGTGTGTCCGGCCGGAGTTAAGCGAGCGTGGTGGGTAAGTTGGTGCACCCCTGCAGGGAAGAAACAATCTATCGATAGCCTGTCCTACGATAACGGACACTCGGAGTTGTATCCCGATTGGTACAACTAGAACTGGTGACTTGAGATGATAACTGGATAGTATGGCTCTGGGATTGCTTTCTCGCAGGGAGTCGAGGAAGGATCTCTGGGCGAGGTTGAAGACATTAGTACTACTTTACATTATGTTAATCTGTACTCTTCTAATGTTGCAAGACCAATGAAGATGCTAGCCTTCGATAGGACTAGACCTTCCTCTCTATTCTGGCATTTCTGCAGCCCAGTCCACATATACAACCTTCCTTTGAAAATGTTGCATATGTAGTGTAGATCCTTGCTTGCTGAGTACTTCGGATGAGTACTCACGTTTGCTTTACTTTCTTTTTTCCCCATATCCATTTGTCGCAACCAGACGATGGAGCCCCGGAGCCACCTGCCCCCGCCGACGGCTACTACTACTACTATCCTCCCGGCGAGTACTACTACGAGGAGCCGAACGACGACCAGGAGTAGGTTCGGAGGGTCCTAGGCAGGAGGCCTACGCCTTTCGATCGTAGTATTTTATTTTGCCCCGCCTTTCTAAAGGCCTATCTGTTTCTCTGTAATATCTGTACCCAGATATCTGATGCTTCTGCTGACACTTGTATGCCATCGAGCTATGTATTCGAGCCCTCGAGGCCCTGGATTGTAATATAAAGCTTGTATGACTTTATTTATGTTTTAGAGTTGTGTTGTGATATCTTCAAGTGAGTCCTTTGGCTTGATCGTGTGCATTTGCGTGTATGGTTAGTGTACGATTATGCCGGGGTCGTCACAGCCATCAGCTAATTTAATGGTTTGCTTATTTAAATCAGGAGTATAGTCAATAAAATTTCTGTAGGAACCAGCCATATGTCTATGTGACGACCCCGGCTAAATCGTGCACTAACCATACACGCAAATGCGCACGATCAAGCCTAAGGACTCACTTGAAGATATCACAACACAACTCTAAAACATAAATAAAGTCATACAAGCTTTATATTACAAGCCAGGGCCTCGAGGGCTCGAATACATAGCTCGATGGCATACAAGCGTCAGCGGAAGCATCAGATATCTGAGTACAGATATAATACAGAGAGAGAAATAGGCCTTCACAGAGGCGGGGTAAAATAAAATACTACGACCGAAAGGCGTAGGCCTCCTGCCCTGGACCCTCCGATCCTACTCCTGGTCGTCAGTCGGCTCCTCGTAGTAGTAGTACTCGCTAGGCGGGTAGTAGTACTGGTCGTCGGCTGGGGCGTCTGGCTCAGGGGCTCCGTCGTCTGGTGGCATCAATTGGATATGGGGGAAAAAGAAAGTAAAGCAAACGTGAGTACTCATTCGAAGTACTCAGCAAGCAAGGATCTACACTACATATGCAACATTGTCAAAGGAATGGCTGAATATGTGGACTGGGCTGCAGAAATGCCAGAATAGAGGGGGAAAGCCTAGTCCTATCGAAGACTAGCATCTTCAACAATCTTCGACAGTCTTGCAGCAATAGAAGAGAGCAGATGAACATAATGTAAAGTAGTAGTAGTATCATCAACCTCGACCTGAGATCCTCTCTCGACTCCCTGCGAGAAAGCAATCCCAGAGCCGTACTATGCAGTTCTCATCTCATGTTCTAGTTGTACCAATCGGGATACAACTCCGAGTGTCCGTTACCGTAGGACAGGCTATCGATAGAAGTTTCTTCCCTGCAGGGGTGCACCAACTTACCCACCACGCTCGCTTAACTCCGGCCGGACACACTTTTCTGGGTCATGCCCGGCCTCGGCAAAGCAACACGCCGCAACCCGACCTAGGCTTATAAGAGAGGTCAGCACGCCGGACTAAACCTATGCCCCCAGGGGTCTTGGGCCATCGCCCCGGGAACACCTGCACGTTACGGGGCCACCGAGAGCAGACCTAGCAACCCCTTATACAAGCGCGGTTGCGTTCCCAGTCCAACTCGGCGTGCGCCGCTCCTTACTGACGTCAAATAAGCTTCGGCAGATGTATACGACGCAGAACGCCCATACTATGCCCACGTGATGGTTAGTGCTATCGGGCCGGAGGCCCCTCGGATCAAATATCCAAACCGTAGTGGATTAGGAGCGCGCGGAAACGAGCAGAGACTCACGATCGATGTGACCCCGTCGCCCCGTCTCGAGGACTTGCGGCAAGGGCTAAGAATGCCCGGCCACGCCTCGTAGTTATCTCGCGGGCACCATCCAGGTCAACCCGACTCCACATCACTTCGCATTAAGCTCGCGCGGGTACCCCTCAGGGCCGACCCGTCTTTAGTAACATGGTTTAGTGCAAGTCAAATCAACAACAATATCTATGTGTTTGACACCAGGGGAGCCCTGAGGAATCACCCTCGATGGAATCCCACCTGATGTTAAAGTCAAGGTGAACGAAGGAGGAATCACCCTCGAGGTCCACACTTGAGGTGTTGCGCGACGATGTCGTTATCGGGGGTGGTGTAGGAGGAATCACCCTCGCTTACCACGACCGAGTAACTAACCTACAAGGTTAACCTCAGAAGTGCTGACGAGGTATCACCCTCGGCACTCGACGGTAACCCAGTAGTGTCGGCAACTAAGGGGGAAGTGATGTGCGGTGCCAGGGTCTGGTCTTCAATCCCGATGAGCGGGTCTTCTGACATCCAGAGGGGCAGTCAGGATCAAGTGGGGGTCTTTGTCGGGACTCTACCCAGCCTATACTAATCAGTCTAGGATAACCAGCAAGGTAGCAAGGCAGGTTACAATAATCAGGCTATGCAGCAGATATAGGAAAACAGTAGCAGTAGCAGTTCTAATGCAATCATAAGAGAGAAGAGAATAGGCGATATAGGCATGCTCAAAATGGGGGTGCTTGCCTGTTTGCTCGGGGGCAAGGGCAAGGTCGCCTGTGGTGTCGTCGGGGACGTAGTCGTACTCCTGAGCTGCGTCTGCCTCGGGAGCTACGTCAACGTCGGGGTCTAATCGAGAGAGAAGAGGGGGAAGAAACAAGTAAACATAATGCAAACAAATGCAACACGGTGCGTGCTATGCTATGATGCAGTGCAGGGTTGCCTAAATATGCATCTAAGTCATTTTAAATATTTTTAGAATTATTTTGGGATTTATTTACCGAAGTGTGTGCACTATTCATCTGCCGGATACGGGTCCGGAGTTACGAGTTCTTCTACGTAGGGGGTTCCGACAAAGAAATGGACGGCACGATTAGACTCGTCTCGTCGTTCTGAGCAACTTTCATGTTTTAACTTTTTCGATCCGAGCTACGGTTTAAAAGTTATTAATTTTCAAAGTTTATTTGAATTTCTAGAATTTATTTATTTAGCAGAAAATGAATTATGACGTCAGCATGATGACATGCTGACATCAGCAAGTCAACAGCGGCTGACCAGGGTCAAACCTGACATGTGGGACCCACATGTCAGTCTCTGTTAGATTAACAGTGAATTAATTAAACTAACAGGGTTAATTAGGGGTGTGGGCCCCATATGTCAATGGAACATTAGTTAACTAATTAGTTTTTATTTAATTAAATGTTTGATTAGGTTAATTAGCCGCGGGGGCCCACATGTCAGTGATTGGAGTTGCCCAGTCAGCACGTTGACTGGGTCAACCCAGTCAACTGGGGTCCCCAGGGCCCACTGGCAGCCACCCTGAGGTGGGGCCCGGCCTCGCCACGTCGGCGGCGACCGGCGGCTCGACGCCGGTGACCTCCAGACGCGGCGGAGGACACGGCCCGGCGTCTAGTTTCGCCCACGGGCCACCACTTCGCGCGTTCTTGGATGCGTTCGAAAGCTCAGAGAGCGCCGCGTCGAACCGTACTGGTAGCATGGCCGGACTTGGCCGGAGAGGGCGCCGGCGGCGAGCAGAGGCGGGGGCGCGTTCGGTCTCCCGTCGGAGGTGTGGCTAGAGAGCTCGGTTGGTTGCGTGCGTGTGCTCGCCGTGCTCCTGGAAGCACCAGAAGCTCGCTGGTGGGCTCGGGCGAGCACGACGACGGCTGTGGCCACGGTGGCGAAGCGATCCACGGCGGTGAGCTCATGGGCACAGCGCTGAGCTAGCTATGGCGCGCCAGGAGGGCAACGAGGAGAGGCAGGAGGCGGAGAGGCTCACCGAGAGGCGCACGGTGGCCGTTGGAAGCTTAGTAGCGCAGCCCGGCGACCGGAATCGGAGACGCTCGCCGAAGCCAGAGAAGAAGGGGGCGACGGCGTCCAGCGGCTGCAGGGGCTCCGGGCTCCTGCTCGTGGTTGAGGACGAAGTAGCGGAGAGTGGCGGAGCTCGTGGATGTGCTGGCGGAGCTCGGGAACGACGGTGGCCGCGGTTTTGAGCGGAGCGCGGCGGCGATGGCGCTCGGCCGCGATGGATCTGAAGGGGAAGATGGGCGGAGTGAGCGAGGAGGAGAGGGGAAAAGAGCTAGGGTTTGCTGGGGGTGCTCTTATCTACGTCGCGGAGCCGCCGGATGGGCGACAGCGCGGCGCGGCGTCGGCGTGTCGGCGAGGGGGAGCGACAGCGCGCGGGAGGAGAGAGACGACCGCGCTGGGCTGGGCCAGCTGGGCCGTGTCCGGGGCACTGTGCACTAAGGCCCATGCACAGTGCCTTGTTTTTATTTATCTATTTCTGTTTTTCATTTTCTCTTTTATTCTTTACTGTTTGGAAATAGTTAGGGCTCTTATGCACCTTCATAAAATATGGAACTTAGTCCAAATATTACAGTGCCATTTTAGCTCACACCAAAAAGTGGTTTGGACAGATTTGAATTCCATTTGAATTTGTAATGATTTTAAATGGATTTAAATATCATGTTTTGGTGTTGTTTCATCTTGTTAGAGTCACTTATATAACTCCAACTTTATTGATGATGATTTTACAAATGTTCCTGGATTATTTGCCATTTAATGAACATTTTTGCAACAGTGTTTGATCAACTTCATATTTCACTTTTGAATTTGAGTTGATTTTCAAAATGGAGTTGATTTGCTTTGATTAACCTCTATGTTTAAGCACTGCAAATGAGATGACTTGGCATTATTAGCAGCTGATCACAGTGGCAATTACATAGGGGTGTTACAGTCTAGATGCACCTGAATCTAATAACCATGGTGCATCAATGGACTTATCTATCAAGTGTGAGAGTTGTTACCACCAAAATTTGCTAAGGCAGCAGAGGTAGGCGCTTCAACAGTTGGCTTGTCTCCTAGAGAAAGCCCCTTGAATTGACACCACTTCTCCCAATCCTCAGCAGTCATCTCAACACTCATAGTTTGGGTGGTATTTTCAGTGATTACCGACGTGTTTGCTTTACCAGCAGGGCGTGTACCTCGCCCACGGTAGCCTCATCCTTCAAGCCCACGGCCACGGCCTCTTCCACGCCAGTCTTGCCCTCTTCCTCTGCCGCCTCCCATTAACTCAGGGCATGAAAACTTCAAATGTCCTGGCTGACCGCACTCGAAGCATTTCTTCTCAGCTATATTTGATCCCGACCTTTGATAATTTCCACCCTCTGCTGCATAGAGTGCTGATCGCCGCTGCATGATACCTTGCATCACTGACCCGGCTGCCTCTAATTTCAACCTGGTTTCCTCACTAATGATAGCTGATATTGCCTGCTCCACTGTAGGAAGCTTTCCGCTACCATACAGTGCAGCCCTCCTGTTTTCATACTTAGAATGAAGTCCATTCAGGAAGTCCCTCACACGTCTCTTTTCCGTCCACTCGTTAAATTTCTCAATACACTTGCCACACTTCATATCAATTGGATCAGAGTAATCAATCTCACTCCACAATCTCTTCAACTCGGACACATAATCCAGCTAATTTTTTTTAAATAATACATTTTTTTTATTAAATTTCAAAAATATTACGCTAGATGGATTTTTTTCAAAAATAATACACCGTCGGCCCGCTGCAGGCCGATCGGCCCACAGCAGGCCGACTGGGCCCACCACAGGCCGACAGCAGGCGGCCAGGCCAGCCCGCTCGCGGCTGTCGGCGCGGCCGGGACCCTGTCGGCCCGCTGCAGGCCGATCGGCCAGCTGCCGGCCGACAGGTGCTCCAGCGCTGGCTGCTTCCTCCTCTCTCTCTCCTTCTTCTTTCTCCTTTCTCCTTCGTTTCTCCATTCCTCAAGCTACAGCTCTTTTCTTTCTCCTCTTTCTCCGTTCCCGCCATTTAATTTTCCACATTTTTTCTTTGCCGCCAATATTATTTCGCGCCTTTTTTTTGCTGCCAAAATTCTTCCCGCCATTTTCATTGCCGCCAGTATTGTTCCCGCCTATTTTATTTTTCACGTTTTTCTTTGCCACAAATAATTTTTCGCGTCTTTTTTTGCCGCCAATATTGTTCCCGTCATTTAATTTTCCACATTTTTTCTTTGCCGCCAATATTATTTCGTGCCTTTTTTTTTCTGTCAAAATTCTTCCCGCCATTTTCGTTGCCGCCAATATTGTTCCCGTCTTTTTCTTTCCCGCCATTTTCGTTGCCGCCAATATTGTTCCCGCCTTTTTCTTTCCCGTCATTTTCGTTGCCGCCAATATTCTTCTCGCCTTTTTCTTTCCCGCCTTTTTCGTTGCCGCCAATATTGTTCCCGCCTTTTTCTTTCCCGCCATCTTCTCTTCTCAACCTATAAAACCCCCTCCACACTAAGGAGGGTAAGCAGGCCAGCTAAACCTCGTCAAGATGTCCGGTTATCCTTTCGATCGTAGTTCTTTTCACCCCAGTATGTTCGAATGTCTTCTTAGCTTAGCCTTTGATTTCAAGATAGACAATAGGATAGTTCCATGGGACGAACTCCTCAGTAGTGACACCTTACTAAATGAGTTGGCTCACGCATTAAGTAGGTGTGGGTGGCCTGCAAGGACTTTTGAGGAGATACGAAAAGAACTTCTGAGGTTGCAAGGAAGGTGGAAGAAGCAACAACATAAGGGTGAAGTATTCCTAAATGTCGCAGCAGAACATACTTATTTATGGACCCAAGACAGCGAGGATGAAGACGATATTTTCATGCCGAGCACCAAGGGCAAGAGTACCGCATCGTCGAAGGGCAAGAGTGCCGCATCGTCGAAGGGCAAGAGTGCTGCATCGACGGAGGATGACGATGATGCCTTCATGTAGTTTATAAGTTGTATTTTTTAATTCAGATGTACTTGTATCTTAATTGTAGGAGCATTATGTTGTATCTTGCTTGTTCCCGCCATGTACGGAATATTAACGGACCAACTAAAAAAATTCACACACCTACAAATATATTACAAATATTTGCCGGAGCAACTCCAACTACTGACACACCTAAATATTTGACATCCACATATAGTACGGAATATTACCGGAGCAACTTCAAATATTCACACAACTAAATAGTTGACATCTAAATATATTTACGGATACTGCCGGAGCAAATAACTATAATCGCACACCTAATTTTTTTTCAACAATGACAGACAAGTATTAAGCAACAACTTTAAATATCCGCACTACTAAATATTTGACATGTATATATATTACGGAATATTAACGGAGCAACTAAAAAAATTCACACACCTACAAATATATTACAAATATTTGCCGGAACAACTACAAATATTGACAGATTTAAATATTTGACATCTACATATATTACGGATATTACCGGAGCAACTCCAAATACTGACACACCTAAATATTTGACATCCACATATAGTACGGATACTACCGGAGCAAATAACAATAATCGAACACATAATTTATTTCACATCGAAACATATTACCGGAGCAACTACGGAAAATAAAATGTGTGTTGAAATATACCCTTGAAGCGTGCGAGCGAACGACGAACGGCGGCCTTCAATCACCGGAACCGGAGCCGGAAACTCCACCAAACTACCGGAGCTTCACCTCCACCACCTCCACCACACTGCCCCAACTTCACCACCACCACCTCCACGTCCACCGCCGCCACAACCTCCACCAATGTGCTAAAAAAATGCTCCAACAAAATGCTCACCACGACCACCACGAGCTACCCCATCAGTAGATCGAGGTCTCCCTTGGCTCCCCTAACTACGTAGAACCCATTCACGGTGCTCAATCCGCAAAAAACCGCCTCATTTTGGTGTAGAAATTGGAGGCATTTCTTGTAAAAAAGAGGAGAAAGAAAGAACAGAGAGGAGGAGCTGCAGCGCGAGGAGTGGGACAAAGGAAGGAGAAAGGAGAAAGGAGAAGGAGCCAGCCGCCGTGGGGCCCGCACCCTGTCGGCCGGCAGTTGGCCGATCGGCCTGCACCGGGCCGACAGGGTCCCGGCCGCGCCGACAGCCGCGAGCGGGCTGGCCTGGCCGCCTGCTGTCGGCCTGTGGTGGGCCCAGTCGGCCTGCTGTGGGCCGATCGGCCTGCAGCGGGCCGATGGTGTATTATTTTTGAAAAAATTTCATCTAGCGTAATATTTTTGAAATTTAATAAAAAAATGTATTATTTAAAAAAATTAGCCATAATCCACAACTGATTTGTCACCCTGACTCAACCCCTGCAGCTCCTTCTGAATTTTACAAGCAAGCATCTCATTACCGACTCCAGAATATGTACCTTTCAGTAGCCGCCAAATTTCTGACGCCTCCTTAATCCTTTCCACCTGCTTAGCAATTTGAGGTGAGACTGAACTCAGCAGCCATGCTCTCACCAATGCGTTGGTCATCTTCCACTTCTGACCTTCCTTGGAGTTCTCGTCAGCTGGTTTTTCAATTGCCCCATGTATATAGCCCTCTAGGCTTCTTGAGACAAGAATTGTCTCTGCGTGCTCTGCCCAACTTGCTTTCAGACCCATCTAACTTCACCAGGGGCATTTGCAATGGATGAACCTCCTCCTTGACCTCTGCTTCTGGTTTTGAACTCCCTCCTTGCTTGCTCATAGCCTCGAACAACAATCTATATTTCTCATCCATGGCTTGCAACACCGCTGCAAGCTCCCCTGCTGTGACTCCCGATGGAGCGGCATCCTTGTCACCCATCGTTGCAAACCTCTCCTTGGTGTGCTACTCTGACCTGGTCTTCAGCAGCCCAGAAATCCTCTTGCTTCAGGATCAAGCACACTTGTGACCTTTGGTGCTTCTTTCTCTGTTGCAACACAATAGCAGCTCCTGTCTCCTCCTGGACACGAATCTTGCCCAGCAACACCACACAACCACCTCCTGGGAGCACTCTCCTACACCTCTGCTTGTCACCTCCAGCCTGCTTCCACACCTACAGTTTTGCTCGCCTCCAAATCAGTGGCTCTCCACCAACTGCTGCCCCAGCCGTACACAACTCGTGCGCTGGCTCTCTCTGCCGGTGACACCCTTGCCGAGGCTTCCGATTTCGAGCGGCCTGCACAAGGCTACAAGCAGGAGCACCACTCCCAGGTCGCACATCCACCAGCTTCAACTCCAACCCGCTGCACCGCCTCACACCCTGGCCGCAGCTCCTTCTTCTATTCGCTCCAGTCCACCACCAGAAGCACTCCTCTTCTCTCCTCGACCACAGCAAGGAGCGCCACCGTTTCCTTGGTCGCCGGCGGCGGCTACATCACCTGCTCTGACACCATGTTGTTGGATTTTGAAGATTTCTCTTCTCTAGCCAGGAAGCTAAGGGGGGAAGCTAGTGATTTCTGGAAGAACCTCCTTTTCCGATTCATTCCTCTTTGTCCCAGTATATACAATTTACATTTACATTTTAACCCCTCTCACTTTCCTATTTGCAACTAACTCCTCACAACACATTATAAACTGCCAGACCAAAGATCTTTGGGTTCATATGAGTTGTGTTGTCAGTTGATTTTAGCATTGACATCTCGGTCAAGGTTGATGGGATTTGTCCTGCTAGTCTGTTGCTTGACACATCCATATAAAATAGATGACTTAGAGAGGTGATCCAGCCTGGTATTGGTCCAGTGAGACGATTATCAGATAAAATTAACATCTGCAAGTTTGCAGCCCTTGATATCCATACAGGTATTCTCCCGGACAATTCACAACCTTGCATAGTGAGAACCTGAAGATTTTCGAAACCATCAATTGTTTCATCCTGTGAGAGGATCTCTCCCATAAAGTTGTACCCAATAAGCAGCATGGTCAGGTTCTTGCTGCTTTTAAGGATCTGAAGTGCATTTGCGATGTTTGTGAAACTGTTGCTAACAAGTGACAAGGACAGATGCTTCAGATTACCTATTCTCGATGAGAGCTGCCCATGTAAGTTGTTTCCAGGCAGCCGCAGGGCTGTCAGATTGCTGCATGAGTACATACTTTCTGGAACTGTACCGGTGAATTTGTTGGACCAAAGATCTAAAAAATTTAGATTGGGCAGGTTGGAGAAATTGACCTTGGTAAGTTCTCCACTAAAGTGATTGCTCTTGAGGCCAATTGTTAAGAGATTTGTGCAGTTGCTAAGAGCATATGGCAGCTCCCCTGACATGTTGTTGTTGTTCAAATGGAACTCCTCCAGTCTCTTGAGTTGACCTATATAATCTGGAATCTTTCCGCTGAATCTGTTCCCTCCAAGATCAAGGGTTACGAGATTTCTGAGGCTGACTATGTTTGCAGTATCAAGAACTCCATGTAAATCATTGTTTGCCAAAGACAGGTATTCCAAAGAGGTTGCATTGAAGAGTTCATCCGGGAGCGTCCCACTGAGGTTGTTATCCCCGGCTCTGAGCACTCGCAGCTTGGAGCAATCACCGAGTCCTTGGGGGATGTTGCTACTAAATTTGTTGGAACGCAGATCAAGCAGAGTGAAGGATGGTGAGCTGTTACAGAATTGAGGTAATTATGCCTGGCCTTGAGCTCTCTCAGCTTGGAGCAATCACCAAGTCCCGGGGGGATTCTGCCACTGAATTTGTTGAAACACAGATCAAGGACAGTGAGGGCTGGTGAGCTGTTACAGAATTGAGTTGGTATCTGCCCAGTAAAGCTGTTATTGCTGGCGTTGAGTGCGATCAGATTCTCCATTGCTTTCCATGTGGCGGATGGAAACTGTCCTGCAAATAAGTTGCTTGAGATGTTTAATACCTGCAGAGGCCTGGCGGGTGTTGAAGATGGCAGCTCATGTAGTGTTCCGTTGAGCTGGTTAAAGCTGACATCAAGGACGGCGATGCTGCTGGAAGACAGTAATTCCAGCGGCAGACCACCGGACAACAAGTTGCCAGAGAGATCAAGGTACTGCAGCCTGGCGAGCGTGCCAAGGGACTGCGAGATGTGCCCCTCGAGGCCCTTCGAAGGCAGCGAGACGTCGATGACCGTCCCGTCTTGCCTGCAGGTGATCCCTTCCCACTTGCAACAATCCGTGCCATTCCGCCATGACGCGGAGAGGCCGCCGTCTTGGGAGAGCTCGGCAAGGAACCGGAGAAGGGAGTCCTTCTCTTGCTCTGTGCAGGAACTGGTAGGAGAGGGCAAGCACAAGACCATCAACACAAGAGCAAGGCCAAGGGAATGCATCTGCAATACCTTGCTGTATGTTTTGTTGTGCAACTGAAGTTTCTTCTTGGTTTTTAGCATGGGAGCCAAAAGCTTATGATGTCCGTTTAAAAAAAAAACAAAAGCTTATGATGTCCCCTCACTGGATAAAGCAACAATGGAGGTCTAATCGTCAAGGAGGATGAGGATTGGGGGGAAATAAGGAAGCAGATCTTGCTCCCATTTTGTCTATCCCCTGTAGTCGTAGTCGCCACAAAGAAATTTGGGTCAAGAAAATAGGATTTTACACAACTGCCCCCAGCCCACCAGGCAGCTTCCTAGTTCACACTGATGTTTAACTGTTAATCTACTAACAAGTCGCCCAATCTTCCTGAATACCTTCCTTACAAAATAAAATAAAATGATTTGTAGATTGTGTAGTCATCGTTGACTTGGTCCTTGCCTGAATTTTTAAAACATGCCATAGTTTGACTTGACCTGACATCACTTTGCTTGCCTGCTTCACCAAACAAATCTAACCACTTCACTAGCACTTGACCAGAAAAAAAATTACCTCTTGACACATGGCGACTCTGCTAGAGTGCAGGCGGCCTCGTCTGATGGATGTGTTTGCCGCTCCACTGGCGCACTGTATTGTGGACCATGGGACTGTGACTCTTTGTGGTTAAGACTTAAGAGTAAGTAAATGTGTAGCGTGTGAGCTGAGCTCTGGCAGTGGTAGGCTGGTGCATCACTTGGCTCTGATGATGCTCGGCACAGAACCATGTATAAATTTATAGTTGGTACTCAGTTGAACAGTTTTAGCTTTTCGACGATGATGTGCTGATGCTTGTACTAGGTGTGGATGCATCGCATCAGTATTGTTTTTCAGATGCTGCAGTCAGTCGGATTTACCCCAAGGGAGAATGATGCATCATTGATCATTAGTACATGTGGTCAATGATTTTCCTCATCCCACCGAGAACAAAACAAACAGCTAATTGCCGGTGCTTTACATAATCAAGACTTTCAGAAACGGCAAAGTTGGCATTGCATCCTTTTTGTTATAGTTAGTGTGTAGTATGTACGACTGATCTCTTCACACTTGCAGCAATCCGGGTCATCCTGCCATGATGCTGTGAGGCCACTGCCATGTGAGAGCCCTACTGAGAACTGCAGAAGGGCTCTCATGCTCCCCGCAGGAACTGGTCGGAGACGCCAAGGAGATGAGCAACACAAGAACAAGGCTAACTGAAGGTATGCATAATTTTCTTGTTGCATGTCTTGTATGAAAACTGGAGTGACCGCATGGTTTCTGATGAAACTAAACTAGCATGGAATCAAAAAAGGTGTCTCTTCACTCCTGCTATATGTTTTTGCCCCCTTTTGCAGTTGTAGTCACCACAAAGAAGATTGGGTCAAGGATTCTGTTTCCTACTGTTTTTTATTGTACTGCCTCCGTTCCTAAATATGTCTTTTTAGAGATTCCAATAAGGGACTACATACGGAGCAAAATGAGTGAATCTACACTCTAAAATATGTCTATATACATCCGTATGTAGTTTGTATTGAAATCTCTAAAAAGACTTGTATTGAGAAACGGAGGGAGTACCTTCTAGGCGCCTCCACATGTGCCTTATCATGGACTTTGGACTGGGATATCATTTGTAGTTACCATTGGAAGTGTGTTAGGACTGACATATAGTAGTGGCAGACTCTGGCAGGCTGACTGGCCACTTGTGTGATGCTTATGTGGACTGGTCTGTCGAACAGAATCCGGTTGTGATCCGTGGATTGAAGGTTTAGTCGAATAGTTTTGGAGTATCTTGTTTTGATGATCTTTACTGTATTATAATAGCTGCACTTCAATTCCTTTGTAGTCTCTGCGACTGTATGAGTATTTGTCATCAATCAGTGTAGATGTGCGTGTTTGCATTTTACCCAGATATATTATCATTATTTTCATTAAACCACATGTTTAACCAGTATTTTCACTCTGCAACAGATAATTCGAATGCAGTTTCCCCCAGCTGTACTGTTCTAGCTCGAGCCCAGGTTGTCAGCGTAGCCAGTGGGTCCACGACAACGCGGACGGCCAAGTGATCGAGAAAGGTGTGGCATGGGTATGCCCAGCTGGCAGTGGCGGTGCCAGGATCAGAAGTCTGTGATGTCAAATACATGTGTTTTCACTCAATTTATAAAAAAAAATACATGATTTCTACTTGTGTACAAAGGATTTGCCAAAAACCTGTGTGGTCAATTGACCACACTCCTCTCAACGTGGCTTCGCCACTGCCAGCTGGTGCTCGAGCGTCCTGAGCATGGGTGACTAACAGGACGTCGCCGGTAAATGATTGTGATAAGAGTGGAATCAGGATACTTGCTTGCCATTTTAGCTGAACAATCAGTGGTAAGAACTATATTTCTTGGGGGTGTTGCAGTTTCTGTTCTAATTTTCAGATAGTACCATTTTCATGCTCTTCAGTAGTATAGCAAAGGGTAAAAATGCTTGCACAAAGGAGCTTCATATATAACATAGAAAGGCTGGTTTATTTGGTTGGCTCTGATGTTCGTTGTGCCTTTGATAGTGTTGGAAGTCTTTTCTGTCCCACTCGAAGCTACTCCCTCTGTAAAGAAATATAAGAGCGTTTAGATCACTAGGGAGGGAGTAATATACTGGCCATGTGGACAACACATTGGTGAGACAACTCATCCAAGTAAACAGGACCAATTAATTAACTCTACTATCTTCTTATCAGAAAATGATCAAACAGAAGGGCACTTTCATAACAGTGAACGGAATTTTTCTTCCAAAACTCAACAGAAGAATGGAAGTTGAAGCTTCGGTGAGTACATCTGTAGAGAAAAGAGGCTGTATTCGTAGATGAGAATCATCTCTTCTCGCTGAATATGAAATCTCATAAAGTCCTTTTCTCTTTGATTGCAAGTAGCCTAATTACGTTTCTATGTTGAAGATTTGCAATCGTTTCGATCTCAGCAGTGAATTCTGCTGAACCTTGAGTTGATGACGCTACAAATCTTTTGACCGCAATCTCAATCCCGCTTGGTAGTTTTCCCTGAAACCTCAATATCAATTTCAAAGAATATATCAACTTTTTTGGGTGGACACAGAAAGACAAATGTATCTAAGCCTTCTTTTCACTAAGCATAGCAGATCCATAGACTCTTCTTTCTGAAGGGATCTCAAGACTCTGTTATATTTACGATATAGGGAAATGAAACTGAAGAAAAAGTACCTTGTAAACACAACCAAAAGCACCACATCCAACCACATTATTCAATTTGAAATTTTCTGTAAACTCTACAACCTTAGAAAGATTAAACAGCAACAATCCTGAACGCCTTTCAGCACAGAATTACAGGTATGTCCTTGTCCATAGGAAGTCATTTTTTTCAAAACCTTACAAGAAGCCGTTTAATCTTGCTTTCTCATGATCCATAGAAAATATTGCTTCTGTCATTAATTATGAAGTATAGTACAGATCAAAGGTATTGTCAAATAAAAAGTATGTGTATTGCTAGTTTGTAAATAAAATCGTCAATAAGTACACCCTCTGTTTCTAACTATAAGACATCTCGTTGGTTCAGTTTAAAATGCCAAAACATCTTATATTTAGGAACGAAGGTAGTAATATTTTGTTTAACATATAGTGATAGCTTACCTGCAAAAAAAAAGAGATAAGTCTATATTACAACCTCAAACTATCACCCAAGTCACAACCTCGAACTACGAAACCGTCTAATTTACAACCCTGAACTTTCAAAACCGGACAAAAAACAACCCTCGAGTGGTTTTTGACTGGTTTTGACCAGTCAACCACCTAGTCAGCGCCAAGTCATTTTGGGTCAAATTTTGGCCAAAACAAAGTTCCTAGAAAAATTGAAAAAATTCTCGAAAATCCACACAACCATTATATTCAATCTGGGAAAGTCTCAACAAGTTTTGCCAAGTATAAAAAATAGAGCAAAAATTCAAATTCAGAGCCTTTTTGTTTCAAATTTTGGCAAAAAAAAGTTTTGAGAAAAAAATTAAAAAGTTCTCAAAAATCCACACAGCCCTTAGATTCAATCTGTGAAAGCTTCTAGAAGTTTTGTCCAATGGATAAAAAATAGAAGAAAATTTCAGATTTAGGAGATGATGACGTGGCGTACAACTTGGCGCTGACTACGCTGTTGACCGGTCAAAACCAGTCAAAAACCAACACAGGTTGTTTTTTGTCCGGTTTTGAAAGTTGAGGGTTGTATATTAGACGGTTTCGTAGTTCAGGATTATGTTTTAGACTTCGGTGGTAGTTCAAGGTTGTAATATGGACTTATCTCCAAAAAAACATATAGTGATAGCTGCATCTGTATTTCGCTGATACCACATAAGAGTATAGTCAATGGCTCACTGCAAACAGAAAGACACTCATGGGGTCCATGTGAAGAAATAGAATAAACCACATCTACAGTATTGAGGCGAAGGTTGACATTATCAATTTTGGTCAGTTTGTAGGGAAGTACCGATTCCTATCAAAACCCATAGCTTTGAAACTCAATTTAAAACTAACCAGTCTAATGCAAAGGCGTAGTCATGAACAAGCGCAAACTTCATTTACAATAATAATAATTAATAAAAGAAACATGTGTTCCCTGCATAACCAAAAGAAGTCCACCCATGACTCGCAACTGGGGCCTGATCTTTTTTTTGTCTCGGTTGTAAGTTCACCCCCGACTCGCAACCCGGGCCTATTCTTTTCTGTCCCAGTTGCAAGTCCATCTTCGACTCGCAACTCCGGCTTGACCTTTTTTGTCCTAGTTGCAAGTCCACCATCAGCTTGCAACTAGGATCAGATCTTTTTTTGTCCCAGTTGCAAGTCCATCCTCGACTCGCAATTGAGGCCTGACCATTTTTTCTTCCAGTTGCAAGTCCATGCTCGACTCGTAACTAGGGCACCTACCTTTTTTTGTCCTAGTTGCAATCTCACCCTCGACTCGTAAGTGGGAGCCGTTTTTCTTCCTCCCAGTTGCAAGTTCACCCTCAACCCGCGACTGAGGGATCCGACATTTTTTGGTCTCAGTTGCAAGTCAACCATCGACTCGCAACTTGGTCTAACCCTTTTTTTATACCGGTTGCATGTCAACCATCGACATGCAACTGTGACCTTTTGTGACGACCCCGGCTTAATCGTGCACTAATAATACACGCAAATGCGCACGATCAAGCCTAAGGACTCACTTGAAGATATCACAACACAACTCTAAAACATAAAATAAAGTCATACAAGCTTAATATTACAAGCCAGGGCCTCGAGGGCTCGAATACAAGCTCGATGGCATACAAGCGTCAGCGGAAGCATTAGATATCTGGGTACAGATATATTACATAGAGAGAATTAGGCCTTCACAGAGGCGGGGTAAAATAAAATACTACGATCGAAAGGCGTAGGCCTCCTGCCCTGGACCCTCCGATCCTACTCCTGGTCGTCGAACGGCTCCTCGTAGTAGTAGTACTCGCCAGGCGGATAGTAGTACTGGTCGTCGGCTGGGGCTTCTGGCTCAGGGGCTCCGTCGTCTGGTGGCATCAAATGGAAAATGGGGGAAAAAGAAAATAAAGCAAACGTGAGTACTCATCCGAAGTACTCAGCAAGCAAGGATCTACACTACATATGCATCATTGTCAAAGGAACGGCTGTATATGTGGACTGGGCTGCAGAAATGCCAGAGTAGAGGGGGAAAGCCTAGTCCTATCGAAGACTAGCATCTTCAACAATCTTCGACAGTCTTGCAGCATCAGGAGAGAGCAGATGAACATAATGTAAAGTAGTAGTAGTAATATCATCAACCTCGACCTGAGATCCTTTCTCGACTCCCTGCGAGAAAGCAATCCCAGAGCCGTACTATCCAATTCTCATCACATGTTCTAGTTGTACCGATCGGGATACAACTCCGAGTGTCCGTTACCGTAGGACAGGCTATCGATAGAAGTTTCTTCCCTGCAGGGGTGCACCAACTTACCCACCACGCTCACTTAACTCTGGCCGGACACACTTTTCTGGGTCATGCCCGGCCTCGGCTAAGCAACACGTCGCAACCCGACCTAGGCTTATAAGAGAGGTCAGCACGCCGGACTAAACCTATGCCCCCAGGGGTCTTGGGCCATCGCCCCGGGAACTCCTGCACGTTACGGGGCCACCGAGAGCAGACCTAGCAACCCCTTATACAAGCGCGGTTGCGTTACCAGTCCAACTCGGCGTGCGCCGCTCCTTACTGACGTCAAACAAGCTTCGGCTGATGTGTACGACGCAGAACGCCCATACTATGCCCACGTGATGGTTAGTGCTATCGGGCCAGAGGCCCCTCGGATCAAATATCCAAACCGTAGTGGATTAGGAGCGCGCGGAAACGAGCAGAGACTCACGATCGATGTGACCCCGTCGCCCCGTCTCGAGGACTTGCGGCAAGGGCTAAGAATGCCCGGCCACGCCTCGTAGTTATCTCGCGGGCACCATCCAGGTCAACCCGACTCCACATCACTTCGCGTTAAGCTCGCGCGGGTACCCCTCAGGGCCGACCCGTCTTTAGTATCATAGTTTAGTGCAAGTCATAATATCCAAGGTAACTGTGTGTCTGACACCGAAAGGGAACCCTGAGGAATCACCCTCGATGGAATTCCCGCTCGATGTTATCATCAAGGTGAACGAAGGAGGAATCACCCTCGAGGTCCACCTTGAGGAGTTGCGCGACGACGTCGTTATCGGGGGTGGTGTAGAAGGAATCACCCTCGCTTACCACGACCGAGTAACTAACCTACAAGGTTAACATCAGAAGTGCTGACGAGGTATCACCCTCGGCACTCGATGATAACCCAGCAGTGTCGGCAACTAAGGGGAAGTGATGTGCGGTGCCATGGTCTAGTCTTCAATCCCGATGATCGGGTCTTCTGATGTCCAGCAGGGCAGTCGGGATCAAGTGGGGGTCTCGGTCGTGTCTCTACCCACCTTATACTAAGCAGTCTAGGATTACCGGTAAGGTAACAAAGCAGGGTACAATAATCAGGCTATGCAGCAGATATAGGAAAACAGTAGCAGTAGCAGTTCTAATGCAAGCATAAGAGAGAAGAGAATAGGCGATATAGGCATGCTCAAAATGGGGGTGCTTGCCTGTTTGCTCGGGGGCAAGGGCAAGGTCTTCAGTAGTATCGTCGGGGACGTAGTCGTACTCCTGTGCGGCGTCTGCCTCGGGAGCTACGTCAACGTCGGGGGCTACCGAGAGAGAAGAGGGGGAAGAAACAGGTAAACATAATGCAAACAAATGCAACACGGTGCGTGTGATGCTATGATGCAGTGCAGGGTTGCCTATTTATGCATCTAAGTCATTTTAGTTATTTTTAGAATTATTCTGGGATTTAATATCCGACGTATGTGCACTATTCATCTGCCGGATTCGGGTCCGGAGTTACGAGTTCTTCTACGTAGGAGGTTCCGATGGAGAAACAGACGGCACGATCAGACTCGTCTCGTCGTTCTGAGCAACTTTCATGTTTTAACTTTTTCGATCCGAGCTACGGTTTAAAAGTTATTAATTTTTTAAAGATTATGTGAATTTCTGGAATTAATTTTTTATTTACAGAAAATGAATTATGACGTCAGCATGACGTGCTGCTGACGTCAGCAAGTCAACAGTCGGCTGACTAAGTCAAATATGACATGTGGGTCCAGTGGGACCCACATGTCAGCCTCTGTCTAGGCTAATCAGTGGATTAATTTAATTACCAGGGTTAATTAGGGGGTGGACCCCACATGTCGGTGAGACATTAGGTTAATCTAATTAGTTTCTATTTAATTAAATCTTTAATTAGGTTAATTAGTCGCGGGGCCCACCTGTCAGTGGCATTGCGCCGCCACGTCAGCGCGTTGACCACGGTCAGCGTGGTCAGCGTGGCCCGTGGGACCCACTGGCAGTGACCCAGGGGTGTCCCACATGGCGGCCACGTCGGCGGCCGGCGCCGGAGTTGCGCCGGCGACCAAAATCGCGGCGGTGCGGCTCGGACGCCCGTCGGGTTTCGCCCACAGGCCACCAAAACGGCCGGGGCTGGTCGCGTTCGAACGAGGGAAAGGCGCCGCGTCGATCTAAAGCATGAGCGCGAGCTAAAACGGCCAGAAACGAGCGCTAGGTCGTCGCCGGCGGACGCCGGAATCGGGCATCGGTGGATTTAGGGCTACAACGCTCGGGGAGGCGCGCTAGTGATCGCGTTGGACTCGCACGAGCTCCAGGAGCTCGATGCTGGGTCCGGACGAGCACGACGGCGTCTGTGGCCGCGGCGGCGAAGTGCACAGCGGCGAGCAGAGCTCGGCAACGACGGCAGCTGGCTATAAGGCGCTAGGGGACCAACGAGGAGCAGCAGGGAGAGGAGAGGCTCACCGTGCGGCACCCACGTAGGCCCTCGATAGTTTTGTAGCAGCAGAAGGCCGGCGTCGGAGGCGAAGAAGACGACGGCGACCGTAGTTGAGGACGAAGGGGATCCGGTGGTTCCGTGCTCCCCAGCTCCAGCTGAGGCCTCCAGTAGATGAGGAAGACGACGGCGGAGCTGGCCGGCACGGTGGACGAGCACGGGGTCGCCGGTGGCCACGGCAAATGGCGAAGTGCGGCGACGACGGCGCTCGGTGGCCGGATCTGGGAGGGAGCGAGGGGCGGAACGAGCGAGGGAGGAGAGGGGAAAGTGGCGAGGAGAGCCAGGGGATACGCCGGGCCTCGACCTTATCCTCTCGGGTGGCTGCGGCGTCGGTGGCCGTCGGCGTGTCGCCGCCCGGCTGGCGCTGGCGCGCGCGGCCAGGGGCGCGCCGACACGCATGAGGAGGGAGGTGAGGTGGGCCGCTGTTGGACTGGGCCGCACACTGTGCACTTAGGCCCAGCCAACAGTAGCGTTTTATTTTTTTCTTATTTCTCTTCTCCCTTTTCTTTTATCCCTTTTTCTGTTTCAAAATGATTAGGCCACTTGTGCTCTTTTGAAAAATGTGAATGTTGGCCCAAATATTGCAATGCAATATCATCTCTCATCAAAAAGTGGTTTGGGCAGATTTGGAGTTCATTTGAATCTGTAATGATTTTAAATGAATTAATATTGCTGTTTTGGGTGCTGTTTCATCTTGTTTGAGTCACTTGCCCAACTCCAAATATTTTGATTTTGATTTTAGAAATGTTCCTGAATTATTTGTCATTTAATGAACATTTTCCCAACAGTGTTTGATCAACTTTATAATTCACCTTTGAATTTGAGTTGATTTTCAGATGTGGATTTGAATTGGATTATTAACCCATATGACATGGCACTGCAAATGATCATGACTTGGCAGTTTTAACAGAGTGTCACAGAGTTTATTACACGGGGGTGTTACACCTTTGATCTTTATTTTGTAGTTGCAAGTCAACCATCGACTCACAACTAGGCCCGACCATTTTTAACCAGTTGTAAATTCACCATTGACATGTAACGACACCCTTGATTAATTTTTTTTCCGAGTTGCAAGTCCATCCTTGACTCGCAACTGACCAAGATTTTTGACACAATTGCAAGTCCACCATCGACTAACTACTCGGCTCAACCTTTTTTCCATCCGAGTTGCAAATCCACAACCGACTTACAACTGGGCCGCCGATTTTTTTGTCCTGGTTGCAAGTCCACCATTAACATGCAATTGGGTTATTTGATTATTTTCCTTTTTTCTTTTTTAGAAAGTCACAAATTTTGAAAAATGTACAATGTCTTTTAAGAAACTTGTTCATCTAAAACAAATCAGAATTTCAATAATTGTTCACATTTTCTAAATAATGTTTGAAATTAAAACATTCATAAAGACTAAACAAGGTAAAAATGTTCGCATTTTTTTAAAGAAAATTGGAATCAAAATTTTGTTCAAAATTCAAAATATGTTAGGAAAATTCAAAATTTGTTCTTTCTTCAAAAAATGTTCACAATTTCCAGAAAATATTCGAATTTTAATATTTGTTCCCTTTTCCTGAAATTTTTTTGAAGCTTCATAATTTAAAATTTTAAATCAAATTTTTTAAGCGCCTCCACACAAGCTGGCCTTGTCCTAGTGCGCTACGATCCCGGCCGTTCGTTCGTACGTGCAAAGCTAGCCTCTAACCAAGCACACAAGTAAACACCTTGATTTACGGTAGCGTGCATGCCTAGTTTCTTTTTTGTTTGAGCGGCCACGGCCAAACTTTTTTAAGCGTGTAGCTGTACGTGAATCGTGGTAGCTTTTTTGTGTATATACTGTTAAAAATATAAAGAAAACAAATGAAGGGAGCTCCAAACAGATGATGAAGTCAACTTAGATGTGAGATATTATCTCACATCTAGATGTAACATAGTCGTACCAAATCTTTTACACATGCATGCGTTGTGAGAGAGAGAGAGAGAGAGAGGGGGGGGGGGGGGGGGGGGCGCTCGTTTCAGCCAATGAACGCGCGCACGATTATGTATTTGCGGAGAATAATTTATCCTCCACTAACGCCGATCGGGGATCGGCTAGGTGTCGGTTAGAGAGTAAAAATTCGATTTTACTTCTCTAACCGGTTATAAGGGATCGTTTAGAAATGCCTAATATGTTTTGTTAGTGTGCATAAAAGTAAAATGGTCGGATCGAATGAGAAATTGAAAAAAAAAGCTGCCGAATTGGACGTTGGTACTTGGCGAATTGGTAAACGGTTGCCATCAGCCTGTAGCTTTTCCTCTCCTGTAAGCGAAAATACACCCGACCTTGCTAGTGAATTCGAAATGCCACCATCCCAAACCTTGCGATGCGAGTGAATTCGAAATGCCACCATATTGCATGTCCTCGATTCCTCACGCCCATAACAGGTAGGTGCAGCCGCGTACGTAGCGCGTGCGTGCATGCCTCTTCCGTCCTCAGCGATGGCGGAGCAACACGCCGGCGGCCAGCAGGACCAGCAAGTAGCGGCCGTGAGGCGAGCACGGCACAAGGCCGTCCCCATTCTTCCGATCGCCATGTTCATCGTCGCCTCGTGTGGTGGGGGCGCGGTTGCGGGAGACGAAGCGAGGAATGAATCGGGTCGGGTGGGGTTTCCTCTCGCTTCGAGGCAATTTTTTTGTTCTGTTTTGTTTTTTTAGCCTGAGATGAGATGAAATTTTTGCTGCTACTTCTCATTGGTGGACGATGACTTCCTACGGATTTACGACCCTTTATAGCTAATCGCAGCCATCCACAGAAAAGAGTGATGTGGGAGGAAGACGGGAGAAGAAGGAATCAGGTGAGTTTTCTCTTGGATCGAGATGAAAGTTTTGTCCTTTTCTAACATGAGATGAAAATTTTGCGGCCTGACTCATTGGTTGACGGTGGCCTCCGACAAATGGACATTGGTTTCTTGCTAATCACCACCATTCATCTCCATCGGATGGAAGAGAGTGGGATGGTCACGTCTCTCTTCGTTTTTATTCCAACTCATCAACCCGGAGTTGACCTAAATATTGAGAGTGTAAAACAGGACGCGTAGCGTGTTCTGATGTGTGCATGTTGACACCCAAATCAATTGAAGGATCTAGTTGATGTTGGCGGCCCTGAACTCTGGGTGCAGGAGTCGGCCGATCTCCTCGTCGTTGGTGTCCAACGGTCGTCCGGTGTCGTTCCTGACGCGCCGCACGGCCGTGGTGCTGAGCGACTCGTGCTGGAACCCATAGCAGCCGAGTATCTGGTCATCGACGAACTGAGCGCGTGTTCCATGCCCTGACGGCACGCAACGGCATCATAGGTCGCGCCTGGCTCCCCGCACGACTTGCACCCGACAAAGTGCGTCACCAGTGGCCACCGGTGGTCGCCGAGCCTTGGCCGCCACCTGCTCCGCATCTCCTCGTAGCGGCCCACGATCTCCTCCCAGAACCCGCGCAGGTGGTAGGAGCTCTCCAGGAACACCTTGTCCCCCCACCTGCCACGCTCCGTCACCAGCAGGTTCACCAGCGCCGACTGGTCGTCGGCCTCCTAGGCCGTTTGGTTGGACAGCGCCGCCGCGAATATCTTCCCGTACCCGTCACGCACCGGGCCACGCGGCCCCATTGTAACATCCCCAGTGTCATGCTACAGTGCTCACACTAATAGTGCCATGCCATCAAGTTTAACTAAGCCAAATTGCCACTTGATAAAAATCAAAATCAATTTTAATTTAAAATAAAGTCAAATAAATTATTTCTTCAAACAGTAAAAAAATGTTCGTAATATTTCAAATAATCCACTGATAGTTTTCATGAAGAAACCTCACTTGAGATTTTTTTTAAAATGCCCCTAACTAATTTTAGAATGTACCAACAACATTTAAAGTGGTCCAATTAAATGCAAACACAAATATAAACTTTTCCAGTTGGCCTCAAACTTCTTAACCAACCTCAGAATATTCCAAAGGATTTATGTACCAAGTTTTATATTTAGCAAAAATCGTTTGGACACTCAATTAATTAGAAAACAGTAGCTAAAACTAAAACAGAAAAGAAAAGAATGAAAAAAATGCACTGTGCACTTACCAGGCCCAACACACATAGTGCCAGGCCTAGCCCACCGACACCTTCCTCTTCCCCTGTTCACCGCGGGCGAGGTGGATGCTGCGCGCGCGTCGTGGCCAGGATGGCCACGCTGCGGCCATCCAGCGATGTCCCGACGTCCTACTAGGTCACTCCGACCCCCCTCGACCCCGTGGAAACCATAGGTCCCCCGCTCTCCCTTCTCCTCGCTTCCCCTCCTCGATCCGTACACACCCGAGACCACCCCCGCCATGGCCGTCGTCGTTTGCACGCTCCCCGTCACCCCCAGAGCTTCTGGCCATGTCCATTGGCTTCGCCGTTGTCCAGGACCACGGGCTCGAGCTGGGCGCCTCCGCTTCATCCGGATCAAGCTCGCCCCCTCCTTCGGTCTTTGCCGTTCGCCGCGCCGATTAGCCGCCATCGTTGCACGCCCGGCTTCCCCCAGCAGCTCCTCGTCCTCACGGTGAGCGCACACTCCTTCTCCCTCCTTCTCAAGCTCGATTTCGAGCTCGCACGCGTGTTTGCGTCGTTCCCGTAGCTCCACCGCCGCCGCGTCTGGTCACTGCCCTGACCATAGCCCGTGGCTGATACGTCCATTTTGCATCATGTTTTCATACTGTTATTTATAATGTTTTTATGCATAATAATGTTTTTTGGAGTATTTCTAATGCCTTTTCTCTCATAATATGCAAGGTTTGCACAAAAAGGGAGAATCCCGGCAGCTGGAATTCTGGACCTGAAAAAGCTACGTCAGAATTACCTATTCTGCACATCTCCAAATGAGCTGAAAATTTATGGAGAATTGTTTTGCAATATATGAAGAATATTGGAGTAAATAACTGCCAGAGGGGGCCCACCAGGTGGGCACAACCCACCTGGGCAAGCCAAGGAGCCCAGACGTGCCCCGGTGGGTTGTGCCCTCCTCGGCCCATCTCCGGTGCCCCTCTTCTAGTATATAAGTCATTTTGACCTAGAAAAAAAATAAGGAGAGGACTTTCGGGACGAAGCGCCGCCGTCTCGAAGCGGAACTTGGGTAGGAGCACTTTTGCCCTCCGGCGGAGCGATTCCGCCGGGGGAACTTTCCTCCCAGAGGGGGAAATCATCGTCATCGTCATCACCAACAACTCTCCCATCTTTGGGAGGGCTATCTCCATCAACATCTTCAACAACACCATCTCCTCTCAAACCCTAGTTCATCTCTTGCGTTCAATCTTTGTACCGGAACCTTAGATTGGTGCTTGTGGGTGACTAGTAGTGTTGATTACATCTTGTAGCTGATTACTATATGGTTTATTTGGTGGAAGATTATATGTTCAGATCTATTATGCTATTTAATACCCCTCTGATCTTGAGCATGATTATTAATTGTGAGTAGTTACTTTTGTTCTTGAGGTCACGGGAGAAATCACGTTGCAAGTAATCATGTGAACTTGATATGTGTTCGATATTTTGATGATATGTATGTTGTGATTCCCTTAGTGGTGTCATGTGAACGTCGACTACATGGCACTTCACCATATTTGGGCCTAAGGGAATGCATTGTGGAGTAGTTATTAGATGATGGGTTGCTAGAGTGACAGAAGCTTAAACCCTAGTTTATGCACTACTTCGTAAGGAATCGATTTGGATCCAAAAGTTTAATGCTATTGTTAGATTTTATCTTAATACTTTTCTCGTAGTTGCGGATGCTTGCGAGGGGGTTAATCATAAGTAGGAGGTTTGTTCAAGTAAGAACATCACCTAAGCACCGGTGCACCCACATATCAAATTATCAAAGTAGCGAACACGAATCAAACCAACATGATGAAAGTGATGTGATGAAATTCCCATGTACCCTCAAGAACGCTTTGCTTATTATAAGAGATAGTTTTGGCCTGTCCTTTGCAACAAAAGGATTGGGCTACCTTGTTGCCTTTATTTACCATTACCGTTACTTGCTCGTTACAAATTATCTTGCTATCAAACTACCTGTTACCGACTATTTCAGTGCTTGCAGAAAATACCTTGCTGAAAACCACTTGTCATTTCCTTCTGCTCCTCGTTGGGTTCGACACTCTTACTTATCCAAAGGACTAAGATTGATCCCCTATACTTGTGGGTCATCAAGACTCTTTTCTGGCACCGTTGCCGGGGAGTGAAGCGCTCTTGGTAAGTGGAAATTGGTAAGGAAAAATTATTACTACGTGCTGAAATTTATTGTTACTTGTTACTATGGAGAATCATCCTTTGAGGGGTTTGTTCGGGGTATCTTCACCTCGACCGGAACCACAATTAGTTGCCCCTCAACCTACTGCACCTACTGAAAATATTGGTTATGAAATTCCTTCGGGTATGATAGAACAACTGCTAGCTAATCCTTATGCAGGAGATGGAACAGAACATCCTGATATGCACTTGATATATGTGGATGAAATTTGTGAATTATTTAAGCTTGCAGGTTTGCCCGGAGATGAAGCTAAGAAGAAGGTTTTCCCTTTATATTTGAAGGGAAAAGCATTGGCATGGTATAGGCTATGCGATGATATTGGATCTTGGAACTGGAATCGATTGAAATTGGAATTTCACCAAAAAAATTATCCTATGCATCTAGTTCATCGTGATCGGAATTATATATATATAATTTTTGGCCTCGTGAAGGAGAAAGTATCGCTCTAGCTTGGCGGAGGCTTAAGTCAATGTTATATTCATGCCCCAATCATGAGGTCTTGAGAGAAATTATCATTCAGAATTTTTATGCTCGGCTTTCTCGTGATGATCAATCCATGCTCGATACTTCTTGTAATGGTTCTTTTATGAAGAAGACTATTGAATTCAGATGGGATCTTTTAGAAAGAATTAAACGCAACTCTAAAGATTGGGAACTCGACGAAGGTAAAGAGTCAGGTATTAAGTTTTAATTTGATTGTGTTAAATCTTTTATGAATACCGATGCTTTTCAGAAATTTAGCACTAAATATGGACTTGACTCTGAGATAGTAGTCTCTTTCTGTGAATCATTTGCTACTCATGTTGATCTCCCTAAGGAGAAGTGGTTCAAATATCACCCACCTATTAAAGAAGAAACTAAAAAACTGGTCATAGCTAAAGATGAAACTATTATTTACAATGTTGACCCAGTTGTTCCTACTGCTTATATTAAAAAACCACCTTTCCCTATTAGGATAAAGGAACATGCTAAGGTTTTAACTGTGGTTCGCAAAAGTAATATTAGAGCACCTAAACCTGCTGAACAAATTAAAGTAGAACCTAGCACCACTGCAGGATGGTGCTAACGCGACACTACAATCAGAGACCCTTCGACGAAACTGTGTGCGATGCAATAATCGCAAACGGTGATGTAAAAAAACCGTCAAAAAAGATGCAAAACATTTGCGATGGCGGATACATCAAACACGCTTTGGATTTTAGTTGCATGAGTGATGTGGGGCATACGGTTCAGTACAATGAACTGTTTGTGATGAGGCAGAACAACATAAACGGGCAGCCAGATGAAGGTGTGTGCGATATACGGCATACAGTTCACTCGGATAAACTGTTTGTGATGAGGCGAAACAACAGAAACGGGCAGCCAGATGAAGGTGTGTGCGATATACGGCATACAGTTCACTCGGATGAACTGTTTGTGATTAGGCAACAACAAAAAATGGATAGCCAGATCAAGGTGTGTGCGATAGAGGGAAAACAGTTCACTCGGATGAACTGTTTGCGTTGAGCCAAGAGAACAGAAACAGTTCAATTTAACAAGATGTGTGTGATACGCGGCAAACATGTCTGTAATCGGAAATGTGTGCGAAGACCGATAATAACACAGACGATTGCTGCTAATAAGACATGTGTGTTGTGCGATGGATTGCATACAGAATATATATATATATATATATATATATATATATATATATATATATATATATATATATATATATATATACACACACACTTATAAGAACATGATTGCATAACCAAATTAAACATCCAATTACATAGGTGGCTACTACACACATGACATTTGCACACACCAAAGTAAACTATTACATGCATAATTACTCAGGTGGCTACTACACATATGACATTTTCACACACCAAAGTAAACTATATATTACATGCATAATTAACTAGGATAAACGATCATCTGATCATCATCTACTTCTTGTGACGCTTGCCGCTACTGCTCTGCTTGTGGCTCGATCCGGCCTCTTCAATTTCGGTAACGAGGCACTTCCTCATGTCAACGATCCGCATGTGCATCTCGTAGCATGTGTACACGCTCTTGGCCGCGAACCTGAGGTGAGGTTCATCCAGTTGCCGCGTCCAGGCCCCGTGCTAGGATACGGGATTTGTTCTCTTGGCATCCTGCTTCATCTTTTCGTAGTAGGGGTCGATGATGGCCGAGGCGAGTTCAACCAGGGAGTCCTTCTTCGTGCTGCCCCAGACCCTGTAGTGGTCATGGATTTCACCAAGGTTCTTGTAGGCCAAGCCCGTAACCATGAGCGCCTTTACATCGTTGCAGGTTCCACCATAGCGAACTTGTAGTCGGTGCTGTTGACAAACCTGGGGAAACAGTCGCAAGGCTCTGTGGCCATGCAGTAGTGGAAGATGAGGACATGATGGCGCACACACAACTGGGCGGCGGCAACCTTTTGATCTTTGCCGGGATGACCGCCGGTGTACTGGAGGTCGATGCCGACCACCTTATACTTGACTCGAGCAAGCAACTGCTCCACAGTGTTGATGTAGTCCTCCACCACGGCCGGGTCGATGGTGTACATCATTGAGAGATCCGTCTCCCTCGCATGGGTCTCCACTTTATGCTCGCCGAACTCCATTGGAGCGCCTCTAGATATCCTCTCTGTATGTGTCATCGTGGGTGTGCTTGTTGTGTTGTGGGGCGAGATCGAAAGGTTGAAGAGACTAAGGTTATAAACTTATAATGGCCGCGGGAATTAATGAGGAAGCCGGACGGCCTGGAATATCCGCACCCCCGGATGGCAGTTCTAATTTGCAGCGCGTAACTCCATCGTGCCGCACGTAACTGCATCGTGACGACGCGCGCGGCGCAACCGCATGCATATGGGGCCCCCAGCGTGATTGTGCGCAGGCCCCAACTACTGGCAAAGCGCGCGCGCAGGGATGCGAGCAGAGCGCTCCGCAGTCGCCTCAACGGCGAGCAACCATATATATGCATATAGCAGTTGAACACGCAAGGAAAAGCTGTCCACAAGCCGAGCGCACTGACAGACGCGAGCAGAGCGCGCCGCGGCGCCTAACGGCGAGCAGAGCTTGCCGAGGGACTCGAGCAGAGGCCAGCACAGTGATACGTGGCAAATAAGACGAATTGTGCGAGCGATGTCAGAGACATCAAGCACGAATCATATTAGAGTTGCGTGTGCGATACGTGGCATACAGTTGATCCATCCGAACTGTTTGTGATGGAATAAGCCGTGTGTTGTGGGCAAACGCTTGCTGGTATACAACCATCTGGGATTGATGAATTCATCACCGACGGGTTCCCTAGCGTGATCCGTGTGTGATGTGATATGCTCTGTCTACAGAACATCAACATATATACTTATAATAACAATATTGCATAACCAAATTAAGCATACAATTACATAAGTGACTACACACATAACATTTCCACACACCAAAGTAAGCAATTACATGCATACTAAACTAGAAGAAACGAGCATCTAATCATCTACATCTTGTTGCGACGACGCTTGCCATTGCTCCGCTTCCGGCTGGATCTCTGGTCGTGAATGGTTAATAAAATCTAAGTCTATTGCATATTAAGGTCAAAATAGTACTACCAATATACGAGTCTCATACGATGCCATTTCAGCGATTGTACCACAAAAGCCCGAAATATTACAAGGTTCAAATTCCAGAGTTACATGGCTCAAATTCGAAGATTACAAGGTTCAAACTGATATTAGAAATGAAATTCAGCTCATTCAGCTGCAAACACCCGTGCTGATCAGCTCAACATGGATATAAGAGAGGTTCAAACTAAAAATACAAATCGTAAGGCTGGTATCGAAACCTCGTCACTTCTGCAAAGGGATCAGCCGCTGACATGTCATGTATGGGGTTGACACAATGACTTCCGATTACTCTGTCATATGCAGTTCCAATACGAAATTTAGCTTTTTTTGGAGCCTTTTCCATTCTGCAGTAGCTGTCGGCGCTGATCAACAAACCATTCATTTTTTTGATATAAATGCACGTCCAACCTCATTACCTTCAGCACCCTTACTCTGAGAACAAAGAACCTGGCGAATATAATCTTCGGTAAGGTCCCTCGGTAGGAGCTCAAAGTAATTTTTGAGAGATGCAGATCTAGGCATTCGATGTGATTGTCGTTATATTGTATCACATTATCCACCACCGGGCCTATTATTATCTGCAAAAGAAGAGAACGTGTTAGTGCCTACATGCAGTTTTGAACACTACTATAGGCCTATTTGGTTTGCAGGATTTGTAAAATGCACCAACGTACCATCTTCTATCTGACATGATTAACATGGGCATTTGATTACAATCTAGAAAAATGTAGCCTTCTTCACAAGAGGTTGGAGTGGATGAAAAATTCCCTAAGAAAACTAGTACAGATGAATCCAAAGGAGAAATGCTTTTGGATTGTAACCATATGAATCAAGCAACCAATATGGGGTGGGGGGATGTATGTCCTGAAATCCTCCAAAATTCCTTCAGAAATCGTAGTACATTGTCACTGTAAACTTAGGAAAAGGTGCCAAAAATTGAACTCCCTTATGGTTAACATTTAACAGGAAAGGAACATGACCTCGATATACAGCTTCATCAGGCACGGGAAGCATCTCAGGAAACTGACAACTTCGTGCAGGTTGGGGCCGATAGATTCTAGTGCCAAGACCTTCACTGTGCGCAGAATCTGGGTCAAGCTTTTCTGGATGACAGACGAACATACATCTTCAAAATTAGAAATAATGTTGATATCAAGAAGGAGAGGTAGAAGGCGACTGTTGTACCTGAATGGGTGTGGATCCAATAACAAGTTCGGAGTATTTGACAGACGAGTAGCCCACCACTGTCAATTTCGGCGCAGAAATGACATTGATTCTTGTTGGACCTTGTTGATCAACTACAAGTAGTCTCTCAGGTGAAGGTGTGTCCTCAATGACCATATTGTGGTCCACCTTTTGTGATCTCTTGTTACAGCACCAGCAACACACATAAATAGTCCAGAGAGTCATGGAGGTGATGTGGAAGCTACTCGACCAATTCATCGCTTGAAGACGAAGGAACTCGAATGCAGTACAGCCACGGAGCAGGCGCTCCATATCATCCTTTGGGATGCAGACGGCGACGAGCTCGAGGTGCTTCAGTCGTGGTAGAAAAAGAGCGGGCGCGTCATTAGGGGGGGGGAATGGCAGTTCATGAACTTGGCAAGGCGCAGCGTGGGCGCGAAGCGGAGCGCGGACGTTGGCAGCGAGCGCATATGCCCATCATTAAAACTGAGCTCCTCGAGCTGATCTAGGGCGGGGGATCGGTACCACTCGTCAAGCTTGGCTCGGTCCTTGCCGTTGGAATGGAATTTGCCTGTGATAAGGCCTCTGATTGGGCCATGGCGACTGCCGAGGATCTAGGAGAACGCATCCAAGCTTTTGCGATAGCCATGGCAGAGCTCGTGGGCGTCGAGGAGGTCGAGAGGGGTGGAGAGCCATAGGGGGCGCCACCGCCGGGAAAGGACGGTTGTCCTCGCCCCATATTTGTTTGGGAGGAGGGATATGATGACTGTCAACATATCATCAGGGAGGCTACTGATGAAGTCTAGGCCTGCTGGAGTCGCTTGCGGTTCTTTCTCGACCCGCCTCCGCTTGTTGGCAGCCTCGTTCTCCACCTCGTCGGTGGCGACGGAAACCTCTGTCTCCATATTCACACCGTGCTCCGGTGCTTCAGCAGCCCCGGCGTCGCCACTCCCTTCGATGGGGCGCTTTGGCGAGATCCTCATACACTGACGGCTTTGAGGACTGAGAGCAGCGTCGAGGATGCGGGCGGAGAGAGAGGATTGTGTGTGTGGCGAGGATGGGGGTGCGGCCGCTCAGGTGCGCCATTAATACGGACCAGTGGGAGCGAGGCGGGCGGCGGTCAAAGCCTGTGTCGCTTCCCGGTGAGCCTGCGCGGCGGACTTCTGGCATTCCTATACCATCATTTCACACAGCTACTCACACGCCTCCCAGTGACAATGCGCAGCAAAAATGCCTCCCGTCAATTCACACACCTGCACGCACGCCTCCCGGTCTACCTGCACGGCGGACTGCTCGCATGTGTCTCGTCAACTCACGCCCACTCGCATGCCACACGGGGCGCGTGGCACGTATATTTTTTTTTGATGATTCATTATGCCGCTTTACTGCTTAACCGAAGCATGGCACGGTCTAACGCACACAGTTTGAATAAATATTCCGTATGAGATATTGGTTGCCAGTTATTAACAATCTCCCGTTTGTAAGTAGATTATATCAAAACTTGTCTCAAATTTGACAAAAAAATACAATATCACAGTCTACTGGTGTCCATATATGACACCACGATAAGTTTCATGAATTTCAACTAAGTTTTGGATTTACTGAATTTTAAAAATCAATATTCTCAATGTTTTGAAATTTCTTTCACGGGGAAACATGCACCGAGGGACACACATATGGTTTTGCAATCCATTTTGGTGCACATGTAGCTCAAATTTGATTTTTGCACATTAAATCCCTAGGAAATCAATCAATGTATAAAACGGGTCGAATGATCTCTGTTTTTTTTTCAAACTTTAACAAAATCCCACACTACCTTTGGTCCATGTTCACTGCAGAAAATGTTTGACATGCCTCAAGTGGAGGTGGTGGTGCGGGATGTGTGTCTGTGTGTGTGTGTGAGGGGGGGGGGGGTTCCCATGAGTACACTACTAGTCGCGAGCCTCCGTGACGTGGGATTATTGATCATTTTGTGAGTCATGTATATATGCCACATCAAAGTCGTGAATTGGTTGCTTTAACATTACACAACCCTTTCATACATACATGTTCGGGCCACATGCATGCATTGGTGGTCCTCTCGGACACTCCCTCATGCGGTTAGCAGCGACGTGCCCATTCGTTAGCCCGCAAAGGTTTTTAGTTTCTACCGACAACGAGAGGCATCGGACCGAAGGTGGATTCATCTTGGCATGTGTGTTACGGTGTGGATCATGGTGAGATTCCATATCAAAGTTCGGGGCACGTGCTAACACATGAGTCCCTCCCACCGGCTCGAAGTGAGGGGGCTAGCTACTACGCATCGTGAACCTCTGTGTAGTGCGTTTCCGGTTTGCGAAGCATGTGTCACGTCAAAGTTGTGCATTGGGTATTCAAACATCACACAACACAGGACAACATGCACACGGTGGTTGTCCTATGACACTCGCTCGCGTGTGACTCTATGTGGGCCCGCGAGGTCTTTGTTGATCAATTGAACGTACAACAAGAGAGAGGTTAATTTGACCAACAAGGATGGTTCTTTTTTTGTTTGTGTTACGTATATGCAAGGCAGGAGTATGTAGTACATGTCAAAGAGGGGGCAACATGTATACTCTCTCTCTCTATATATATATATATATATGTGTGTGTGTGTGTGTGTGTGTGTGTGTGTCATAACTTCGCTCCATGTGGGGACTTTCCGGTTCCCGAGGCAGGTGCCACATCAAAGTTGTGCATTGGTATTCAAACATCACGCAATACCATGCAGGCGGTGGTTGTCCTATAGGAATTCACTCGCGTGCGACGCTTCCATCTGTGGACCTGCGAGGTCATCCTCCATCACTTTGACCCAACGAGAGAGAGAGGCACATTTTACGAACAAGGAGGATTAATTCTTTTAGGGCCGTGTTAGGGTAGGAGTATATATATAGTACGCGTCGAAGGGGAGATGGGACCAACATATACTAGGTGTCACACATGAACCTCACTATGTGTGGGGACTTTGCGGTTTTTAAGGCAAATGCCACATCAAAGGTTGTGCATTAGGTATTCAAAACATCACAACCACACACCTCTCCATATATATGTTTTGGCACACATGCAAGAGATGGTGGTTGTCCTGTGGCACTAACTCACGTGGATATCGGTGATGCTTCCATCTCTCGGCCCGCTTGGTCCATCACTTTCACTGACAACGAGAGAGGTTAATTATTTTGACTTAGGAGGGGATTAATTTTTTGTTTGTCTTGCGATATAGATCATGATGTGAGATTACATATATAATAGCGCATGTGTACACATGAATCCATCCCGCTGGATCGAAGGGGGGGGGGGGGCGAGCACACGACACGTCATGAACCTCTTGCTTTGTGTGGGGACCTGTGCGATTTTGAACGCATGCACCACATCAATGTTGTGCATTAGGTATTCAACACATATGCATGCATCACGCAGCTCCATAAATATGTTTGGGACACATGCATGCAATGGTTATCTTTGCACACTCTCACTCGCTTGGTTATGGGCGGCAAGCCTATATATATTTGTGGGCCCACGTGGACGTCCATCATTTCGGCCGACGACGAGAAAGGTTACCAGGGTGGATTCTTCTTCTTTGGTTCATGTTACCGTATAGTAGGTCGATCATTCTAGGCCTAATTAAGTTTGAGCGCATGCATGCTACGCATCGTGAACCCTTGATCAGTGTGGGGATTTTATGGTTCCAAAGCATGGTGCCACATCAAATTTGTTCATTGCGTATTCAAACACCACACACACCACTTCCATATACATAATTGGGCCACATGCACAGAGTGGGTTTTGTCTTCAGATAGTACTCCCTCACGAGTTTATCGGCGACAAGCTAGCCCATTTTGCGGGGCCGTGTGGACGTCCATCACTTTGACCAACAACAAGCGAGAGAGGTTGTACGATCAAGTTGGATTCTATTTGGTCTGTGTTACAGTACGTCTTGGTGAGATGCCCTCCCCCCGACACGTGTGTGTGTGTGGAGGGGGGGGCTACTTCGCACTACCCGCAACCTCCGTGGGGTCGGGGAAGTCCGGTTATTTTGTGAGGCACACGTGCTACATCAAAGTTGTGAATGGTAGTTAAATATCACACAACACCCTTTTCATACATATAGTATAGGGCCACCCGCAGGTGGTTCGTATGTGGTCTCACCCATCTCCCGCCACAAACACAAATTTGTGGGTCAGCACACGGTCCACCTTTGTCCGGAAGTGAAAGGAGGAAGTTTGACCATATATATGATGGACTCCTATAGGTTTTGTGTTACGGTAGGGTGAGATTTCAAACCTAACTATCTGGGGGCATGCATTCGTATCTAGGATTCCCTTACCTCCGACACGAAGTGGGGTTTGTAGGGGGAGGCTGACTAGCAATACTGTGCGCTTTGTGCGACAGGTGCCACATCAAAGTTGTGCATTGGGTATTCGAACATCAAACCACCCTTTTCATACATATATTTGGTCCACATGCAAGTGTGTTCATTTTCTGACCCTTTCCCGCGTTATTGTTTTTGCCAAATTTATAAACAGCACACGAGTTGGATGCAGAAACAGTATGCGATTAGGTACGCAACAGACACGGTTCGGTTAGACTACCCGTGTGCCACGCCCGTGCCCCTGCAGTCACTCACATCAGCACAGTAGATTGGGCTCCACGAGGCTTGCCTCCCGCTCTCGAAAATATCTACTGCCTCATAATCTCGAAAATATCTACCCGTGTAGAGGATTTTTCTGTTTGATAGCACACGATTCGTATGTGTGGACCGTGTGCAATGTCTGTTACTCCCGCTCTGCTTCAATAAGTTGATCCAAATTTTCAGTAGCCCCAGATTTTTTTTTGAACTGGAGCCCCGGCATTTTACTCCCGCCTGCATTCCTCGCAATCTCAAAAATATCTGCTCGGCTGGAGTGGTTTTCTGTTTGATAGCACACGATTATTATGTTTTAACCGTGTGTGATGTTCGTTTCTCCCGCCCCGCTCTGCTTTGATCCCTTGATCCAAATTTTCGGTAGCCCGGCCATTTTACTCCCGCCTAATAAAATTTTCAGTACCCGCGGCATTTCCTCAAACACCACCTTGGACCCCCTCCACACACACACCCCAAATCCTTCGCTCACCCCAAATCCCCCACTCACACACATACACACCACCCCTCCCTCGCTCGAAACCTAGCTAGGTCACCGCCGCCGCCGCGCCGCCTCCATCGTCAACCTCTGTCGGTCTGCCTGTGCAATTTAACCACCGATATACATACCCTCGCCGCCCTGAGTTTCTTAGAAGATGCCTGCGAAACGCCTCCTTTCCCACAGACCCCCATCCCCACCCCCTTCCCCACTCCAGAGCATTGCAGCCTAAGCCCGGCTACGCTTCCCTGGGAGCTCGAGGAGCGAATGGCCCAAAAGAGCTTTACTGCGGCCTCTTCGCCCGACGTTGGCGAGGTGGCCGCCGAGGAAGCTGACGACGATGACTGGACCTGGATGGAGCCTTTCAATCAGCGGGCTAAAGTATTCTGGCCTGTCACGGTCGCCGGCTACGACATCGAGGTCGTCGACACCGACGGCTTGACGCGGGCTATGTCACAGGTTAAGTTGCCCACCCCCAACCCTTCGGGTTAGATAGCCGTCGATCTAATCGATGGCCCTGCCGCTGATCTCCTGCGGCTCGTTATGAATAATTTTCCATCCTTCATCACCATAGAGCCCCTTTTGTCATTTCTGAAGGACACGTTCTGCAATGCTGGCTTGGGATCCTCAGCTGGTAAGTCAAACCTCATCGACGGCAACCACGAGGAGGAGCCAATCTGTGACAAGTGAGGAAACCCATGATCTGTTTTCTCGAACCCCTTTTGTAGTGAGAACCTGTCAAGTATTTATTGCTATATTTGGTTGTTTGCATTATGTCTTGTTTATTTCTATTATTTTTGGTTGTTCGATTGTTTGTAGTTAGCATATGTCCAGTTTCAATTGCCATCTTTGGTTGTTCATACTATGCCTTGTTTATTTCAGCTATTAACAGCATGATGTTCTATATGTGCTAGTATTAACTGTGCAGTTCAATTTCATCAATACCAGTTTTAACAATAGCTATATGCACTGGTACAGCGAGGTGCTATACAAACGGTTTTTAACCCCTTTCCGCGACGGCGTTTCGAACCATCGCCAAGTGAGTGACTGCAATAGGGGGTCCTTCCCACACGACCCAGAAACCGTCAGGGATATGCCCTCCTGGCACACACGCTCGGCAAAATGAGGCCGTGTGTGACCGGCGAGCGATCAAATACGGTTATACATACAGTTGTGCTAAAAAAATACAATTATACAGGCCAAATCATTTCCGGTCGTAAGTACATCCCACACAGTCAGTCCCCGCTAAACGTTTCCGTTCGTATGTACATTCCACACAGCCAATCCAAGGAATACGTTTCCGTTAGTATGTACATCCCACACAGTTAATCCAAGAAGTACGTTTCCGTTCGTATATACATCCCACACAGTCACTCCAAGGAAAATGTTTCCGTTCGTAGGTACATCACACACAATTTTCCCCATTAAATCGTTTGTGATAGCGTTGCCATTGCACACGATATTAACAATTTTATCATTTGCGTTATTGAATGCATCACACACGGTGCGTAGAAGAAACTGTGTGGCAAAGGCTGTCCATCACACACACTTTTTATGTGGTAAACATTTGCGCAAGGTGGCCTAACACAAACATTTTTCAAGAGGATGTCGTGTGTGATTGTTCATTGATCCAACACGGTTTATTCCTAGAAGCTGTGTGCGTTGCCTGAGGTCATCGTCCACGGTGTTTTCTCAATAACCGTTTGCAATAGAAAAACCCAATTAGCAGGCTAATTGGCCATTAGCAAGCTAATTGCCCTATTATTAATAATCCATTTATTATTCTAATTGGCATTTCATATTAAGCACACAATACATTTCATTTCCATATTAAGGAAGCATGATTTCATAATTGAAATACATCAGAGTACAACATCATATAGCTTCAGCACTCAGCTACCCCATTACACAACTGCACCAGCACCAAGTTTCACATGCAACATCTATAACCTTTCAAAATTAGCATCATAGACGGTACATAGACAGATGCATCTCATCTGGAAAACTGCTGAAGCGGAAAGCGAATATTGAGCCTTCATTGATGTTGAAGGTCTTGCAACTTTAGGCCAGTGCCTGTGGATGATTGACCATCCATCCTTCGTCCTCTTAGGAACACTTCAATATTGAACCGTGGGTGTTATATGAAAACCTTCCTCGCCTCCTGACCATACAGGTGGTTTGAGAGGTAATCATCAGTGAACTGCTTTGAAAAGGCCTGAAAACAAGGATGTGCATAAATATCTTCTCTATATTGGAAATGGGGCAAAGGAATAAAAAAGGCAAGGTATAATAGTTAGTACCATCTTGTAGTGAACTGATGTCTTCTTCATTGTGCAGACAAAGATCTTGTTGTTTTTTGTCGCTAATTTTTTTATCCTAACAATCTTTCTGAGTTTCTTGACTTGACTGATATTCATGGACAACTCATTTCCCCATATGCATAAAGGATCGAACAGTGGGTCAAAACCTCTGACAGCAGGACCTACATGTGCAAGACCAAATTGTTAAAAACCTAAATATTAGAATGGTTCCTGCAATTGCACAATAATGTGCTATTAGACAAAGGACCATGCATGTGCAAACCTCAATTGTAAACCTCAGTGCTTCCCATTGTTTCCCTGCAACACATATAAGGTAGTTAGTCATCAGGTTAAGTGAGGGTTCGCATGCTATCAGTAAAATATGTTGATGAAAAATAAGCACATTGCAGATTCATCAGATTAATTCAAGCCACATGGAAAACCCATTTATCCAAACCAAGCATAATTAAGAACTAGGAAATATAGCAGTTGTATATGTTTCTCATGTATTAAGTGCAGCCAAATTCGATTTATTCCTCACATGCACAACAATACAAAATTCTACCCACGACAATTGGACATCGCATTGCAGAATTGAACCAAGCAGTTAACTAAACACCACAACAAATGAACCAAACATTAACTGGGCACCACATTGCACAATATAACATACTCCTAATAGAAGATCAGACAGTTAATCAAACCAAGCATGCTTAACAACTTGAAAATATAGCAATTGTATTTGTTTCTCATGTATTTAGTACAGCCAAATTCGATTTATTTCTCACATGGTATACAATAACAGAATGCATTCACAACAATTGAACATCGCATTGCAGAATTGAACCAAACAATTAACTAAACACCACAACAAATGAACTAAATGTTAACGAAGCACCACATTGCACAATGTATAACATACTAGAAGATCAGACTATTAACCAAACCAAGCATGCTTGACAACCTGGAAATATAGCAATTGTATTTGTTTCTCATGTATTTTGTAAAGATAAATTTGATTTGTTTCTCACATGGAAGACAATACAAAATTGCAGCCTAAAGAATTGAACATCACATTTGCAGAATTGAACCGAACAGTTAACTGAAGATGACAACTAATTAATGAAACAGTTAATAAGTGAGCACCACATTGCACGACATATAGAACATATACACTAGAGCAACAGATTGCATGGTAAAAGTAGATAGCACAATTCACTAGAATTTGTTAAGGAAAGGTAGGAGCAGCATATGCAACGGGTAAACCGAGCATGCTTAACCGGCGTAGCTAGCAAACTGAACATGGGTCCTTATAGTGAGCTAATAAGACAAGCTACTCCTCATTGTCGGAGATATCGATGATGATTGGCTCCTTGGACATGGAAGAGGGCGAGGCCTCCACATCGTGGGTGCCCTTGTCGGAGTAGTGAGTTGCCTGAGCCGCTCCGGGCACCAACCTGCTGGCTCTCGAGTTGAGGTAAGCACGTGCACGCTGAGAAAACACCTTGTAGTCTTCGTCGAAGGCACCGAGGGTGGCCTTGAGAAAATGCCATGAACTGTCATTTAAAGCAGCCAACCGCGTTGCGGCGTCGGCGCGCGAGGCGTCAACGGTGGCCTCGACGGTGAGGTGCTCCTCCAAGATCTGGGGGTCGGCACGAATGACAGCCATAGCGACCTCATCCACGCGTGCGGCCGCGATTTGCTTCTCCGCTGCCAAATGCTCCTTGAGCTCCTGGCTATACTGCGTGCACCATGGCTTAGGGCGGCGCTTATTCGGGGGAAGGGGTCGGTGATTTGGGTGGAAGGTGTCGCGCCGATGGTCGGGGCATGTGGGATGTGGAAGGGGGAGGAGGATGGGGGTCAGGTGTGGATTACCTGCCTGGATCGACGAGGCCGAGCAGCGTGAAGGAGCGTCGCCGGTGAGGAGGCGGCGTTGCAAGCAAGGAGTGAAGGTTTCAACTTGGAAAGGAAGGCGGAAACAGGGGAAATGTGGCTTTTGGTATGGGGGAGGGGGCGGGGAGGTAGATATTTCCGCGGAAGCCGAAATTTTTGAATCGGTGCAGCGAAAAAACTGGCGCGCAAAGTGTCATTAGACACGGTCCCTTATTCAACACTGTGTACGTTATGTGAACATCACAAATGATCCATATAGCTTAACCCGTGTGTGATGAGTTTGAACGTGCAAATTTTGGTTCGAATTTCCCTGGTTACAGTGGTCATCCACATCATTGCATAATTTGGGTACACAAAGGAGACTACAGCACACCCACACTTCTTAATCGAGCAAGTTCAGCAATTAAACATAGCTACCTGACCTAAACATTACTCTAACAAATTAAAGACCGACGCTCTTAATTAAACAAAACAAAAAGTACTATTATGGCTGGTGCTCGTCGATCTCTGCCGCCTCCTCCATGTCCAGCTCGCGCCCGACGGTCTCATGGGGAAGGGGCTCCATGGCATCCATCACACCATACTCGGCAAGCATCTCACCATCCGCGTTCGCCATCTCTTTGGAAAAGGCCGCCACGAGCTGGGCGTGGGCGGCCACGATCTAGGCTTGGACGGGCTCCGTCATGGCAAGGTATGCGGCGGAGGAACGGACGGCTGCTCGAACGCTCTCGGCGATTGCCAACTCTTCGGCCGTGGGTTGCCGACCATTGTCGGAGAAGCTTCGTTCGATTTGTGCGGTGACCGCCACGAGCTGGGCGTGGGCGGCCTCGACATGGTTGTTGGCGGCCTCCATCAGGGCTAAGGCCGCCCCTACGAAACGGACAGCTGCTGTGCCGCTCTCGCCAATTGCTATCCCCGAGGCAGATGTTGTTGCCACCACCTGAGAAGCAACAGTGGCCATTTGGGCCGCTTTGGCCACCCGGTCGCAGATTACGGCCGCGCTCATGCACCTTGTTAGCATGCGCATGGCAGTTGCGGCCGCGCTATTGCCGGAGTGGGCCACCGAAATTGCCCTCACGACGCGGGTCCATGTCCCCATCTTTCACCGGCGACGATTGAACAGTGAAATGATATTTGGGGAGCGAGCTTGTGTGCTTGACACGCCGGCTGTGGACTGTAGCCGACGCACCTTCTCGCGTAAGCCATAGGCGTACTATACTCCGACGGTGCTCCAAGATATTTTGTACTGCATCTCACATGGTGGGTGATAATAAACTGTCTGCGATCTACTTGATTTTTCATCTTGATTTGAATTACATAATGGGGTCACATCGGCAATGGAGGGTGTTTGAATTGCTAGAACTTTTATCTGCAGTGAACACGCAACTATAGGTGTGCATAAAAAAATTAGAATTATTCAGGGTTCGTTTGGACATTTTTATACATTAACTTGGTTTTCTTGCCATTTCAGGTGCACAATTCAAAATTAAACTACATGCACATGCTCCGGTGCACCAACATGGGTTGTAAAATCATATATGTGTCCATGGGTTTATGCTTATGTCCCATGCAAGAAATGGGGATGAATTTCGAACACCACGGCGCCGTGGCTCTCCGGCAAACATTGAGGTACTTGCTTTTGTAATTCTAGTAAATCCAAAACCCGTCTGAAATTCATGAACCTTGGCATGCTATCATGGAATGGCATCAACATGCTGGGGTAAAAAATATTGTCCTATTTGGGGCAGGTTATGGTATAAGCTTCTCACAAGAAGCCTCATGGTTTCGTTAGGGAAACGTGTCACCTTTGTGGACAAAACGATATTCGTTGCCTCTTCTTGCTTTCAATTTTTTCCTGGTGTCAACATAGAACAACAGGAGTGTCGTGTTAAATTTTGGAATTTTTCGGGGATCGTTTGGACATTTTTATACGTTAACTGAGTTTTCTAGGCATTTATGTGCATAATTCAAAATTGAACTACATGCACATGCTCTAGTGCATAAAAACGGGTTGAAAAATCAAATGTGTGTCCTTGGTTGTAAGCTTAGGTCACATGCAAGAAATGAGAATGAATGTCAAACACCTTGACACTGTCGCTCGGCCGCTAACATTGAGATACATGGTTTTAAAATTCTAGTAAATCGAAAACTCATCTGAAATTCATGAAACTTGACATGATATCATGGAACGGCATTGAAATGCCGTGGTAAAAATATTGTCCCATTTGGGGCAGATTTGGGTATAAGCTTCTCGTAAACCAGAGCTTCTCTCACAACAAGCCTGATGGTTTCGGTAGGGAACATGCCACCTTGGGGGACGAAACGATATCTGTTGCCTCTTCTTACTTTCAAATTTTTTCTCGTGTCAACATAGAACAACAGGAGTGTTGTGTCAATTTTTGGGATTTTTCGGGGTTCGCTTGGACATTTTTATACATTAACTGAGTTTTCTATGCATTTATGTGCATAATTCAAATTTGAACTACATGCACATGCTCCAGTGCATACAAATGGGTTCAAAATTGAAATGTGTGTCCTTAGTTGCATGCTTAAGTCCCATGCAAGAAATGAGAATGAATGTCAAACACCTTGCCACCGTCGCTCGGCCACTAACATTGAGATTCATGGTTTTTAAATTCTAGTAAATTAAAAATGCGTCTGAAATTTATGAAACTTGACATGCTAGAATGGAACGGCATCAATATGCTGTGGTAAAAATATTGTCCCATTTGGGGCAGGTTGGGGTATAAGCTTCTCACAAAACAGAGCTTCTCACAACAAGCCTCATGGTTACGGTAGGGAACGTTTCACCTTTATGGACGAAATGATATCCGTTGCCTCTTCTTGATTTCAATTTTTTTTCTAGTGTCAACATAGAACAACATGAGTGTTGTGTTAATTTTAGGAATTTTTTGGGGCTCGTTTGGACATTTTTATACATTAACTGAGTTTTCTATGCATTTATGTGCATAATTCAAATTTGAACTACAGGCACATGCTCCAGTGCATGTAAATTGGTTGAAAAATCAAATTTGTGTCCTTGGTTGCATGCTTAGGTCCCATGCAAGAAATGGGAATGAATGTCAAACACCTTGCCACCGTCGCTCGGCCGCAAACATTGAGATACATGGTTTTTAAATTCTAGTAAATCCAAAACTCGTCTGAAGTTCATGAAACTTGACATGCTATCATGGAGCGGCATCAACATGCTGTGGTAAATTTTTTGTCCCATTTGGGGCAGGTTTGGGTATAAGCTTCTCGCAAACCAGAGCTTCTCACAACAAGCCTGATGGTTTCGGTAGGGAACGGGCCACCTTTGGGGACGAAACGATATTCGTTGCCTCTTCTTGCTTTCAAAATTTTTCTAGTGTCAACATAGAACGACAGGAGTGTTGTGTTAATTTTTGGGATTTTTCGGGGTTCGCTAGGACATTTTTATATATTAACTGGGTTTTCTAGGCATTTTATGTGCATAATTCAAATTTGAACTACATGCACATGCTCCAGTGCAGAAAAATGGGTTGACATATCAAATGTGTGTCCTTGGGTGCATGCTTAGGTCCCATGCAAGAAATGGGAATGAATTTCAAACACCAAGGCACTGTTGATGGCCAGCAAAACGTTGAGATACTTTCTTTTTAAATTCTAGTAAATCCAAAACTCGTCTGAAATTCATGAAACTTGGCATGCTATCATGGAATGGCACCCGACATGCTGTGGTATTTTTCGTGTACATTTTGAGAGAAGGCACACTCGAATAACAACAAACAAAGGCATTTTGAAACAAATAGCTGCCCCTTTAACATCTCAAACGTTTGTATAATTTAAATCGTGTGTGTTCTGTTAACCATTCATGTGATGCCATGTGTATCTATTTTAATGGCTATAGGAGGTGTCGTGCGGACAGCTGCTTGACTGAACGGGAGGCGTGCGAGCGCAGTCCGGTGTGCAGGCTGACCGAGAGGCGTGCAAGCTGTCCTCCAATGCGCAGGCTCATCGGGAAGCGTGTGAGCTGTACGCTACGCAGGCTCACTGGGAAGCGAGCCCTTTGACTTCCATGGCCGCCCGCCTTGCTCGCATCCTCTCCATTAATGGCGCCCGAGCCGCTGATTAATATGGGCGGCCTTACTGTTCGCCTCCCATTCCCCTCCCTCCCGCAGACCTCCATCAACGCCATTGCGCAGAAGGATCATCTGCCACTAGTCTTCAAGTTTGGTGAAGTCGACTCCGAGCTGGAGGAGATAGAAAATAAGGAGGAATGGGGCCTCATGGACATGGCCCTGAACGAGCTGGTCGCGGCGGTTGCTGCCCCCGCGCCCGTCCCAGCTCCCATCCCCGCGCCCGCGCCAGCGACCATCCCCGTAGCATTGATGGGCTAGTCGCCGAGCACTATCGCAAAGCTGGAAGCCGCGGGCGTCAGCGAGGTCTCCGCGGACCCGCGCGAGCTCGTGTACATGCCAGCGCTAGCGCCCATGCCCGTGCCCGTGTGCGCCCCTGCACCCACCACGGTGCCAGTCCCCGTGCATTTGCCTGCACCCACCGCTCACGTGACCGTGCGTGCGCCCCCCTCAGCGGCATGGGACACCGCCGTCGACCGCTACCTCACAGCACCGCCAGTTGCCGTCCTCCCGCGCCCCGCCCGTCGATCGCGCGACGACATGATGTTTGATTTCCAAGTGAAGAACATTCTGTGCTGCCTTGAAGACTTCAACAACGGCGTCCCAGTGGACGACAAGGACAACGCCGGCGCGTCACGCCGCCTCCGCCGCCGCTAGAAATAGTTTTTTTGGTTTAATATTGTATCTCAATCATATGAATATAAATTTGCAGTGTGACTGAATGAAAGATATGGTTTGAACGAACTTGCATTTTTCTCTCTTAATGTACAGACTTATCAAACAATTTTCTTTAAAAAAAATGTCAATGGTTTTTAAATATAAAACACTCATCACAAACATTTTAGTTAGAACACCCGTATGCCAACCGACAGCTTCCCCAGGAAGCTAAGGGAAAATTTGCCGAGCAGGATTTGTGCAGCTCTTGATCGCAAACGTTTTAGATAGAACACCCGTATGCAAAGTGAGAGCTATGGTGTTCCCCAGTAAGTCAAGGGAAAATTCGCAGCGCAGGATTTGTGCATCTCTTCAATGCAAACGGTTCAGATTGAATACGGTATGCAAAGCCAGACTTCGGCGCTAAGCCAAGAGAAAATGTGCCGAGCAGGATTTGTACATCCCTTCAACGCAAACGATTGTTTTGGATGCCCCGTGTGCAACCACGTACAGACAATTTGGTAAGATTTGCATCTGTCATATTGGGTATATTGGCATTTGTCAAACTGGAAAGATTGACATTTGTTGATCTAGTAACATTACCATTTGTCAACCTTGTAACACTGCGATTTGTCAAAATATGCAGCTAAAAATCGCTAGCACTATCTAATTTTTGCAACTAAAATTCAGTAATTAAGCATAGATTTCATTCATAGATTAAGGAGTCGTTCTTTATACAAACAGTTCAACTCGACAGCTGAACCGACCAAACTTTTCCCCAATTGTTGCCAACCACGTACTGAAATAGCTAGTTCAACTATATATACTAGCTAATTTTACGTACGTTGTACTGTTCCACCACATCTATAGTCAGATGAACTGAACAAAATAGCCCCTAAATACTACTACTCCGGAGGGGCTTTGTACTACTTCCGGCAGCCTCTCCTCTGCCGAGCGCGCTCAGTAAGAGGCAGAGGAGGAGGAGCCTACCGACGAGCTGGACAACTGCAATATGGTGCCTGCCGCTGCTGCACCTTCAGTGACGCTCACCTCGAACGCCCTCTACCGCTCCAGACGACCCCTCTCGAAGCGGTGGTTCTCCTCGTAGATCTCCTGAATCCTCGCCTCTGCGGCGGCGTGTGTTGCGGCCACGGCGGCGGTAAGGCTCTTTGCGTGCTCGACGAGGCGCTCCTCCTCCTCCCACAGGAACTCGATGTAGCACGCAAGGTCGCTGACGCACGTGCGGGCCTCCACCTCCGCCTCCCGCCTTCGGGCGGCGGTGGCGGAGCGGGTGATAACCCCGGCGGTCGACGGTGGGCTAGCGGCCATGGCGGCCGACGATGGGGTGGTGGCCACGACCACCACCTCCCGCCTTTGGGTCAAGGCGGCGGAGCGGGTGATGTCCATGGTGGCCGGCAGTGGGGTGGCGGCCACGACGGCCATCTCCCGCCTTAGGGCCGCGGCGGCGGAGCGGGTGATGGCCCTGGCTTTCGACGGTGGTGTGGCGGCCACGGTGGCAGACGGTGGGATGGCGGCAACGGCAGCCGGCAACAGCTGCCGATGGGCAGCGGTAGCAGAGCGTGTGGTGGGTGTTCCGCGCACACCCAACAGGGACGCCACATGCACTACACTATGCCAGGGACTGTGCCGCTGCCGTGGTGTAGCCTCCCAGCTGTAGCTGTCCTCTGATGATGGCGGAGTGGCTGTGCGACGACGACGGACCGGTGCCATTGGCGATTGTGGGAGAAGCAGATGAGATAAGCTACAGGGAGGGAGGGGAAAATGCGACACAGGACTCGTCGGCCTTGAGGGTTTATATAGCTGGCCGGTAAGCATTGGGATTTTGGGGGATTTCATCGAGTCGGGCGGGAAGCTTGCGCGGGAACCTGCGTGGTTGTGCGAGAACGAGCTCACCACCGTTTAGCCAAAAGAACGCCCCCACGCGCTGCTCAAGTTTGCGCTCTAAGCCATCTGCGGCAGCGGGGTGACAAGACATGCGAGAGGAGGATGAAAGGACACGTACACATACGGTTAATAAAATAAAAACGTTTGTGATTAAATTACCTACTACCCCCGTCCTGGTTTATAAGTCGTCTATGTATTTTTGTGCCAAATTTTGACTAGAGATTTAACTAATAAAATACGAATGCATGTCGCCAGAGATTATATCGTTGGATTCGTATTTGAACATAGTTTCCAATTATATAATTTTGTAACATGCATTAACATTTTGTTGGTTAAATTTAAGGTCAAAATATGGCACATAATATAAAGGGGACTAATAGACCAAGACGGCGGTAGTAGCACACAGCCGCTCTCTACGCAGCGACGCAACTGTCGGCTGGCTTGTAGACGACCATTTCCTGCGTGTTCAACTGCTCTATGCGTGTGGTTGCTTGCGGTTGAGGCGGCCGCGGCGCGCTCTGCTCGCGTCCCGCCGCGCGTGCTCTGCTCTCGCATCCCTCCGGGTGCTCTGCCCGCGTCCCTCCACTTGTGCGGCCAGTATTTGGGGCCAGCGCACGATCACGCACGTTCGTGTGCATGCGGTTGCGCCGGGCGCGGCGCCACGATGCAGTTACCCGCTACAAAAACTGCCATGCGGACGCGCCGAGAATCCAAGCCGCCCGGCCCCCATTTATTCCTGTGGCCATTTACCTTCATCTCTCGCGCCACATGACACAATAAGCACACCCACAATGACACATACAGAGAGGACATCCAGCGGTTCCAATGGCGCTTCCCGTTGCTCCAATGGCGCTCCCAGCGGCCGACGACGACAAGGGCGGGCAGTTCACCACACATCACGTAGTGGACACCCACGTGAGGGGGAAGGCGCTCTCGGTGGTGTACACGAACGAGCCAGTCTCGGTGGAGAGCTCCATCCAAACTATGGAGCAGTTGCTTGCCGAGGACATGTACCAAGTGGTCGGCTTCGACCTTGAGTACACCATCGATCGTGCCGGGCGCGATCAGAAGGTTGTCGTCGCCTAGTTGTGCATGCGACATGACGTCCTCATCTACCACTACCACCTGGCCACAAGGCCTTGCGAGCGTTTATCCAGGTTTATCAACAGCTCCGACTACAGTTTCGCTACGGTGGACACAACCAACGATCTAAAAGCGCTCAAGGTTTTGGGCATGAAATGCCAGAATCTTGTCAACATCTAGGACCACTACAAGGTCTGGGGCAGCGACAACAACAAACAGAACTCCCTGGTTGACCTTGCCTCGGCCATCATCGACCCCTACTACATGAAGATGAAGGATGAGAGCAAGAAGGTCAAGAACGCCTGACACAGTGTCTGGCATGAGAGACTGAATGAACAACACGTCAAATACGCGGCCAAGGATGCGTACACAAGCTACGAGATGTACATGCGGATCATTGACATGAGGGAGTGTCTTCTTCCTGCCCCAGATGAGGGATCGAGCCACAGAGCAGTGGCGGGAGCATCACAAGAAGTAGATGACTAGACGATCGTTTCTCCTAGTTTAGAATGCATACAATTGTTTATTGAGTTGTGTGCGAATGATCTATATAGTCACTTATGTAATTGGATGTTTATTTCAGTTATATATATATATATATATATATGTTATTCTTCTGTAGACAGAGCAAATCACATGGCTTATTAGCAGCAATTGTCTATGTTATTATTGGTCTTCGCACACATTTCTGATTACGGACCTGTTTGTCGTGTATCACACATATCTTGTTCAGTTGAACCGTTTCTATTGTGTTGCCTAATCACACACAGTTCATCCTAGTGAACTGTATGCCGTATATCGCACACACCCTCATCTGGCTGCCCGTTTCTGTTGTTCTGCCTCATCGCAAACAGTTCTTCTGGATTAACCATTTGCTACGCATCGCACACGCAACTCCAATATGAGCCGTGTTTGATGTCACCGCCATCGCAAATGTTTTGCATCTTTTTTTATGGTTTTATTACATCACCGTTTGTGATTGATGCATCGCACACAGTTTCGTCGAAGGGTCTCTGATTGGACTATTGCATTTGGACCATCCTGCAGTAGTGATGAATGACTATATTTGGTTGCTGTTAAGCATGTTGTACTCCCTCCGAATCTTTTTAGTTCGCATATAAGATTTGTCTAAAGTCAAGCCTCGTAAAGTTTGACCAACTTTATAGAAAAAAATACCAATATTCACAATATAAAATCAATATCAGTACATGTGTCATGATTTAAATTTTCATATTGTATAACTTTAGCATGGTAGATGTTGATATTTTTTCATATAAATAAGGTCAAATTTATGAAGTTTGACTCCAGACAATTCTTATATGCAGAGTAAAAAGGACCGGAGGGAGTATTTAACACGCCTTTCCATTTGATTTAATAATGGCACTGTTTGGATACTCTAACTTAGCTAGAGGTTAGAGTTAGTTTCTAGCTCATGACAGTTAAACGGGAGAGAGAGAGATATTGGTGGAATAGTTGATTGTATTGCTTGAGCCTTGTGGGCATATATATAGGAGTACATGGTCATCTTGGAGTACAAGTCAAGGTAGAATAAATCCTACGCTATCCTACGTTTCCTAAATAACAATGATACTCAACAATGACTAACCCTGAACTAACTCTAGCCAAAGAGGTGTTTGGATGACAGTGTTAGATTGACAATAAATGCACTAGGAGAACTAGCCCTAATCAGCACCTCTTGGACAGAATAGTTGTTTTGGGTGGGTTAGACGCAACTAGCTCAAACTATCCCTCATGTTTGGATACTTTAGGGCTATTTGAGCCCAAACTAGCTCAAACTAACTCTAACCCATGGATCCAAACAGGGCCAACAACTAGCGTACTTAGACATGCATAATACAAGTTTGAATGACTATGTTTGCTTGTTTTTAAATATTAGGCATGTTGCAGTTAATAACACACCTTTCCACTTCTTGTTTTTAAATATTAGGTTTTTAACAATTTGTGCTTGCACATGTAGGTCCTGCTGTCAGAGGTTTTGACCCACTGTTCGACCCTTTTTGCATATGTGGAAATGAGTTGTCCATGAATATCAGTCAAGTCAATAAACTCAGAAAGATTGTTAGGATAAAGAAATTAGCGACAAAAAATAACAAGATCTTTGTCTGCACAATGAAGAAGACATCAGTTCACTACAGGATGGTACTAACTGTTATACCTTGTCTTTTTAATTCTTTGCGCCATTTCAAATCTAGAGAAAATATTTATGCATATCCTTGTTTTCAGACCTTTCCAAAGAAGTTCACTGATGATTACCTCTCAAACCACATGTATGGTCAGGAGGCGAGGAAGGTATTCATACAACACCCACGGTTCAATATTGAAGTCTTCCTGAAGAGAACGAAGGATGGACAGTCAATCATCCACAGACACTGGCCTAAAGTTGCAAGACCTTCAACATCAATGAAGGCTCAGTATTCGCCTTCCGCTTCAACAGTTTTCCAGATGAGATTCATTTGTCTATGTACCGTCTATGATGCTAATTTTGAAAGGTTATAGTTGTTGCATGTGAAACTTGGTGCTGGTGCAGTTGTGTAATGGGGTGGCTGAGTGCTGAAGCTATATGATGTTGTACTCTGATGTATTTCAATTATGAAATCATGCTTCCTTAATACAAAAATGAAATATATTGTGTGCTTAATATGAAATGTCAATTAATAAATGGATTATTAATAATAGGACAATTAGCCTGCTAATGGCCAATTAGCCTGCTAATTGCCAATTAGCCTGCTAATTGGGGTTTTCTATTGAAAACGGTTATTGAGAAAACACCGTGGGCGATGACCTCAGACAATGCACACAGTTTCTAGGAATAAAACGTGTTGGATCAATGAACGATCACACACGACTTCCTCTTGAAAACTGTTTGCGTTAGGCCACCTTGCGCAAACGTTTACCACATAAAAAGTGTGTGTGATGGACAGCCTATGCCACATAGTTTCTTCTACGCACCGTGTGTGATGCATTCAATAACGCAAGCGGTAAATTGTTAATATCGTCTGCAATGGCAACGCTATCACAAACGATTTAATGGGGAAAATTGTGTGTGATGTACATGCGAACGGAAACGTTTTCCTTGGAGTGACTATATGGGATGTATATACGAACGGAAACATACTTCTTGGATTGATTGTGTGGGATGTACATACTAACGGAAACGTATTCCTTGGATTGACTGTGTGGAATGTACATACGAACGGAAACGTTTAACCAAGACCGACTATGTGGGATGTACTTACGACTGGAAACAATTTGGCTTGTATAATTGTATGTTTTTAATACAACTGTACGTATAATCATATTTGATCTCTCGCCCGTCGCACACGACCTCATTTTGCCAAGCGTGTGTAGCCGGAGGGCCTATCCCCGACGGTTTCTAGGTCGTGTGGGAAGGACCCCCCTATCGCCCACACTCACTTGGTGACAGTTCCAAATGCCGTCGCGGAAAGGGGTTAAAAACCGTTTGTATAGCACCTCGCTGTACCAGTGTAGTGTTGCTATGGTTAAAGATCTCCTTGTAGAAAATATTGATGGGCATGTTATTTACTTTTGTGATGAAGCTGCTAGAATTGCCAAACCTGATGAAAAAGATAAACATAGACCCGTTGTTGGCATGCCTGTTGTCTCAGTTAAAATAGGAGATCATTGTTATCATGGTTTATGTGATTTAGGTGCTAGCGTGAGTGCTATTCCTTTTACCTTATACCAAGAAATTATGAATGACATAGCACCCGCTGAAATAGAAGACATAGATGTTACTATTGAACTTGCTAATAGAGACACCATCACACCACTTGGGATTATTAGAGATGTTGAAGTCTTGTGTGGGAAAATAAAATACCCTACTAATTTTCTCATTCTTGGTTCCCCACAAGATGACGTCTGTCCCATTATCTTTGGTAGACCTTTCTTGAACACTGTCAATGCCACTATAGATTGTCATAAACAAACTGTCAGTGTTAGCTTTGGTGATGAGTCTCATGAATTTAATTTTTACAAGTTTAATAGACAACCTCATAAGAAAGAATTACCTAGTAAGGATGAAATAATTGGTCTTGCTTCTATTGCCATGCCTCCTACTGATCCACTAGAACAATATTTGCTAGACCATGAAAATGATATGCACATGCATGAAAGAAATGAAATAGATAAAAAATCTTCGAACAACGACCTCTGCTCAAACATAATTTGCCTATTGAAACTCTAGGAGGTCCTCCTCCACCTAAAGGTGATCCTGTGTTTGAATTAAAAAAATTGCCTGACACTTTGAAATATGCTTATCTTGATGATAAAAAGATATATCCTGTTATTATTAGTGCTAACCTTTCAGAACATGAAGAAGGAAGATTATTGAAAATTCTGAAGAAGCACCGAGCTCCTATTGGATATACTCTTGATGATCTTAAGGGCATTAGTCCCACTCTCTGTCAGCACAAGATTAATATGGAACCTGATGCTAAACCCGTTGTTGATCATCAACGATGTTTGAATCCTAAAATGAAAGAAGTGGTAAGAACTGAAATATTAAAGCTTCTGGAAGCAGGTATAATCTATCCCATAGCTGATAGTAGATGGGTAAGCCCCATTCATTGTGTCCCTAAGAAGGGAGGTATTACTGTTGTTTCTAATGATAAAAATGAACTTATCCCACAAAGAATTGTTACTGGCTATAGAATGGTTATTGATTTTAGAAAATTAAATAAAGCAACTAGGAAAGATCATTACCTTTTGCCTTTTATCGATCAAATGTTAGAAAGATTATCAAAGCACACACACTTTTGCTTCCTTGATGGATATTCTGGCTTTTCTCAAATACATGTCTCACAACCTGATCAAGAGAAAACCACTTTTACTTGCCCTTTTGGAACCTATGCTTATAGACGTATGCCTTTTGGTTTATGCAATGCACCTGCTACCTTTCAAAGATGTATGACTTCTATGTTCTCTGATTTTTGTGAAAAGATTGTTGAGGTTTTCATGGATGATTTTTCTGTATATGGAACTTCTTTTGATGATTGCTTGAGCAACCTTGATCGAGTTTTGTAGAGATGTGAGCAAACTAATCTTGTCTTGAATTGGGAGAAGTACCACTTTATGGTTAATGAAGGTATTGTTTTGGGGCATAAAATTTTTGAATGAGGTATTGAGGTGGACCAAGCTAAAGTTGATGCAATTGAGAAAATGCCATGACCTAGAGATATTAAAGGTAGTCGTAGTTTCCTCGGTCATGCTGGTTTCTATGGGAGGTTTATTAAAGACTTCTCTAAAATTTCTAGGCCTCTTACTAATCTTTTACAAAAGGATGTTCTATTTGTTTTTTATGATAATTGTGTAGAAGCCTTTGAAACACTTAAGAAAGCCTTAACTTCTGCACCTATTGTTCAACCACCTGATTGGAACTTGCATTTTGAAATTATGTGTGATGCTAGTGATTATGTTGTTGGTGCTGTTCTAGGACAAAGAGTTGATAAGAAATTAAATGTTATCCATTATGCTAGTAAAACTCTAGACAGTGCCCAAAGAAATTATGCTACCACTGAAAAAGAATTTTTAGCAGTTGTGTTTGCTTGTGATAAATTTAGATCTTACATTGTTGATTCTAAGTTCATTGTTCACACTGATCATGTTGCTATTAAATATCTTATGGAAAAGAAAGATGCTAAACCTAGACTCATTAGATGGGTTCTCCTGCTACAAGAATTTGATTTACATATCACTGATAGAAAAGGAGCTGAGAACCCCGTAGCTGATAACTTGTCTAGGTTAGAAAATACTCTTGATGACCCACTACCTATTGATGATAGCTTTCCTGATGAACAACTAGCTACAATAAATGTTTCTCATAATACTCCTTGGTATGCTGACTATGATAATTATATTGTTGCTAGATACCTACCACATAGTTTCACTTACCAACAAAATAAAATTTTCTTCTATGATTTAAGACATTACTTTTGGGATGACCCACATCTTTATAAAGAAGGAGTAGATGGTATTATTAGATGTTGTGTACCTGAGCATGAACAGGAACAAATCCTACAGAAATGTCACTCCAAAGCTTATGGAGGGCATCATGCGGGAGATAGAACTACTCACAAGGTATTGTAATCTGGTTTTTATTAGCCTACTCTCTTCAAGGATGCCCGTAAGTTTGTTTTATCTTGTGCTGAATGTCAACGAATTGGTAATATTGGTAAGCGTCAAGAAATACCTATGAATTATTCACTTGCTGTTGAACCATTTGATGTTTGGGGTTTTGATTATATGGGACCTTTTCCTTCCTCTAATGGGTATACACACATTTTGGTTGCTGTTGATTATGTTACTAAGTGGGTAGAAGCTATTCCAACTAGTAGTGTTGATCATAACACTTCCATTAAAATGCTTCAAGAAGTTATTTTCCCGAGGTTTGGAGTCCTTAGATATTTAATGACTGATGGTGGTTCACACTTTATTCATGGTGCTTTCCGTAAAATGCTTGCTAAATATGATGTTAACCATAGAATTGCATCACCCTATCATCCTCAATCTAGTGGTCAAGTTGAACTTAGAAATAGAGAGAAAAAAACTAATATTACAGAAAACCGTTAATAGGTCCCGAAAGAATTGGTCTAAGAAATTAGATGATGCACTTTGGGCCTACAGAACAGCATATAAAAATCCTATGGGTATGTCTCCCTATAAAATGGTTTATGGAAAAGCTTGTCATTTGCCTCTTGAGTTAGAACATAAAGCATATTGGGCAATTAAAGAACTCAATTATGATTTCAAACTTGCCAGTGAAAAGAGGTTATTTGATATTAGCTCACTAGATGAATGGAGAACCCAAGCCTATGAAAATGCCAAGTTATTTAAAGAAAAAGTTAAAAGATGGCATGACAAAAGAATCCAAAAGCGAGAATTCAAAGTTGGAGAATATGTTATTTTGTACAACTCTCGTTTGAGATTCTTTGTAGGAAAACTTCTCTCTAAATGGGAAGGACCATATATCATCGAGGAGGTTTACCGCTCTGGAGCTATCAAAATAAATAATGCCGAAGGTACTAACCCGAAGGTGGTCAATGGGCAAAGAATTAAACACTATATCTCAGGTACGCCAATTAATATTGAAAGCAATATTATTCAAACCATGACACCGGAGGAACAGATAAAAGAGACCTTCCGGAACACTCCAGAATACTAAAAAAAGAGGAGGTACGTGATATGGTAAGTAAACAGACTCCGAAAAATCTGAAAAATATTTTCTGTCAGTTTTGGAATATTACAAAAATTATGAAAATAAGAAACAACCAGGAAGGCACCCGAGGGGGGCACAAGACACCAGGGCGCGCCCAGGTGGGTTGTGCCCACCTCGGGAACCTTCCCGACTCCGTTTTCCTCCCGTTTGCTTGTTTCCCAAGATAAAAAAATCTTTATATACCCCCCGAACGTATTGACCACCATATCGTGGATAAATCTCCTGTTCTTCTTTCGTGTTGTTTTCCTGGTAGATCTGAAATATGTCATCTCAAGATTCGGAAGAGGATTGCCCAGTTTCTTATCAGCCTTTGGATAAAAATATCTTTAAGGACACATATCCCTATATATGGTTCACCGATGAGGAAAATGAAGATGAACCAGTCCCTCCTCGGTTCAAGCAAGAAAGCAAGAAGGCATTATGCAAGAGGATAATAAAGCTTGAGATGGAGAACAATGAGTTGAGGATAGATAATTTTACCCTCTGATGCAAGCTGGAGAAAAAAGATAAGCCCGCTACTACCTCATCACCGCCATCATCATCTTCTCCACCAAAGGAGAATTGAGTTCATGGTATGGACACTCCCCTTGGCTTGTGCCAAGCTTGGGGGAGGTGTCCCGGTATCGTATCACCACCACTATCTCGCTTTTATTTATTTTAGTTTGATCTTTAGTTATCCTATGATTTAGTTGAATAAGTGTTTAGTTTGATCCTTTCTTTTCGAGTGTTTGCTTAGTGATCTATCTATCGATGTAATCGTGTGCGAGATATATAATAAAGAGTAGTTTGAGTTTTGTTTCTTTACTTTTTTGTTCCAATAAAAGAAAGGAAAATAAATGAATAAGATCATATGCTAATCTTATGATAAGTAATGACATCACATAAGGAAAAGTATAAGTGGTAAAATTTATTGGAGATTGAGAAACATAGCATTGGTCAATGATGCAATTCATGAAAGAATTAATAAGGGAAGAGAAGATTCACATGCAAATACACTATCTTGGACATCTTTTATGATTGTGAGCCCCCATTAAATATTTTGTGTCAAAATTGTTGACGTTGGACAAGGAAGACAAAGTAATGATTTATGTTTGTTCATATTCACATAGAAGTTATATTGTCATAGATCCTTTAACATGTGGTGCTTGCTCAATATCTTTTCTAGCCAAAAATTCCGCACTAAGTAGAGATACTACTTGTGCATCCAAAAACCCTTAAACCCAAATCTTATTTTGAGAGTCCACCATACCTACCTATGGATTGAGTAAGATCCTTCAAGTAAGTTGTCATCAGTGCAATAAGGCAATAAAAATTGCTTCTAAATGTGTTGGATCATTTAGTGTAAGAGAAAATTGAGCGTTGTACGAACTTGTGATGGCAAAGTAATAAAAACGACGGACTGCATAATAAAGGTTGCTATCATAAGGGGCAATACAACATGACATTCTTTTGCATTAAGGGATTTGGCATACAAACAAATAAGCGCATGGTAACCTCTGCTTCCCTCTGCGAAGGGCCTATCTTTTACTTTTATGCATTTACTTTTATGTAAGAGTCAAAAGTTTTCTTCCCTTTTCCTTTTTATTTTCTCTTTTTGCAAGCATCATGTGGTGAGGAAAGATCTAGGCACATATATCCAGTTGGATATGAGTGGGCATGAGTTATTATTGTTGACATCACCCTTGAGGTGAATATGTCGGGAGGTGGAACTATAAGCCCCTATCTTTCTATGTGTCCGGTTGAAACTTTTTGTTCATGGGCATGCTGTGAGTGTTAGCAATCATAGAAGATTAAATGATGGTTGAGTATGTGGACTTGACTAAAGGCTCCGATACGTGACCCTTCCTGAAAATATGATGAATTGTAGTTGCAAAGTTGACTGAGAACATAGTTTGTTAGTTTTCAATAAGGTTTATGCTTTATACTTCAATGTTGTGATGAATTGTTACTTGTTAATGAGAAGTTATATGATAAAAATTGTTTGATAAAGTTTTATATTAAAAGTTCTTTGTTGTTATAATAATATGCATGATGCTTCTATGTCCGTATTTTGTTTTTATCGACACCTGTTTCTCTAAGCATGTGGACATGTTTTTCGATTTCGGTCTTCGCTTGAGGACAAGCGAGGTCTAAGCTTGGGGGAGTTGATACGTCCATTTTGCATCATGTTTTCCTACTGTTATTTATAATGTTTTTATGCATAATAATGCTTTTTTGAGTATTTCTAATGCCTTTTCTCTCACAATAGGCAAGGTTTACACAAAGAGGGAGAATGCCGGCAGCTGCAATTCTGGACCTGAAAAAGCTACATCAGAGTTACCTATTCTGCACATCTCCAAATGAGCTGAAAATTTACGGAGAATTGTTTTGCAATATATGAAGAATATTGGAGCAAATAACTACCAGAGGGGGCCCACCAGGTGGGCACAACCCACCCGGGCGTGCCAGGGAGCCCAGGCGTGCCCTGGTGGGTTGTGCTCTCCTCGGCCCACCTCCGGTGCCCCTATTCTGGTATATAAGTCATTTTGACCTAGAAAAAATAAGGAGAGGACTTTCGGGACGAAACACCACCATCTCGAGGCGGAACTTGGGCGGGAGCACTTTTTTCCTCCGGCGGAGAGATTCCGCTGGGGGAACTTTCCTCCCGGAGGGGGAAATCACCGTCATCGTCATCACCAACAACTCTCCCATCTTTGGGAGAGCTATCTCCATCAACATCTTCAACAACACCATCTCCTCTCAAAACCTAGTTCATCTCTTGCATTCAATCTTTGTACCGGAACCTTAGATTGGTGCTTGTGGGTGACTAGTAGTGTTGATTACATTCTTGTAGTTGATTACTATATGGTTTATTTGGTGGAAGATTATATGTTCAGATCCATTATGCTATTTAATACACCTCTGATCTTGAGCATGATTATTATTTGTGAGTATTTACTTTTGTTCTTGAGGTCACGGGAGAAATCACGTTGCAAGTAATCATGTGAACTTGATATGTGTTTGATATTTTGATGATATGTATGTTGTGATTCCCTTAGTGGTGTCATGTGAACGTCGACTACATGGCACTTCGCCATATTTGGGCCTAAGGGAATGCATTGTGGAGTAGTTATTAGATGATGGGTTGCTAGAGTAATAGAAGCTTAAACCCTAGTTTATGCGCTACTTCGTAATGGACCGATTTGGATCCAAAAGTTTAATGCTATGGTTAGATTTTATCTTAATACTTTTCTCGTAGTTGCGAATGCTTGCGAGGGGGTTAATCATAAGTAGGAGGTTTGTTCAAGTAAGAACAGCACCTAAGCACCGGTCCACCCACATATCAAATTATCAAAGTAGCGAACACAAAACCAACATGATGAAAGTGATGTGATGAAATTCCCGTGTACCCTCAAGAACACTTTGCTTATTATAAGAGACCGTTTTGGCCTGTCCTTCGCCACAAAAGGATTGGGCTACCTTGCTGCACTTTATTTACCGTTACCATTACTTGCTCATTACAAATTATCTTGCTATCAAACTACCTGTTACCGACTATTTCAGTGCTTGCAGAAAATACCTTGATGAAAACCACTTGTCATTTCCTTCTGCTCCTCGTTGGGTTCGACACTCTTACATATCGAAAGGACTACGATTGATCCCCTATACTTGTGGGTCATCAGTGGCGGCGCTGCCAAGCCCCGCATCGCGCTCCTGGCCCTCCCAGGAGGCCAGTGAGCCCCTTAGCCGGCCCGCTAGCACCCCGCAGCCTCTCGCCCGTGCACTGCCGAACTCCGGCCGCCGCCCAGCTCGCTACCGCCGTCGCTCTGGCCCATCTCCGGTCGTGCCGCTTGCGCCATTAGACGCACGCTCGCGCACTTGTTTGAACGAGCCCGACCAAGTGCCAATTGGTCGCCAGAGGCGCCGACACGGGTAGCCGCCGTCACGCTCTGTTCTTGCTGGCATGCACCACCCCCCGCGCGCGTTCACTTAGCTGTCGTGGCTCACAGACGTGCGGGCCCGACCGTTAACTAATAAAATTAGGTACTAATTTAACTATTTAATTAGCCACTGACAACGGGACCCACTAATTAATTAACCCTCTAGATTAAATTTAAACTTTGTTAATTAGGTTAGACAATGACATGTGGGTCCCATGGGCACTGTTCCAACGGATAAGGTTACCCAGTCACCCTGCTGACTTCGCAAGGGGGGCCCACCAGTCGCCTCTGTTGACTGGTCTATTGATCCAGTCAACGGGCCCACTGGTCAGCCTCTTTGGTACACTTCTATGTACACAGAGCTATGTGCACTTAGCAATTTCCATTTTATTTTCGAATTATTAATAATTACAAAAAAGGTTTAAATCTTTGAAAAATCATATAAAATAATCTATAACTCGGATGAAAATAATTTATATATATAAGTTGCTCAGAAAAATGTGACGAATCCGAATATGAAATCCATTCATCTATCACATGCCTCTAGCATGATGAACATGGATCCTTACCCTCCGATTCATCTTTCCGAAAATCGCCGAAAGTCAGGAAAACATTCCCAGATGTTTTCCTGCTTCGTCTGTAACATGTACCACCGCGTTAGGTCACCCCTAGCACAGCTTATTGCCATGTCATGCATCGTGATTCATTTGTTTGCTTTATATTTATTGTTTCTTTCCCCTCTTCTCTCCGGTAGACACCGAGACCGACACTGTGCCCGGGTATGACTACACCTCTGACGTCCAGCCACTTGCAGCAGAGCCTCCAGGCAAGCAAACCCCCTTGATCATTCATATATCGCCCATTCCTTCTCTCTCATGCTCGCATTAGAATTTTACTGTATTTGATTGCTCCTATTCTGATGCATAGCCTGATTTTGTAACCTGCTATTGTTACTTACCTTCTTATCCTATATGCTTAGTATAGGTTGTTTACTGATCCATCAGTGACCCCTCACCTTGTCCCTGTTGCCCCGCTTTATCACCGATGACTCGATCAACGTGATCCACGTCCAAAGACCGACACATCGCCTCACACCCCCCTTAGTTGTAGGACTCTGCAGAGCTTTTATCGAGTGTCGAGGGTGATACCTCGTAATGCACTCCTGATGATAACTCTGTAGTGTAGCTAATCGGTCATGGATTACGGAGGGTGATTCCTCCTTCACCACTCCTGATTATGACTCTGTCATGCAAAACCTCAAGTGTGAACCCTTCGAGGGTGATTCCTGTAAGTTCACCTTGACGGTTACATTGAGTGGGATCCATCGAGGGTGATTCCTTGGATTCCCTTTGATGCTATGGACACACTGTTACTTTGACCTTACCCCAGAACCATGCTGAAGTTGGGTCGGCCCTGAGGGGTACCCGCGAGAGAAATGTGAAGTCGGGTTGACCGTGAGGGTACCCGTGAGATAATTACGCGGCACGGCCGGGCATTCTTAGCCCTTGCTGTAAGTCCGTGAGACGGGGCGACGGGACCACAGATCGTGGATCATTGATCGTCTCCGCGCGCTCCCAAGACACTAATGGTTTGGATATGTGATTCGAGTAGGCTTCTAGCCTTTTTGCACTGACCACCACGCGGGAATAAGTATGGGCACTCTCTGTCATACGTTTCTTCCGAAAGCTCACTGACATCAGCAGTTTAGCGGCACGCGCCCGGGTGGTCCACGTAAGCACCTGCTTTGTATAAAGAGGTGGCCAGGACTGACCTCGGCCGTCCTCGCAACGCGCAGGATTGCAAAGGACGATTGTCCCATGACCCCTTCGCATTTAGGATGTAGACCAGCGTGCTGGCCTCTCTGTTGAGCCTAGGTAGGACTACAGTGTGTCGATCAGCCGAGGCCAGGCATGACCCATGAAAGTGTGTTTGGCCAGAGTTAATCGAACGTGTTGGGTAAGTTTGTGCACCCCTGCAGGGAAGCTTATCTATTCGAATAGCCATGTCCATGGTAATAGACGCTCGGAGTTGTATCCCAATCTATACAACTAGAACTGGATACAGGAGATATGAAATGGATATGATGGCTCCGGGATTACTTTCTCGCAAGGAGTCGAGGAAGGATCTCTGGGCGTTACTAGAATATACTTGCTACTTTAAATATGCTAATCTGCACTCTTCTAATGCTGCAAGATGCTTCAAGATGCTAGTCTTCGATAGACTAGGCTTTCTCTTCTCTTCTGGCATTTCTGCAGTTCAGTCCAAAGATATAGCCCATTCCTTTGATACTGATGCATACTTAGTATAGATCTGATGTAAGTCTTGCGAGTACTTTGGATGAGTACTCACAATTACTTTGCTACACCTTTTCCCCTATACCAGATTGCTGCGATCAGATGACAGATCGCAGGAGCCAGCTGACACCGCTGATGACTACTACTACCCCGACGGAGCCTACTACTGCGCGGAGGCTGCCGACGACCATGAGTAGCTAGGAGGCTCCCAGGAAGGAGGCCTTGCCTTTTCGATCGTTGTTGTTGTTTATGCTAGCCTTCTTAAGACAGACTTGTTTACTTATGTCAGTACTCAGATATTGTTGCTTACGCTGACTCATTTGTATTCGAGCCCTCGAGGCCCCTGGCTTGTAATATAAAGCATGTATGACTTTATTTTGAGCTTAGAGTTGTGTTGTGATATCTTCCCGTGAATCTCTGATCTTCATCGTGCGCATTTTGCGTGTATGATTAGTGCATGATTAAGCAAGGGGCGTCACACCCATGCGCGGCCATGCGTCGAGGAGGTCCAGCGACCACCGGCAGTTCTGGAGCACGAAGATGCCGGTGTTGGCGTCGAGCCAGTTCCTGGCACCGTACACCTCGTCGTCCCAGCCGTGGAGCACCAGGTTGAGGCGTGCGTGAAGGAAATATGCCCTAGAGGCAATAATAAAGTTGTTATTTTATATTTCCTTATTCATGTCAAAGGTTTATTATTCATGCTAGAATTGTATTGATCGGAAACTTAAATACATGTGTGAATACATAAACAAATACCGTGTCCCTAGTAAGCCTCTACTAGACTAGCTCGTTTATCAAAGATGGTTAAGGTTTCCTAACCATAGACATGTGTTGTCATTTGATAACGGGATCACATCATTAGGAGAATGATGTAATGGACAAGACCCATCTGTTAGCTTAGCATATGATCGTTCAGTTTATTGCTATTGCTTTCTTAATGTCAAATACAAATTCCTTCGACTATGAGATCATGCTACTCCCGGATACCGAAGGAATACCTTGTGTGCTATCAAACGTCACAACGTAACTGGGTGATCATAAAGATGCTCTACAGGTATCTCCAAAGGTGTCTGTTGAGTTGGCATGGATCGAGATTAGGATTTGTCACTCCGTGTATCGGAGAGGTATCTCTGGGCCCTCTCGGTAATACACATCATAAGAAGAGTTGCAAGCAAAGTGACTAAGGAGTTAGTTACAAGATGATGTATTACGGAACGAGTAAAGAGACTTGCCGGTAATGAGATTGAACTAGGTATGAAGATACCGACGATCGAATTGTGACACCCTGGTTTTTGCCACCATTTATTCTCTTGGGTTTATTTGCCATTTTATTTGAAAATGAGTTTTTGAATGAATTTAATTGGACTTAGCACTTGGGAATTATTTTGGCTTTCACCCAAGTGGCTCCATTCACCTCCCACATCCTCTCTTGACCTCTCTTATGTCATAACATAGCTTTGGGAATTTTTCTTTCAAAGGAAAATAATCATTTTCATTCTGAAAATGACTTATTTTCACTTCTATCCCAAAGCAACCCCTCTTTTTCTTTCTCAGAAAAATCTGAGAAAATTCCCACAACTCCTTTGCATCATGCCTCATCACTCCATGCAAAAATATCTCATGAGTATGTGGAGTATTTTTGCTCTACAACCTCATTTGCATTCTATCCTCAAAATGCACTTTACAAAGGAAGTGTATTTTTCCTTGATCCAATGAAGCTGATTTTTCTTGAGCTTCATTACCTTCCTAAGTAAACCTTAACTTCCGAAGATCAGCACTAAACTCCTTCTAAAACCTATCCAAACATTGCTCATGATTTTCTGCCAGAAACTTGCTCCCCCTCTCATGTCTATCCTGGTCGGCCTGGCAGTATGCCATCCACATCCCTAGACCGCACGAGGACACAATTTGAACAGCTCAGGCCGCATGATGCCAGAGTAACGCGATGACCGCGTGAGGACAAGGCCCCTGGCATGCAGTCGGCGCGCTCTACGTCGTGCCAGCACCTCTGTTTTGCTCGTGTACACGTTGGATCTCGCCCCAACCTGCCACACCGCGCCACCACCCTCGACTCATTGCCCTTTACCCATCCCTGCCGCTCGCCGATGTTGGAGTTCGCCGCAGCGAGCACGAGCACGACGAAGCCAAGTGCACAGTGCGTCTGTGCCCCTGTGCTCGTCTCCACCTGCGTCCTGTGCTCGTCTGCGTCCTTCCACAGTGGCCGCGTGAGCCATGGAGCTTTCCCCCTCTCTCACTAGCGCCAGTCGTCGCCGAGCGCCGCTTCCAGAGCCCTCCGGCGAGCCCAAGACCCCTCCTCTCCTCCGCCTAAATACAGCTCGCCCCGCCCCTCTCCGAGCACCAAACTGCACTCATCTAACCTCCACACCTCTGCAGCTAGCCATGGCCAGGCCAGGCGAGCCTCTGGCCGCCATTCCCCTCCGCCATTCACCGGCGATCCAAGTCTTCTGCTCCCTCCCACTCCACTGCCTCTCGAGCTCCACCGTCTTCTCCTGTGCGTCGCTCAGCAAGACAAGCAGGATAGTCCCCAGAACGCTATCAGCCACCGCCACCACCACCACCGCCTCCGCATCCACCAACTACCGAGCAGATTATGCGCATGTTCGAAGAAAGAAGAAACAACGATTTGCTTGAACTATTGAAAAGTGTGCAGTCTCTTGTGGGCCAGAATGGCAATCAGTACGGCAATCACTCCAAGTTATCAGATTTTCAGCGAACTAAGCCACCCAGTTTCAATCTAGTAGCTGACCCTATGGAAACATATGATTGGCTGAGGACTATTGAAAAGAAGCTAGAGATCGCTCGCACTAAAGAAGGTGACAAGGTTCCTTTCGCAACTCACTATCTTGAAGGAGCCACAGCAGTATGGTGGGACAATACTAAGGCTATGTGGCCAGCTGAGGATGAGATCACATGGGATAAGTTTAAGGATAAATTCCGCAAGTATCACATTCCCACCGGCATCATGAAGGTCAAGCAGCGTGAGTTTCTAGCTCTCACGCAAGGTAACACATCAGTCACTGAGTACCTGAATAAGTTCAATCACTTGGCCCGTTACTCTCTTCATGATGTGGCCACCGAAGAATGGAAGATCGACAGATTCCTTGGAGGACTCAACCAACACCTCCGATGCACCCTCAGTATGCTCGACTTCCCAGATTTTCAGACTCTGGTGAACAAAGCCCTTATTGTAGAAAGGGAGCACAAGTTAATCCATGACAATAAGCCAGCCTATGATGACCGCAAGCGCAAGTTTGAGCCTAAGAAGGTTGTGCAGATAGTTCAGAAGGTTCATACTTGGCAGCAGCCTCAGTTTGAGTTCAAACCCAACTGGCAGCAGAATGCCAACAAGACCCAGACTCAAGTCAAGAACATTATGACCAGCCCAGTTCATGAAGACTGTCAGCCAAACAACGCATGCTTCTCTTGTGGGCAAACCAGACACTATGCAAGGCAGTGTCCCAAGAACGGCAAGTCAAGTGCCCCATTCAAGCCTCAAGTCAACCACATGGGACCCTACCCCAACCAGAAGCTCATCCAAGGGCAAGTCCACCATCTCTCCGCCGAAGAAGCCCAAGAAAACCCCGAAGTGGTCATTGGTATGTTTTCTGTTAATAACATACCTGCAACAATTTTATTTGACTCTGGGGCTTCCCACTCTTTTGTTTCGCGAAGTTTTGTTGCCCAAAACAAGTTTTCTTGCTTGCTTCTTGAGAAATATATGATGGTGCAATCACCGGGTTCCCTACTCAAGACAAATCTGGTATGCCATGGCTTGAAGATTGATATTCGTGGAGTTATATTCCCCGCCACCTTGGTAGCCATTGAATCTGCCAAGTTGGATGTGATTTTGGGAATGGACTGGTTAACGAAGCATCTAGTCTGCATAAATTGTGCAACATGGGAAGTCTCACTGATCAATCCGGAAGGACAAGCCATACAGTTCTTTGCTCGCCGCACCATGCCAAAGAAGGAAATGGTATTCTCAGCAGTAGCGGCAGATCTTGATGTGTTTCCTGAGGAATTGCCAGGAATGCCACCAGATCGTGAATTGGAATTTGCAATCGATCTTGTGCCCGGAACAGCACCGATTTACAAGAAGTATTACCGGATGCCTTCATCCGAGTTAGTGGAGCTAAAGAAGAAACTTGATGAGATGCTCCAGAAAGGATACATTCGCCCCAGTTATTCACCTTGGGGATCACCCACAATCTTTGTGGACAAGAAAGATGGTAGTCTGCGAATGTGTGTCGACTATCGCCAACTAAATGATGTCACTATCAAGAACAAATACCCGCTCCCGAGAATTGATGATTTATTCAATCAGCTGAGTGGAGCTCAAATATTCTCCAAGTTTGACTTAAGGACCGGGTATCATCAGCTCAAAATCAAGAAGGAGGATATTCCTAAGACCGCGTTCACCACTCGCTACGGTCTTTATGAATATACGGTCATGTCGTTTGGCCTCACCAATGCCCCTGCATTCTTCATGCACATGATGAACAAAGTATTCATGGACTTCTTGGATAAGTTCGTGGTGGTCTTCATTGATGACATTCTATTCAAAAGGCGAAGAAGAGCACAAGCAACATCTCAGGGCAGTATTGCAAAGGCTCCGTGACCACCAGTTGTATGTCAAGTTCAGCAAACATGAGTTTTGGCTCAAGCAAGTTGGATTCTTGGGGCATGTTCTCTCAGCAGAAGGCATATCTGTGGATCCAAGCAAGGTCAAAGATGTGCTTAAGTGGCCAGCACCCACGACAGTGACAGAAATCAGGAGTTTTCTTGGACTCGCCGGATACTACCATCGGTTCATTGAAGGCTTCTCTAAGATTGCCAAGCCTATGACAGAGCTACTCAAGAAGGACCAGAAATTTATATGGTCCGAAGACTGCGAGAAGAGTTTCAATGAGTTGAAGACTCGACTGACCTCAGCACCTGTGTTGACACTTCCCGACATCTACCGAAGCTTTGACGTGTACTGCGATGCATCCAGGAGAGGTATTGGATGTGTACCCATGCAAGACGGCAAGGTTGTAGCTTATGCATCTCGACAGCTACGACCCCACGAAGGGAATTACCCGATGCACCACTTGGAATTGGCTGCAGTTGTGCATGCTTTGAAGATTTGGAGGCATTATCTCATCGGCAAGAGATGCCAAATATTCACCAACCATAAGAGTCTCAAGTACATATTCACTCAACCAGATTTAAATCTCCGACAGCGAAGATGGCTGGAATTGGTCAAGGATTATGACCTCAGAATCAACTACCATCCCGGCAAAGCTCGTGGTTGCCGACGCTCTCAGCCGCAAACCCACCAGCCTGAACGCCTTAATGGAGTCCTTGCCGCCCGAGCTGCAAGAAGAGATCGCTCAGCTCAACCTGACTATTGTTGGGACTGACTGTGCCAATATGCTGGAAGTAACTCCCACTCTCGAAGAAGAAATCCGCAAGGCTCAGGCAGAAGACACAGTCTTGCAACACCATATCAAGCGTATGCGAGCTGGCAAGACCCAGGATTTCATGATTGATGAGCAAGGTACCCTACGGTTTCGAGGCCGAATCTGCGTACCTGACCAAGAGGACTTGAGAAAGAAGATATTGGCAGAAGCACATGAATCATCATACTCGATTCATCCAGGAGGTACTAAGATGTACGAAGACCTTCGACAGATATTCTGGTGGGACGGAATGAAGAAGGACGTTGCATATTTCGTCGCCTGCTGTGATATATGCAACAAGGTAAAGGCGGAACATCAGAAACCCACCGGGCTACTCCAACCCTTACCCGTTCCGCAATGGAAGTGGGACGATGTATGCATGGACTTCATCACTGGACTTCCCAAGACTCATCGAGGAAATGACGCCGTATGGGTTGTGGTGGACATGCTAACAAAGGTAGCCCATTTCATTCCTATCCGGACCACTTATCGGGCAGATCAACTCGCGCAATTGTATGTCTCCAGAATTGTTAGCCTTCATGGAGTGCCCCGAACCATCATTTCCGACCGAGGTTCTCTTTTTACCTCGGCATTCTGGTCACGACTCCATCAAGCGTTGGGGACAGCATTGAAGTACAGCACAGCGTATCACCCTCAGACTGACGGGCAGACTGAGCGAGTAAATCAAATACTCGAGGACATGCTCCGAGCATGTGCCCTAGCCCAAGGACCCAAGTGGGAAGATAGTCTGCCGTAAGCGGAGTTCTCATACAACAACAGTTTCCAGACCAGCCTCAAGATGTCACCATATGAAGCATTGTATGGCCGTAAGTGCCGCACTCCGCTAAATTGGTCTCAAACCGGAGATAGCCGCATCTTTGGAACTGATCGTATGATGGAGGCTGAGAAGCAAGTCAGAGAAATTCGAGACAGACTTCAAGTGGCCAAGTCTCGGCAGAAGAGCTATTATGACTCCAAGCACCGACAAGTCAGTTTGAGCCCGGAGAATATGTTTACCTCCGAGTCACGCCTATGAAAGAAGTGAAGAGATTTCAGACTCGAGGAAAGCTAGCACCCAGGTTCATTGACCCATTCCCAGTTATGTCCAGAGTTGGTACAGTGGCTTATCAGTTGGAACTTCCACCGGAATTGTCAGAAGTGCATGATGTGTTTCACGTCTCACAGTTGAGAAGGTGTATATCACCACCCGAGAAAAGGACTGATATGACAGAGATAGAGCTTGCTAAGGATTTGACTTATGAGGAGAAACCGTTCAGGATATTGGATGAGATGGAAAGAGTCACCCGCAGCAAGACAGTTAAGTTCTATAAGGTACAGTGGGAACACCATACCGGGGATGAGGCTACATGGGAAAGAGAAGACTTTTTGAGAGCTTCCTATCCGGAGTTGTTTTCCCGAGCAACCGAATCTCGAGGACGAGATTCATCCTAAGTGGGGGAGGTTTGTGACACCCTGGTTTTTGCCACCATTTATTCTCTTGGGTTTATTTGCCATTTTATTTGAAAATGAGTTTTTGAATGAATTTAATTGGACTTAGCACTTGGGAATTATTTTGGCTTTCATCCAAGTGGCTCCATTAACCTCCCACATCCTCTCTTGACCTCTCTTATGTCATTACATAGCTTTGGGAATTTTTCTTTCAAAGGAAAATAATCATTTTCATTCTGAAAATGACTTATTTTCACTTCTGTCCCAAAGCAACCCCTCTTTTTCTTTCTCAGAAAAATCTGAGAAAATTCCCACAACTCCTTTGCATCATGCCACATCACTCCATGCAAAAATATCTCATGAGTATGTGGAGTATTTTTGCTCTACAGCCTCATTTGCATTTTGTCCTCAAAATGCACTTTACAAAGGAAGTGTGTTTTTCCTTGATCCAATGAAGCTGATTTTTCTTGAGCTTCATTACCTTCCTAAGTAAACCATAACTTCCAAAGATCAGCACTAAACTCCTTCTAGAACCTATCCAAACATTGCTCACAAGTTTCTGTCCAGAAACTTGCTCCCCCTCTCATGTCTATCCTGGTCGGCCTGGCAGTGTGCCATCCACACCCCTAGACCCCTCACTGCTTGAACTACATGCCAGACACGATTTGAACAGCTCAGGCCGCGTGATGCCAGAGTTCACGCGGTGACCGCGCGAGGACAAGGCTCTTGGCATGCAGTCGGCGCGCTCTGCGTCGCGCCAGTGCCTCTGTTATGCTCGTGCACGTGTTGGAGCTCGCCCCAGCCTGCCGCACCGTGCCACCACCCTCGACTCATCGCCCTTGAACCATCCCTACCGCTCGCCGATGCCGGAGTTCACCGCAGCGAGCACGGGCACGATGAGGCAAAGTGCACAGTGCGCCCGTGCCCCTGTGCTCGTCTCCACCTGCGTCCTGTGCTCGTCCGCGTCCTCCCACAGTGGCCACGTGAGCCATGGAGCTTTCCCCCTCTCTCACTGGCGCCATTCATCGCCGAGCACCGCTTCCAGAGCCCTCCGGTGAGCCCGAGACCCCTCCTCCCCTCCTCCTATAAATACAGCTCGTCCCGCCCCTCTCCGAGCACCAAACTGCACTCATCTAACCTCCACACCTTCGCAGCTAGCCGCGGCCAGGCCAGGCGAGCCTCTGGCCGCCATTCCCCTCCGCCGCTCGCCGGAGATCCAAGTCTTCAGCTCCCTCCCACTCCACTGCCTCTCGAGCTCCACCATCTTCTCCGGTGTGTTCCTGGTGGTCCACTGGTTCGAGCTGACGCCTCTGGAGCCCCTGGAACTGCCTCCCGTCACCGGCGTCTTCTTCTCCGACGAGCTCCGCCCGCTGCAGCCGCTGTAGACGACCACGCCGACCTCTTCTGACCACCTCTCGCCACGTTTCGGGATGTGCAGGTGCGCCGTGACCTTGCGCGTCCATCCCTCCCTTCCACGGCGGCCGCCGAGCTCTCCTCGCTGGTGTACACACCGACGACAGCCGCCTCCTCTGTTTCTTCTCTCTCCCTCTCTCTCACCTGACCAGGCAGGCCCGCTGTCAGCATCACAGCGCGCACCTGAAGCGGTATGAGTGGAGGCGTATTCCCTGGAATACGTCTTCGACGTCAGCTGCTCTGTTTTTTTTTCTAATATTCAGTTTAATTCAAATATTTTGACTCAACTTTGACCCTCTATAACTCCTATTCTATAAGTCCAAATGAGTTGATTCTTTTTGCACTTATTTTGTCTTGCTCTTCTCTTTCAGCATGCAAAAGATGAGATTTTTGCCTGCTGTAAATCTTTTCTGTGGTATTTAAATGTGTTATTAGACATTTTCTTTTGTCATTTTAAATGTTTTCAGAAGGAGAAACTTGCCTTGAGGAGATCCAGGAGGAGTGTGAACCTCCTCTGTGCTAAGGTAAGCCATCAGAAATATTTGCAGAATGCCATTTCAATAATCATGATTTTCAACTTGAATATGAATTATTATGATGCATTTAAATATTTGGTTAATCACAATAATGCTAGTTGCATGTTCTTGGTATGCTTGTCTAGTTTTTCAGTAGCTTATGAGTGCATGATCTAGTATGTAATATTGGAGTTATTTTGAGCATGATCTTGAGTAGAATATTTATTGGTATTATTTCTTTATGGTGAATATTATTAGCATATGGTAGAATCAAGTTCTTGCTATGATTACTTCATGTCCAGTAGCATGTTAAGTGGTTTAGCTTGGTTAAGTTAATGCAGTAGTCTTGTTATGATCATTGAGTGTGAGTAGTTGCTTTCCGGTATCATGATGATATGCTTGCATAGGTGCATTTTCATGGCACACTATGGCTTGAGTATTTTTTTCAAGTTTAATATGATGAATAATCCAACTTGAACATAATGTTGATCGAGTCACGGTGCCACCGAATCGAGCTTCCCAGTGCAACCACATTTGCCTTTGTGGGAAGGCCCTTACTCGATCCGTTGTCATGCCTCTGGTCAGTGCCTCCAATGAGGGAAGGTTATGCACATGCGCTACCCTGGCCCGGTAGGCCGGCTTAACCTTGTGTGCCCGTGGTTGTTATGGTACCTTGTCCTCATTTGGGACCGTTTATGTTTTGCCACGACGGTGGCCATTGGATGTCCGGAGTGGCATCGGGGCCACCCATGACTTAGCCCAATGGGGAGTTGGTCGGAGTGGCCGGGAGAGTGTCATGGCAATGGATTGGTTCTGTCGGAATGCCGTTGGTCCACCCGAATGGGAGTGCGAGGCCATGGATTCCGTGGTGTGGGTATAGTGTACTAACCTCTGCAGAGTGTGTGTTTAATCTATCGATAGCCGCGTCCTCGGTCATGGACACAGTTCGTAGTAGGTCACACCGTGGATCAACATAATAAGTTAACATGCACACTAAGTAAACTTGTGGCACTGGTTATGATGGATAAGTTGTTGGAACCATAGTGATGGTTTCCGTTGTGATCCGGAGGTGATTACCGTGATGATGATGTGGTTTGAGGTTACGAGGTAACCGTGATGGTAAGTGAGTCCGAGGGACTCTAGTCACGTGCATATTCACTTAATGAGCATCATGAATAGTTCTTGCATTTAACCTGCTTAATCGTCATGTTATTGTTTGTCATTATGCTTTATTTGTTGTGAGCTTGCAAGTACATTCAATGTACTGACCTGGTGTGTCATGCCAGCTTTCAGGAAAGTTGTACCGGATCGGAGTGCTACCCGCGTCTACGCCGTGTCCACATTGGTGTCCCTGTGCTATGGAGTTCTGCTTCGTTGTTCTTCCGCTGCCGCGTAGTCATTCCGTCGTGACCGAGGCCCCTCTCATGTTCATTAAATAATGTACACATTGTCCAGCCGCACCATGTGTGCTGCTTGGCCTCGCTACCTGTTGTAATATCGAACCTATGTTCTCGCTTATGTCAATAAAGCGGTTGCTTTTCTGTACAAAGTTGTTGTGTGTTGCCAGAAGACTAGATCTCTGGGCTGGCAATGCAAGGTAAACCGGTTGCTCTGAGTCGGGGTGCCACACGAATCTCGGGCAAGTAACATACCGACAGACAAAGGGAATTACGTATGTTGTCATAAGGTTCCATCGATAAATATCTTTGTAGAATATGTAGGAACCAATATGGGCATCCAGGTTCCGCTATTGGTTATTTACAGGAGAGGTGTCTCGGTCATGTCTACAGAGTTCTCGAACCCGTAGGGTCCGCACGCTTAACGTTCGTTGACGATATAGTGTTATATGAGTTATATGATTTGGTGACCGAATGTTGTTCGGAGTCTTGGATGAGATCATGGACATGACAAGGAGCTCCGGAATGGTCCGGAGGTAAAGATCGATATATAGGACGATGATATTTGGACACCGGAAGAGTTTCGGGTGGTACCGGGTAGTCATCGGATCACCGGAAGGGGTTCCGGGAAGCCCCGGGAGGATGATGGGCCTATTGGGCCAATAGAAGGGAGCACACCAGCCACAAGGGGCTGGCGCACCCCCCTATGGCAGTCGGCATATGGGAGAAAGGAAGGAGGGGGATTCGGCCTCCCCCTTCCTTTCCTCTCCCCCCTTTCCTTTCCCTCCGCCACAAATATGGAAGGGGGGCGCGGCTTGGGGCAGGAGCCTAAGTGGGATTCGGCCCCACTTGGGGCGCCTCCTGGCTGCCTTCCCTCTCCCCCCACCTATATATATGTGGGAGGGGGCGCCACACATAGCCCACGACAATATATTAGCCGTGTGCGGCGCCCCTCTCCACAGTTTCGTCCCTCGATCATATTTTCAGAGTGCTTAGGTGAAGCCCTGCGGAGATAGCATCACCACCACCGTCACCACGCTGTCGTGCTGCCGGAACTCATCCACTACTTCTCCGTCATGCTAGATCAAGAAGGTGAAGACGTCACCGAGCTGAACGTGTGCTGAACACGGAGGTGCCATACGTTTGGTACTCGATCGGTTGGATCGCGAAGAAGTTTGACTACATCAACCGCGTTAATAAATGCTTCCGCTTACGGTCTACGAGGGTACATAGACATACTCTCCCCTCTCCTTGCTATGCATCTCCATAGATAGATCTTGCGTGTGCGTAGAATTTTTTTTGTTTTCCATGCAACGTTCCCCAACAGTGGCATCATGAGCCAGGTCTATGCGTAGATCATATACACGAGTAGAACACAAAGAGTTGTGGGCGGTGATAGTCATACTGCTTACCACCAACGTCTTATTTTGATTCGGCGGTATTGTGGGATGAAGCGGCCCAGACCAACCTTACATGTCCACGCACATGAGACCGGTTCCACCGACTGACATGCAACTAGTTTTGCATAAAGGTGGCCGGCGGGTGTCTGTTTCTCCTACTTTAGTTGAATCGAATTTGACTATGGCCGGTCCTTGAAGAACGTTAAAACAATAAACTTGATAGATCACCGTTGTGGTTTTTGCGTAGTTAAGAACGGTTCTTGCTAGAAGCCCGTCGCAGCCACGTAAAACTTGCAACAACAAAGTAGAGGACGTCTAACTTGTTTTGGCAGGGCATGTTGTGATGTGATATGGTCAAGACGTGATGTGATATACGTTGTTGTATGAGATTATCATGTTTTGTAATATCGACAACCGGCAGGAGCCTTAGGGTTGTCTCTTAATTATTGTATGAAATGCAAACGCCATGTAATTGCTTTACTTTATCGCTATGCATTAGCAATAGTTGTAGAAGCAATAGTTGGCGAGACGACCCCGATGCAACGATGGAGATCAAGGTGTCGAGCAGGTGACGATGGAGATCATGACGGTGCTTTGGAGATGGAGATCAAAATCACAAGATGATGATGGCCATATCATATCACATATTTTGATTGCATGTGAAGTTTATCCTTTATGCATCTTATTTTGCTTAGAACGGCGGTAGCATTATAAGATAATCCCTTCACTAAATTTCAAGATAAAAGTGTTCTCCCCGAGTATACACCGTTGCCAAAGTTCATTGTTTTGAAGCACCTCGTGATGATCGGGTGTGATAGACTCTACGTTCACATACAACGGGTGTAAGACAGTTTTGCACATGCAGAATACTTGGGTTAAACTTGACGAGCCTAGCATGTACAGACATGGTCTTGGAACACTGAAGACTGAAAGGTCGAACGTGAGTCATATAGTAGATATGATCAACATAGAGATGTTCACCATTGATGACTACCCCATCTCACGTGATGATCAGACATGGGTTAGTTGATTTGGATCATGTATCACTTACATAACTTGAGGGATGTTAATTTAAGTGGTAGTTCATTAGTAATTTGATTAATTGAACTTAAATTTATAATGAACTTAGTCTTAATAGTTTTGCATATCTATGTTGTAGATCAATGGCCCGTGCTACCGTTCCCCAGAATTTTAATGCGTTCCTAGAGAAAGCTAAGTTGAAAGATGATGGTAGCAACTACACGGACTGGGTCCGTAACTTGAGGATTATCCTCATTGCTGCACAGAAGAATTATGTCCTTGATGCACCGCTAGGTGACAGACCTGCTGCAGGAGCTACTGTAGATGTTATGAACGTCTGGCAGGCTCGATCTGATGACTACTCAATAGTTCAGTGTGCCATGCTTTACGGCTTAGAACCGGGACTTCAAAGACGTTTTGAATGTCATGGAGCATATGAGATGTTCCAAGAGTTGAAGTTATTATTTCAAGCAAATGCCCGGGTTGAGAGATATGAAGTCTGCAACAAGTTCTATAGCTACAAGATGGAGGAGAACAGTTCTGTCAGTGAACACATACTCAAAATGTCTGGGTATCATAACTACTTGACTTAGTTGGGAGTTGATCTTCTAGTTGATAGTGTTATTGGCAGAGTTCTTCAATCACTGCCACCAAGCTACAAAGGCTTCGTGATGAACTATAATATGCAAGGGATGAAGAAAACGATTCCTGAGCTCTTCGCAATGCTTAAGGCCGCAGAGGTAGAAATCAAGAAGGAGCATCAAGTGTTGATGGTTAACAAGACCACTAGTTTCAATAAAAAAGGCAAGGGAAAGAAAGGGAACTTCAAGAAGAATGGCAAGCAAGTTGCCACTCCCATGAAGAAGCCCAAAGCTGGACCCAAGACTGAAACTGAGTGCTTCTACTGCAAAGGGAATGGTCACCGAAAGCGGAACTGCCCCAAATACTTGGCGGATAAGAAGGATGGCAAAGTGAACAAAGGTATATTTGATATACATGTTATTAATGTGTACCTTACTAATGCTCGTAGTAGTGCCTGGGTATTTTATACTGGTTTGGTTGCTCATATTTGTAACTCAAAACAGGAGCTACGGAATAAACAAAGATTAGCTAAGGACGAGGTGACGATGCACGTCGGGAATGGTTCCAAGGTTAATGTGATCGCTGTCGGCACGCTACCTCTACATCTACCTTCGGGATTAGTTTTAGACCTCAATAATTGTTATTTGGTGCCAGCGTTGAGCATGAACATTATATCTGGATCTTGTTTATTGCGAGACGGTTATTCATTTAAATTGGAGAATAATGGTTGTTCTATTTATATAAGTAATATCTTTTATGGTCATGCACCCTTGATGAATGGTCTATTCTTGTTGAATCTCGATCGTAGTGATACACATATTCATAATATTGATGCCAAAAGATGCAAAGTTGATAATGATAGTGCAACATACTTGTGGCACTGCCGTTTAGGTCATATTGGTGTAAAGCGCATGAAGAAACTCCATACGGATGGACTTTTGGAATCACTTGATTATGAATCATTTGATACTTGCGAACCATGCCTCATGGGCAAGATGACTAAAACTCTGTTCTCCGGAACACTGGAGCGAGCTAATGACTTATTGGAAATAATACATACCGATGTATGCGGTCTGATGAGTGTTGAAGCACGCAGCGGGTATCGTTATTTTCTGACCTTCACAGATGATTTGAGTAGGTATGGGTATATCTACTTGATGAAACACAAGTCTGAAACATTTGAAAAGTTCAAAGAATTTCAGAGTGAAGTGGAGAATCATCGTAACAAGAAAATAAAGTTTCTACGATCTGATCGCGGAGCCGAATATTTGAGTTATGAGTTTGGCCTTCATTTAAAACAATGTGGAATTGTTTCACAACTCATGCCACCTGGAACACCACAGCGTAATGGTGTGTCCGAACATCGTAACCGTACTTTATTAGATATGGTGCGTTCTATGATGTCTCTTACCAATTTACCACTATCGTTTTTGGGTTATGCATTAGAGACAGCCACATTCATATTAAATAGGGCACCATCTAAATCCGTTGAGATGATACCGTATGAACTGTGGTTTGGCAAGAAACCTAAGCTGTCGTTTCTTAAAGTTTGGGGATGTGACGCTTATGTCAAAAGGCTTCAGCCTCATAAGCTCGAACCTAAATCGGAGAAGTGCGTCTTCATAGGATACCCTAAGGAAACTATTGGGACACCTTCTACCACAAATCCGAAGGCAAGATCTTTGTTGCCAAGAATGGATCCTTTCTAGAGAAGGAGTTTCTCTCGAAAGAAATGAGTGGGAGGAAAGTAGAACTTGATGAGGTAATTGTACCTTCTCTCGAATTGGAAAGTAGCACATCAGAGAAAACCGTTCCCGTGATGCCTACACCAACTAGAGAGGAAGCTAATGATGATGATCATGAAACTTCAGATCAAGTTACTACTGGACCCCGTAGGTCGACCAGAGCATGTTCCGCACCAGAGTGGTACGGTAATCCTATCTTGGAAGTTATGTTATTAGACCATGGCGAACCTACGAACTATGAAGAAGCTATGATGAGCCCAGATTCCGATAAATGGCTTGATGCCATGAAAACTGAGATAGGATCCATGTATGAGAACAAAGTGTGGACTTTGGTGGACTTGCCCGATGATCGGCAAGGCATTGAGAATAAATGGATCTTCAAGAAGAAGACTGACGTTGATGGTAATATTACTGTCTACAAAGCTTGACTTGTCGCGAAAGGTTTTCGACAAGTTCAAGGGATTGACTACGATGAGACTTTCTCACCCGTAGCAATGCTTAAGTTATTTCGAATCATGTTAGCAATTGCCGCATTTTATAATTATGAAATCTGGCAAATGGACGTCAAAACTGCATTCCTTAATGGATTTCTTATAGGAGAGTTGTATATGATGCAACCAGAAGGTTTTGTCGATCCTAAAGGTGCTAACAAAGTGTGCAAGCTCCAGCGATCCATCTATGGACTGGTGCAAGCATCTCGGAGTTGAAATATACGCTTTGATGAGGTGATCAAAGCATATGGTTTTATACAGACTTACGGTGAAGCCTGTATTTACAAGAAAGTGAGTGGGAGCTCTGTAGCGTTTCTAATATTATATGTGGATGACATATTGTTGATTAGAAATGATATAGAATTTCTGGATAGCATAAAAGGATACTTGAATAAGAATTTTTCAATGAAAGACCTCGGTGAAGCTGCTTATATATTGGGCATCAAGATCTATAGGGATAGATCGAGATGCTTAATAGGACTTTCACAAAGCACATACCTTGACAAAGTTTTGAAGAAGTTCAAAATGGATCAGTCAAAGAAAGGGTTCTTGCCTGTGTTACAAGGTGTGAAATTGAGTCAGACTCAAAGCCCGACCACTGCAGAAGATAGAGAGAAAATGAAAGTCATTCGCTATGCCTCAGCCATAGGTTCTATCATGTATGCTATGATGTGTACCAGACCTGATGTGTGCCTTGCCATAAGTTTGGCAGGGAGGTACCAAAGTAATCTAGGAGTGGATCACTGGACAGTGGTCACATCCTGAAGTACCTGAAAAGGACCAAGGATATGTTTCTCGTTTATGGAGGTGGCGAAGAGCTCGTCGTAAATGGTTACGTCGATGCTAGCTTTGACACTAATCCGGATGACTCTAAGTCACAAACCGGATACGTATTTTTGTTCAATGTTGGAGCTGTCAGTTGGTGCAGTTCCAAGCAGAGCGTCGTGGCAGGATCTACGTGTGAAGCGGAGTACATAGTGTAACATCCCAAATTTTCAATTTGGAATGTTTTACAATTATTAGCTAAGCATCTATGCATTTTGTTTGAATTGAGTGGCATTTGGAAATTTTAGAGGCATTTGAGTTTTATTTGAATTTGGATTCAACTTGGCATTTGAAAATTCATTTCAAATATCCCTGACAAATACTTGAGCAAAAGTATGAGAGGAGCTAAAATGACACTCAAAAAATGTCAGAAGAAAACAATGCTAAAAGTTTTGAATTCAAATTTGAGTTTTATTTGGATTTTTCAAAAAAAATGTTTTTTATAAAGTTTTTAGTTTGCCTCTGAAAAATACTTCATCTTGTAGGAATTATTTTTAGGATCATTTTGATATATATATGTCCTATATAAAGTTATTTTTATTTCTCTATTTTATTTCTTTTCCCTGCCTTATTTCAAAAAAAAACCAGCGCACCAGGCGCCAGGCCAGCTGGCCCAGCCGCCCGAGCCACGGCCCACCAGCGAGCCGAGACAGCCAACCCAGCCGCCGCGGCCTGCTCCACCCGCACCCATGCCCGAATCCCCCTCCCCTCGGTCACCCGACCCGCCTCATGACTCCCTCTCCCACTGACACGGCGGCCCCACGCCGTCTACCTCCTCCCGCAAGATGTGCCCGCGTATCCCGCTCGCACCCGATGCCGGCCGCGCCTGCGCCTCACTAAAACCCTACACCGAAGCTTCCCCTCGCGCAAGAAACCTGTCCTATAAAACCCCCTACCTCTCCTCTCTCGAACCCCCTAGAAACCCTACCCTAATTCCACCCGTAGCTCATGCTCTCGCCGATTGGATCTCGCCACTGCCGCCGCAGTTCACCGTCGAACCTTGCCACCGGTTAGCCTCCCCAACATCCCCAACTTCGGCCATCGGCCTAGTCCAACCCGCCGTGCTCCTCTGACATCTTTTGGCCCTTCAGATCGCACCGGAGCCATCACCCTGAAGACCGCCGTCCGCCACCGGAGCAACAGAGTGCTCGAGCACGGCCACCTTCGCCCCGCTCGCCTCCGCCGTCACCGACCGCCCTCGACCAGCCATGAGGACGCCCTCGCTTCGCCGCATCCGCCAGGCCACTTCACCGACGCCGGAGACCCCGCTCCGCTCGATGCCGACCTGCAGCTGTCCTCTGTTCGCCGTTGACCACTGCCACTGTAAGTCGGACTCCTCCCCACCGTTGGATCCCTAACCTACGGCTTAGATTAGAACTAGTGAAGAGTTAGGTTTTTTTAGTAGATCAGTTTAGTTATGGTTTATTCTCGGTTTAGTTAGATTAGATTGAACCGGTCGGTTTATTTGTTAGCCGTATGCGTTTTATTTGTTTTCCGCCCATGCGTTAGATAACTACAGATCGCACCTCCTAAGCCCAATAGCGCCCATTTTGTTTTTTTAGTATTTTCGTTTCTGTTTTTTAAAACAGAATAGTTCTGTTTCTATAAAATTCATATCTCTTAGGTTATTTAGAGTTTTTGATTGATTCTTTTTGCTCTAGTTGGGAAATTTCTTGAAGTTTCTGTAAATATAACTTTTGTCCATGTTTGAAGTTTTAAAAATTTATTTGCATGAATTTTGTTCGGATCACCAAATTTGCAATAACTTGAGCTAGGATTAATATTTTTAGGCGTTTCTTTTTGCTACTGTTTTCTTGTGACCTTAGCTATCAGTAGGTTTAGTTTGTGATATTTTTAGAATTTATAAAAAATTAGTTTAGCTCGAAAACAGAACTGTTTTGCGTTTTATCGCCTTTGTTAGTATTTCTTTCATTTTAAATAGTTCTAAAATTATTTTATTTTGTTATTTTGTTTGGTTCAGATTAGTTTCTATAGAATTAACAGTGGGACTTTTATTTGTAGAAAAAAATGTTTTAGTTGTTTATTTCCGTTTTCTTACTAAAAACTTGTTTTAGGCATAAAAGGAGTTTTATAATAGCTTTTAATGTGTTTCTTTTTGCATAAAATTTATTTTTTGTTTTATTTTCTGTTATTTAATAAAAACCTTATTTTAGTTCTGTTAAAGAAAGTTTTAATAGTAGAAAACTATTTTTATAGTTTGTTTCTCTTGTAGTGAAAACCTTATTTTGAGTCTTGTAACTTTTTTTTGGTTTTCTTTTGGATTTCTTTCGTGTGAATGATGATTGTGTGATGATTACTTTTACTTGTTGTTATGTTAGTATATTGTATGATGTATGCTTATTATGCTTTGTTTGTTTCGATAGAATTCCTGAAGTGCGAGGCTTGCTACTACGAGTCGCTAGCTTTCGAAGATCGTCAGCAAGGCAAGTCTTGATCATGAATTTTAATACCTATGTTTTATTGCATTAGTAGTATTTCCTCCCCACCATGCATGCAGTAGGAGAAATTGAATCCAGTCTTAGTAGTATCATGTGGTAGGTTACCCAAATCCCTATGTTACCATTGCCCGGGACGTTGTAGTATTTATGCTATGCTTCGTAGACGGGGTTGGTTGAGTGTTGTACATGGGAGATGTGAGAGTCAAGATGATGACAACCCCAAGATTTTCAAGATGCTGAAGACGGAATTCAAATTCACTACTGGGTGGAGGACAGATTGATGGGCACCCTGGAGCAACCAGCGGATGGCCGGGATGCATGGAGAAGCGCCATGACATCTTGCGAAAAGCTTCACCCAGCCACGAAGAGACGGATGGATACCCCTTGACCGGAAGCTTACCTATGCAGCCGCAAGCCATTATGGGCTCTGGCTTGGTCGACCCTAGGTGTGACTCTGGACGGACGGTACCAGCAGATGTAGAAGAACGGTAGGTTATGGATGGGCACCGGCAGTGGCCCAGAGGAACTCTACGGAAGACCCTGTTTCGTTCGTCCCGTCTTCAAACACCAGGCAGTGCGAGGACATAAAGGAGGGATCGATTCTTGTGGGTAAAGTGCACAAGACTCTGTAGAGTAGAAACCTAATCGATTAGCAATGTCCCCAGTTACGGACAACTGAGCCTCTAGAATTGGAGTATTTCGGAAATCTCAACACCGAACTTAATCAGTTAATTGATGGGTTATTAATGATTTCGGGTATGAGACACTGGTTGGCGGAACCATCTCAATAACAACCAACATTTTGTAGTAATTGCAAGCAAGTCCTTTTGTTGTAGGGAAAAATTGGCTTTTTCGCAAAAAACTTAAACTTAGAGCCCCACAGCCAAATTGCATATAGTGTTAGCATTATTATTATTGTTCTCTCTATGACTTGCCGGCATATTCAAAATGCTGACCTACACGGCTGCAACATCTCATGTTGCAGAGGAGTTTTCCGACTAGGAGTGAGGCTACGATCTACGCTCGGTGATTGCCCTATGGAGTCAGATGGACTCGCTTATCGTCTACGCTTCCGCAGCATTTAGTTTTTTCTCATGAGTTGGCCTTTGGCCGAATTTATTCTATTGTAATAAAGACTCTATATGAGAATCGTGTAATAAATCAGGTGTGATTGAACTTTGAATTTTTCATCAATGTACTGTGTGTGCCAGCATGATCTTGGGATGGTACTGATACACAGAGACTTGACCGCTTTCGGGTCGGGTCGCTACAGAGATGGTATTCAGAGCACACGCTGACCATAGGATGTAACCCCTAGGATCGGAAAGCCATAGGAAGAAACTATTTCATTTATGTCTTTATTTTCCATAATTCTCCCCTATTCATTTCTGACTTCCCTCCGATTTCAACATTCTAGATGGCCATCGAGTACACCCCAGTTCTGCTGCTGGAGTTTTGCCAGTCGGATGAGACGATGCCTTTCGGCAAGAAGTTTGTTCAGATCATCAAGAAGTTGAAGATTGCTCTGCCCTCCATCACCGGGAAGCCTACCAATGCACTTCCGACGGACACTCGCTATATGATTATGGTGCACATTCCAGGGAGGACTTTCGGAAGTTTCCAAGAGCCCATCGACTTCAAGTTTACCGCTTTCACTTGGATCCTCGGAAGAGACATGGCGATTCATCATGCACTTGGACATCTCCGAGAAGAGTACAGGTCCGAGCTCGACCCATCAGACCTCGCCATGATTTCTCGCAGAGCTAGAAATGGAGATATCGTGTGCATCGTGGATGACGACTCCATTCTCTCATATGTTCAAGACCTGGAGACTCATGTTAGGAATCTGGAAGTTCAGACGTGCAGAAGCTCGAAGGTACTCAGGAGGCTGTTGTTCCATGAACTGGAACTGGAGGAGAAAGCATGCGAGGACTTCCTTGAACATGAAGAGGAGGTCAAGGATTTTATGGAGAGAATCGAGAACCTGGAGATTTATGTTGCTGCATTGGAGGAGAAGATGGACCAGGGAGAAGACCTCTTTCCGAGTGGAGACGATGGACCCCTTGTGAGCAATGATAAGGATTACAAGGAGAACTCCACTAAAGGACGCAACAAGAGGAGACGCACCGCCAGAGGACGCCGCACCAGAAGACGCACCACTGGAGAACGCAAGGATATCTGAGGAGAACATTTAGTCGACCGCCATGTTATTTTTTTTATTTTATCGTCGATCGATTAGGCCGTTATTTTTTATTAGTCGTGAGATTTTGTAATCCGAGTTTGAACTATGTTTGAGTTGAATGAATAAATGATTGGTGTGATTTTGATTGTTGCATTCATATGGGTAGTGCAAATTTCTCTTAGACCCTTGTTCTATTCTAATTTCTCATCCACTCCAAAAACACCAGATGCCTCCGAGACGTGACCCCGGTTTCACCTTCCCGCCAGAGCTCACCCAGCTGATCCAACAGCAGAATGCCTTGATGCAGATGCTCATCCAGAACCAAGGCAACAACAACAACAACAATCCACCGCCAGCACCCCCTGTCGACAACTTGACCCGTTTCCTGAGGCTGAATCCGCCGATGTTCTCTAGCAACACCGAGCCAATTGTAGCTGATGATTGGCTCCGCAAGATCAGAAGGGAGCTAGCAACTGCTGGATGCACAGATGCTGAGAAGGTGCGTTTTGCCGCACATCAACTAGATGGACCCGCAACCTCTTGGTGGGAGAACTACACCACCACCTATCCCATCACCACCATCACGTAGGATCAGTTCCAGCAGGCCTTCCGCACCGCTCATGTCTCAGCTGGAGCCATGAGTCTGAAGAAGCGTGAGTTCCACAACTTACGCTAGGGGAATCGTACTGTGGGGCAGTACGTGGATGAGTTCAGCAAGTTAGCTCGCTATGCCCCAGTTGATGTGGCCACAGATGCCGCAAAGCAAGAGAAGTTTCTCGAGGGACTCAATGATGAGATGGGCATGCAGCTGATGGTGGCTACCTTCAACAACTACCAGGAGCTGGTAGACAAGGCCACCATACTTGAAGGCAAGCAGTAGCAGATTGATAGCCACAAGCGGAAGTATGGCCAGGGGAAGTACAACTCCGGAGCTCAGCAGAAGCCCTGCTATGCCCCATACTCGGGAGGACACACCCATCACACTCATGGAGGACATAATCATGGAGGACATAACCATGGAGGACACAACCATGGAGGGAATGGGAATAATCGTCAGAACAGCAACAACTTCAAGTCTGGCAACGGAGGCAATGGCAACCAGCACCATCCCGCTCCGGCTCAGAAGGATCTGAGTCATATCACCTGTTTCAAGTGCCAGAAGACGGGACACTATGCACCGATTGTCCGGAGGCCAAGAAGGGAAATGGAAACGGCCACGGCAATGGAAGCTCAGCAAAGAAGCCCAACCCTTTTCCTCGTGCTCAGGTGAACCACATCGACGTGGAGGACGTCTATGATCAGCCAGAAACTGTGGTTGGTAAGTTTTTATTAAATTCATGTCCGGTATTGGTACTATTTGATTCTGGTGCAACGCATTCATTCATATCAAGGGTAGTTGTGGAAAAATATGGGTTGCCCACTAGAACCCTTAGAAGCCCTCTTCAGGTCACTTCCCCAGGAGGAGAGATGACGGCAGGCTTAGGCTGCCATTCGACCCTCAGCATCGGAAACCATGATTTTCCCGCAGACCTCATAGTATTGGAATCCTAGGGATTGGATGTGATCCTAGGCATGGACTAGTTGACGAAGTTTGAAGGAAACATCGACTGTGCCCGCAAGACGATTTTTCTCACCACCCCGGAGCAGAAGAGGATCAAGTATGTATCCAGACGCACACCAATGAAGAATCAGGTGAATTCCCTAATGGGAGTCATTCAGGAGGAAGTGCCAGTAGTGCAAGATTTTCCCGATGTATTTCCAGAGGAATTACCAGGAATGCCACCGGACAGAGACATTGAGTTTTTGATTGAGTTATTGCCCGGCACAGCACCAATATCCAAGAGACCCTATCGAATGCCCCTGAATGATTTGGAAGAGATCAAGAAGCAAATTAATGAGCTATTGGAGAAGGGATATATTCGGCCAAGCTCGTCACCTTGGGGAGCCCAGTTCTTTTGGTAGAGAAGAAGGATGGAACCCTGAGAATGGTTGTGGATTATCGTTCGTTGAACGATGTGACCATCAAGAACAAGTACCATCTGCCAATGATTAATGATTTATTTGATCAGCTAGTCGGAGCCAAAGTATTCTCCAAGATCGATCTTCCATCAGGGTATCATCAGTTGAAGATTCGTGAACAGGATATACCCAAAACAGCTTTCACCACAAGGTATGGTTTATATGAGTATACAGTCATGTCATTCGGATTGACTAATGCCCCTGCGTATTTTATGAGCATGATGAACAAGGTATTCACGGAATATCTGGACAAGTTTGTCGTGGTGTTCATCGATGACATATTGGTTTTCTCCAAGAGCGAGGAAGAGCACAGGGAACATTTGCGTCTAGTTCTGGAGAAACTCCGGGAACATCAGTTATATGCCAAGTTCAGCAAATGTGAATTTTGGCTGAAGGAAGTCGGATTCCTTGGACATGTTATTTCAGGAGAAGGAATAGCAGTCGACCCCACCAAGGTTGAATCGGTCACCAAATGGCAGTCCCCCACCTCAGTCAAGGAGATCCGCAGTTTTCTCGAACTTGCAGGATATTATCGAAGATTTATTGACAATTTCTCCAAGATTTCTAAGCCCATGACTGAGCTGTTAAAGAAGGAAACCAAGTACATTTGGACCGAGGATTGTGAAGCCAGTTTTCAGGAGCTGAAGAAATGTTTGGTTACAGCCCCAGTGCTAATTTTGCCGGACTTACACAAGGATTACCAGGTATATTGTGACGCTTCTTGTCAAGGACTCGGAGTAGTGCTCATGCAGGATGGAAAGGTTGTAGCCTACACCTCCAGACAGCTATGACCTCACTAGATGAATTATGCCACACACGATTTGGAGTTAGCAGCCGTAGTGCACGCACTCAAGACCTGGAGACATTTCCTTGTCGGAAACTGTTGTGATGTTTACATGGATCATAAGAGCTTGAAATACATTTTCACGCAGAAGGAGTTGAACCTCAGGCAGAGGAGATGGCTAGAGTTGATCAAGGATTATGACATGAGATTGCATTACCACCCAGGGAAGGCAAACATTGTAGCAGATGCCTTGAGCCGTAACTGCTATGTGAACACCCTCATAGCTGGAGGATTACCTCAGGAGTTTGCCGACGATCTCAGAGAGCTCCGACTGGAGATAGTACCGAGAGGATTTGTCGCCACCTTGGATATACAGTCCACTTTGACCGAAAGAATCCGAGAAGCCCAGAAGACGGACAAGGAAATTGCAGAGATAAAGGAAAGGATGAGTAACGGAAAGGCTAAAGGTTTTCGTGAGGATGAGCACGGAACTTTATGGTTTGAGGATCGTATCTATGTGCCCAATGACCCGGAGGTCAGGAAGTTAATTCTTCAGGAGGCCCATGATTCACCGTACTCGATTCACCCAGGCAACACCAAGATGTATTTAGACTTAAAGGAAAGTTTCTGGTGGACAGGTATGAAGAAGGATATTGCCGAGTACGTAGCAGTATGCGATGTTTGTCAGCGAGTAAAGGCGGAACATCAGAAGCCGGCAGGGTTACTTCAACCCCTGCCGATAGCTGAGTGGAAATGGGAAAAACTTGGAATGGATTTCATCACAGGATTACCCAGGACTCGTTCAGGTTATGATTCTATCTGGGTAGTGGTTGATCACTTGACCAAGGTAGCTCATTTCATTCCCGTGAAGACCACATATACCAGCGCCAAGTTAGCCAAGATATACATGACCAGGATCGTATGTCTGCATGGAGTTCCGAGGAGTATCGTGTCAGATAGAGGAACACAATTTACCTCAAAGTTTTGGAATCAGTTGCACGAAACTTTGGGTACGAGGCTGGAGTTCAGTACAGCTTTTAATCCGCAGAAAGATGGACAGACCGAGAGAGTCAACCAGATTCTGGAGGACATGTTGAGAGCCTGTGCGCTAGACTATGGATCTAGCTGGGATGATAATTTGCCATACGCAGAGTTCTCGTACAACAACAGCTACCAGACCAGCTTAAAGATGGCCCCTTTTGAAGCTTTATACGGAAGGAGGTGCAAAACACCATTGTTGTGGGATGGTGTTGGAGACCGACAAAATTTTGGTCCCGATCTTATCAGAGATTCTGAAGAGAAGGTCAAGCTGATTCGTGACAGACTCAAGATAGCTCAGTCAAGGCAGAAGAGTTATGCCGACAGCAAATGCAAGGAGATAACGTACGAAATGGGAGACCGAGCATATCTTCGCGTGTCCCCACTTCGAGGAATCAAGAGGTTCGGTGTTAAAGGAAAGTTAGCACCCCGATTCATAGGCCCATACAAAATTCTTGAACGCAGAGGAGAATTTGCATACAAGCTGGAATTGCCGGAAGGATTGTCCGGAGTTCACGATGTCTTTCACGTTTCCCAACTGAAGAAATGCCATGCTGAGATGGCCGATGTTCCTTTGAGAGACACAGTGCCCCTAGAGGCCATACAGCTTGAGAGTGATTTGACTTATGAGGAGAAACCCATCAGAATTCTCGAGACTGCGAATAGAGTTACCCACAGCAAGGTCATCAAGTTCTGCAAGGTTCTATGGAGCCACCATTCCGAGGAGGAAGCCACCTGGGAGCGAGAAGAAGATCTCCGTCGAGACCACCCGCACCTATTTGCTAGCCAACCCAAATTTCGAGGGAGAGATTCATCTTAAGGTGGGTAGGTTTGTAACATCCCAAATTTTCAATTTGGAATGTTTTACAATTATTAGCTAAGCATCTATGCATTTTGTTTGAATTGAGTGGCATTTGGAAATTTCAGAGGCATTTGAGTTTTATTTGAATTTGGATTCAACTTGGCATTTGAAAATTCATTTCAAATATCCCTGACAAAAACTTGAGCAAAAGTATAAGAGGAGCTAAAATGACACTCCAAAAATGTCAGAAGAAAACAATGCCAAAAGTTTTGAATTCAAATTTGAGTTTTATTTGGATTTTTGTAACACCCTGGGTTTTGCCCATTTTCTTTTTCTTTTGATTTTGGTCCGGATTTGCTTTTTTGTGGCTTGATAGTCTTGCAACCTGGAGAGATCACCCTTCATTTTTCTTCCCGAGTGGCTTGCCAACCTCAAAACCATTCCAAGACCTTGCCATTTCCATCTTGGACCAACCCCCAATATTCTATTCCTTGGGAATATTCCTTTTTCTATTAAAGGAATAACCCTGTCTGCCCTGAGCTGTGAAGCTACCCACATTTCTATCATTCCCAAAATTCCCAAATAATTCTCATAAATTGTTTGGGTCAGATCTTCAACAAATATGTCAAACCTTTCCTTGCCATGTTCAAAAATATTTCCCAAATATACCTTTTCTGATTCTGCCCCAGCTGGCCAATTGAGAAGCAAGTACCCTTTATATTTGCTTGCTTGCTCTCAAACTTTTTGTGCACTCTTTCCTATCCATATCATTGCCACATGCCAAAATTCAACTTTATTTGGATAATAAATCTCCCTTGGCTAATTTCCAAAGTTTTTGGGCAACTGGAATCTTTGTGAAGCAAGTGCTAGCTAGGAGTATCCAAATGAGTTGAATTTTGCAAGCATCTTCATATTCTCAAATCATGACTCTACTCCAAGTTTCAACCCTATACAATCATCTATGTGAGCACAGCATCAAATCTTGGTTTCTGGTCAGATTTTCACAATGTGAAGCAACTATATTTTATATTGCTCCATAATTTCTGAAAAATTACCAGAGCATTCTCCTACCCATATAACCTATCTACACAAAATTTGGGCTCATTTCATCTTCCCAGTAATTCCCTATAATTTTCCTAAGATTCTGGTCAGAGAGGATAGCCGTGAAGGAAGTACCATTTTGGCTTGTCCAAATGGCATGAAATTTTTATGGCACTCCCATATGACCAAATCATCATCCTATGCCCAATTTCAGCTCAAGTTGCTACTCCATGTGAGTAGCACATCAATGTTTGTCTTCTAGACCAGATTGGTCAATTACAAAGTAACCCAATTAAATAATGGTCCAATTCTTTCCAAATTTCACAGGCTTGTAGTCCTTCCTACCCTAAACCTCCCAGACATCACACTTGGCTCTTATCCCTTTCCTGTTGATCACAGTTTCAGGCAACAGTTTGATGCAGTAAACTTCCAATGACCACTCCCATCTAACCACAGTGACTTTCATCGATCCATGACATCCCAGAGACTGTACCTAGGAGGGACTACTCACCAGACATCTTTTGGCATCACGTTGGGCGTGTCAATGCCGTGGCCACGCGGTGACCACGTGCAGAGCATGCCAAACCCGCGCTCTGGTGATTTAACCACTCGGTTCCGTCCGTTCCTTCGCTCCCTCGCCACCTCTCCATGTCCAGGAGGTTCGTCTCGTTGTCGCCCATCTCCTGGAAGCCTCTCCCCCTCCAATTTCTTTCCCCTTGCGCCACAGCGGTCACCATCACGGCTCTGTTCGCCCGTGACCCCGAGCTGTCACCTCCCTCCTTGGCTTCTTCCTCCCCGAGCCGTCGTGTTGCATTGATTGCTCGTCAGGTCGGCAACGCTCCCGTCCAGCCAGCTCGCCTGCAAGCTCCAGTGCGACGATGGAGACGCCACGGCGGCCATCCTTATCGTTCCCCATGGCCAGGCTATATATAGCCGTGGCCGGAGCCCCTCCTGAGCACACACACACCTCCAGCAACCTCTCCCCTCGCCTCCTATCCCCTCCCCGAGCTCCTGGAGCTCCAATGGCCGAAGTGGCCGCCGCCACCTCGTGCTCAAATTCGAGCAGGACCGAGTCCCTCCCCTTGCCATTCCCACTCCAGAGGACTCCCCAGACCCCGACGAGCCCCCCAGCGCTCTCCCTCATCGGCGGAGTCGGTGTAGCCGCGAGCCCCGACAGCCGCCGCCCGCTATCCACGGCCGTCACGTGGTGCCATCGCTGTGGCCCTCCCCGGCGCTGGATCTCCCTCTGGTCGGATGCATCATCCCTCCGGGAACCCGTCGGTGGCCTCATCACGACCGGAGATGGCCAGAGCCGCCCGAGCCCCTCGCCGGAGCTCGTCTCTGCTCGCTGCCGCAACGGTCGCCGCACTCTCTCCCCGTCGCTCCTTTGGCCTTCCCCGAACGCGGCGCTCTTCCCCGAGCCTGCCGGAACCCTCCCTCTCGCAGGAGGAGGCCGGAGTTGGCCGGACCGGCGCCGGCGTCGCGCACTCTCGCCCCTTCCCTGCCCCCATCTCTGCTTCTGTCATGAGGCAACGGGAGGAAGAAGAAGGAATGAGGAGGAGAGAGAGAAGCCGCGCGGGACCCACGCGTCAGCGACCCAAGCCCCGGTCCCGCCACTGCCAGGTAGGATAAGTGGAGACGTACTCCGCGGAGTACGCTTTCCCTTATCGAAAGCGTATTTTCAGTAAGTGTGTTTTCAGTTTAACCAGCCAGGGACCCGTTTGTGGATATTCTTTTTACAGATTGGTCCCTGATCTTCTTCTGCTTGTAACTTCTTACTCGGGACTCCGATCGAGGTGAATCCAACGCCCACGTCTTCGTCTCGTCGAGCCCGTCGTGTTGGTATCATTTTCACTATGTGGTCCCATAGTGGAAATGACCATTTTACCCTTGTCGTAAACAGCCCCCTCCGAGAGAGAACTGTTTCCGGCAGTCAACTCCGCGGACTCTCCGCACTTCTTCCCGATGGTCCCTTCCTCCCCAGGCAAGCCACAACTCTCATCTGCATCATCGCATTGCAATATCATAGTTTAACTATTTACTTCAACAACAAATATGACTTATTTGTGAAATAAATTGGATTATACAATACTTGAATAAATTCTCGGATAGGTGACTGTTATGTTGAGCACAGGATTGTTAATGACTAGTAGTTTACCCACTTGTTGATACTATGATGTTGAGATCACTGTCTATGATTATTTTGGAGTTCATCCGGCAGTTCGTGGAGATGAATTAGTAGCAGTGACTTAAGTAATACTGGTTATCGGAGTGTCAACCATGACAGAAATATTATTTCAGGGATTAGATATTTCCTGGTTGATCCTGAGTCACCTGTCCGGACTTATCCGTGCAACCACATTTGCCGGTATGGGACGGCCTTGACTTGGTCTGATCACGTGCTCTTTCATCGGTACCGCCCGACAGGGAAGGTTATGCGTGTGCGCTACCCTGGCCCGGTAGGCGGCGATAACCTTGTGAGCCTAGTTGAGTTATTTGGATCCAGGTCCCCGTTTGGGATAGTTTAGTGTGGCCACGACGGTGGCAGGTGTCACGCGGTGACACAGGGGCCACCCAGGGCAGGACTCCGGAGGAGTGAGATTGCCGGTGGTACGATGGGAGAGTCACGGGTCAGGCAGGTTTCGTTGGAGCAACAATGGTCCACCCGAATGGGATCACGAGGTCAGTGCTCCATGGTGTGGGTAAAGTGCGCAACGTCTGCAGAGTGTAAAATCTATTCGAATAGCCGTGTCCACGGTATTGGATAGTCCGTCCAGACCTCATTAGGTGGTCAACCATGGTAGTGATGATAATGATGGACGAACTCGTCGTAAGAACAGAAGTACTCGATGGATTGTGAGTATTCTGAGGGGTTGTGAGACAACCCGGAAGAGAGTAAGTTTGTCAGACTTGTCGTGCAGATGGTATCAGGTATATGATATGTTAGCCATGGGATGGCTATGGGATGAGTGGTCGGATGACCACATGATTTGGATTGGATTTGGAACAGGTTCAGATGGGATCCTAAGATTATTCGGAGTATGGATTAAATATGTTTTATCTTACGGCACCTACTTCAGTAACTACTTTGCTATGATGTTGTTTTGCCTTAATGCTGATGTTTGCTGTGAGCTTGCGAGTACATTCAAAGTACTCACCTGGCGTGTCATGCCAGTTTGCAGGTCATGCCATGATTGCTTGCTTGTCGAGGATCCCGGGTTTGCGACCTAGGATACGCGTTCTAGCCAGAGTCCCTGCGGAGTGGAGTCCATCACCGCCGTTGCTGTTCCGCTGCTGAGAGAGTTACTCCGCTGTTAGCATAGAGCTACCCCAGGCAGGCGTAGTGTCACCGTACCGATGTAATCCTTGTACCCTTTGTAACCATATCCATTGTAATAAAGAGCTGATTTTGTTCTATGCCAACAGTGCCGTATTCCAGAAGACTTGTCCTTGGGCTGGAATACGGGGCGTTCCGGTTTACTCTGAGCCGGGGTGCCACAATTTTTCAAAAAAAAATGTTTTTATAAAGTTTTTAGTTTGCCTCTGAAAAATAGTTCATCTTGTAGGAATTATTTTTAGGATCATTTTGATATGTATATGTCCTATATAAAGTTATTTTTATTTCTCTATTTTATTTATTTTCCCCTGCCTTATTTCAAAACAAAAAAACCCGGCACACCAGGCGCCAGGCCAGCTGGCCCAGCCGCCCGAGCCGCGGCCCACCAGCGAGCCGAGCCAGCCAGCCCAGCCGCTACGGCCTGCTCCACCCACACCTGCGCCCGAATCCCCCTCCCCTCGGTCGCCCGGCCCGCCTCACGACTCCCTCTCCCACTGACGCGCCGGCCCCACGCCGTCTACCTCCTCCTGCAAGACGCTCCCACGTATCCCGCTCGTACCCGACGCCGGCCGCACCTGCGCCTCGCTAAAACCCTACACCGAAGCTTCCCCTCGCGCAAGAAACCTGTCCTATAAAACCCCCTACCTCTCCTCTCTCGAACCCCCTAGAAATCCTACCCTAATTCCACCCGTAGCTCACGCTCTCGCTGATTGGATCTCGCCATCGGTGAGCCTCCCCAACATCCCCAACTTCGGCCATCGGCCTAGTCCAACCCGACGTGCTCCTCTGACATCTTTTGGCCCTTCAGATCGCACCGGAGCCATCACCCCGAAGACCGCCGTCCGCCACCGGAGCAACAGAGCGCCCGAGCGCGGCCACCATCGCCCCACTCGCCTCCGCCGTCGCCGACCGCCCCCGGCCCGCCACGAGGACGCCCTCGCTCCGCCGCATCCGCCAAGCCACTTCACCAACGCCGGAGACCGCCGGAGACCCCGCTCCGCTCGATGCCGACCCGCCGCTGTCCTCTGTTCGCCGTCGAGCACCGCCACTGTAAGCCGGACTTCTCCCCACCGTTGGATCCCTAACCTACGGCTTAGATTAGAACTAGTGAAGAGTTAGGGTTTTTTTAGTAGATCGGTTTAGTTACGGTTTATTCTCGGTTTACTTAGATTAGATCGAACCGGTCGGTTTTTTTGTTAGCCGTATGCGTTTTATTTGTTTTCCGCCCGTGCGTTAGATAACTACAGATCGCACCTCCTCAGCCCAATAGCGCCCGTTTTGTTTTTTTAGTATTTTCGTTTCTGTTTTTTAAAACAGAATAGTTATGTTTCTATAAAATTCATATCTCTTAGGTTATTTAGAGTTTTTGATTGATTCTTTTTTCTCTAGTTGGGAAATTTCCTGAAGTTTCTGTAGATATAACTTTTGCCCATGTTTGAAGTTTTAAAAATTTATTTGCATGAATTTTGTTCAGATCACCAAATTTGCAATAACTAGAGCTAGGATTAATATTTTTAGGCGTTTCTTTTTGCTACTGTTTTCTTGTGACCTTATCTATCAGTAGGTTTAGTTTGTGGTATTTTTAGAATTTATAAAAAATTAGTTTAGCTCGAAAACAGCACTGTTTTGCGTTTTATCACCTTTGTTAGTATTTCTTTCATTTTAAATAGTTCTAAAATTATTTTCTTTTGGTATTTTGTTTGGTTCAGATTAGTTTCTATAGAATTAAAAGTGGGACTTTTATTTGTAGAAAAAAAAATGTTTTAGTTGTTTATTTCCGTTTTCTTACTAAAAACTTGTTTTAGGCATAAAAGGAGTTTTATAATAGCTTTTAATGTGTTTCTTTTTGCATAAAATTTATTTGCTGTTTTACTTTCTGTTATTTAATAAAAATCCTATTTTAGTTCTGTTAAAGAAAGTTTAATAGTAGAAAACTATTTTTATAGTTTGTTTCTCTTGTAGTGAAAACCTTGTTTTGAGTCTTGTGACTTTTTTTTTGTTTTCTTTTGGATTTCTTTCGTGTGAATGATGATTGTGTGATGATTGCTTTTACTTGTTGTTATGTTAGTATATTGTATGATGTATGCTTATTATGCTTTGTTTGTTTCGATAGAATTCCCGGAGTGCAAGGCTTGCTACTACGAGTCGCTAGCTTTCGAAGATCGTCAGCAAGGCAAGTCTTGATCATGAATTTTAATACCTATGTTTTATTGCATTAGTAGTATTTCCTCCCCACCATGCATGCAGTAGGAGAAATTGAATCCAGTCTTAGTAGTATCATGTGGTAGGTTACCCAAATCCCTATGTTACCATTGCCCGGGACATTGTAGTATTTATGCTATGCTTCGTAGACGGGGTTGGTTGAGTGTTGTACATGGGAGATGTGAGAGTCAAGATGATGACAACCCCAAGATTTTCAAGATGCTCAAGATGGACTTCAAATTCACTACTGGGTGGAGGACGGATTGATAGGCACCCTGGAGCAACCAGCGGATGGCCGGGATGCATGGAGAAGCGCCATGACATATTACGGAAAGCTTCACCTAGCCACGAAGAGACGGATGGATACCCCTTGACCGGAAGCTTACCTGTGCAGCCGCAAGCCATTATGGGCTCTGGCTTGGTCGACCCTAGGCGTGACTCTGGACGGACGATGCCAGCAGATGTAGAAGAACGGTAGGTTATGGATGGGCACCGGCAGTGGCCTAGAGGAACTCTACGGAAGACCCTGTTTCGTTCGTCCCGTCTTCAAACACCAGGCAGTGCGAGGACATAAAGGAGGGAATGATTCTTGTGGGTAAAGTGCACAAGACTCTGCAGAGTAGAAACCTAATCGATTAGCCGTGTCCCCGGTTACGGACAACTGAGCCTCTAGAATTGGAGTATTTCGGAAATCTCAACACTGAACTTAATCAATTAATTGATGGGTTATTAATGATTTTGGCTATGAGACACTGGTTGGCGGAACCATCTCAATAACAACCAACATTTTGTAGTAATTGCAAGCAAGTCCTTTTGTTGTAGGGAAAAATTGGCTTTTTCGCAAAAACTTAAACTTAGAACCCCACAGCCAAATTGCATATAGTGTTTGCATTATTATCATTGTTCTCTCTATGACTTGCCGGCATATTCAAAATGCTGACCTACACGGCTGCAACGTCTCATGTTGCAGAGGAGTTTTTCGACCAGGAGTGAGGCTACGATCTACGCTCGGTGATTGCCCTATGGAGTCAGATGGACTCGCTTATCGCCTACACTTCCGCAGCATTTAGTTTTTTCTCATGAGTTGGCCTTCGGCCGAATTTATTCTATTGTAATAAAGACTCTATATGAGAATCGTGTAATAAATCAGGTTTGATTGAACTTTGAATTTTTCATCAATGTACTGTGTGTGCCAGCATGATCTTGGGATGGTACTGATACACAGACTCTTGACCGCTTTCGGGTCGGGTCACTACACATAGCTGCTTCGGAAGCAGCACATGAAGGAGTCTGGATGAAGGAGTTCATATCCGATCTGGGTGTAATACCCAGTGCATCGGGTCCAATGAAAATCTTTTGTGACAACACTGGAGCAATTGCCTTAGCGAAGGAATCTAGGTTTCACAAGAGAACCAAACACATCAAGAGACGCTTCAACTCCATTCGTGAAAAGGTCAAGGATTGAGACATAGAGATTTGCAAAATACATACGGATCTGAATGTAGCAGACCCGTTGACAAAGCCTCTTCCGCGAGCAAAACATGATCAGCATCAAGACTCCATGGGTGTTAGATTCATTACAATGTAATCTAGATTATTGACTCTAGTGCAAGTGGGAGACTGAAGGAAATATGCCCTAGAGGCAATAATAAAGTTGTTATTTTATATTTCCTTATTCATGATAAAGGTTTGTTATTCATGCTAGAATTGTATTGATCGGAAACTTAAATACATGTGTGAATACATAAACAAATACAGTGTCCCTAGTAAGCCTCTACTAGACTAGCTCGTTGATCAAAGATGGTTAAGGTTTCCTAACCATAGACATGTGTTGTCATTTGATAACGGGATCACATCATTAGGAGAATGATGTAATGGACAAGACCCATCCATTAGCTTAGCATATGATCGTTCAGTTTATTGCTATTGCTTTCTTAATGTCAAATACATATTCCTTCGACTATGAGATCATGCAACTCCCGGATACCGGAGGAATACCTTGTGTGCTATCAAACGTCACAACGTAACTGGGTGATCATAAAGATGCTCTACAGGTATCTCCGAAGGTGTCTGTTGAGTTGGCATGGATCGAGATTAGGATTTGTCACTTCGTGTATCGGAGAGGTATCTCTGGGCCCTCTCGGTAATACACATCATAAGAAGCCTTGCAAGAAAAGTGACTAAGGAGTTATTTACAAGATGATGTATTACGGAATGAGTAAAGAGACTTACCGGTAATGAGACTGAACTAGGTATAAAGATACCGACGATCGAATCTCGGGCAAGTAACATGCCGACAGACAAAGGGAATTACGTATGTTGTCATAAGCTTCGACCGATAAAGATCTTCATAGAATATGTAGGAACCAATATGGGCATCCAGGTTCCGCTATTGGTTATTGACCGAAGAGGTGTCTCGGTCATGTCTACATAGTTCTCGAACCTGTAGGGTCCGCACGCTTAACGTTCGTTGATGATATATTGTTATATGAGTTATATGATTTGGTGACTGAATGTTGTTCGGAGTCCCGGATGAGATCACGGACATGACGAGGAGCTCCGGAATGGTCCGGAAGTAAATATTGGTATATAGGACGATGATATTTGGACACCAGAAGAGTTTCGGGAGGTACCGGGTAGTCATCGGATCACCGGAAGGGGTTCCGGGAAGCCCCGGGAGGATGATGGGCCTATTGGGCCAATAGAGGGGAGCACACCAGCCCACAAGGGGCTGGCGCACCCCCCTATGGCAACCGGCCTATGGTAGAAAGGAAGGAGGGGGATTCGGCCTCTTCCTTCCTTCCCTCTCCCCCCTTTCCTTTCCCACCGGCACAAATATGGAAGGGGGGCACGGCTTGGGGCAGGAGCCCAAGTGGGATTCGGCCCCACTTGGGGCACCTCCTGGCTGCCTCCCCTCTCCCCCCACCTATATATATGTGGGAGGGGGCGCCACACATGGCCCACGACAATCTATTAGCCGTGTGCGGCGCCCCTCTCCACAGTTTCGTCCCTCGGTCATATTTTCGGAGTGCTTAGGCGAAGCCCTGCGGAGATAGCATCACCACCACCATCACCACACCGTCGTGCTACCGGAACTCATCCACTACTTCGCCGTCTTGCTGGATCAAGAAGGCGAGGACGTCACCGAGCTGAACGTGCGCTGAACGCGGAGGTGTCGTACGTTCAGTACTCGATCGGTTGGATCGCGAAGAAGTTCGACTACATCAAACACGTTAATAAATGCTTCCGCTTACGGTCTACGAGGGTACGTAGACATACTCTCCCCTCTCGTTGCTATGCATCTCCATAGATAGATCTTGCGTGTGCATAGAATTTTTTTTGTTTTCCATGCAACGTTCCCCAACAGTGTGTACCTGCCCCATGGCGGCTCGAACAACATGTCTATGAACAACGCATCCGAGTCCACCCACCAGAGCAGCTCCGTCTCCGAGTGGACCACCATTAGTGCCCGCAGCAACGGCAGCTTCGTCTAGAACCCCGTCATCTCGCATTGCTGAAGAAGTTGTCCAAGCCGTGCACGCGGAAGTAGTCGACCTTGTTCTTGAACGCACGGAGAAGCACGTGGTCGCCCTCCGCCTCCCTGCACCGGGGCGGTGACGATCCAGTGACCACGAGCACCCAAGGTCGCTCCAGCGTGACCATGGCTGGGAACCAAGGGTGCGCGGCCAGCCTAGCCGCTCTGCGGAGGTCGTAGTCGGACATGTTCGGGCCGAGCGAGTACGGTCGGTCGGTCAGCTGGCGCAGCTGGTTCTCCTCGCTGGGAGTAGCCACCACGGCTTTAGGCGGCTCGTTCGTGGCTTCACTGGCTGAAGCATCACGGGCGCCACCGAGGTAGGCGTACTTGATGTGGGAGGAAGACGGGGATAAGAAGGAATCAGGTGGGTTTTCTCTTGGATCGAGATAGAAGTTTTGTCCTTTTCTAGCATGAGATGAAAATTTTGCTGCCTGCTCATTGGTTGGCGGTGGCCTCCCATGAATAGACGTTGGTTTCTTGCTAATCACAACCATTCATCTCCATCCGATGGGATGGTCACGTCTCTCTTCATTTTCAGTCCAACTCATCAACCCGGAGTTGACGTAAGTATTCAGCGTGTGTAAAACAGGACATGTTGCGTGTTCCGATGTCTGCACGTTGACACCCAAACCAATCAAAGGATCACTAGTTGATGTTGGAGGCCCTGAACTCTGGGTGCAGGAGCCGGCCGGTCTCCTCGTTGTCGGCGTCCAGCGGTCGTCCGGTGTCGTTCCTGACGCGTCGCACGGCCGTGGTGCTGAGCGACTCGTGCTGGAACCCATAGAGGCCGAGTATCTGGTCGTCGGCGAAGTTTAACGCGCATTCCATGCCCTGACGGCACGCCACGGCATCATAGGTCATGCCTGGCTCCCCACACGACTTGCACCCAACAAAGTGCGTCACCAGCGGCCACCGGTGGTCAACGAGCCCCGGCCGCCACCTGCTCCGCATCTCCTCGTAGCGGCCCATGATCTCCTCCCAGAACCCGTCCAGGTGGTAGGAGCTCTCCAGGAACACCTTCTCCCCCCACATGTTGCGCTCCATCACCAGCAGGTACACCAGCGCCGACTAATCGTCGGCCTCCCAGGCCACTCGGTTGGACAGCCCCGCCGTGAATATCTTCACGTACCCGTCGCGCACCAGGCCGCGCGGCCCCATGTGCGCCCACATGTCGAGGAGGTCTAGCGACCACTGGCAGTTCCAGAGCATGAAGCTGCTGGTGTTGGCGTCGAGCCAGTTCCTGGCACCGTACACCTCTTCGTCCCAGCCGTGGAGCACCAGGTTGTGGCATGCATACCTGTCCCATGGCGGCTCGAACAGTATGTCTGTGAACACCGCATCCGAGTCCACCCACCAGAGTAGCTCCGTCTCCGGGTGTGCCACCATTAGCGCCCGCGGCAGCGGCAGCTTCGTCTAGAACCCCGTCATCTCGCTGTCCAGCATCGCGTTGCTGTAGAAGATGTCCAGGCCATGGACATGGCAGTAGTCTGCCTTATTCTTGAACGCGCGGAGGAGCACATGGTCGCCCTCCACCTCCTTGCACCAGCACGGTGATGAGCTAGTGACTACGAGCACCCGAGGCCGCTCCGGCGCGACCATGGCTGGGAACCGAGGGTGCGCGGCCAGCCTGGCCGCTCTACGGCCGTCGTAGTCAGACATGTTCAGGCCGAGCGAGTACGGTCGGTCAGTCAGCTGGCACAGCTGGTGCTCCTCGCTGGGAGCAGCCGCCACGGATTTAGGCGGCGCAATCATCACCGAAGCGTCACGGGCGCTATCGAGGCAGGCGTACTTGATGTGGGAGAAAGATGGGGAGAATAAGGAATCAGGTAGGTTTTCTCTTGGATCGAGATGGAAGTTTGTCCTTTTCTAGCATGAGATGGAATTTTTGTTGCCTGCTCATTTGTTGACGGTGGCCTCCCACGAATAGATGTTGGTTTCTTGCTAATCACAACCATTCATGTCGATCCGATGGGATGGTAACGTCTCTCTTCGTTTTCATTCCAACTCATCAACCCGGAGTTGGCCTAAGTATTCAGAGTGTGTAAAACAGGACATGTTGCGTGTTCCGATGTGTGCACATTGACACACAAACCAATTGAAGGATCTAGTTGATGTTGGCGGCCCTGAACTCTAGGTGCAGGAGCCGGCCGATCTCCTCGTTGTCGGCGTTCAGTGGCCGTCCGGTGTCGTTCCTGATGCGCTGCATGACCGTGGTGATGAGCGACTCGTGCTAGAACCCATAGAGGCCGAGTATCTGGTCGTCGGGGAAGTTGAGCGCGCATTCCGTGCCCTGACGGCATGCCACGGCATCATAGGTCGCGCTTGGCTCCCCGCACAGCTTGCACCCAACGAAGTGCGTCACCAGCGGCCACCGGTGGTCGCTGAGCCCCGGCCGCCACCTGCTCCGCATCTCCTTGTAGCGGCCCACGATCTCCTCCAAGAACTCGTCCAGGTGGTAGGAGCTCTCCAGAAACACCATCCCCCCTACCTACCGTGCTCCGTCCCAACCAGGTACACCAGCGCCGACTGGTCGTCGGCCTCCCAGGCCGCTCGGTTGGACAGCACCACCGCGAATATCTTCACGTACCCGTCGTGAACCGGGCCACTCACACCCATGCACCGCCACTCGTCGAGGAGGTCCAGCAACCACCGGCAGTTCCGGAGCACGAAGCTGTCGGTGTTGGCGTCGAGCCAGTTCCTGGCACCGTACACCTCTTCGTCCCAACCATGGAGCACCAGGTTGTGGCGTGCGTACCTGCCCCATGGCGGCTCGAACAGCATGTCCGTGAACACCGCGTCCGAGTCCACCCACCAGAGCATCTCCGTGTGACACCTTGATTTTTGGCAACCTTTTCTTTTCAAACTTTTCTTGGTTTTATTCGAATTTGAATGATTTTGAACCCTTTTCATTTGGACTTGGACATGTTTGAATTCTTCCCAAGTGATCCAAAGTCTCATCACCTTGCCAAAACTCTGCCAAGTACCTCAAGAACCCAAATCCCAATTTAAATCATTTCCAATAACTCTTTTCTTTTATTTGGGAATTTAGGGCATTACTATGGGTTATGAAGCAACCTATAGTTTCGATGCTCAGAAAATTCTCAAATAATTCCTAAAAATCTTTTGGACTATATCTTGCTCCAACACCCAAAAATATTCCATAAAATATTTCATATACTTTGCAAAATAATTCCTTTTCTCTCCTGGTCAGAATGGACCATTGTGAAGGAAGTGCATGTTTGGGTTGTCCAATTGCTACCAAATTTTTACAGCATGAAGACAACTCCAAATCATCACTCTCCACCAATTTTCAGCACCTCAAGATCAACCATGTGAACAGTACTTTAAATGACAGATTCATACCAGAATTGTGCTTCCTACATGAACTACCTTCATTTCTTCTCCAAATGACTTCATGTTTGGCCAGTTTGTTGTTCATTCAACGTGGATCACACCAGACATCTCTCTTGGCTTTAGATCAACATCATCCAAGCTCCAAAACCTCCCCAACATTTCTGTCAGAACCTATAGATGATTGCATCTCTCAGTTCTGCTCGTATCTTGCCAAACCAAGTGCTCAGGTGAGGTGAACCATCGGCGGTTGACACACCAGACAACATTTGCCAGACCAACGTGGCCACTAGACACGAGCTACCGTGGTGAGCACGGCACTAGCACGCTTGTCGCCGCGCTCTGCGCCGCACCCGGCTCGGGTCGCGTTGGAGTCGAAAGCTCGTGCAGCGTGGAGTTGTCTGAGCATGCCGACTAGCCTCCCTGGTGACGCGTAGGCCATCTGGACCCTTCGCCTGCGCCAGAGACGCCCTCGCCGGCCGCCGCGTCATCGCCGCCCTGTTCTGCCCGTGCTGCCACAGTATTGCGGCGCCGTCGTCTTCCTCCCGTGCCGTCTCCTCCGCATTTAATGCTTCTGCCCTCATCCATCACCTCGCCCGCGTCGAGCCAGCCAGCGAGGCGTACGAGCGCCGGCGCCATGGCCCGTCTCCTCCTGGCTATAAATAGCCCCGCCCGGCATTGCCAAGCTCCTCACCCAACTCCTCCTCCCCCATAGCCACAGCCAGCAGCAGCAATCGAGGCAGAGAGGCCTCTGGCCTCGAGCTTGATCAGAGCTCTGCCGCCAATCCCTTCTTCCCCGCCAGCTACCTCCAGCCCTCCTCCGCCTCATCCAAGAGCACCATTGTGATCAGTAGGCTTCCGTAGTGCTTCCCGAGCCCTCTTCCCGTCCTATTGCCGTCGAAATCGTCGAGTTCATCGACCACCGTAACTGCAGTCCGCCGGAGATGAAGGGGGCAATGCCGTCCGTCCACCTCTGGCTAAGCTGCGGGTACGTGAAGGACCACCGCTCGACGCCCGATCCGTTCCACCCATTCTCGAGCCCTCTCACCGTCGGGATCGCCGGCAACGCTCGCCGGTGAGCCGCCCCCTCCCCTGTTCCCTCCCCTCTCTCTGTTTTAAACCGAGCCGGGGCCACCGTCAGCCACTGTGGCGAAGCGGTAAGTGGTGGCGCCCGGGTTAAATTACGCCTTCGACGTGGCCGTTTTTCTTTTTTTCAAAATTGATTTTTATTAACAGAGTTAAACAGGAACTTTGAATATTAATAACTTTTAACAGAAAGGTCCAAATGACATGATTCTTTTTGCATTGTGTTCATAATTGAGTCCTTTATTTTTCCACCAAGTTTGGTATTTTTCCAACACTCACAGAATTGTTGGTGAATATAAAGGCCTTATGTGACATTTTCTTTTGCTATTTGAAAATACTTTCAGAAGGAGATTCTTGTGGATTTAAAGACCAGGAGTTTCTGAACAACCCAACTGATCAAGGCAAGCCAGGACATCCATATTATGAGGCATTTCATAGCATTGCATAATTCATATGCATTTCTTGCAATTTAATTAACCTAGTTAATTCCAAGACAATATTTCAAATGCTTAATGTGACCAACTAAGTTACTTGTTGAAATAACCTTGATGGCTAAGTTGAACTTAGTTGGTTGATCATGAGTCACCTGTCCGGGCTTACCCCTGCAGCCACATTCGCCGGTATGGGACGGCCTTGACTTGGTCTGGCTGCGTGCTCTTTCACCGGTACCTACAAAGAGGGAGGGTTATGCGTGCGTGCTGCCCTGATCAGGTAGACGGCGATAACCCTGTGAGCCCAGTTGAGTTGTTTGCCGGCGTCCCCATTTGGGACAGTTTAGTTAGGCCACGACGGTGGCAGGTGTCACGGGGTGACACGGGGCTACCCAAGGCTTGACTCCGGGGGAGTGCGATTGCCGGGGGTACGATGAAAGAGTCACGGGACAGACAGGTTTCGTTGGAGCAATGCTGGTCCACCCGAATGGGATCACGAGGTCAGTACTCCATAGTGTGGGTAAAGTGCGCAACCTCTGCAGAGTGTAAAAATCTATTCGAATAGCCGTGTCCACGGTATTGGACAACCCGACCAGACCTCTCTAGGTGATCAACCGTAATAACTGTAGTAATGATGGGAGAACTTGTCTTTTGAGCGGAAGTACTCATTGGTATCGAGTATTCCGAGGGTTGTGAGGCAACCCGGAGATGAGTAAGTTGGTAACAGTAAGTGAATCACTTGGAGTTTAACCTGTTCATTGCTATGCTATTACTTGCTGCATATTTGGTTGTCATGTGCTTGCGAGTACATTCAAAGTACTCACCTGGCGTATCATGCCAGATGCAGGAGAAGACTAAGACGGAGGTCCTGAGGTCCTTGTTGCGATGCCTAGGATGTGTCCACAGCAGTGTCCCTATGGATGGAGTCTCTATCATGTTCCGCTACGCTGTAGTGTTCAGTAGTAGTGCCGAGGCCCTGATGTGTTGGATAAATAATGTAGATATTGTCTTAGCACTGGATGTGCTTTTGGCCTCGATGATCATGTGTCATATGAGCTTGTACTCGACTATTATCAATAAAAGTTCAGCTATGTTCTGTTCCAAGTTGTTGAGTGTTTCCAGAAGACATGATCTCTGGGTTGGAAACACTGGTAAAACGGTTCTCTGAGCCGGGGTGCCACACTCCGTATCCGGGTGCGCCACCATTAGCGCCCGCGGCAGCGGCAGCTTCGTCTAGAACCCCGTCATCTCACCGTCTAGCACCGCGTTGATGTAGAAGATGTCCATGACGTGGACGCGGCAGTAGTCCGCCTTATTCTTGAACGCGCTGAGGAGCACGTGGTCACCCTCCGCCTCCTTGCACCGGCGCGGCGACGAACTGGTGACTACGAGAACCCGAGGCCGCTCCAGCGCGACCATGGTTGGGAACCGAGGGTGCACGGCCAGCCAAGCCGCTCTACGGCCGTCGTAGTCAGACATGTTCGGGCCGAGCAAGTACGGCCTGTCGATCACCTGGCGCAGCTGGTGCTGCTCACTGGGAGCAGCCACCATGGCTTTAGGCGGCGCGTTCGTGGCCGGAGCGTCACGGGCGCCATCGAGGCAGGCGTACTTGATGTGGGAGGAAGACGGGGAGAAGAAGGAATCAGGTGGGTTTTCTCTTGGATCGAGATGGAAGTTTTGTCCTTTTCTAGCATGAGATGAAAATTTTGCTGCCTGCTCATTGGTTGACGGTGGCCTCCCACGAATAGACATTGATTTCTTGCTAATCACAGCCATTCATCTCCATCCGATGGGATGGTCACGTCTCTCTTCGTTTTCATTCCAACTCATCAACCCAGAGTTGACCTAAATATTCAGAGTGTGTAAAACAGGACGTGTTGCGTGTTCCGATGTCTACACGTTAACACCCAAACCAATCGAAGAATCAAGTTGATGTTAATGGACCTGAACTCTGGGTGCAGGAGCCGGCCGATCTCCTCGTCGTCGGCGTCCAATGGACGTCCGGTGTCGTTCCTGACGCGCCGCACGGCCGTGGTGCTGAGCGACTCATGCTGGAACCCATAGAGGCCGAGTATCTGGTCATCGACGAAGTTGAGCGCGCGTTCCATGCCTTGATGGCACGCCACGGCATCATAGGACGCACCTGGCTCCCCGCACAGCTTGCACCCAACAAAGTGCGTCACCAATGGCCACCGATGGTCGCTGAGCCCCGGCCGCCACCTGCTCCGCATCTCCTCGTAGCGGTCCATGATCTCCTCCCAGAACCCGTGCAGGTGGTAGGAGCTCTCCAGGAACACCTTGTCCCCCCACTTGCCGCGCTCCCTCACCAGTAGGTACACCAACGCCGACTGGTCGTCGGCCACCTAGGCCACTTGGTTCGATAGCGCTGCCGTGAATATCCTCCCGTTCCCGTCGCACACTGGGCCGGGCGGCCCCATGCGCGCCCACGCGTCGAGGAGGTCCAGCAACCGCCGGCAGGTCCGGAGCATGAAGTTGCCGGTGTTGGCGTCGAGCCAGTTCCTGGCATCGTACACCTCGTCGTCCCAGCCGTGGAGCACCAGGTTGTGGCGTGCGTACCTGCCCCATGGCGGCTCGAACAGCATGTCCGTGAACACCGCGTCCGAGTCCACCCACCAGCGCAGCTCCGTCTCCGGGTGCGCCACCATTAGCGCCCGCGGCAGCGGTAGCTTCGTCTAGAACCCCATCATCTCACCGTCCAGCACCGCATTGATGTAGAAGATGTCCATGACGTGGACGCGGGAGTAGTCCGCCTTATTCTTGAACGCGTTGAGGAGCACGTGGTCACCCTCCGCCTCCTTGCACCAGCGCGGCGACGAGCCGGTGACTACGAGCACCCGAGGCCGCTCCAGCGCGACCATGGTTGGGAACCGAGGGTGCACGGCCAGCCAAGCCGCTCTACGGCCGTCGTAGTAAGACACGTTCGGGCCGAACGAGTACGTCCGGTCGGTCAGCTGGTGCTCCTCGCTAGGAGCGGCCACCACGGCTTTAGGCGGCGCGTTCGTGGCCGGAGCGTCACGGGCGCCATCAAGGCTGGCGTACTTGATGTGGGAGGAAGACGTGGAGAAGAAGGAATCAGGTGGGTTTTGTCTTGGATCGAGATGGAAGTTTCATCCTTTTCTAGCATGAGATGAAAATTTTGCTTCCTGCTCATTGGTTGACGGTGGCCTCCCACGAATAGACGTTGGTTTCTTGCTAATCACAGCCATTCATCTCCATCCGATGGGATGGTCACGTCTCTCTTCGTTTTCATTCCAACTCATCAACCCAGAGTTGACCTAAATATTCAGAGTGTGTAAAATAGGACGTGTTGCGTGTTCCGATGTCTACACGTTAACACCCAAACCAATCGAAGAATCTAGTTGATGTTGACGGACCTGAACTCTGGGTGCAGGAGCCGGCCGATCTCCTCGTCGTCGGCGTCCAGCAGACGTCCGGTGTCGTTCCTGACGCGCCGCACGGCCGTGGTGCTGAGCGACTCATGCTGGAACCCATAGAGGCCGAGTATCTGGTCATCGACGAAGTTGAGCACGCGTTCCATGCCTTGACGGCACGCCACGGCATCATAGGACGCACCTGGCTCCCCGCACAGCTTGCACCCGGCGAAGTGCGTCACCAATGGCCACCGATGGTCGCTGAGCCCCGGCCGCCACCTGCTCCGCATCTCCTCGTAGCGGCCCATGATCTCCTTCCAGAACCCGTGCAGGTGGTAGGAGCTCTCCAGGAACACCTTGTCCCCCCACTTGCCGCGCTCCATCACCAGTAGGTACACCAGCGCCGACTGGTCGTCGGCCACCCAAGCCGCTTGGTTAGACAGCGCTGCCGTGAATATCCTCACGTTCCCGTCGCGCACCGGGCCACGCGGCCCCATGCGCACCCACGCGTCGAGGAGGTCCAGCAACCGCCGGCAGGTCCGGAGCACGAAGCTGCCGGTGTTGGCGTTGAGCCAGTTCCTGGCATTGTACACCTCGTCGTCCCAGCCGTGGAACACCAGGTTGTGGCGTGCGTACCTGCCCCATGGCGGCTCAAACAGCATGTCCGTGAACACCGCGCCCGAGTCCACCCACCAGAGAAGCTCCGTCTCCGGGTGCGCCACCATTAGCGCCCGGAGCAGCGGCAACTTCGTCTAGAACCCCGTCATCTCGCCATCCAGCACCGCGTTTGTAACACCCCATGTCATTAGCCACAGTAATCACATTTGATAATGACAAGTCAGCATGGTTAACAGTGCCAAATCATCATTTGCATCATATTGCATTTCAACTCCTAACTCAAATTTCAAATTAAATTAAAGTGGAAAATAAAAGTTGTTCAAAACAGAAATTAAAATATTCAATAAATAACAAATATTCCAAAGACTATTCTAAAATTGTAACCAACATTTAATAAACAAATTAGGTAACTCAAACATCCTCTGTCAGTGGCTGAAAACAATATTAAATAGCCTTTTATTTAATCTAAATTAAATATGAAGTTATGTTTTGCCCAAACTAGTTTTTTGTGTTAGGATATAATGCACTGTGATTTATGGACTAGGTCACACTTTTACAAAATTCATTTGAGGCCACACAATTTTGCAAAACAGAAAAGGAAAGAAAACAGAAAAGAGAAAATGGAAAAAGGCCTAAATCTCTACTGTGCACTTGAGCCTACTGCTACAGTGCCGGCCCAGCCCACCTGGCGCCGTCCCCCACCTCCCGCACTGCTCCTCGCCCTCGCTGTCGAACACGCACGCGCGCGCACCGCCCCCCCCCCCCCCCCCCCCCCCCCCCCCCCCTCGTCCCCGATCGACAGCGGCCACCCGCGCGCCGCGGACGCCTATAAGCGCCCGTCCCCAACCCCGCGGATGAACCCTAGCAACTCCACTCGCCCTCTCCCTCGCTCCCCCGTCGCAGCCGAACGCCGCCGCCGCCATGGACGCCGGCTAGCCGCGGCCATAGCCCACCTCTCGCCTCCGTAGCCTGTCCAGAAGCTCCGCCACGACGAGCCCGTCCTCCTCGACCACAAGCCCGAGCCCCGGGAGCTCTGCATCGCCGGCCTACTTCGCCTTCTTCCCCTACGGCCGCCAACGATCGCCGCTTCGATTCGCGCTGCCCCGAGCTCCTCCGTTCTTCCCCGGGCCTTCTCTGCAACGCCGACGAGCACCTGCGCCGAACGCGCCCTCCCCTGCCCCCTCTAGCCGCCCGTAGCGCTCGCTCCACCGTAGCCCGAGCCCACCACCGCCGCGGACCTTGTCGCCAGCGTCGTTCCGGCGACCTTTTGGTCATTTGCTCGCGCCCGTCTTGCTCGCACGTGCACGTAGGCCTCGCCCCGCTCTCTGGATTGCCCGAACTCGCACCGTAGCCCCGTCTCCGTCGCATGCCCGAACCACCCCGCCGCCGGCGAGCTCGTGCCGCTCGACTCCGCCTCCCCAGCCCCCTCCCCCCCCCCCCCCCCGCACCACCACCGTTCGACGCGCGACGCCGAGCCGCGTCGAACGCAAGCAACCGCGCCGCGAATAGCCCCCTGTGTGCAAAACACGAGCTCCTCCCGAGCCGCGCCGCCGCGTTGGCTCGCCGGAGCCAACTCCGGCGCGTCGCCGGTCGGCGCTGACCTGGCCATGGTGGGCCCCGCCCAGTGCCACTGACCCCTGGGCCCCAGTTGACCTGTTGACCAGGTCAACTGCTGACGTGGCCGCCCCTGTCTCACTGACATGCGGGCCCCACCTAATAAACGAATTTAAATAAATAAATAAACTGCTAATTAGTTAATTAAGTTAATTAGTTAAACTAACAGTCACTGACTAATGGGGCCCACCCACTAATTAACCCAATTAGTTAATTTTAACCCCTCTGTTAAGGCCACTGTGTATGACATGTGGGCCCCACATGTTAGGTTGACCCTGGTCAGCCCCTGTTGACCTGCTGACGTCACACCTAGGTCATGCTGACGTCATCATTCACTATTCTGGATAATTCGATTTTAAATAAATAATTAAATTCAGAAAATGATTTAAACTTTAGAAAATTATATAAAATAATCCGTAACTCCGATGAAAATAATTTATATATGGAAGTCGCTCAGAATTTCGATACGAATCTGAATATGTCCTTCGTATTCCTGTCAGATGCCCCTAGCTAGATGAACATGGAACTTTTAGACCGATTTCGATAAATGAATAGTGCCCAACTTTAATTAAATAGATCCGAATAAATTCCTAAATTAACTAAATCATTTAGTTAGGCAGTAGAACACCCTGGCCTATCAATTAGACATGTCATGCATATTGTTTGCATTTTGCCGTGAATTTATTGTTTCTCTCCCCCTCCTTCTCTCTCGATAGACACCGAGACCGATGACGCTGCAGCTGGGTACGACTACGCTACAGACGAGCAGCCCGTTGACGATCTCTCTCTCTTGCCAGAGGAAGACCTAAGGCAAGCCACCCCCCCGCCCACCACCCAACCCCCGGGTGACCGAGCCCCCCCACCCCACAACACCCCCCCGCCCCCCCCGTTGAGCATCCAGATATCGCCCATTCCATTTCTCCTACTTGCATTAGATTTTGCTACTGTTACTGTTTGTTCCTATTCTGATGCATAGCCTGTTTTTGTAACCTGTTTATTGCTACCTTACCTGCCTATGTTAAACCTTAGTATAGGTTGGTAGTGAACCATCAGCGACCCCCACCACCTTACCCTTGTTGCCCCTGCTTGATCATCAACGACTCGATCAATGTGATCGTCGACCAGAGACCGACACATCACTTCACCCCCCTTAGTTGTACGACTCTGCATAGTTACTATCGAGTGCCGAGGGTGATACCTCGTAATGCACTCCTGATGAATACTCTACAGTGTAGCTGTTCGGTCGTGGTCATCGAGGGTGATTCCTCCTTCTCCACTTCCGATATGACTCTGTCGTGCAACCCCTCAGTGTGAACCTCGAGGGTGATGCCTCATACGTTCACCCTGATGATTTCATCGAGTGGAATCCACCGAGGGTGATTCCTCGGGGTTTCCCCCTTGATGTTATGACCACACGGTTACTTTGACCTTTGTTACAGGCGGGTCGACCCTGATGGGTACCCGCAGGGGATCTATGATTGTCGGGTGTGCCGGAAGGGCACTCGAGTGTGATATTGTGGCGAAGCTTCAGAAACTCTGATTGTCTCCGCGTGATACTAATTGAGCCTATTGGATTTGGGTTTGTGATCTGAGTGGGTCGACGTGCCCTATACGCACTACCACCACGCGGGATTATGGTTTATGGGGCCCTCTACGTCGTACGTTCCTCCCGAAAGCTCATCAGATGTCACGTTTCACCGTGCGGGCTGATCGCCGGGAATGGGTTGGATACTTCACTGACGAGTTCAGTGTCGCACCTGCACCCCGGCCAGCCACGCAACGCGCAGGGTGCCCAGGGCGATGGCCCAAGACCTCTGGGTGCATAGGTTAGTCCGGCGTGCTGACCTCTCTGCTGAGCCTAGGTAGGGCGCTGCTTCGTGTTGATCTTCCGAGGCCGGGCATTACCCGGCAAGTGTGTCCGACCAGAGTTGATCGAGCGTGTTGGGTAACAGTAGTGCACCCCTGCAGGGATGAATGATCTATCGATAGCCGGTCCTACGGTAAAGGACGCTCAGTTTGTGTATCCCGTTCTACTACTTGAACTGGATACTTGTTACTTAATTGAAGCTTCGAGATCGCTTTCTCGCTGGGAGTCGAGGAAGGATCTCTAGGCTTGCTTCAACATGTTTGCTTAATAAAATGCTATTCTACTCTCTTCTATTGCTGCAAGATGGTGGCTTCATGAAGATGTTTGAAGATGCTAGTCTTCGATAGGACTAGGCCTTATCTCTATTCTGGCATTTCTGCAGCCCTGTCCACATATACAGCCTTTTCCCTTTGATAATGTTGCATATGTAGTGTAGATCCTTGCTTGCTGAGTACTTCAGATGAGTACTCACGGTTGCTTTGTACTTCTTTTTCCCCATATCCCACTTTGATGATACATCAGACGATGGAGCCCCGGAGCTAGATGCCACCACAGGAGCTTACTACCAGGAGGGTCCAGACGGCACGTACTACTGGATCGAGCCAGCCGACCAGGAGTAGGATCGGAGGCTCCCAGGCAGGAGGCCTACGCCTTTCGATCTAGAGTCGTTGTTTGTGCTAGCCTTCTTAAGGCAAAACTTGTCTAACTATGTCTGTACTCAGATAATATTTGTATGACTGACTTATGTATTTGGATCCTCGTGATCCTTGGTCTGTAATATTGTAGATCTCCGTTAATTTGTGTTAGAGTTGTGTTGTGATATCTTCCCGTGAGTCCCTGTGCTTGATCGTGCATGTTTGCGTGTATGATTAGTGCACGATTGAGCCGGGGGCGCCACAGCGTTGCTATAGAAGATTTCTAGACTGTGGACGCGGCAGTAGTCCACCTTGTTATTGAACGCGCGGAGGAGCAGGTGGTCGCCCTCCGCCTCCTTGCACCGGTGCGGCGACGAGCCGGTGACCACGAGCACCGGAGGCCACTCCGGCGCGACCATGGCTGGGAACCGAGGGTGCGCGGCCAGTCAGGCCGCTCTGCGGCCGTCGTACTCGGACACGTTCGGGCCGAGCGAGTACGGCCGGTCGGTCAGCTGGTGCTCCTCGCTAGGAGCGGCCACCACGGCTTTAGGCGGCGCGTTCGTGGCCGGAGCGTCACGGGCGCCATCGAGGCAGGCGTACTTGATGTGGGAGGAAGACGTGGAGAAGAAGGAATCAGGTGGGTTTTGTCTTGGATCGAGATGGAAGTTTCATCCTTTTCTAGCATGAGATGAAAATTTTGCTGCCTGCTCATTGGTTGACGGTGGCCTCCCATGAATAGACGTTGGTTTCTTGCTAATCACAGCCATTCATCTCCATCCGATGGGATGGTCACGTCTCTCTTCGTTTTCATTCCAACTCATCAACCCAGAGTTGACCTAAATATTCAGAGTGTGTAAAACAGGACGTGTTGCGTGTTCCGATGTCTACACGTTAACACCCAAACCAATCGAAGAATCTAGTTGATGTTGACGGACCTGAACTCTGGGTGCAGGAGCCGGCCGATCTCCTCGTCGTCGGCGTCCAGCGGACGTCCGGTGTCGTTCTTGACGCGCCGCACGACCGTGGTGCTGAGCGACTCATGCTGGAACCCATAGAGGCCGAGTATCTGGTCATCGGCGAAGTTGAGCGCGCGTTCCATGCCTTGACGGCACGCCACGGCATCATAGGACGCACCTGGCTCCCCGTACAGCTTGCACCCGACGAAGTGCGTCACCAATGGCCACCGATGGTCGCTGAGCTATGGTCGCTGAGCCCCGGCCGCCACCTGCTCCGCATCTCCTCGTAGCGGCCCATGATCTCCTCCCAGAACCCGTGCAGGTGGTAGGAGCTCTCCAGGAACACCTTGTCCCCCCACTTGCCGCGCTCCATCACCAGTAGGTACACCAGCGCCGACTGGTCGTCAGCCACCCAGGCCGCTTGGTTGGACAGCGCTGCCTTGAATATCCTCCCGTTCCCGTCGCGCACCGGGCCGCGCGGCCCCATGCGCACCCACGCGTCGAGGAGGTCCAGCAACCGCCGGCAGGTCCGGAGCACGAAGCTGCCGGTGTTGGCGTCGAGCCAGTTCCTGGCATCGTACACCTCGTCGTCCCAGCCGTGGAGCACCAGGTTGTGGCGTGCGTACCTGCCCCATGGCGGCTCGAACAGCATGTCCGTGAACACCGCGTCCGAGTCCACCCACCAGAGCAGCTCCGTCTCCGGGTGCGCCACCATTAGCGCCCGGAGCAGCGGCAACTTCGTCTAGAACCCCGTCATCTCGCCATCCAGCACCGCGTTGCTATAGAAGATTTCTAGACTGTGGACGCGGCAGTAGTCCACCTTTTTATTGAACGCGCGGAGGAGCAGGTGGTCGCCCTCCGCCTCCTTGCACCGGTGCGGCGACGAGCCGGTGACCACGAGCACCCGAGGCCGCTCCGGCGCGAGCATGGCTGGGAACCGAGGGTGCGCGGCCAGTCAGGCCGCTCTGCGGGCGTCGTAGTCGGACACGTTCGGGCCGAGCGAGTACGGCCGGTCGGTCAGCTGGTGCTCCTCACTAGGAGCGGCCACCACGGCTTTAGGCGGCGCGTTCGTGGCCGGAGCGTCACGGGCGCCATCGAGGCTGGCGTACTTGATGTGGGAGGAAGACGTGGAGAAGAAGGAATCAGGTGGGTTTTGTCTTGGATCGAGATGGAAGTTTCATCCTTTTCTAGCATGAGATGAAAATTTTGCTGCGTGCTCATTGGTTGACGGTGGCCTCCCATGAATAGACGTTGGTTTCTTGCTAATCACAGCCATTCATCTCCATCCGATGGGATGGTCACGTTTCTCTTCGTTTTCATTCCAACTCATCAACCCGGAGTTGAACTAAATACAGAGTGTGCAAAACAGGATGTGTGGCGTGTTCCGATGTCTGCACGTTGACACCCAAACCAATTGAAGGATCTAGTTGATGCTGGCGGCCCTGAACTCTGGGTGCAGGAGCCGGCCGATCTCTTGGTCGCCGTCGTCCAGCGGCCATCCGGTGTCGTTCCTGACGCGCCGCACGGCCGTGGTGCCGAGCGACTCGTGCTGGAACCCGTAGAGGCCGAGTATCTGGTCGTCCGCGAAGTTGAGCGCGCGCTCCATGCCCCGACGGCACGCCGCGGCCTCGTAGGTCGCGCCTGGCTCCCCGCATGGCTTGCACCCGACGAAGTGGGTCACGAGCGGCCACCGGTGGTCGCCGAGCCCAGGCCACCACCTGCTCCGCATCTCCTCGTAGCGCCCCACGATCTCCTCCCAGAACCCGTGCAGGTGGTAGGAGCTCTCCAGGAACACCTTGTCCCCCCACCGGCCGCGCTCCGTCGCCAGCAGGTACACCAGCGCCGACTGGTCGTCGGCCTCCCACGCCGCCCGGTTCGACAGCGCCGCCGCGAAGAGTTCTCCGTACCGGTCGCGCACCGGGCCGCGCGGCCCCATGCGCGCCCACGCGTCGAGGAGGTCCAGCGACCACCGGCAGTTCCGGAGCACGAAGCTGCCGGTGTTGGCGCCGAGCCAGTTCCTGGCGCCGTACACCTCGTCGTCCCAGCCGTGGAGCACCAGGTTGTGGCCCGCGTACCGGCCCCACGGTGGCTCGAACAGCATGTCCGTGAACACCGCGTCCGAGTCCACCCACCACAGCAGCTCCGCCTCCGGGTGCGCCACCATCAGCGCGCGAAGCAGCGGCAGCTTCGTCCAGAACCCCGTCATCTCGCCGTCCAGCACCGCGTTGCTGTAGAAGATGTCCAGGCCGTGCACGCGGCAGTAATCCGCCTTGTTCTTGAACGCGCGGAGGAGCACGTGGTCGCCCTCCGCCTCCTTGCACCGCCGCGGCGACGAGCCGGTGACCATGAGCACCCGAGGCCGCCCCGGCGCGACAAAGGCCGGGAACCGAGGGTGCGCGGCCAGCCACGCCGCTCTGCGGGCGTCGTAGTCGGACACGTTCGGGCCCAGCGAGTACGGCCTGTCCGTCAACTGGCGCACCGGTTGCTCCTCCTCGCCGGGAACAGCCGCCGCCACGGCCTCCGGCAGCGCTTTCGTGGCCGGAGCGGCATCACGGGCGCCATCGAGGCAAGCGTACTCGATGCGGATGCGCGGGAGGTCGGCCGTGAACAAGAAGAGCGCGCATGACCCGACGATGAACAAGACGATCGGAATGATGGGGACGGCGAACAGCAGCTTGCGCCGTGCTCGCCTCTCCGCCACAGCTTGCTGTTCCTCCGCCATCGCTGAGGACGGAAGAGGCATGCATCGTGCTACGAGTACGCGGCTGCACCTACCTGTTATAGCTACATCGTGGGCGTGAGGAATCGAGGACAAGCTATGGTGGCATTTCGAATTCAGTCGCATCGCAAGGTTGCGATGGTGGCATTTCGAATTCACTCGCAAGGTTGGCTGTATTTTCGCTTACAGGAGAGGAAAAGCTACAGGCTGACGGCAACCGTTTACCAATTCCCCAAGTTCCACCGTCGGCCAATTCGGCAGCTTTTAATTTACTTTTTTCTTTCGTGTGCAGTACTATACTACCTCAAGTGCAACGACTACAAACACTAAAATGAGCCGAAGGCATGCCTCCATCATCACCCCTCACTCGCCGTAGCCAGGCAAAACATGTTGTAGTAGACAGTCGGGAAGTCGTCGTGCTAATGCCCATAGGACCAGCGCACCAGAACAACAACCGCCGCCGATGAAGAGTGCGTAAATCGGAATGATCCAACTTGAAAACACACGAAAGTAGTTCCTGGGCGCTTCAAAAAAAACACACGAAAGTAGACGAACTACAACCAGATCTGAGCAAATCCACCAAAGATAGATCTTGCGAAGACACACCACCACATGCCCACCGACAATGCTAGACGCACCACCGGGACGGGGGCTAGGCGGGGTGAACCTCATTCCATCTTCAGGGAGCCGCCACCTTCTCGTCTTCCTGAGCAGGATACAAACCCTAACAAAACTCGAAAAAATAAATGAAAACGGAGCACTTCCACCGGCAAGGGCCGGAATCCACTGCGCCCCATGGCCCTAAGGCCACCGGAGTCGAGGCGAATCGGCGGGTGGCAAAGGAACGCTATCCTTTTTTTGAGAGGAGGCAGCTTGCTAGATGCTAGTTGCTACTGCTGCCGTCTTTATTTCGTGCTAAATTTTGATCATAGATTTGACTAGTAAAAGGTTAATGCATGTCACAAATAATTATTATGTTGTTGTATTCATATTTAAATATACTTTCCAATGATATATTTTTATTGAGTATAAAATACTTTTTAGTTAAAACCATGATCAAATTATGACACAGATTACAGAAGGGCCTAGTAAACCAAGACGGATGTAGTAAAAACTAAGACCCTAATATGTACCTGATGTTTGATCTGGAAGGTTTCCAAATCGAACTAATTCAATCCCTGGGAGCGTTCGGGAACCTGTACCGAGCGAACTACTGTAGTGGACTTAGGGCATGCTAAGAGAGGGCGCCTGGAATTTGATCCCGGTAGATCAGCAGTTCCCATGTTAATTCCCAGCGCAGCGACTATTTATCGTATTAAGCGATCGCTGCATGATACGAATCTAAGGTAACTAGGCCGGCCCAATTCGCGCGTGAATTTATTGAAGTAAAACTGATCCCGGTAGATCAGCAGTTCCTCGTTGTAGGATGTCTCGCTGAAGGTTCTAAGGTAACTGGGTTGGCCCAATTCACGCGCGAATTTATTGAAGTAAAAAGAGAAGAGGAGAAAGGGAGGGAGTTCACACGCGCTGCTAGCCACCCCTACTTGAGGCCATTTGAGCCGGGGGGGTTTCTTCGTTTTCTTTTATTTCTTTTGTTTTTTTCTGCTCCGTTTTGTCATTCCTTTTTGCATTTTGTTTTGGGTTTATTTTTCCATTTTCCATTTTCTTTATTTTATTTTGTTTCCTTTTTTTGTTTTCTTTGTTCTTTCGTTTTTTATTCTCCACTTTTTGTTTGGTTTTCTTTTTTCCTTCTCCATTTTTATCAAATACTTGTTCCACATTCTTCAAATACTTGTTCAAAAAAATTTAAATACTTGTTCAACATTTTTATATACATGAACAACATCTTTTCAAATACTTGTTCAACATTTTTATATACATGATCATTATTTTTTTTCCCAAAACCCTGTTCACAAATACTTGTTTTAAATCACTTTTTCAATATTTTTAAATACTTTTTTCAAATTCACATTTTTTATATCATGATCAACATTTTATTTAAATACTTGTTCATTATTTTTTTCAAATACTTGTTCCACATTTTCAAATACTTTTTCAATATTTTTTAAATACTTGCTCAATATTTTTATATACAAGATGAACATTTCTTCAAATACTCGTTCAACATTTTTCAAATACTCGTTCAACAATTTTTAAATAGTTATTCAATATTTTTCAAATACTCGTTCAGCATTTTTTAATACTTATTCAATATTTTTCAAATACTCATTTAGCATTTTTCAAACGTGTTTTTTGAAGAGTGTTTTTTCATTATATATATGTAGAATATTTTAAATTATAAAGAAAAGTAAAAAATCAAGCAAAAAGCGAGAACAGAAAACAGAAAAAAAACAAAAGAAATAAAGGAGGAGAAGGAAGCATGCGCCGGAATTTTGAATTTGTTCACTCGTAGGCGGGATGCCAAGTGGACCGGCGGCGTTCCCTTCAGCGAGAGCCCGTTGTTAGCTCGCGTAAGGCGAGACATAGGGAACCCAAATTCCCAGCGCCTAGTGAGGCATCGACGCAAGTCTGGGCATCGAGGGCTCGACTCTTTTCTCTCCCGTACGAGATGGTTGGGCCTTTGTTTATAATGACCCATTGGAAGAGTATGCGCTAGAGACTTCTTAGTTATTTTGATATTTATTTTTATCGCAATAAGCACCTGGGTAGGCGTGCAACGGACATGCCCTTATACTGCTGGCCCATCAACTCACGGAAAAATAGTCGGACCGAAAACGAAAAAAGGGCCAGGCACACCCCATTTGCAGTCTTGTTGAACTTCTAAAAAGTCCAAAACACAACAAACAATAAGAAGGAAAAAAGGAGATAAAAAACCCATGCCATATATAAAAATTTACAACTTGTCGTGCATGGGGAACTAAAAATCTGTCATATTAAAAAAACGAAATGAAAATTGACAAAAATATTAAAGAGCCTAAGTTGCCATTGTCTAAAAATGATGGCAAAAGAATACAGAAAAAAGAAACATTGCGAAAAAAATTCTTACAAAAAATAAATATGTCTTTGTGATTTCAAAAATGAATATGTCATGACGTAAAAAGGAATTTTTATTTCAATAATTTTGTACAAAATAATGGAATTACCATGTTTGTTCAACAAAAATGTATATGTTCCAAAAAGAAATAATTGACATGTGCAAACAACTAAATTTTCCATGGTGGGAAAATAAAATAAAATTTGCCATGGTTCTAGTACAATTTTTTTTGTCATGGGCCTAGTATAAAATTTGCCATGGTCCATAAAAGTAAGTTTGTGATTGGTGTAAAATTGTGGCAGATTAACATGGTTTTGACACAAAGAAATAAATGCCATGGTCGGAATATAAAATTTGGCATGTTAAAAAAATAAATATTTCCAAGGTGAGAAAAAGATAAAGTTGACATGATTGAAAAAAAAAGAAATTTTCCATCGTACATGAATTAAATTTGCCATGTTCTAAAAATAAAATGACCATAGTTGAACTAGTAAAAACTGCCATGGTTTATTTTTTTTCCATGGTTGTAATATAAGATTTCGCATGTTAACAAAATAAAATTTTATTTCCCGCAAAAAGGAAAATAAATAAATTTCCAATTTCAGAAAAAAATAAAGTTGGCATGATTAAAAAAAGAAATTTGCCATCGTACATGAATTAAATTTGCTATGGTCTAAGAATAAAATGACCATGGTGGACTAGTAAAAAATGACATGGTATATATTTTTTTTGCCATGGTCCAAATATAAATTTACCATGGCCGTAATATAAACTTCGCCATGTTAAAAAAATGATTTTGCCATGGTTAGACAAAAGAAATTGACATGTTTTATTAAAAAAAAATGGCATCATACATGAAGTAAATTTGCCATGGTCTAAAAAAATGGCCATGGTCCAACTAGTAAGAAAAGCCATGGCTTAATAAAAAAAACTTGCTAGTAAATTTTTCAGGGTTGTAATATAAAATTTGGCATGTTGAAAAAATAAAATTTTATTTCCCGCAAAAAGGAAAATAAATAAATTTTCCAATTTTAGAAAAAACTAAAGTTGGCATGATTAAAAAAAGAAATTTGCCATCATACATGAATTAAATTTGTTATGGTCTAAGAATAAAATGGCCATGGTCCAACTAGTAAGAAAAGCCACGGCTTAATAAAAAAAACTTGACAGTAAATTTGTCATGGTCGTAATATAAAATTTTCCATGGAAAAATAATAAATTTGGCATGGTCAGAAAAATAAAGTTGACATGATTAAAAAAATTCCATCATACACAAAAAAAAATATGCCATGGTGGATAAAGTAAAATTGCCATGTTCCAATAAAAAAATTGTCATGCTGGTAAAGACACATTAAATCAGGGTCATTCCCCTATTGACATTCTCTTGGATCTTATAACCTCCTTAGTTGATGTTTCTGGTTCAAATGCACCTAACAAACTTAAATGGTGAGAGTACCTTCTTTTCTATGAGCTTTCTTCCAAAGCAGAGCAAATTACAAGAGCAAACTAAAAAAACAGAATTATGGAAATCATAAAAGATGCAGTAAGACAAGATCGCTCCGGGTCTGTCACATTGGAAATTCTAGCCAGGATCGGTTCAGTTCATGAGGGCTTGCAAACTGCTGAATTGGTTTTGGTTGCATCATGGTTTATTTGGTGGCAGCGGCGTCAGCATATCAAAGGTGAAGTGATCCAAACCCCTGAAAGGAGTGTTGTGTCGATCAAAGTCCTCGTGACGAACTTTGTAAGAGCTTACACAACAAAGTTGCCGAGAAGAAAGGAAGATCAGATGTGGAAGAAGCCATGCAGTGATGTTATCAAAATTAACGTTGACGCAACTTTTCAATATGAGACACTCTCAGGAGCGACGGGTGCTGTTGCCCACGATGGAAGGGGAAACTTCATTGCTGCAGCATCTTGGTTCCTTCCACACTCAAGTTGTGTTGACTCGGCAGAGATTACCGCGATACGAAACGGTTTATACTTAGCAGGGAGAATTGGGTGCAACAAAGTCATCATAGAAATAGATTGCACGTTTGCTGCGGAGGCGGTGCAAAAAGCTGATGATTATGTGGGCTCGAACATAGCCACTGTTCTTGAATGCAAAGAGTTAGCACTGGACTTTGGAGATGTTTCGTATACCCATTGCCTGCGGGAAGCAAATGAAGTTGCAAATGATCTTGCGAGGAACTCGTTTAGCAATAGATCTTCTAGTTTTTGGGACTCTACATTCCCCGATTTTATTTCTCATGCCCTTGTAAATGACCTTGCGATTATTTGAGAAATAAAGTTTTGATGTTTCAAAAAAAAAAAATTATATATATATATATATATATAGAATGTTCAAATTCTCATTCAGTCCCTGTATTCTTGATTCGACTGCCTCAGCTGTGGCTTACCCCGGGTGCGTGCAGCAACAGGTAAAATGTAGAGTAGGCTTTTGGGTAAGTGTTTTGGCGATTAATGCAGTTGCAAGATTTCCAATTAATAAAGGCTTATACGATGTTGTACGGGAGGAAGACAGCCCTGTAACGACTCCGAATGAATTGTGATGCGCATAGCAAAGTGCCGGTTCGATTTACCTCCAGTGAAGGTGAAGGTGAAGGTGAAGCAGTGGTGCATGAAGCTGCTGTCCTGCCCTGGGAGGCTGCGATGAGCACAGACGCTCGCCGGAGCGTCCCCTCCAGCTGCTCCTTGGAACGGGGTTCCTTCTCGGTGCCGCCGCATCACCTTGACGCACCGCCGCCTCTGCCGCCGCGAGCTTCTGTCAGGCCATGTAAATTGTTTACATGTATTTTCTTTAATAACACATGTAAATGAGGAGAGAACAGAATAGTGTTTCCTCCAGCTGCTCCAAGTTATTCTTTTTATTTACATGGCATGTAGAAATGCCACACCAAACGAGACTACAGATAGATAGAACATGGTGCTCTGTCTGTTGCAGTCACCTGGTGCCAACAGTGCCCTCACAAGACAATGTTCTGATGAAGCAACATTGAGCCTGTTCTGCGTCAGTGGAATACTCCCGGCAGCACCGCAGCACACCACAGGCGAGAATTGCTGCAAATGCAATCCATTCTATGTAAATCTTGTTGCCCCATCCAGCTCCTACCGCCGAATGTTCCCAGGACGCAAAATTTACAATTTGATTGCGCAAAAAACCATCAAAACTGAAGGATCGCATCTATGAAACAAACATCATTTGCAGCTACCAACAGGCTACTCTTCTCAAAACTAAGAATCTCGCCGCCGTTCAAAGTTTTGGCGCGACAAAAGAAAGGAAAATGTTACATTGCACAATCATCTGACAATTTAGTTCTGTCTACTAAGGTACACTCTTGTAGTTACACATAGCAGGAAGAAATGGATATGGAAACACTCGTCACAGTCTCTGCCATTTTCACCTCGGTGCTACCGCGCGGGAACTGATGGACGAGTGGTAGTTGCTGCTCCTCTGCTTGCGATACGAAGAGTAGACATCGCCGTACTGGTGGCTCCCCTCGCTTGGGTCAGCGGAGGCTCCGAGGCCCAACCGGCCGCTCGAGCCCGGCTTGCTATCGAACGAGCCATCAGCGCGCATCCCGGTCTCAGGGTTCACGTGCAGGCTGGCGGGGGGAGGGATGCACGCACCTCCCTTGCGGGCAGGGAGCTCCCTCTCGTAGTCGTCGTAGTCACCAGGCTCGCCCTGCTTCATCGGACCTTCTGATGGGTTCTCCTCCCCGATCTCCTTGAAGAACCTCGTCACGCGCTCGAGGATCTCGGACTCGGGAACGGTCGATGGTGGGATGGTTGTGGGGATGTCGAGCGGGCTCAAGGGAGAGTATGGAACTCCACTACCGATCTGCATCTTCCGGACCATTCCTGGAATGAGGCCAGGGGGGAATAGTGGATACGGAGGTGGAGTTGGATCATTTGCAGTGGCTGGTGCTGTGCTTTGAGGAAGCGCAGGGGGGAGTAAAGATGGTTGTACTGGCAAAGATCCTGGAAAAGTAGTTTGACCGTAAACACCGGCAGGATGTTGGTTTCCTGGAAATTGTGCAGAAGGGACAGGTTGGGACGCCTTCTCCATTTCTGGCGGAGCGGAGGACCATTTTGAGGGCTTTGCTGATCCTGAAAAGATATCCATCAAATGTGCTTAGGTTTGCCTCCAACAAGCAAAAGATAAATGAAATGCATCATAAAAGCCATTTGGTTTAGTGTAACAGCAGGGAAATAATTTGGAGAATTTAGAGAACCCGTGTGATCAAGCATGGTCAAATTATTATTTTTAGTTATATTATGTATACAAATCTGATTGGTGAAAAGGATTTTAGTCCAGAAAATTTCTGTTTGTATCTCAGTGGTGACGCAGTAACTTCGGTTATTATCTTTACTGTATAGCCTGGCAAACTGTTTACATATCTCAAAGTAACCAGCCTATAAAGTTTCTGGGCATCAACATATCACTACAACCTGAGAGTTATCAAAGCAAAAGGACAAAAGGATAATGGTACAAAAATCTATAGGTTAAATACGCCAAACTTACACCAAAACCTTATATGTAAATGCTGGTACCCTAAAAGCTAAACACAGATGAGAAAAGATAATAAGAACCATCTAGACAGAACAGTATAAGCAGAGTTAGTAGAAGAGGGGGAGAGAAAAAAACCTGAGAAGGTTGAGGGATCTGGTGAAACATGTTGAGGCGCCGAAGGATATGAAATGCCACGTTTCATCTCTCTTTCAAGGTTAGCAACGGTTTCCTGGTCATAAACTTCCTTTGAACCCCAGAATTGCAGGATTTTCTCAAGGCGAGTCTGATTTTCATCTTTATTCTGCGGATTATTATAAATCCTCGCAAGCATGGAGCCCAGCACAGATTGAAAAGCAATAGCCTCATTGTCAAGGTCCTGAATATTAGTTCGTCTCTGCAAGCTGCAGGATATGGAATTGTGTTGAGAAAAGTACCATTAATACATTAAATATGCACAATTAAAGCCCATGTATAATTTAAGGATGTGACATAATAGATTCAATTAATAAGTAGCTTAACCAGATGAAACAATTAAAGATCATAGCCAAACAGAGATTGACTAGGACAAGCTACAGCAATACACTTTGCTATATGCATCATACATGTTAGATATCATGAAACAGTAGTCCCTTTTTCAATACTATTCTCATGTTATTATTGGTATATCATTTCTTACAAGCTGATTTTGATATTGCTGATATCTCACAAATCAATTTCATTCCATATTCTGCGAGGAAATTAATAGTGGCCTTCCTAACAAATGAAAATAGGCAAAAGCTAAAGCAAAATAACATTATGAGTGCACCGCAAGTTTTTCAAGGCCTGCTTAGGCTTGGCAGTAACATTTTCATCTCTAAACAAAAAAAATCCGAGCTAAGTAAGAGTCATGACACCCGAGCTATCTCCCTAATAGGAACACCACGCAAGATCTAGTGTGCCCTGATATGCGATTCAGATGCCTCAATACCAAATATTCCCAAAACAAGGATAATCAATATGCTAGTATACATATACTTAAAATATAATATCAAGACTCCAAGGAGTGGAGGCGAGAGGAAGGAAGGGCACAATAAGATAGCATCATCCAGTTCCTGCCAGTGACGATTGGAGCATGCTGTTTATGTTGCACGTGCTAGGAAAGGTGCTGTTCTGCGTGATTACATCAAGAGGAAGGAAGAACTAGGGCTGGTCTATGGTAGATAATGCATTGGTTACTGGGCTTGTATTGACAGAGTGATTGCCCCTCGGTGGAGATGTATAAAATCACTTCTAAATGGAAATCATTTTGATACTTGGTGATACGTATCATAAAGGGTATCGGTATCAAGTATGAGATCTAATGTTGGTACAACAAATAAATAAAGTATCAGGGTAGCCCATAACAATAATTTGTTTATATTTTGATCTTCTCTCGTACGTTGGTCTTTGAAATGAATCAGGGTGAAGTCATATCAAATGGCACTCATTTGGCATTTAAAACTTTGAATGGAAAATAACTTCGAAACCAAAAAATGGGAGGTTCTTTCTTTAGTGCATTTTTCTAGACAATCTTGTAGGGCTTATTTGGAATGCTGGATTCTAAAACGTAGGAATAGTACAAATGCATGATTGGGATGTGGTGGTCTATTGAATACTAAAGAAAACCAAAACACAAGAATTTGCACATATTGCTCTTTGGATGCTCCACAAGAATTTTGCGGGGGTTTGAAGAGACAGAAAGTGCAGGACACAAACTGAAATTTCCATGAGGCCCAACCTCTTGCTGAATCCTATTGATTTGGGTGTATGAAAGCAATCATAAGGAAAATTCCTATGGATTAAAATCTTACATAACTCCTTTAATCCAAAGGGGGGCATAATAAGCTAAGATGGCAATAAGATCTGTCAATTAAAATTTTCTTCATGTGTTGGTATTTCAATTGCATCAAAGTTCATCATTTCTTTACTCAAGTTTTCATCAGCTTGAACACTGAACAGCTTGGAAATAGCTCAAATTAACTACACTTAATTTACAAGTCATAAGGCGAGCAATTGTATTCACAAAATAGATGCTGGAATGAAAACATACCCTTCAAAAAGAATATCATTCACCAGGAAAACAATGTGGAGCTGCCTCTCCGAATCCTCCAAGGCAAATACTCTCTCCCTAAGAGCTTCGGCCAGAGCCGGCGCAAACGGCGCCCTTTGCATAAACCATGTCTTGGCTCCCTTTATCGACTCTTTGGTGCCATTAAGATTGATAAGCACATCGTGCAGCTCAGCGGCGACATCCGCGGGGAGCGGCCCAGAGAGGCCCTTGAACGTCGCCCCGGTCTCATACTCCCCGTGGCCGTGGGCACCAAAGTGCTGGTGCTGGTCGTAGAAGGGCGGGTACCCCGGCTGGTGCATCGGGGGCGGCGGGCCGTGCGCCATCGGGCCCATCGGCGTCATCATGTGCATGGAGCCCGCCGGGTAGGGCGGCATGGGCGGGCGCCCCGTGACCCAGAGCATGTACCTGTAGTAGGCGTGGCCGTCCCCGCCGAAGATGAAGGCGTAGTCCGGGTTGTCGTGCTGCTTGTCGCGGATCACGATCTCGAACTCGGGCCCGTTCTTGGCGATGTACTCGACGAGCTTGTCGATGCGCTTCTGCAGCTCCGGGTCGGCGGGGGGCGGGGCGGGGGCCGGCGGCGCGGGGGGCTCGAACGGCGAGGGCGGGTGCATGTAGGGGTGCGGCGGCGGCGGCGGCTGGGAGGCGTGCCCCGGCATGGCGTGGGGCGGCGGGTAGGGGGACGGCTGCTGGTGCGGCGGGAGGTGCGGGTAGAGCTGCTGCTGCGGCGGCGGCATGGCGCGCGGGTAGGGCGCGTACTGCGGCATCGGGGCGGCGTAGGGCGGCCCGGCGTGCGGGTGGTGCGGGTACTGCGGCTGCGCCTGCGGGTGGAAGCCGTACTGCGGCGGCGGCTGCTGCTGCGCCTGCGCGTACGCCATGGCCGCGGCCGCGTAGTCCTGGGCCTGCCGGTCCATGGGAAGGCGGGGAGGGGTGGGGTGGGGTAGGGCTCGCTTCGCCGGTGGAGACGGCGGCGGAGGAGGGGAGGGGAGAAGAGGCTTCTACCCTCTTCTCTTTCTCTGGACGAAAATTGCAGAAACAGCCCTAGGCCGTCCTGCTCTGCTGGCAGGATTTTTGACAAAGGCCCCCGCGGAGTTCTGGATTTGCATTATTGGCCTTCTAGTCTACAACTACAACTCTATTTTCTTTTTTTCTTTTTCGGGAGAAAGAGTGTACTCTATGTCCATGTTGAGCATAAGAGAGTTGGTAAGCACCTACGCGTCTTTCATCCTCGCGGTCTTCAAAATAGACGATGGTGGTTCATCGTCCCTCCTCTGTCGCCCCATTGAACGAAAAGTTTCTAGCACCGAGTTAGCGACATGCCACATTTGACATGGCACACCATCATCCTCCTGCCCTACAACTATCCGTCCTTGCCACACCCTAAATCCATCGACCTCCATGGGAGGTGGGGGGTAGGGAGGTTGAAACCGTTGATGCAAACCCAGTAGTTCTGGCAAGCATGGAGGCGTGCAGCGACGATTCTACACGTAAGTTGTGCGGTCTGCCTTTTTTTATGACACCCTTAGCTTTATTCAAATTTGTGCAAAACAAAAAGCGATACTAGAGTTCAGCACACTTGAATCCGCAAAATTTCAGTGCTGGCATTTCCACTAGGGATATGAACAAGAATGGAGGCACAATAGAAGATGATAGCGGTGTTGTTGCCTTTGTGTGAAGCCATGGCCACATGTGGCAACCACAATAGGCATCAACTATACTCTACACATAATTTCAGATGACAATCGCATGGTAAAAAAAAAGCGAAGCGAAAACTCTGTCATCACCAGTTACCAAATGGAGGAGGATTCGGATCCTGGTTGGCCTATTTATAGTTTTATATGCATAAATTTAGCACAGAGACGTAAATGTGTAACCCTCAAGTTCAGGGACCAAATTGGCATTGCATTGCAAATATAGGTGGCATGTGATATAATGCATTTCACTTCCACAGGCACAAGTAGGGCTTAAAATAGCAGCAGTGTAACGTATGACGGGTGTCAAAACCTCTAAACAATATCAGGAAGGGCTGTCATAGGCTCCATACAAGCTCAGGTAGCAACTTCGAGGTCCGGCGATATTAAGAAGAAAACTTCCCCATGAGGCAAAATATGTTTCGGCAATACTATAATATCTGTCTTCACGTAAGCTAACTGCTGCAGAGCGCAGCCGCGGGGACGCGGAGCTTCGACCGCCCCATGTATAAAGAACTGGATATGATATAGCAAAAGCACTGGGTTTCAAAGCCACCCAGGTTTTCCTCCATTCAATGTTTCAATCTAACTCCTTGCTGCTGAAATCTGCCATCCACCACCCGAGTCTACAAGTCCACAGGATCATCCTCCTCGTTGCCATTGTACTGCGGCCAAAATAAAGAGCATAAAATGTCAGCATAATGCTCAACAGACCACTGGCGGAAAGTAGCTGCTAACTCTATCGATGCATTTGCAGTATAAAGTATAAACATAAGCAAAAATGAAAATAGGGAAGTTAACAAAAAGAAAAGGAAAAAGTATTAAGAACACGGGGATAACTGAAAATACGATCAGTTTTTGCAAATTGGTTTAATTGCAGCAGAGTGCTTTTAAAAAACTTGAATGGCAAAGGATGCAAATGATCCACATACTGACCATAATAAAACCGCTAGGACCAGCTGGTAACTAGAGGGGGGGATACTCTAAAATTCTTGCAGAGTTAAGAGACAATGACAAAGTACCATGGTGGTATCATATTACAGTAACAGATCTTTGCAAATGCATATGACTGAATATGATTTTACAAGACATGCCGAAGTTAAGCTGCTGTGTTGACAGATTAATTGTATGAAATAAGAGTACGCGGTTCCCTGCTATGGTACACCAGCCAGTGGAAAGTAGTTGCGTCAGCTATTCAGATGATCAAGCATGTTATTGCTTGGAAAATGAAGATACACAAGTCTTTTGGACTCATTGGAGGTGCCATCATAAACAAATAAACAAAATGCCATACAGCCCACATCATTTGTACCAAAATAGACATCTATTTGTCCACATTTATAATCTATCCCAACAATTTCAACAGGACCAACTACATCGTTAACTAGATCAGCAGTGAACAGAACATGCTTCACTCTAGAACATTCTACCTGTAAGTGGCAATGTATCAGTTTAACCCCTAGATGACATGCAGGTGGCTAAACCATAAGCCTAACCAAATGAACTGCACCTAGGTGAGCTATCAATCAAACCTGAAGGAATAACCAAAAGTAGCCTGTAACTTACAAAATTGCAGTGAATGAGAAATAAAGGATATACACATAATAGGATAATAAGATAATGAGCCATCAACATTCATGTATATTAAATAAATATTTGGCTGCAAATATGATCTGCTGTGAGAAATATACTCACCCTGTCTGTAAAATCATTGCCAGAAGAAATGACATTTATTTCGTCATTATTGTCATCTTCCCCTAACTTCTTCAGAGATTCAGTTCCATTGCTATTTTTAAGAGACTCTAGAGCATCTTCTGGTATATATTTCCGTGGCACATGGATCATATCATTACCATTCACTCTCCTTTTCTTCCCTGAAAAAGTAACAACAGTTTTTACATGAAAAGGCGTACTTTCTTTCCTTTGTTGGCACATTTGCCCCAGGGAATGCATAATATTGAAGACAACAATGGCCCGTGTGTCCGAACAAGAAACATATCATATTTTAAAGGACAAATGGGTTCAACATCTAATAAAATTAACCGGGTGCCATTTTTAACTTAAATACCTTGTGGACACATGACACTGTCATTATAAACTAGTAATAAGATGCGATCTTCACATATCAGTAACGAGTTTAACAGGCTGACGATGTTAAGATGGCTAGAAAAATGCTGGTATACCAAAATAAAGTAGTATCACCCAAGTTCTCGTCAAGGTGTTACCAGTTTTTTCTTCTTCGCTTGTTGAAAGGGCAGCAGATCTTTTTCTAGCTGCTGAACCATTCTTCTGTCGCTGGTCATCTGGGCTCATTTCATAAGCATTATATGGGTCGTCATTACCAGCATTCACACTGGAACCTTGTTCTTTGGTACCAGATTTCAAGGAATCAGAAGCAAGTGAATCAGCCAACCTCTCAAAACGGCCTTGAGACCTGCAGATAACCAATGAGTCAATAGCTATGAAAATCATGTCAAGACTAAAATCAGAAGTGCAGTTATGTGGTGATCCAAACGAAATAAAAATTCAGAGTACTTCATATAAAAGAAACATGCCTTTTTAAATCATCCTGTGCTTTCACGTAACGCCCATATGCTTTGATGAGTTTCTTTATTTTGGAGGTCATCCTACATCCAAAAGGCAGTACTATCAATAACCAAATACTTGGAGAACTTCTCCTGAACTGAAGAGTCCGCCTACTAAAATTTGGATTACAGTATGCTCATATGTTGTAGAAATTGAGAACCTTTCACAATCTTCTTTCTCTTTGTTCAACTGTGATTCAAGATCATCTACTCTGCCAGAAAGTATGCCTGCTTCGTTGATTTTCTTGTCCAATATCATCTGTGATAGTATGTATATAAAGATATGAATGAAAATAGAAAGGCTATTGTAGTAATCTCAACCACAACTATATGAAAGTAAAACGTCATAACCCAGAGAAGTTCAAGAAAGCATTTTGTCAGGCATTTATGACGGGCCAACTGGTTATCTCTGTGTTCAATCAGAGCATGTTCCCACGTCAATATTTTCTCAAGCATGAATGATTAGTCATTAGTTTGTGGCATCATAATCTGGAGGGAGAAACATCGGTAGTACCTTCCGCATGAATGTATGATCATATTTGGTGTAGTGAACCTCTTTTAAACTTGAAGGTCTAAATTTCTCCATCATAAAAATGGGCATGCATCAACTATCTAGTTAAGGCAGAAAAATGTTGGAACCACACACGCAACCAAAACATAACGTAATAACTGATAAGTGTGTGCCGTTGCATCTGTATTTACAACTCATAATTGAGTGCCATCTATAACATGCTTATTTAGACATCGAAAACTGACCTGTAGTTTAGATTTATCTTCATGCAATGCTTTCATATCCAGTGCAATTTGTTTTAGCTGCAGAGCATACATAAACATATAACAGAGGTCCAGGAATATGGAGACAGCTCCACCTATATGCTAATGAGATAGATTGTACAGTTCAAACCTGTGCTTCACCGTCATCCTTCTCATCACTGCTGGAATGCCTGTCGTCTTTTTTTCTATCTTCATTCTCAGAGGTGTTGAAACTTCCTGATGAATCACTTTTTTCACCATCTACTTTCTTCTTAGGCCTTCTCTCACTGGAAAATCCACATAATCACTTGGAAAGGTCGATGCATGTATAACCTAGAGTTAACTGAGTGGATAACAAAGACCACATACTGGAATGGAATACCCTGAGATACTTGTTACATACCTCTTCCTGATGGGAGATCTTGATTGACTAGATCCTGCAAATAAGATTTAAATAGAAACAAAATTAGACATTTGGATTCTATTTTTTTGAAAAAAACTATCAAGTTTAAGTAAAAAATTAAAAGCTATGGGAAGCATGTGACACGTGCGCCCGTGCACACACGCGAAAGAGAGATTATCCCTACCTCGAGAACGTGGTGGCATCTGGTTACGAAATAAACGGCCTCTGGTATCTCTGTCAGGGGAATACCTCCGCCGGGGTGAGTTTCTTCTCTCAGGCCTGCCTCTAAATTCATGAATTCTATTATCTCGCCCCCCTACAGGTTAGAAACGTAAATGCTTATATAATAATATAAAGAAGAACTACACCACAACAAATATAAATGAACAGAGACAAGGCAAAACAGAAGAACATTTAAGCTTGCCACAACCTTGAGCAATATGACTATTCGATTGGCAATAATATAAAGAAACTACACCACTGCGAGTTATATAGAGACAAGGCAACACACAAAACATGTAAGCTTACCACAACCTTGAGCCATATGATTAGTCATTTAGCAATAAGTAGTAGAGAGTCCAGGATAACCCCAAAGGCCATTAAATGGAAGAGCCAATAAGACTAATGCAAGAAGAGATACCAACATATGATTACACATTGCGGTGCACCGCTTAAAAATAGATCCAGCACTTGCAACATCAGTCATCTGAAGTGAAATTGATGGATACTCCAGATTTGGATATCGTGCTTTCATTACCATGAATAAAGATCTTCCGCAACTCCAATACCGCCAAGTAAATCTAATTTCACTTGTCCAGATATTTCCATATTGACTTTAATTATTCTTGTTCAGTGATAGCACTTGGAATGACAGGCAAGAATAAAGCCGAAGAAGAAAACTTGGAATTGCTAGCATATTCAAAGAACAATTGGTTGCAAAGCTGAACAATATGGTTTTCGCAAACTGAACTTATCATGCATCTGATTGAGATGAGGAACCACGTGATATCCCTGAACAAAATTCTCTGGTAAGAGGATGGCCATGCAAGTGACCACAAAATATATGTTCACTGACTGAAAAGGAAAGCAATGCAAATAGGACGAGTCATCCTCTGGAAGTGATCAATCCTAAGAAATCTGCTCAGGTGACAGCTAATTTGGGTGGTAAAATCAATGGAATAACCAACAGGAATGCCACGCTGTTCTGCAAGAAGCTTTGACTTCAGTTCAACTACTATTTCAAAAGGATAGGAGATCATATATGAAAGATAATACAACAAGACATGACACAACTGGTAGTTCAATCTCTGACATCTGCACATGTAAAGAGAATATCATCATAGTACTAAATTTCCATACTATAACATGACCCCAAGTTTGCGAAGCAGACTGCAGAGTTCCCTCAGCCACCACAAGTAACTAGAAATAGCAGAATGATGCCACTTTGTATAAACTCCAATGGTGCTCTTGCCAGTTGCTACAATGGTGTTATTCTTCCAGTTATTTCCTCTCATTGCTAACTCCAAACACAAGATTTTCAGTGTTTTCTGCGGAAGCTTGGAAATCATATGGCATTTGATACCTCTTGTTCTAACAATTGCAGAAGCATACCAATTTGTAAGGGTGCCCTTGTCAGTTGCTACAATGGAATTATTGTTCCTAGTATTTCCCATCGCTGCTAACTCCCACCACAACACTTTCAGTGTTCTCTGCAGAAAGCATGGCATCTGATACCTCTTGTTCCTCCATGTACCACCAGAATCTTACTGTCTAAGCTATAACAAGATCCAACAAACACATAAATACTTGAATCTCTTGAAAAGAATGCTCTTCCTCTGCTGGATCACTGATACTTCCTGCCCAAAAATATCACAGAAAACATCCTTTTGGACTAGCAGCAGACCACCGAAACTTACTCTGTATCGCAAGTACCTTCAACAGCGGCAATTTTACTGTCCACTCACACTGCGGAAACCACTGGTGCTTTCTGGATACACCACAGTCGCTAAGCAGGCAAAAATCCCTAGACGAGTGCACATGGAAAAGCAGGCGGGGGGAGGGAGGGGGGAGGGGGGCGAGATGCGTATGGAGTATACCAGGTCCAGCGCGCGGCGGGAAGGTGGAGTAGGGTGGCGGCGTGCGGAGCTCGCCTTCGCCGTGGGCGAAGCCGCAGGAGGGGCCGCGGGGGCAGGAGCCGCGCCTCCACAGCGCGCACAGCTTCGTCTTGAAGGCCGGGCCGCGGCGCGGCGGAGGATCGAGCATTTCCCGCATCTCTCGAGCGCGCGCCGGCGATCCGGAGACGGGGAGGCGGGCGGCGCCGGCGGGAGGAGGAAGGCGAGGGAGGAATGGAGGGGGAAGGAAGGGCACGAGGGCGACGACGGACGAACCGAAGAGGCCTCGGAGCAGCGCCTGCCCAAGTAAGCCCAGGAACTGAAGGGCCGACCGTGATAAAAATGGGCCGAACAGTGCCCTGCAGCCTCGGTGAAGAGGCTGGACAGAGGCTACTGTGCGGCCCATTTTATCTCCTCAGGTATCTTTTGTACAAAACCATATAATTTGAAAATTCACATGTAATATATTTTGTTCCTAAGATTTCATAGCATGAGAGGATAAATTGTCCAGTTTTTTTTTGTTTTGGCATTTTTCTAAAGTGAGTTTGTTTGATTCGCTCATCAGATTTGGGAGGGTTGAGGGTGGAAGGCGGACGAGGAGAAGAGTACGTAGGGGGAAGGAAGAAGGGGAGAGGAGGGCATGGGGTGAAAACAAGTCTTGTGTACCAGTCCTTCGCTTCATGAAGCAATGTGTGCCCGAGTAAGGCTAGAAGGTCGGACCAACGTAGAGGATGTTACACTACCGATACAACGGTGAAGGGACTTCCCTCTAGCGAAGGAAAAGGGAAACGAAGGGACCTCTCCAAAAAATAATTTAAAGTGCCCTCACTAAGTTTTTGCACAAGGAGTTGGGAGTAACTCATCCTCAAACGACAGTGTCATGGTGTGATAATTTAGGGGCATCATATTTGTCAATCAACTCTATCTTTCATGCTCAAACTGAGCATACTGCGGTGGATTGTCATTTTGTGTTGAGCTAGTGGCGAGCAAATTGCTTGAGATTCGCTACAACCATTTGGTGGTCAGCTGACCTGTGACGACCCCGGCTTAATCGTGCACTAATCATACACGCAAATGCACACGATCAAGCCTAAGGACTTACTTGAAGATATCACAACACAACTCTAAAACATAAATAAAGTCATACAAGCCTTATATTACAAGCCAGGGCCTCGAGGGCTCGAATACATAGCTCGATGGCATACAAATGTCAGCGGAAGCATCAGATATCTGGGTACAGATATAACAGAGTTACAGATAGGCCTTTAGAAAGGCGGGGCAAAATAAAACACTACGATCGAAAGGCGTAGGCCTCCTGCCTAGGACCCTCCGAACCTACTCCTGGTCGTCGGTCGGCTCCTCATAGTAGTACTCGCCGAGAGGGTAGTAGTAGTAGTAGCCGTCGGCGAGGACAGCTGGCTCCGGGGCTCCGTCGTCTGGTTGCGACAAATGGATAAGGGGAGAAAAAGAAAGCAAAGCAAACGTGAGTACTCATCCGAAGTACTCAGCAAGTAAGGATCTACACTACATATGCAACATTTTCAAAGGAGAGCTGTATATGTGGACCGGGCTGCAGAAATGCCAGAATAGAGAGGAAAGCATAGTCCTATCGAAGACTAGCATCTTCATCGGTCTTGCAGCATTAGAAGAGTGCTGATTAACATAATGTAAAGTAGTAGTAGTGTCATCAACCTCGCCCAGAGATTCTTCCTCGACTCCCTGCGAGAAAGCAATCCTAGAGCCATACTATCCAGTTATCATCTCAAGTATCCAATTCTAGTTGTACCGATCGGGATACAACTCCGAGTGTCCGTTACCGTAGGTCAGGCTATCGATAGATTGTTTCTTCCCTGCAGGGGTGCACCAACTTACCCACCACGCTCGCTTAACTCCGGCCGGACACACTTTCCTGGGTCATGCCCGGCCTCGGCCAAACGATACGCCGCAACCCGACCTAGGCTTAATAGAGAGGTCAGCACGCCGGACAAAACCTATGCCCCCATGGGTCTTGGGCCATCGCCCCGGGAACTCCTGTACGTTACGTTCACGGCCGAGAGCAGACCTAGCAACCCCTTAATATAAGCGCGGTTGCGTATCCAGTCCAACTCGGCGCGCGTCGCTCAGACGCTGACGTCCATTAAGCTTCGGCTGATGTATACGACGCAGAACGCCCATACTATGCCCACGTGATGGTTAGTGCTATCGGGCCAGAGGCCCCTCGGATCAAATATCCAAACAGTTAGTGTGTTGGTAGTGCGGTAACGAGCAGAGACTCACGAAAGATGTGACCCCGTCTGTGACGACCCCAGCTTAATCGTGCACTAACCATACACGCAAATGCACATGATCAAGCCTAAGGGCTCACTTGAAGATATCACAACACAACTCTAAAACATAAATAAATTCATACAAGCTTTATATTACAAGCCAGGGCCTCGAGGGCTCGAATACATAGCTCGATGGCATACAAGTGTCAGCGGAAGCATTAGATATCTGGGTACAGATATATTACAGAAAGAGAGATAAGCCTTCACAGAGGCGGGGCAAAATAAAACTCTACGATCGAAAGGCGTAGGCCTCCTGCCTAGGACCCTTCGAATCCTACTCCTGGTCGTCGGTCGGCTCCTCGTAGTAGTAGTACTCTCTGGGCTGGTAGTAGTAGTGGTCGTCGACTGGAGCATCTGGCTCAGGGGCTCCGTCGTCTGGTGGCATCAATTGGATATGGGGGAAAAAGAAAATAAAGCAAACGTGAGTACGCATCCGAAGTACTCAGCAAGCAAGGATCTACACTACATATGCAACATTCTCAAAGGATGGCTGTATATGTGGACTGGGCTGCAGAAATGCCAGAATAGAGGGGAAAACCTAGTCCTATCGAAGACTAGCATCTTCAAGCATCATCATCAGTCTTGCAGCATTAGAAGAGAACAGAATATATAATGTAAAGTATAGCAGTGTCATCAACCTCGGCCAGAGATTCTTCCTCGACTCCCTGCGAGAAAGCAATCCCAGAGCCGTACTATCCAGTTCATCTCAAGTCCCCAGTTCTAGTTGTACCGATCGGGATACAACTCCGAGTGTCCGTTACCGTAGGACAGGCTATCGATAGAAGTTTCTTCCCTGCAGGGGTGCACCAAGTTACCCACCACGCTCGCTTAACTCCGACGGACACACTTTTCTGGGTCATGCCCGGCCTCGGCTAAGCAACACGCCGCAACCCGACCAAATACTTAACAGAGAGGTCAGCACGCCGGACTAAAACCTATGCCCCCAGGGGTCTTGGGCCTTCGCCCCGGGAACTCCTGCACGTTACGTTCACGGCCGAGAGCAGACCTAGCAACCCCTTAATACAAGCGCAGTTGCGTAACCAGTCCAACTCGGCGTGCGCCGCTCAATCGCTGACGTCCATTAAGCTTCGGCTGAAGTATACGACGCAGAACGCCCATACTATGCCCACGTGATGGTTAGTGCTATCAGGCCAGAGGCCCCTCGGATCAAATATCCAAACCGTTTAGTGGATTAGGAGCGCGCGGAAAGGAGCAGAGACTCACGATCGATGTGACCCCGTCGCCCCGTCTCGAGGACTTGCGGCAAGGGCTAAGAATGCCCGGCCACGCCTCGTAGTTATCTCGCGGGCACCTCTCAGGTCAATCCGACTCCACATCACTTCGCATTCATGCTCGCGCGGGTACCCCTCAGGGCCGACCCGTCTTTAGTATCATAGTATCATGGTTCAGTGTTCAGTCATAGTAACCAAGTCTCCGTGTGTCTGACACCAAGGGGGAACCCTGAGGAATCACCCTCGATGGAATCCCACTCGATGATATCATCAAGGTGAACGAAGGAGGAACCACCCTCGAGGTCCACTCTTGAACAGTTGCACGACGGCGTCGGTATCGGGGGTGGTGTAGGAGGAATCACCCTCGCTTACGACGACCGATTAACTAACCTACAAGGTTATCATCAGAAGTGCTGACGAGGTATCACCCTCGGCACTCGATAGTAACCCAGTAGTGTCGAGCAAATTAAGGGGGAAGTGACGTGCGGTGCCAGGGTCTGATCTTCGATCCCGTTGCTCGGGTCTTCGGAGAGTCCAGCGGGGCAGTCGGGACAAGTGGGTCTCTGATAAGGCTCTACCCATCCTATACTAAACAGTTTAGGATAGCAGAAAAGTATCAACAACAGGTTACAAGTAAACAGGCTATGCAGCAGATATAGGACAACAGTAGTAGCAGTAACTTCTAATGCAAGCATAAGAGAGAAGAGAGTGGGCGATATCGGAATGCTCAAAATGGGGGTGCTTGCATGTTTGCTCTGCGGCAAGGGCAAGGTCATCGGTGGTGTCGTCGGGGACGTAGTCGTACTCCGGAGCTGCGTCTGCCTCGGGAGCTACGTCAACGTCGGGGTCTACCGAGAGAGAAGAGGGGGAAGAAACAGGTAAACATAATGCAAACAGATGCAACACAGTGCGTGCGATGCTATGATGCAGTGCAGGGTTGCCTGACGCATGCCTAAGTCATTTTAGTTATTTTAGGATTAGTGTTGGATTTATTAACCGGTGATTAGGCACTATTCATCTACCGGAATTGGGCTCGGAGTTACGAGTTCTCCTACGTAGGAGGTTCCGATATGGAAACAGACGGCACGATCAGACTCGTCTCGTCATTCTGAGCAATTTTCATGTTTTAACTTTTTCGATCTGAGCTACGGTTTAAAAGTTATTAATTTTCAAAGATTAATTGATTTCCTGGAATTATTTTTATTTACAGAAAATGATTTATGACATCAGCATGATGCCATGCTGACATCAGCAGGTCAACAGCGGCTGACCAGTCAAACCTGACATGTGGGTCCAGTGCCTCTGTTAGCCTAACAGTGAGTTAAACTAAACTAATGGAATAATTAGAGGGGTGGGTCCCTGATGTCAGTGTCTGTTTAATTAACAGATTAGCTTTAAAAACCTAATTGGTTTAATTAACGAAGGGGGCCCACCAGTCAGTGTCTTAGGGTGAATAGTAATGGCGTTGACTGGTCAACGAAGTCAAACCTCGCAGGGGGACCCACCAGTCAGTCTCACAGGGCGGGCCCCACCACTGGCTAGGTCAGCGCCGGCGCCGGAGCTGCTCCGGCGAGCTCGCGCGCGGCGACGAACTCCGGCGAGCTCGGAATCCGTCTACGGTGCATCTTTTCGAGCGCGGTTAGTTGACCTGGAACTGCCACTTCATGGCGCGTCCGGTGGTGGCATTGGTCGGAGCTGGGAAGGCCTGAATGCTCGCCGGCGACGAAGTCGGGCGGCGGTGGTTTCGGGTGGTGTTCGGGATCGCGGCAGCGGGGTGATTTCGGGCGCGTGATCTAGCTAGGCGGCATCTCCGTGGCACGGCGAGTTCAACGAGCACACACCCATGACCATTTGGTCATCGGAGGCTCGCCGACGATGCGCTATGCGGCGGCGGGTTCTCGGGCGCACTCGGGTTCGAGCCTAGGAGCTCGCCCGAGGCCAACTGGTGAGGGCGTAAGCCTCCCTGGTGTTCCAGGAGCACGGCGACGCTAGCAGGTAGCGGGGAGGGGCACGGGGACCGCGTCAGCTGTGGATCAGGCAGCGGCTGGAGCACGGCAATGACGCGCGGCGGCGCTAGCTAACTACGGCCGCAGAAAGGGAGCTCGGACGAAGGAGAGAGAAGACGGAGCTCACCGCGTGGACACAAGGGGGTTCGGCGAAAGCTTAGTAGCCGCAGGGGAGGGAGATCGACGGCGGTGAGGTTTCGACAGCCGCGGGTGCTGACGGAGATGAGGGGGTCACTGCGCTTCTCCCTGGGTCGATGCAGAGCTCCAGCTCGATGAAGTCAAGGGCCCCGGAGCGCGAGGACACAAAGGCGAGGTCGGAAGGGCTCGGTGGCCGCGTCTGCGAGCGACAAACGGCGGCGACCGCGCTCGGTCGCGGCGGATCTGACGAAGGGGGAAAGGGAAGGAGAGCGAGCAGGAGAGGGGGAAGTGAACTAGGGTTCATCGGGGAATCGCTAGGGATGCTCTTATCCTCCTCGCAGCGGCAGCGGCGCCGGGGGATGGGCGACAGCTGCCCATCGCCGGCTCGGGTGCGCGCGCGCGCTGACACGGGGAGGAGGGAGAAGGAGGAGAGAGGCAGGCCGCGGTGGGCTGGGCCACGGGCACTGTTGCTTCGGCCCAGTGGCGAGGTAAGCCTCTGTTCTTTAGCTTTATTCCTGTTTTCTGTTTTTTTCCTTTTTATTCATTAACAGAAACTGTCTAGAAATAATTAGGGCTGCCAAAACACTTTTGATACATGTGGGACTAGGCCAAATAAATACTTCGTGAATTTTGGAACTGCCACAAAATGTTTCAGGGCATTTGGAGGTGGCTAGGTATTTTTTTGAAATTGAATAAGGCAAGATATATGCTGCTGGACCACCAAAATAAAATCCAGGGGCATTCTGGGAGTTTTGGTAAGGTTGGTACCAATTTTATAATTGCCTCAAGATTATTTGCAACAACAGGAACATTTTTGTTTTGATGTTTGATGAAATAATTATTTGACTTGCATTTTGAATTTTAAAAATGACTTTGATTTTTGGACAAGTGGCAGATTAGCTTAGTGATCAAGATGACAAAGCAACTTAATTAACTTAATGACAGGGTTAACATCTGGGGATGTTACACCGTCGCACCGTCTCGAGGACTTGCGGCAAGGGCTAAGAATGCCCGGCCACGCCTCGTATTCATCTCTCGGGCACCTTCCAGGTCAACCCGTCTCCACATCACTTTGCAATTATGCTCGCGCGGGTACCCCTCAGGGCCGACCCGTCTTTAGTAACATGGTTCAGTGTGAAGTCATAGTAACCATAGTAACCGTGTGTCTAACACCAAGGGGAACCCTGAGGAATCACCCTCGATGGAATTCCACCTGATGTTATCATCAAGGTGAACGAAGGAGGAATCACCCTCGAGGTCCACACTTGTGAAGTTGCACGACGACGTCGTTATCGGGGGTGGTGTAGGAGGAATCACCCTCGCTGACCACGACCGATTAACTAACCTACAAGGTTATCATCAGAAGTGCTGACGAGGTATCACCCTCGGCACTCGATGGTAACCCAGTAGTGTCGAGCAACTAAGGGGGAAGTGATGTGCGGTGCTGGGGCCTGGTCTTCGATCCCGTTGATCGGGTCCTCTGATAATCCAGCGGGGCAGTCGGGATAAAGTGGGGTCTCTGATGGGTCTCTACCCAACCTATACTAAACAGTTTAGGATAAGCAGGTACGTAGCAACAGCAGGTTACAATAAAAAGGCTATGCAGCAGATATGGATAACAGTAACAGTAGCAGTTTCTAATGCAAGCATAAGAGAGAAGAGAATAGGCGATATCAGAATGTTCAAAATGGGGGTGCTTGCCTGGAAGCTCTGCGGCAAGGGTTTGGTCGTCAGGGGCGTAGTCGACCTCCGAAGCTGCGTCGGCCTCGGGGACTACGTCGGTGTCGGGGTCTAACGAGAGAGAAGAGGGGGAGGAAACAAATAAATACACAGCAATAATGCAACACAGAGCATGTTATGCCTAGGATGCAGTGCAGGGTTGCCTAAAGTATGTCTAAGTTATTTTAGGATTTAAGTTGGAAATATTATCCGGTGTATATGCACTATTCATCTACCGGAGTCAGGCTCAAAGTTACGGGTTCTCCTATGTAGGGGGTTCCGACATGGAAACAGACGACTCTATCAGATTCGTCTCGTCGTACTGAGCAACTTTCATGTATTAAGTTTTTCGATCCGAGCTACGGTTTGTTTTCTACGAATTTTCAAAGATTTAAACATTTTCTGGATTTATTTAAAATAACAGAAAAAGGGTTACTGCGTCAGCATGATGTCAGCACTGCGTCAGCCATCGGCTGGGCTGCTGAATGGGTCAACTGACAGGTGGGACCCACCTGTCAGCCTCTCTGGGTTTAACAGAGGGTTTAACTAATCTAACAGAGTTAATTAGTGGGGTGGGCCCCAGTAGTCAGTGACTAGATTAGTTAACAGATTAATTTTGAAAGTTAATTAACTTAATTAAGCACAGGGGGCCCACATGTCAGTGGCTGGGGGCTGCCTCGTCACCACAGTTGACCAGGTCAACTGGTCAACGGGGGCCCCTGGGCCCACTTGCCAGCGACCCAGGGGGTGGCCCCGTCCAGCCACGTCGGCGGCCGGCGCCGAAGTTGCTCCGGCGACCAAAACAACGGCGGCGCCTCGCCGGAGTTGGCCGGAATCGCGCTACGGGGCTCGGTTTCGGGCATGCGTGGGTGCGTTCGAACGGGCTTCGCACGCCGCATCGATTGGTGGCCTCGGCCGCAGCAGGGGAGGCCGGAAAAGACACCGGCGACGAGATGGAGCGGCGGCCGTTGCGGGTGAGCTCGGGTTCATCGACAGAGGGCACGGGGAGACTCGTGCGCGTGCTGGTTGGGCTCCTGGGAGCACCAGGAGCTCGACCGTGGCCTCAGGCGGCGGTGACAATAGCCACAACGACGGCTACGAGCTTGTCGGCGGCGAGCAGAGCACGAACGTGGCGGCAGCTAGCTATGGCAAGCGATGAACCTAACGGAGAGGAGCAGGAGGCGGGGAAGCTCACCGAGCGGCACGCACAATGGCCTTTGGAAGATTAGGAGCAGCAGGTCGTCGGCGTTCGTCGGAGATGCGCCGGCGATGCGAGGAAGAGGACGGGCTCGATCCAGGCGTTGCAGGGCTCCCCGGCTCCCGTAGCTGGACGAGGAAGAAGTGCAGGTCGCCGGCGGAGCCCGTGGACAGCTCGGAGGGAGGAGCGGACGCCGGTGGCCGTGATTTCGTCGGAGGTGCGGCGGCGACCGCGTCGGGCGTCGGTGGATTAGAGGGAGAGAGCGTCGGGGCGAGCGAGGGAGAGAGGGGGAGAGTGAGTGGAGAGGACCAGGGGGAAGAACGGGCCTCGGCCTTATCTCCTCGTCGGCCGCGGCGTCGACGTGTCGCCGTTCGGTCGGCGCGGCGCGCGGCGACCACAGAGACGGCGACAACGCGAGGGAGAGAGAAGGGAAAGGGTGGAGTGGGCCGGCTGGACTGGGCTAAGTGCACTGTGCACTTAGGCCCAGCCAGTTAGGCCTTTTACATTTTATTTTTCTGTTTTCTCTTTTCTTTTCTGTTTGCAAAAATGTTAGGCCACTTATTGACTTTTGTAAAATACATGACCTAACCCAAATACTGCAGTGCATTAATATCTTCCACCAAAAACTAGTTCGGGGAAAATATGATTTCATTTGTGATTTTTATTAAATGAAATGGGATTAAATGGGTGATGTTTGCTACTGTTCCAGGTTGTTAGAGTCAATTAACTAATTAGTAATTGTTGATTACAATTTTTAGATTTGCCTCTGGATTATTTTCTATTTAATGAACATTTTTCCAACATGTTTTGAACAACTTTATTTTGTATTTTTTTTGAATTTTGAGTTTATTTTCAGAGAGGGTTTTGAATTGTTTTGAATAACCACTATGATCTAGCTTTGCAAATGTGGATGACTTGGCTTTATTAGCAGGTGATCACAGTGATGATTACATAGGGATGTTACAAACTAATTTACCAATCCTCTGTTGGCACGGTAGCTTGAAGCCTAAGGTATCTTGAAGCCTAAGAAAACAATCTTATAGCTTAGATGAGTTATGATTGAGGATGAGTGTTAGAATATCACTTGGATCGTAAGCCTCACATACAGTGGTGAAGCTTGACAAGAATATATGGTGGGGCCAAATATCAAATGAATAGGCATACTACAGTAATTATTAAATTACTAATCAAAATCATACATGGAAACAACAAGAAATTCCAAATTTTGATGCCCCCAATTTGACTCCTACATGCAACACTGGTGCACATTGCAAGCACAGGGCACTTAAAATTTTCCGTAGTTAAATTCATACGAGGCGGGGGCGGACAACTGCAACGGGGTGGCCGATCGGCTCATCAACTCAATGACAACTGGGTCGTGGCGAAGAGTAGAAGACCAACGACGGTCTCAGGCGCACCCTTGTTTCCCTCCTCGGTGGCGGGTTGTTCGCCAGGGGTGCACTCGGATCAGAGGCGAACTCTTCCTCGGCGTCGAGGTTGTTCGTCGGTGGCTGGTTCATGCGTGGAGCAGGGAGCAACCATGCCCGAGTGTGGTTGGGAAATAGGAACAGAGGCGAAGCATCCGAACAGGTGCAAACAACATGCGTGATGTTGCCAAAATGGTTTTGTGCTTGCATGTGAAATTGAATTGGCCAAAAGCTGCAGGGTCACTACTATCTGATAAAAAAAAAATTCATTTTTTGGGGGGTGGGGGGGGGGGGGGGGGGGGGGGCTTCTGCTCCCTGAGACTCTGCCATAAGCATAGAAGGAAATGTCATATGTATGTCCTTCAAGTTTACGCCTGGCTCTCCACACGAACACGAGGCCATCTTGAGATTTAATTACTACTTCCATAAAAATATATAAGAGCGTTTAGTGATCTACACACTCTTATATTTCTTTACAGAGGGAGTATCTATTATAAACTAAGATCTACTTGATGTGTTTGAGAAATTCCTATAAAACGTCAGGAATATTTTCTTTTGCTTCGCTCGCATGGTACTTCTATACAAGTATAATAAAAATTTCATTCTCAACTCATAACCATCCCGCACGAGCAATATATATAGTTGGCATGAAAATTTCACGTGGAAGATATATGAATGTGCAACATATAATACTCATCATGGATTGTATACAAAACCTTGTTATATATTTTGTGACCATATATACAATGATTGTCTCACTTTATCTGGATGCCCCTCTATGACTGCCATGGTTGCCTCCACGGTGTGTGAGCAGAGCATAAACTTTAATCTCCCAACATTTCCACACATGACTAAGGAAATTAAATGAAATAAAAAATAAGATTTTTCAGTGATGTTTTTTCAAAAAAAAAGGGGCAAACAGTAGGGGAACCCCCTACTGTGTAATTTTCATTAATAGAAGGAGGAAAAGGGGGATGAATGTACAAAGTTACATAATTACATAGGGGTAGAGGATACCCCTAAAACAAAAGGAAAAACTAAAGTCTAAGGATCAAGAGCTCAAGACAGAGAGGAGATCCAAGCACTCAGAGTGGACATTGGTTTAACTCTATGTGACCAGAGCCATCCAGACAAAGATGCTTGCTTCCCTTAAAAAAATCCAAGCATTAATCTGTTTCCAAATATTCCACAGCGCAAAATAGATGGTCTCCAAGAAACAAGGGCCAGCAAAACTATCTTTAGCTATCTGAAAAAGAGGCATAATATCGGAACTTGCCCCCAGGAAATATCATACATCACCAACACTGTTGAGCAAATCTGCAATTAAAAAAAATGTTCCCTGGTTTACCATCATCGCTCTGAGTGTTTGACTTCCAGGAAAAAAGATATGCATCCTACAGAATGTATCAAGTTGTATGTTTTCCATTAGATGCGACGAGACCAGCTAAAAAAAGATGCGGCAACTTATTATTTGGCTACAACAAAGATAATGTTTTTGTGACAGCAAGAAACATAAATAAGAACACATATGATGTATATAACCACCCTCTTCCTTAAAGTTCTCCTATTTCATTCTACTTGAACAGAAAGCTTGTATACACCCATACAGCTGAATGCAATGGCGAGAGCATGATAACAAACTCTTGTTTGAATATGACCTGGGCTTAAAAGGAAATCATTCTTCTTAAGTGCTTCCTGAAGATACCTAAGAGCGGTACTCATATTGCTCGCATCCTGGTACATCATCGCCATATTTATAAGAGTTGCTGCAACATCTGGATGATCAAGACCTAATGCTAAACTCAGCATCAGAAATGTATGGGACATGTGTCGCAGCGCAAATTCGGTTTGGTTGAACCCATGGTAGAACTACTACTAGAAAAAAGTAGACAACTCATAAATGTAACATCCAAAGTTACATTTTCAAAAAGCTAATGCTTTTTAACCAGGAAATTGGGCCTTCCACTCTTGCTTTGCAATTTTTGGTTTCAAATTGAAAATATGTTCATTTTATGGCAACTTGAATCGACGGCCATTACAAAGAACAAGCACAAATAAACTTAATCAAAGTACATGCCTCTGTTGGGATGGTATAGACCAAGGCATCACTCATTTATGTTAAGCTCTCTATGTTGCTGCACAATTGCTCCTGCTGGGTCGCCGGCATGGTACAAAACCAGAGCAAAGGTACTTGAGGCAAAACAAATAAAGAGAAGGATTTCAATAGAAGTTTGTTCTAAAAAAAATTGTTAATACGTTCACAATAACAAAGAAAAGTTGTTTCAATCAGGAATATCGTTTCATAGGAAATCTTCTTATCTACTCATCTTCATAGTAACTCGCATGTTTGCAGACAAACATGTGATATTACAATATATTCTTAATAATGTTTCTCGTACTGGTTTATCTAAGAAACATTTCGAACAATAAAGTTATAGTAAGCATGATCAACACAACTATGAAAATTGTGTTCAAGAGGGTTTAGGATCTCAACATATGAAATTTCCTGGTAAAAGAAAATACTAATAATAAATCATGTATGAGTAAGTTTGTGCATTACCGGCAATAGTTCGCAGTATCATTGTGCATGGGACCATTGATCAGCAATAAGCAATGATCAGGAGTAAATAGCAGAAGTTCGGAGGATTCTCATGCTAAGATAGATGTATTATACCTGTTGAAGTAGAGAAAAAGCTTCAAAAAATAGTGCATATGCCTCATTTAGGGTTCCCTGAAATGCATGAACAAGAATTTGCAAAATTCATACATTGAAATATATTAAATAGGTATATAAGTCAGTTGAACCAAGACGGTATACGAAATATATACCTCAGCCATCCTGATTTTCCCGGCTTCCATAAGCATCCTTGCATCAGTACAGGTAGGAACAGAGTGCTTAACATCTGGTTCCATATAAACCTATTAAACGAAGAATATTTGGTATGTCAAACAAATAAGATGGCACCATAATTTTGACAGGCACTATATACTACGTGGAACATGATTCTAAAAACGGGCTAACATTTTGTAAAAGAGAAAGTGACGAGAAGTGCAACGGAAACTCATAACAACATAAAATTCTCTCTTTGTCAAAACCAAACCAACCTTCATCTGACGAATATAATTATGATGTAAGTCTGAACATAGCTAACCTTTTGGCAAAGATTGTGGAGAACCGCAACTCTTTTAGCCCCAACCCTCACATAATCCGGCACCTCAAACAAAATAAATGGAGTCCGTTAGCCATGGTGTTTGATAAAAAACTGAAAACGTAATCCTGATGAGTTGTCCTAATCACATTGATTCTAGCACCCTGAAGTTTGCTGCGGGACCCAAATCTTGATGAATCTTTAGTCTCCATCTCATCTCCGTAACTGCATTCCGTAAAAACTGCCTGTAGCTGTAGCAAAGTTCGTTTTCGACTGCGGGCTGCTAGTACTGCCTTTTGTTGAAGCAGCCAAAACTTTGCCAAAGAAACAATTCAAGAAATGGCTTCAGGTGCAATATTATGGTCCGGGCTTTGCCTCATTATGTCCTGGAGTAGCAAGAGCGCATGATGGTTAATAAAATAATATTCTAACACCATAACTGAGTTGAACATAGCAACAAATTAAAAACCTGCGATTTTGAGATTCCTATGATAGAAAGAATTACACGTGACTAATCATCTTATAACATAATTATGTGATGTAAGCTAACCCACAATATGGATATTAGAACTGTACGATGAGATGAAATTGATAAAAAAGAGTGAAGGAGAAGACATTTGCATCACGGACCTTCTCTGGTACAGAGTGTTGGTGTACGTGAAGTAGAAGTTGACATCGAGGTCAGCTGTCCCAAGCCACTAGCGGCGCTCTGCTTGCTGCTAGCGCCGCCAGGGAGGGCGCCACGCGCGCGCCTCCGTTTCCGTGGGAACCCGCTGCCAGCCAACCTCCGGCGAACGCCGCCACGTCAGTGAGCCCCTCTTCGGTTCCCTCCTTCCTCCTCCCATCTCTCCTCTGATTCCTCGCCGCGCCATTGATGCAGGACGTCGCCGCCCCCGGTTCTTCGACGCGCAGGAGCGCCTCAAGCCGCCCCCTGTGCAGCTCTTCATTGGACTTGTGTAGCCCGGAGGGTTGGGGCTCGCCACTTGTGTGATGCCCCCGGCCCAATCGTGCACTAATCATACACGCAAATGCACACGATCAAGCCTAAGGACTCACGGGAAGATATCACAACACAACTCTAAAACATAAATAAAGTCATACAAGCTTTATATTACAAGCCAGGGGCCTCGAGGGCTCGAATACATAAGCTTGCGAACAAGCGTCAGCGGAAGCATCAGATATCTGAGTACAGATATAAAAGAAAGCACAGAAAGGCCTTTAGAAAGGCGGGACAAAATAAAACACTACGATCGAAAGGCGTAGGCCTCCTGCCTGGGACCCTCCGATCCTACTCCTGGTCGTCAGTCAACTCATAGCAGAATCCATCCTCTGGGTAGTAGTAGTAGTAGCGATCGTCGGCAGGGCAGCTGTCTCAGGGGCTCCGTCATCTGGTCACGACAAACTGATATGGGGAGAAAAGGAAAACAAAGCGGCCGTGAGTACTCAGAAGTACTCAGCAAGCAAGGATCTACACTACATATGCAACATTTTCAAGGGGAGGTTGTATATGTGGACTGGGCTGCAGAAATGCCAGAATAGAGAGAAGGCCTAGTCCTATCGAAGACTAGCATCTTCAGCGGTCTTGCAGCAGTAGAAGAGAGTAGAACAGTTCAATATAATGTAGCAATATCATTAAGTCTCATCCTCACCCAGAGATCCTTTCTCGACTCCCTGCGAGAAAGCAATCCCAGAGCCATACAGTCATCAATCTCGTCCGGAGATCCCTTCTCGACTCCCTGCGAGAAGCAATCCCAGAGCCATAGTATCCAAGTATCCAGTTCTAACTTGTATCAATCAGGATACAACTCCGAGTGTCCGTTACCGTAGGACAGGCTATCGATAGAAGTTTTCTTCCCTGCAGGGGTGCACCAACTTACCCAACACGCTCGATTAACTCCGGCCGGACACACTTTCCTGGGTCATGCCCGGCCTCGGCCAAACGACACATCGCAACCCTACCTACAGCTCAGCAGAGAGGTCCCCGCCAGTCTACATCCTAAGCGCAAGGGGGTCTTGGCCATCGCCCCTCACCTTCCGGGTCGTTGCGCACATGGCTCAGATCCAAGCACCACCGCAATGGCGCCAATCACTCCATGCCGCACTGCTGAACTGGACGTCTGACAGAGCTTTCGGCTGATGCATACGATGCAGAACGCCCATACTATGCCCACGTGATGGTTAGTGCTATCAGACCAGAGGCCTGCTCGGATTAAATATCCAAATCGTTAGGACTAGGGGCTTGCGGTAACGAGCAGAGACTCACGAAAGATGTGACCCCGTCGCCCCGTCTCGAGGACTTGCTGCAAGGGTTAAGAATGCCCGGCCGCGCCTCGTATTCACCAATCGGGCACCACGCTGGCACCCGTCTTCACAACACTCGCCACTTAGGCGCACGCGGGTACCCCTCAGGGTCGACCCGCCTTTCCAAGTAATCAACAGTACAGTCCAAGTATCCGTGTGTCCATAACATCAGGGGAATCTGAGGTATCACCCTCGTTTGATTTCCCACTCGATGTATCCGTCAAGGTGAACTCGGAGGAATCACCCTCGCTGGGTTCACACTTGAGGTGTTGTACGACAGCGTCGTTACCGGAAGTGGTGAAGGAGGAATCACTCTCGATGACCACGACCGAATAGCTACTCTACAGAGTTAACATCAGAAGTGCCACAAGAGGTTTCACCCTCGGCACTCGATAGTAACGCTGCAGTGTCGTTACAACTAAAGGGGGTGATGTGCGGTGTCGGGGCCTGGTCTTCAATCCCGTTGATCGGGTCTTCTGACAATCCAGCGCGGCAGTCGGGATAAGTGGGGTCACTGATAGGTCTCTACCCAGCCTAGACTAAACAGTTTAGGATATGCAGGTAATTATCAACAGCAGGTTACAATAAACAGACTATGCATCAGAATAGGTAAAACAGTAGCAGCAACAATTCTAATGCAAGCATGAGAAATTAGAATGGGCGATATCGGGATGATCAAAGGGGGGGCTTGCCTGGTTGCTCGGCGGCAAGGGCAAGGTCTTCAGGGGTCGTCGAACTCCGGAGCTGCGTCGGTACCGGCTCTATCGAGAGAGAAGAGGGGGAGGAAACAGTATAAATACACAGCAAACATGGGCAACACAATGTACGACAAGGCAATACGCAGTGCTAGGGGTAGTCTAACACAGTACTACACGTATCAGATGGAGCGGGAGAATATCTGACGATATTTCCCGGGTCTTTGTAATTATCGGACAGACAATCCGGAGGGGGACGGTTCCATGTTCGGATAGATAGGGACACGTGACGGACGAACGGACCGCGTATCTGAATTCGTCTCGTCGTTCTGAGCAACTTTCATGTAGAAAGTTTTTCGATCGGAGTTACGGATTAAAAGATATGATTTTCTAAAGTTTTTATTAATTTCTGGAATTTAATTAATTATTTAAATTAACATTATCCGAAATAGTGAATGCTGACGTCAGCATGATGTCAGCATGAGGTCAGCAGACTGTTAGGGTTAATTAGGGTTTGATTAACTCACTTAATTATAGATTAATTAAATTAACTAACTAATTAGCTTAATTAAACAGAGTTAATTAGGTTTAAGTAGTCCAGATTAATTAGTTAATTAGTTAATTAATTAATTAATTTTAATTATTATTTTTATTTTTTTAAACGTTTTCGGGCTGGGCCCCGGCTGTCGGTGGCACAGAGGCCAGCGGGCAGCGGGCGACGGGCGCGAGCGCTCGCGGGGCGGGCGTGGGCGCCCGCCCGATCGGGCACGGGCGTGCGGGCGGGGCTGGCCGCCGGCGGGCGGCAGCGACGGCGAGCGGAGCGGCGGCCAGCAGGCGGGAGTAGCAGCAGGAGGCGGCGGCGGTAGGCGGCATGAGGAGGGGGGTAGCGGGGGCGCGGCAGAGGCGCGGCCAGGTGCACGGGCGGCTCGGCACCGGCGAGCACGGCGCGGCCGGCGTGTGCGTGCAGTCGGAGCGCGGGGCGGCAGTCGGCGACAGAGGCGGGGCGCGCGGGAGGAGGCCACGGGCGCGGGCGACGTGCGCGACGAGGGCGACGCGGGCGCGCGAGCGCGAGCGGCGGGCGGGCGCGGTCGCGGGCGCGGGCTACGGCGAGTGGCACAGCGAGCGGCGCGACGAGGGGAGGGGAGAGAAGAGGATGGGCGGGGCAGGTGCTCACAGGCGCTGCAGGGGAACGGGGGGGGGGGGGGGGGGGGGCGCGGCTCGGGGTCGGCCGTTGGGGAGGAGACGAGGAGGCGGCTGGTGGGGCGACGGGCTCGGTCGTCGGCGGCGTCGGGCGGCGGCGGGGAGGGGGGCCGCGCCCGATCCAGAACGAGAGGGGGGGAGAAGGGGATCGAGGGAGTGGGAGTGGGGGGAGTGGGGGTGACGGGGATTAGGGTTTGCGGGTGGGGGTGAGGGGATAAGGAGGAGTGGGGGTGGTTGGCCGGTTGGGCGTTTTCCCAATTGGGCCGGTGGCCTGCTGGGCCGGAGCCCAGTGGGGGGGGGGGGGGGGGGGTTTGGGGTGTGGGTGGGGTGGGTGGGGGGGGGGTTGCTTTCCTTTTTTTGTGATTTTTGCTTTATTTCTTTTCTGTTTTCTGGTTTTGCAATAACGTGTGGCCTCACAATTAGTTTTGTAAAATATGTGAACTAGTCACAAAACTCCAGTGCATCATCTACTAATGTCATAAAATGGTTTTGAGTCCATACCATTTCATTTACAATTTTATAAAACTAAATGGGGTTTAAATACTGCTGTTTTGGCACTGTTAGAGTTACTTAGTTAATTTGTTATTTGTTGGTTACAATTTTAGAATTGTCTCTGATTTATTTGCTATTTAATGAACAATTTAGTTTCTATGTTGGACAAGTTTTATGTTCCACTTTCATTTAAATTTGAATTTGAGTTAGGAGTTGAAATGCAATATGATGCGAATGATGTTTAGGCACTAATAATCATGATGACATGGCATAATCAAAAGGGTGATTACTGTAGTTAACCACTGGGGGTGTTACAACTTGCACCGCCCAAGTCGATCGAAGGGGAAAGGGATGGCGTGCAACTGTGGACCTGGGAGGGGAGATCAGCGGCGGCTAGGGTTATCGGGAGGGAGACTGCGATCTATGAGTCACAACCTTCTCAGCTACGGAGAAGAGGAGCAGGGAGGGGTCTACGTCGAGCGGGGACGAGCGACGAGAGGTCATCTAGTGGCCGCCTACGATCTATGAGTCTCTCACGCTAGCCCGAACCGCAAGGAAAGGTTTTAGACTGTTTTGTGATTTGGAAAGTGTCGGCCTAAGTAGGAAAGTTAAGATTTTTGCCAGGATTGTTTTATGAGTTGGGAAGTGCAGGCCACATCCACGCTTGATTATTTGAATGAAAATCAGTAAGATGGAGCAGTTGGTAATTAGTCAATCGGATTTTCCCTTAAATTCCGTTATTTGTTTCCTTCAAATTCGTTATTTTATTTCCTAAAGAAAATTGCATTGATGGGAGGAATCGGTTGATTTAGGTAAGTTAGGAAAGTTAGACCTGTGATCTTTTATACGTTAGGAAAGTGTTGGTTTACAAGGAAAGAGTGGAGAGAAAAATAAACCCGTAGAAAAAGGGGTGTGGGGACGAAAAAAACCAGTCAAAAAAACCGGATGAAAGTGATGGGACGAAAAAAAGCCGTGGACGCAATCCTACGAACTGCTCCATTAGGAGTAGAGATTGACGGTTTGACACACAAGCTGCTTGGCTAGTTGTGCCACTACGTATGGGCCTGCATCGCTGCCAACTCGGTTATCCCTCTACGGCTAGGTACCACCATATAAATCACACAAGACTAACACTAACAATCTGGCACGTACCACTATATAATCCACATAAACTCTTTCTCAACAAAATTAATAATAAAGAAGGAAATACAGAGAAGATAGTTTGTTTATGAGTCCACATAAACTCTTTAAAAAACGACATAAATCCATTAATACTATATATTTTATCTATTAGTCACTACTATCTGATAAAATAAAAAATTCATTTTGGCGGGGGGGTGGGGGGACGTGCTGGGATTACGGGGGGGGCTTGTGCCCCCTTAGACCTACATGTTGCTCCGCCATAAGCATAGAAGGAAATGTCATGTGTACCTCCTTCAAGTTTATGCCTGGCTCTCCGCACGAACACTGAGGCCATCTTGAGATTTAAAGTGGCTAGCAGGTGGGCCTTTGGTTGTGTTGCGACCCCACAACTGCAGTTTGTCTGGTTTTCTCAACGTATTAGCTGTTTTATCTTGATTGACAAATTGACAGACAAGCTGCTTGGCTAGTTGTGCCACTGCGTGTGGGCCTGCATCACTGCCAACCCGGTTATCCCTCTACGGCTAGGTACCACCATATAAATCACACAAGACTAACACTAACAATCTACCACGTACCACTATATAATCCTAATAAACTTTTTCTCAACAAAATTAATAATAAAGAAGGAAATACACACAGGATAGTTTGTTTCCGAGTCCACATAAATTCTTTTAAAAAAGCACATAAATCCATTAATACTTTTTTTTATTAGTCATGATAGGACTCTTCTACCCGGAAAATTCTATTTGATTTATTTTTTCAAACGCAGAGGAGATATATGTTCCAGGTCGGCCCATCTCAACCAATTTTTTCTTTTGTGTTCATTGTTTTTTCACCCATTTCTTTTTTTTCCAAGCTTTGATTTATTCTGGTTTTCCTTTTTTTCTTCTTTTGGATTTTATTTATTTTCACTTTTATTATTTTTATTAATAAATATATTTGTCTATACAATAATATTTTTTAAATACACATTAAATATTTTTTAAGACATGGTGAATTTTTGGATATACGATGGATATTTTCCAAACATACATTGAACATTGTAAATAAACAGTTAACATTTTTTACATACACCATAAACACAAACATTCTTCAGAAAACAACACACAACAAACATTTTTTAAATACATACTAAAAATATTTTTTAGTACACAACAAACATTTTGAATCATGGGAAAAATGTGTTATGAATATTTTTAGTACACAACAAATATTTAAAAATGTGTTAATGTGGAGCTATCTTAATTAAGAAGTTGTTACCTTGTAACTAGAATCCTTCGTGTGATTGAGGCTTGCTAGCGATCCTTAAGAGGTTGTTTTGGTCAATAACACATGGTCATATGACTCTAGTTTGCAGGCCAGAGTGTAGTACTCTGGACGATCATGACCAAATTAACTAACCCGACTGAACCGCTTGGAATAAGCGGGTAGCTACCTCAAAAAACAATCAACAACTAAAAAAAAAACTAACCCGACCGAATGTATCTTGAAAACATTCATCTACATGCAACGCTTTGGATGCCATCGCAAGCAATCATGCCAAAACACGCAGGGAGCAACCATGGTTACGATTAAACAATTACACTCGTCGATCATAAGCATAACACTCACACCAAAAAAGGTAAACTCAAAGGTGGTGAAAAGACAGTTTACCGAGACAACACGACTCCCACAGGAAGACACTGACATCAGCCACGTCACACTCGTCCAAGTCAAGGGCTCTCACCGGGTTGGAGGGAGTCAAATTCCACAATGTCATGATGAAAGCCCAGCTGGTTGATCGCCTTGACGCACACCGAAGCCTATGCTTGTAGCAAAGCCCGCGCATGGTCCAAGACATCAGCTCCGCCCATACAAAAGTCGCCCAGATCAAACCAGACCACACATACTGCAAAATTCGGCTTGATTTACCAAGTTTTGGTTACATCACATCCTTGCATATACTGCAAAATTCAGACCACAACTTTCGACTGCATTACATTCTTGCCTTATACTGCAAAATTCAGCTCGAATTACAAGTTTTTTTTTTTTTTCAGAACGCGAGGCTTTGCCAAAAGGTGCCGTGAAGGCGTGAACAATGGGCTCTGAAGCTTGTGGGCTGAAAGAACACCAAAAAGCCTAATAACGCGGTAAGTCATTAACCCTAGCTCAGGCAGGCCCAGGCCGCACGCGCACTCTCCTTCTCCGAGGACGAGCGACGGCGGCGCGGGCGACACACCAGCGAGTGGAGCGGCGGCGACTCCGAGCGGAACGCGGCCAGGTTTGACCATCAGCCCGTCGATCCCGAATCCCCAGCTCCGAACCAAGCTTGGAAAGCCAACATCTTCCATCGGTCAACCTCGCAGGTTCGTCATGTCGTCGTTCGCCGGCGTGTCGGTCGTCGACGGCGTCGATCTGTGCCGCCCTTGCGCCGGGTCGGCCTGCGAAACCAGCGCGGACTGCGGCTACCACCTGCTCGTGGTCCAAGGCTACTCGCGCGCCAAGGAGAAGGCGCCCACCGGGGAGAGCATCATCTCCCGGCCGTTCAGGGTCGGATGCCATACGTGGCAGATCGAGCTCTTCCCCAACGGCGACAATCCGAGCTGCGTCGACTTCATCTCTCTCTACGTCTGCCGTCTCGACGACTATCTCAACAATGCCGTGGAGGCCAAGTTCAGTCTCAGTTTCGTCGACCAGGCCGAGAAGCAGAAGCCGGCGTACATTCTTGGGAGCGAAACGTGCAGCTTCCCCCATGGCGGTTCTCGGGGCCACCGCAAGTTCATGAGGAAAGACGCCCTTGAACGATCGGAGAACATGAAGCGTGATGGTTTCACCGTCCGCTGCGACATCATGGTCTGCAGCGCCGCGGAGGATGACGCCCCTGGTGGCACCGCCCCGCCTCACCACATATGCCAGCATTTTAGCACTCTCCTTGAAAGTAAGGTGGGCGCTGATGTGACGTTTGAGGTCAGCGGCGAGACATTCGCTGCGCACCGGTGCGTGCTTGCTGCCCGGTCGACGGTCTTCATGGCGCAGCTCTTTGGCCCCATGAAGGAGGGCACCACGTCCAGTGTCATACAGATTGAAGACATGGAGGCAAAAGTGTTCAAGGCTTTGCTCAGCTTCATCTACACAGACTCATTCCCTGAGATGGAGAAGGAAGTCATCGAGGAGGAAGCACAAGATGTGGAACAAGGACAAGAAGAGGATGAAATGCGGCTGCAATGGTTGCGAGGCTTATTTACGGCGGCAGACAGATATGACCTTCAACACCTCAAGTTCATCTGTGAAAAGCAGTTGTCTGAGGACATAGGTGTGAGTTCGGTGGCGTCCACTCTTGTTCTGGCCGAGCAGCACGACTGCAGCGGGTTGAAGATGGCGTGCTTCAAGTTTATTCAAGCTCAATCTCCCTCCTGTTTGAAAAGGGTAATGTCAACTAATGGCTGGGGGCATTTAATGACGACTTACCCCTCTATTTTGAATGAGGTCATTGCCAAGCTTGCTTCGAAAAAACGAAAGAAGCACTCTACATAGATTGTAGTTCTAGGTCTTGCTTTTGTCTCGTCCTGTAATTTGCCTATATGCCGCAGTATCAGAAAGATCCAACATATGGGCAAATTGTCTATGGAATGGATGGTCTGTTAATTCAAGTGTAAGCGTCGACATTGCAGCACTGTGCAAGTTCCCTAGCTAGTTGGTCTTATCCTCGTATATTTCTCTGTCCACTAATTGTGTTGTATATTATTGCTTTGTGCCTTCCTTATCATGTACTCCGTAGATGTTTTTGGAAAGGCATTTTATGAACTGGGATTTATGGGAAATGATTTGGAAGACAAAGACAGGGGTCTCCAAGAATTGTGGTTACAGTGAGAATGATAATGTGAAAATCTTGGTCCAGTGCCTACGAACCTTCTCCTAGCTACTTGGGTATACTTTTTCTTTACATTATTTATCATAAAATCCTTATCTTCCTCGCTCTGGTTGTTGTTTCATAACACAGTAGAGATAAGTTTTGCATCTATTTTGGTAAGAATTTGATGATCTCTTCAGATAACTTTGTCCTGGGAAATTCTCCTGGGGCTGTATTCATTACCACATACCACAATCGCAGGTTCCAATAAATTCTTCAGCCTTCTCCACTAGATAAAACTGCTGGAAGCTACTCACCTAATATATCGTCTTGATTCTTTTGCGCAGTGGTCATCACTTGATTGAATTTTTTATGGTGAAGTGGGGTTTGAAGCTTCTGGATGGCTTCCCTTTCCTCCCCTCTTGCAAGGCTGATTCACTACAGGGAAATATTCAGCTCGTTGAAATCGTACTTGAGAATGAACCAAAATGATCTTCAGGTAGATAATGGGAGTACATTATCTTCATATTACTGATTATATAAAAAATACTGCATCTGGTGTTCAGGATGGTTCTTTTTCTTCATGTGTTCCAGCCTTACAGGAGTTGGCTGATAGCAACGACATGACAATGGAATGTTTGGGTCTTCACTACCTATGACTGCACATTAGGTAACTCCTGGAGCTCATAAATCATCCACAAGAATTTCTTTCTGGAAGGAGGTTTTTTTTTTTTTTGAGAAAATGATTTGTTTATTGGAAGGGAAACATTCTTATTTTTCGGGTTTCGTCATTAATTGAACCATGCAATAGATTTGGCAAGCAAAAACACAATACCTGATACAACCGTTCATAATTACAGATGTGCATTGCTTGTACATTCATTGGTTGAAGTATTGCCTTGTTTAAGTTCATGAATCAACAACCTTCATCCATGTGTTTCAGTGTAGTTCCTCCCAATAGTGCACTAATCTAATTTGAACCTTGTATACTTAAATCTGGAGCAGCTTTTGTTTCGATAGACCATAGAAAATGTGCTAACAGTTGTAGCTGCAAGTATCGTGATTCCATAGCATGCGATTACGTGAAGAAGAAACAATTAAGAGAACAAAAGGGGAGAAGAAAGGAAGGCAGAGCCAGGTAGAATTATAATCGAATGAACCGTTCCGCCTCCAAATTCCCGACAGAAGAAATTAAGCGAATCTCATTCATTATTCGTATCAAACTAACATACATTTTTCAAGCATTATCTGTGGGAAGAGAATCAAGTTATATAGTTAAGGAGTCAAAGCACATAAACTTTCTATGAACTTCCAGTGATTTCGATTCCAAAGCTTGCCCTGCAGTTCGGTAGACTATTAAGTTTGAAAGTATCAGAATGATGCTTCTACTAAATTGTCAGAAAAGCCAACAGACTCCCTCACTGTGGCCACTCAAGAGGCTTCAATATTGCGCCGGTAAAGATGCAGTTATTGAGAGTTGGCTCTCAAATTCTAAACAAAATAAATGGCATCTGTGCGGGAACAGGCCAATGGCCGGTGAGATCTGAGCTCCCTCTTTGAATTGAAAAATAAATATGCAATTGGCCGGCACGAATTCCTCTGCACGTATAAAAACAGAAACAGAAACAGATGTGCATGTGCGTGGGACAAAAGGAACGACGTAAGAAAACAGTGCCCATTATGAGCATTTCAATGGAACTGAGTACGCAACGAATCAAAGTCCGGAAGCGCTCTTGTCCAGTTCATCGTTTTCTGGAAAGCAAAAGGGTGTAACATTAGCACTGACTAGTGTCAGCAAATTCCTCTCAAGTTCTTGCAGTCCCCAAAGCTAAGAAAGTTATTCTTAACTTTGAGCCAGTCAGCTGGTTTCTGCATGAAGATTGCTAGTTAGTATTAGACAACGAGTCGATGACAAAACTTGTTTGCTTTGCGATGAGCCTGATCGAAGTGTTAAGCAGTTATGTTGTTTGAACGTGTGATCTCTAGACATCCCTGGTCTGAGTTTAGCCATGACTCTGAATTGTGATTTTAACCTCACACTGATGCTTGTTCTGTTAGCCATTCATTCATGGGTCCTGGCATGCATCCTCGTTGCATTTAGCATGTTTACATGAGCATCTCTTTATGAAATCTGTGTGTTTTTAGGGGAAGCAAATTATGCAATGGAGACAGACATGCACTATCTCTCTTTGGGATCCTGTCACTGCTGGACCAAATAGAGGGCTCCGGAGGCCATGTACCTGAAGGCCGACACCAACTGGTTTCTCAAGGCCAGACACTGGCAACAGTAGAAGACGTAATAGACGTAAACTCTTGGCAAGAAACACAACAATGCATTCTCACTAAATCTGCGTATGTGTTGTCCAAACAGATCATGTTTGGCCTTCTTCCAGAGTCCCAGCTGGAAAGTCAACAGTGTGTAGCAAGAAAGAACAACAAACTACAACATTTCAGCACCGTTCAGCAACTGAGCTGCGAGTGGAGCGTAAGTTGAGCACGGTCACTGGACCATTTTACTCAACCAAATCCGCAACTAAAAGCGCAAGAAGAAAAAGGAGGCACAGCAGACATTTTATGGGTTCAAAGAAGAGTGCTAGTGGGAACATGCGACTATGTCATTTGCCTGACAATGTTTTGTTGAATCAGGTCAGATGCTTATAAACTACATCAGATGGTGGAGGAGCCGAGGGGAAGTTCTGCAGGTCTAACAGCTCATGATCAGGAGGGGTACTTTTCCTGGAATAACATTTGGTCCAGTCCATGCCCTCCAAATGTGCGACAATTCCTGTGGAGAACCGCACATGGAAGCCTTTCCCATAGGGCAATTATTGCGAGACGGGGCATTGGGATAGATACGACTTGTTAAGTTTGCGGTGTTTGGACGAGGATGGGTCGCATACGTTTCTGCCACGCAAGGGAATGCCCCAAGTATGGCGTCTGCTGGGCATGGAAATGGAAAGATACAAGCTGGTGGAAGCTTCAGGTCGAAAGGCGATGCTGCATATGGTACATTGGTAGTGCACATTGGAAGCAAACATATGATCAATATTACAGTGCTGTTGTGGACGTGGTGAAAACGAGGAACAAAATCAATGCTGGAGGAAATCTTAAAACTGATGAGGTGGTAGCCATGGTAGGCAGATATGCAGTCGAATACGGTGAACTCTCTGCCTGCTGCCTCCGATAGCTAACCTTGCAGTTGAGCAGAAGCGGAAACCGCCGGAGAATCAACTGCGATGGGGCGTCCGATCCAAACAACAGTACCGGTGGCTGGGGGAGACGCTGAAGGGGACTTTGTTGGGTGCAGCAGCAGGTCGTCTCCACAGGGCAGCTGATGCTTTACAAGCTGAAGCGATTGCATGCCTAAACGCTGTTTGTGCCGCAGTAGACCGGGGTATCCAGCGAGTGGATGTGGAATCAGATGCTCAAGGACCACGACCTCTCGGCTAATGGGTTGATCTTCCATTCCAGGAGGTAAAGTTTATGGTGGCTCAGTGTTTTGCTAGGTTTTCAGTGTCTTTATGTCCTAGAACTTGCACGTGATAAAGTAGCTGACACTGTTGCAGTTCATGGCGCGAAGCTGGTGGGGATCCCAGTCCCAGCTTTCGGACTAGGCCTTGTAGCCAGCGAGTCCGTTGAGCTTGTTTGATCAATGGATTTTGGTTCCATCTCCAAAAATAACAATACACCATTACCAAGCTAAACTTGTGAGACTCAAACCAAGGTATGAAATATCCAATGGTGGTTGCAAAAGCAAAAGCTTTTCCTCCATGCACGTCTTCATCCTTGTCCAACAGGTCACTCCGAGTCTTGAAAGTTTTGGCCGATCGAGCGTTTCTTCTTAGCTTTCTGCCCCAACAACTAGCATACTCTGTAGTCTGTACTCATATATAGCAGTGACAAAAGAGAAGCAAGAACACTACCGTGCTAGCGGGCCATAACTCTGTATTATCCCCATGCTTCAACCGACCATCGGCATCCTAGCTTTGCGTCTGCATCATCTGTCGCATCTACTTCAAGAAATATCCTACCTACCGGCTCAGAGAAGATGTTTTGAAATTACAAAGTGCATGGTTTCTTCTTCCTCTGTGCCCAGGCTCTATCCGTGAGTAACTGTACCCTGTTGTTTATCAGCTTTACTTCTTCCAAGAGCAGCTGTTTCGTTTGTCTAGTGGACGGTTTACTTAGAGCATCTACACCCGGCGCCTCAAACCCGTCTCATACGCCCGGGCGGGCCGCCCGGTCACTGACCAGTTATGTTTTTTCGACCCAGACGAACGCCTCAAACGGACCTCAAACGCCCAGGCCGAGCGGCACCTCTTATATCCAGCCTAAATATGGGCGGATATGGGGGCGCCTGGGCACGCCCACCATGTTGGACTGACGAAGGGGACCCAGCCGGAAACGCCCTCAAACCTGGCGGTCCGAAACTCGTCTCCTCCGTCGGACCGGTGGCGCCGCGTGGCGCAGCTCTGGCGGGCCGCGTAGTGCCTTGCCCGGCTATTTAAGTCGACCGGCGGCACCGAAACCCTACCATCCATCCACATTTTTCTCCTCCTCCTGTCCGTCGCCGCCGCCACTTTCCACTCCATCCGTCCGCCTAGTAGCCATGCCCCCACACCGCCGGGTGAGGAGCGAGCCATTTCTGACGCCGGAGCGTCGGCTCGAGCTCCTTAGCAGATCCGGACTAGACGCGAAGCCCGGATCGCCGCAGGGCTACCTCCGGATGTAGTGGATCCGGAGGAGGAGTTGGAAAAGGAAGAGGAGGTGGAGGAGGAGGAGGATGAGGAGGAGGAGGATGAGGATGAGGAGGATGAGCCAGAGGAGGAGGATATGGGGGACGCTGGCGACGCGGATCTGCAGGCGGAGCAGCGGGCTATCCTCGATTCCCTCTAGTCGGAGTCGGCTGTGGAGGCCAGACGTCGTCGCTGGCAGGAGATGGAGGCGCAGGAGGCCGCGGAGGAGGCGGAGATGCTCGCCTACATGGATGAGGTCGAGCAGGAGGAGGATGAGCCGGAGGCCTCCTACCCGCCCGTCCAGCCGGCGCCCGGCACCGTCGTCGTGGACATCTTCGATGACGAAAACTAGCTAGGGTAGTATGTAGTATGTAGGATTTCTTTGCATGCTTTGTATGGATTTAGGGGATGAAATATGAAAGAGGCGGATGCAGAGTTGCTAATTTGAGGCGTGACCAGTCACTGTTCGCGGAACCGTCCGGTCGCGTCCACGGGCGTTTGAGGGGCCGGATTTGCCAAGTCCGACTGCAGATGCTCTTAAGAGGCTTTGCAGAACGTGGCAAATGCGTCGGATGAGGTTATTTAGGTTCAACCTTTCCTGAAGGAGTTGGGAGTACACATCCTCAAACGGTTGTGATATAATGTGTTCACATCTTTTTCTCATGTCACTTAGTTAGGCAATAATGTGGATGTCCCTTGGGAAATTTATAGCTTGTGACTGGAATCCCCCGTGTGTCCGAGGCTTGCTGGTGACCCTTAGAGATTGTTTTGGTCAAGAAATTAACAGTTGAATGGGTTATTCCCTCTCACCTCGGTTGACGGTATCTTCAAAATGCTTATCTACATAAAACTTTGGAGGCCATCGGCAAAGAGGCATGACGGAGAGTAAATTACAGGAAATCATCACTTTGAAGACTAGGTTTGCAGAAAACACTATGTTACATATTTTTGGCAGAAAACATCATGTCTAGCGTAATTTTTTGGCAAATAACACTGATCGGTGTATTAGGGTCGTTTGTGCTCGTTTATGACAGGTGAGGCTCACTCGTCAGGAGCTGACTTGGCAAAAAAAAAAATGCCACATAGGCGTGTTGACTCTTCCTCCTCTCTCTCCCCTCTCTTGAGCATTACGTCGAACAAGTTGTGTGGGCTCACAGCACGAGCTTCGACGTGCTGCAGATCCGCACCCGTTCTCCTCCGTCGCCCCACATCAGCAGGTTCGTATCGGCCGCCTCCGCTGCATCCGTCCGGGGACGATGCAGAGCCACCGCAGCACCAGGTTCACATGCGACGCCACTGCGTCCGGCTGCTTCTCCCCGTCCCACAAAGAACCAATGAGGAAAATGTCGCGCCGCCGGCTGCAGCAATCCGTCGACCGCCTGGCCGCACCGGTGGTACGAGCGTGCTCACGGACACGCTGCTCATCCTGGCGGCGGTGCTATGCTCGATGCTCTGCGTGGTCGGGCTGGCCATGGTGGCCCGGTGCTCCCCCCTGTGCATCCCCTCCGCCTTCTCTGTCGACGCGCCGGGGGCAGTCGCTGCGTCGTGCAAGGGGATTAAGAAGAAGGCGCTGCAGTCGCTACCCATGGACGAGCGCATTCGGCGGAGTTCGCGGGCGGCGACGAGGTGTGTGTGCTCCCGACGTGCGACTAGGCGGACGAGCGCATCCGGCGGTCGCGAGGTCCGCTCGCTGCTCTGGCTGCAAAAGTCGCTGTCACGTTTGGATAGCCGGCATCGAGCCGCAGCCAACGCACACCGAGCATGCATGCCAGCAGCAGCAGCAGCAGCCGTACGGGGCGGATCCCCACGGATCTAGTGCAGGGTGGGACGATGGAGACGGATGTCTCCGGATCCAACTGGGGGCACGGTGGCGGCGGCGGGGGCAGGGCTGGGAGGCACGGCACGAGGGCCTGGGCGGCGCTGGGAGGCGGGGGCGCGCTCAGGAAGAAGGGATGGCTGACACATTTGTTTTTTCAGAGAGATAGGAAAGAGTAGACCAGTCAACACGCCTATGTGGATTTTTTTTGCCAAGTCAGCTCCCGACGAGTGAGCCCCAGATGTCATAAACACGCTCAAACGACCCTAATACGCCGATCAGTGTTATTTGCCAAAAGATTACGCTAGATATGGTGTTTTCTGCCAAAAATATGCGACGTAGTGTTTTTTGCAAGCCTAGACTTCAAAGTGATGGTTTCCTGCAATTTACTTCACGACGGAACATGAATGAGAGCCGCAATGGCGATGATCAACGCTTTCGCTCATCAATTACGAGGTACACGGATTAAGGCTTTCGCTGCGGTGCTTTGTAACCTTCTGGTTTGGACCGTAATCTATAACCGATGAACTTGACTTGGTGTGTTTGCGTGTTTGTAGGACTTGTTGGTGTCGTTTGAGGCTTTTATATAAAGTGAGGGGAAAGCCTTTTATGTTTTTTTTGAATGATTTGAGGATTGCTCACCACACCTGCCGCGCGGTAGGGGAAAGCCTTTCGTATGACATTAGAAATCACACGGAGACGTTTGTTCACGTTTAACAGAGACGAAACAGTACATGCTTATAGAAACATATGTCCACAAGCACACATCACATGTAGGCACCATGGAGTCACTAGTGCCCCACTTAAGTGGTACATGCACCACTCGCTTATTCCCACATGACGACGCCTTCCACAGCATTCATCTTCATCGGCACCAGAGCTGGGCCATCAAGATTCAAGGCAGCGTGTAATCTGTCAAACCAAAGAAACCGGACTCAGCATTGCTACGACATTATCAGCAGATTATTGGTTAGCAAGTATACGTAGTAGTACATGTGAAATTTGATGTGTAGGCAGGTACCTCCGCACTTGTAGCCGACGGGGCGGTCGGCCATGTTGCAGCGCTTGGGGATGGTGATGGCCACCTCGGGCTTGATCCCGGCCATCTTGGCGGTGCCGGACAGCATGACGGCGCACAGGCAGCTGGGGCTCTTCCCGAGGGTGTGCACCGCCGAGCAGCAGCTGCTGGAGGGCGCCGAGTCCGGCTCGTCCGCCGCCGAGATGCACGGGGCCATGCGCAGGGCCATCCTGTCGGGGGAGGACCTCCCGCACTCGCCGGCCCCATCCGCGGCGCCCCCTCCCAGCGCCACGCCGGCGAGCGCCACGGCCAGGGTCAGGACGACGAGCGGCCTCATTGCCATCTCTCCCTGCCTTTCCTTGCTCGAACAGTCACTCACTTGTGGTGGTTCTTACAGTGGCTAGTGCAGATCGCTCGCTGCTGCTGCCTGCTCCGGCATGGGTGGTGCTTCTTATATAGCAGTGATATTGCGGCATTGTGGGGAGCACCTCGTTATGGATGGAGCACTTGGGAGTTGGGACTCCTCTAGTCGCACTGGGCACTGCTAATGGTTCCTCCACTTTGGGACTTTGGGTAGTGATGAAGGGTGTACACACTAGCCAGTGGGCTTGTTAGGACGGCACTTGCGCCGTGGACCTGCAATAATAAATATCCTAAAACGCGCCACGCGCACTATGCGCTGTGGCCGGTACTAAGATACTAGGAAAGAACATGAACATCCACATAACTGATAATACTACACATCATCCATCTACTTGCTCTTGGTGTGACTCAACACCTCGTTAAGAGCAAATTGCACCCGGAGTACTAGCTACAAACTTTCCTAGTGATCTAAAAAGTCCTATAAAAGTTTACAAAGGGAGTATGTCCCTAAAAAAACTTGTTTCGTATGTGTGCCCGCATTTTAGTCACACTTACTGCAAAGTGCTCATATGAGTCAGGGAACTTGGCACGACAAGCATGCGACGTCACAAGTGGCCCCTCCAACCCGAGCGTCAAGGTGGCATGCCGGCGAGGCGGAAAATGGCGCGCGAATGTCCACTAGTAGAAAAACGACCTTACGTTCGCCTCATTAGTCCCGGTTCGATTACGATCCGGTACTAATGTGACCATTAGTTCCGGTTCCAACGGCTAGGGCGCGGGCATCATTAATCCTGGTTCGTGACGTACCTCTAATCCCGGTTTGTCTCACAAACCGGGACTAATGTGGTGGTGGCAGGCTGGCGTCAGCTGGCCCCGCGAGCCTCTTTAGTCCCGGTTTGTATCACAAACCGGGACACTAGAGGAATGGTCACCAACCGGGACTAAAGATGCTCCTATATAAATCCTTCGTCCAGCCCGAGCCCATTTTCCCCTTTCCCCTCCTCTTTGTTCTTCCTCTCTTGCTCGAGCTCATCCTCCATTTTTGCCAAAATTTGTCAAGATTTAAACGCACCACATCCATCCAAGTGTTCACAAAGATTAGCAACTTTGTCCTTTTATCTCTCATTGCTAGATTAGCTCTTGCAATGCTCTATAAGTATAGTGATTTGTGGGTTTTAGTTTGGGAGTAATTATATGTGGGAGTTTATTTGATTTATATGCAATCTGAGCTCAAATTAACTTCTTAGTTTGCATATGTAGGTGTGGTTTACTTAGTGCCTTCCCGTCCCCGTCCTAACCACCGTCGATCGCCCGCACCGTACCGTCGCCGGCACCACCTTGGTGAGCCTCTTGTTCTTATCCTTTTTATATATAAAAAAAATCATGTTTGTGTGATTTAGATAGTTACTTGTATACTTTTTTTTTACCTGTATGGTTGTTTGTTATACATAGTGGCATGGTTTTGATATCCGTCCCCGTCAGCCCTCGTCCGGTTTATGATTCGGATGTGGTATATTCTCTTTTATAACTATTTGTTGCATTTCGTGTTTATGACAATTATGCCCATCAAGTTGACATAGATATTTTTATCTAGGAGGTATGTGAACCGAAAATTGCAACCGACCCTCTTGTCGAGAAGTTAAATTTAATTGAAAAAGAAAACGAGTATTTGAAAGAAAAATTAAAATGAATTAAAGAAGAGAAGATGAAACCGGAGTTTTTTGTTGCCGATGTCGTCGATGATCACAAGATCAATATGGATGCAATGCGCTTGAAGATTAGAAAGATTAGAAAATATGCCGTTAATAAAGAGGCTTGGTATCACTATGCTGTTGGATCAATTGTTACCTTAGTTGCGATCTTGATCGCATTTGTTGTTGCATTTAAATGCTTTAGCTAGAGAGTTTGTATGTTGTTTTATGAGAATAAGTGCGTATGAACTTGTATTAATTTGGTTTTTTCGGTGTTGTGTAATAAAGATGAGCCGGCAATGGATGTACGATGACCGATGCTCTCCTCAGTTCATTAATGGCGTGCATACTTTTCTGGTTGCGGCTGAGGCAAACAAGCGGGCGGATGATTTTATGTGTTGATCATGTGCTGTCTGTAAGAATGATCACAATTACTCTAACTCAAGAACCATTCACGTCCACCTGTTTACGTCCGGTTTCATGTCCGGCTATAACTGTTGGACCAAGCACGGAGAAAGAGGGGTCCTAATGGAAGATAATGAAGAAGAAGAGGATGATGACAGCTATCCTGTCCATGGGTTCCCTGAAAACGATGATACAATAATGGAGAAAGAAGCTGAAGAAGAGGCATCAGATGAGCCCGCTGATGATCTTGGTCGGGCCATTACTGATGCAAAGAGAAACTACGCAAATGAAAAGGAGATGCTGAAGTTGCAGCGCATGTTAGAGGATCACAAGAAATTGTTGTACCCAAATTGCGAAGATGACAAGAAAAAGCTGGGTACCACACTGGAATTGCTGCAATGGAAGGCAGAGAATGGTGTATCTGACAAGGGATTTGAAAAGTTGCTGATAATGTTAAAGAAGATGCTTTCAAAAGACAACAAATTGCCCGACAGTACGTACGAAGCAAAGAAGGCTGTCTGCCCTCTAGGATTAGAGGTGCAGAAGATACATGCATGCCCTAATGACTGCATCCTCTACCGCGGTGAGTACGAGGATTTGAATGCATGCCCGATATGCGGTGCATTGCGCTATAAGATCAGTCGCGATGACCCTGGTGATGTTGAGGGCGAGCGCCCCAGGAAGAAGATTCCTGCCAAGGTGATGTGGTATGCTCCTATAATACCACGGGTGAAACGTTTGTTCCAAAACAAAAAGCATGCCAAGTTGATGCGATGGCACAAAGAAGACCGTAAGAAAGACGGGAAGTTGAGAGTACCCGCTGACGGGTAGCAGTGGAGAAAAATCGAGAGAAAGTGGGAGGACTTTGCAGATGACGTAAGGAACGTATGGTTTGGTTTAAGTGCAGATGGCATTAATCCTTTTGGGGAGCAGAGCAGCAATCATAGCACCTGGCCTATGACTCTATATATCTATAACATTCCTCCTTGGTTGTGCATGAAGCGGAAGTTCATTATGATGCCAGTGCTCATCCAAGGCCCCAAGCAACCCGGCAACGACATTGATGTGTACCTAAGGCCATTAGTTGAAGAACTTTTACAACTGTGGGACAAAAAAGGTGTACGTGTGTGGGATGAGCACAAACAGTAGGAATTTGACCTGCTCTTAGTAAACTTTTAGGACAGACAAACAAGGGATACCACGCATGCACGCAATGTTTAGATGATACCGACAGTATATATTTGGATAAATGTAAGAAGAATATGTACCTGGGACATCGTCGATTTCTTCCGATCAAGCATCTCTTAAGAAAGAAAGGCAAGCATTTCAAAGATGAGGCAGATCACCGGAAGAAGCCTCGCCACCGTACTGGTCGTGATATACTTGATATGGTCAAGGATTTAAAAGTAATCTTTGGAAAGGGTCCTGGCGGACAATCTGTTCCGAATGACGCTGACGGACACGCACCCATGTGGAAGAAGAAACGTATATTTTGGGACCTACCCTATTGGAAAGAACTAGAGGCCCGCTCTGCAATCGACATGATGCATGTGACGAAGAATCTTTGCGTGAACCTGCTAGGCTTCTTGGGCGTGTATGGGAAGACAAAAGATACACCGGAGGCACGGGAGGACCAGCAACGTATGCATGAAAAAGATGGCATGCATCCAAAGTAGTATCAGGGTCATGCCAGCTACGCTCTTATCAAAGAAGAGGAGGAAATCTTCTTTCAATGCCTACTAAGTATGAAGGTCCCGTCTGGCTTCTCGTCGAATATAAAGGGAATAATAAATATGACAGAGAAAAGTTCCAGAACCTAAAGTCTCATGACTACCACGTGATTATGACGGAATTGCTTCCGGTTGCATTGAGGGGGCTTCTACCGGAAAACGTTCGATTAGCCATTGTGAAGCTATGTGCCTTCCTCAATGCAATCTCTCAGAAGGTAATCGATCCAGAAATGCTACCAAGGTTACAGAATGATTTGGTGCAATGTCTTGTCAGTTTCGAGTTGGTGTTCCCACCATCCTTCTTCAATATCATGACGCATGCCCTAGTTCACCTAGTCGACGAGATTGCCATTCTGGGTTCTGTATTTCTACACAATATGTTCCGCTTTGAGAGGTTCATGGAAGTCTTAAAGAAATATGTTCATAACCATGCTAGGCCAGAAGGAAGCATCTCCAAGGGCCATGAAACAGAGGAGGTCATTGAGTTTTGTGTTGACTTTATTCCTGACCTTAAGCCAATTGGTGTTCCTGAATCGCGGCATGAGGGCAGACTGGGTGGAAAAGGCATGCTAGGAAAGGACCAAGTAATATGTATGGACGGGCATTCTTGGGCGCAAGCACACTACACAGTTCTACAAAATTCCGCCTTGGTGGCTCCATATATCGAGGAACACAAGAATATTCTACGCTCCAAACACTCGGAGCAGTCTGACGACTGGATTACACATGAACAAACAGGGACTTTCGGCGGTTGGTTGCAGACACGTCTCATGCATGACGACACTGTTGCAGATGAGCTGTACTTGCTGGCCAAGTTACCATCTTCGACTATATTGACTTTCAAAGGGTACGAGATAAATGGGAATACATTTTACACGATCGCCCAAGATAAAAAGAGCACCAACCAAAACAGTGGTGTCCGCTTTGATGCAGCAAACACCAATAGGCCAAAGGACACATATTATGGTTACATAGAGGAGATATGGGAACTTGACTATGGACATGGTTTGAAGGTCCCTTTGTTTCGGTGCAAATGGGTCAATCTGATAGGAGGCGGGGTAAAGGAAGACCCGCGGTACGGAATGACAACAGTGGATCTCAACAATCTTGGGTACGCAGACGAACCATTCGTCCTAGCCAATGATGTGGCGCAGGTTTTCTATGTGACAAACATATCTACCAAGCCAAGAAAAAGAAAAGATAAGGAAGCGAATACATTATACGATGAGCCAAAGCGCCACATAGTTCTTTCAGGGAAAAGAAACATCATGGGAGTGGAGGAGAAGACAGACATGTCAGAAGATTATGAAAAATTTCATGAAATTGCTCCCTTCACAGTGAACACTGACCCAAGCATCTTGTTAAATGATGAAGATTGTCCATGGTTACGGTGCAAAGGGACACACGCAAAGAAAAAGTTTTATACCCCAAGATCCCACTCTGGGATGTGACCGGCTTCACCGTCATCACTTTCTTCTCTAGTGAGTTTCTTTGTAATAGTTAGGGTACTTATATATCTGGAAAGTCCCACTTCGGACAAACCGAGGGGAATCTTTGTAATAGTTAGGGTACTTATGTGTTTTGGCATTTGAAACGCGAAGAAATATTATGTCCAAACAAAATATTTCATGCATTATGTAGGACTTCATTTGCTATTTTTTGAGCTAAATGACCCTGAAATTGAAAAGCACTACAAATGAACTCTGAAAAGGTTGAAAGTTGTCATGGTATCATCATTTCACTCACATAGCATGTGCTAAAAAGTTGAGAGGGTTACGGCAAAAACTGGATGCACTTCGTGTACAAAATGGACAATCTCTTTCGAAGTATCAGGGTTTCGGACGAAAACTCATCTATTACAAAGGCATTTCATTTTTTAAACTTATTTCAACTCCAGACTTTTTGTGCGTTCAATATGCACCATTCAAAGCCACGTCATCAATTTTCAACCCTTTCTGACTTCATTTGCTATTTTTCATGCATTTACTAATTTTTTTTGAGCTAAATGACCCTGAAATTGAAAAGCACTAGAAATGAATTCTGAAGAGGTTGAAAGTTGGCATGGTATCATCATTTCACCCACATAGCATGTGCTAAAAAGTTGAGAGGGTTACGGCAAAACTGGATGCTCTTCGTGTACAAAATGGACAATCTCTTTCGAAGTATATATTAGCGTTTCGGACGAAAACTCATCTGTTACAAAGGCATTTCATTTTTTAAACTTATTTCAACTCCAGACTTTTTGTGCGTTCAATATGCACCATTCAAAGCCATGTCATCAATTTTCAACCTTTTCTGACTTCATTTGCTATTTTTCATGCATTTACTGATTTTTTTGAGCTAAATGACCCTGAAATTGAAAAGCACTACAAATGAACTCTGAAAAGGTTGAAAGTTGGCATGGTATCATCATTTCACCCACATAGCATGTGCTAAAAAGTTGAGAGGGTTACGGCAAAAACTGGATGCACTTCGTGTATAAAATGGACAATCTCTTTCGAAGTATCAGGGTTTCGGACGAAAACTCATCTGTTACAAAGGCATTTCATTTTTTAAACTTATTTCAACTCCAAAATTTTTGTGTGTTCAACATCCATCATTCAAAGCCACATCATCAATTTTCAACCCTTTTTGACTTCATTTGCTATTTTTCATGCATTTACTGATTTTTTAGCTATAAAACTAAAAGAGCTAAACCGAATCTATTTTTGATTAAAACACCCATTTAAAATAATCTAAGAATTACCAAATTGAATATAATGATAAAACACACTAATATTAAACAGCAGAAAAAAGAATCACTCAAAAAATCTATTTTTAAAATAAAGTTATTCACAAACTAGTGATTCACACAAATTTGAAATAATTCAAATTTAAACTATTCAAATTTGAAAACTACTGGCACTAACAGAAAGTTTATAATTTTTGTGACCTAAAGCAAAAATATTCACCCAAAAACTCTAAATAAAGCAAAAAACAACTCAGAAACAAAAGAAAATAAATAAAGCAAAAAAAAAAAACTGGAAAATAAATAAATTAAAAAAATGCCCGCCTATTGGGCCGCCACGGCCTGCATACGACTAGAAACCCAACTACTAGTTGGGCTAGGATGCAGGCCCGCAGGGCAAGTAGGCCCCACAGGGTAGTGATAGGTTAGTTAGGCCCAGACAGGCCTGCTTTAGAGAGGAGCTCGAAGGGGAAGCCGCGGCGGGGCTTATAAACTGGTCTGGGCACCCTTCGCTGGGCAATGTGGGACTAAACTTCCACTGCACCTCGCCGTGGCAGCACGAGACCTTTAGTCCTGGTTGGTGGCTCCAACCGGGACTAAAGACCCCCCTTTAGTCCCGGTGCGGGCCACCAACCGGGACTAAAGGCCTGGGCTTCCCGCTGCTCGGCCTGGTGAATTTCACCTTTAGTCCTGGTTGGTGTCTCGCACCGGGACTAAGGGGGGGGGGGGGTCTTTAGTCTCGGTTGGAGCCACCAACCAGGACTAAAGGGTTTCCTATATAAGCACGCACTTGCAAAAATTCCAAAACTCATCTGCATTTCCCCCGACGACGCCGAAGACGACGACGCCGCCAGGCTGCAGCACCTCGACGTCGCCGTTCGGCCCGAGCCCGCGCCGGCGCCGCCATGCTGCCCGCCGCCGCCGCTCCTCCGCGCGCGCCCGCCGTTGCGCCCGCCGACCGCTCCTCCACAAGCCGACGCCGCCCGAGCCTGCACCGGCGCCGCTCCTTCCCGCCTCCGGCGTCCTCCTCCATCTCCGGCGTCGCTCCTCCGTCTCCGGCGTCCTCCCCGCCTCCCTCCGCCCCTACAATCCCGGCCGATGAGTCTCCCAACCACTTAATTAATAAATTTTGTTCATCTTTTTTTTCATAGATTGTTTTTTTTCACTAGATGTTGTAGATGGCTTAGTATATGTATGTATTTAAATTTGCACTAGATGTCGTAGATGGCTTAGCTAGTAGATGACTTAGCAAAAAAGTTGCATAGAAAACATTTGACCATGTATAGTAGAATAAATTTGCATAGGAAATTTTTGGACCATAGGGTGAAATTTTGACCAAGCATAGAAAAAAGTTGACCATATGTATAGTATAGAATAAATTTGCATAGAAAAAAGTTGCATAGAAAACATTTGAGGAATTTTGACCAAGCATAGAAAAAAGTTGACCATGTATTAAAAATATTTTAATGTTGTATCTTAAAAATATTGTTCAAAAACATGTTAATATCTTAATGTTGTATATATTTGAAAAAAGTTTGTCGATGATGCCTAGCCCGCATCCTCGTCGTCGACTCGGTGGCGACAACCTGCTTGAGAGGCGCCATGTCCGGGATTGGGCTCCGCCGGGCTGGCACTGGGAGGTGCTACCTTCCGGGGCGCGCAACTTGGTGAGGAACCGAGCTCCCGTCGTCGACCCGGAGCTTCTTTGGTGGCGGTCGCGTGGGCCACTTTTGGTGCGGAGGTTGCCTACCCCCGAGGAGGTGGTACGTCGCCGTGTTAGGGAGGAGGACGAGCACGTCCGTCGCTACATGGTTGCGTTGGACGTCAGGTTCTCCAATACCTGGCAGGTTCTTTAGGGATCTCACCCGAGCTATGATCCTGTGATGGTTCCTTCTCTTTGGGTGTCCACCGCCTGCGCCTCAGGAACCGCGAGTGAACTAGATTCTTCGATAATATTCGATCTGTATTAGCTAGTGATGTTATATGATAATATTCGAGATGTATTAGTGATAATACTAAAGATGTATTCGAGATTATATTCGATAATATTCGAGACGATGTATTCGAGATTATATTCGATGATGCATATTATCTGGATTATTCGAGATGTATTAGTGATATTATTCAAGATGCATATTATCTTCTATGATTCAGTTTTTCCTTATTGATTGCATTCTAATTTGAATACTAAATTGTTTTATTTTTCTTCTGGATTAGTTATGCTATGGACGATACCGGCAGAGACGGAGACGAGATCATTTTCGACATCATGCGCTCCCCGAGCCCAGAGAATGAACCTGAAGATGACGGCTCACTATATCTGAACAATTCCGGTGAGGGAGTATTTGATGAAGACGAACGAAGAGACGAAGGCCACAACAATGATGACAAAGGAAATGTTCTTCAATTAACAATATATAAGGCATCTGGTGATCATTACATGTATTAATTGGTTTGTATATATATTAACGAATCGATCTTTCTTCTTTTAGCCCTCCGGATCGAGCAAATCTTCTACAAGCAGGGCAGTACGAGGCCCGGCCAAAAGGTTGCAGGCTGGCATAAAGTACAACATCGATGAGATCAAACCAAATGGCGAACCGCTTGCTCCTAAAAAGAATGCAGATAAATTTACTCGTCAATGCGGAGTTATTGTCAGGGACCAAATCCCGATTTCCGTTCAAGAATGGAATAAGCTAGCAAAGGGAGATCAAGGAGTTAGTTTTGTCTCCGAAAGAGCAAAAGATATGCTTTGGGAATCGCTCATTTCACATTTCACCCTACCAGATCATTTGACAGATGTAGAACGGGAGAAAGTCAAGAAGAGTGCTCTTAAGAAGATGGCGATAGCATTCTGCAACCACAAGAAAAATAATATGGGCCAAGTACGAAGCAGAAGGAAAGCAGACTCCAGCATTCAAGGGAGCACTAGAGAAGGCAAGAGATCACTGGGACTCTTTCGTGAAGTTCAAGGAATCAGAAGCAGCTCAGGAACGGTTGAGAATAAACAAGATTAATGCTGCGAAAAAAAAGTGGCACCATACTCTGGGGCCAGGTGGCTACCAGGTCGGCCAGCCTAAGTGGGATGAAGCTGAGGAATAGATGATTGCTGCAGGGGTCACTCCAGTTAGATTGAGTTGGCCCGACAGGTGCAGGACTTGGTTTTATGCGCATGGGGGGAAGTTGGACCCAAAGACAGGACTGGTTATGGAGCGGGCAAGTCTTAAAGAAGCCTCCGACGCTTTACTTGTTGCAATAGAAGAGGCTCAAACGGGGGCGTTCAAGCCCAAGAGAGAGAACGACGAGCTTACGCGTGCCCTGAAGAATCCTGAACACCCGGGACGAACACAAGGCAAAGGCGTTGTTTCGTGGTTCGAGGAGTTTGCGGATTGGAACGCCACTTACAGAAGCCGTGCGAGAAAGATGAAGCAGGAGGAGGAGCAGAGAAAGCAGGAAGCAGTCCGCCTTCAACTGGTAGAATCAAAGCACGCAGAGTTGGAACGTGCTTTCATGCGGCAGCAGGAGCAGATCGACTCACTTAGCCAGGAAAGGGCGTCCTAGCGGCAGTAGCAAGCAGATCTAGCATTGGATAGCACCGTCCCATCTATGCCGAAAAGCAACGTGGGTTCCACCCCGGCCGATGATGCACTGCTGGCTAGATACCCTGTGGATGATATCAAAGGTATGACACCTTGTGAGCTACACATGAAAGTGAAGAACATATCCATGAAGGTGGCGGACGGCTATGCTTTAACAAATCCCCCTGAAGCAACCTTCCATGGCAATCTGATTCCAGCTGGCTATGCTCGTGTCGGGGTGGATGAAGTGATGTCGGGATATGACGAGCTAGAGCTTGACATTCCTGGAGGCGATGAGGAGCACACACTGGGAGACGCCATACGTCGTATCATTCTATGGAGAAAGGATTGCATCGTCTTTCCAAGTCCACCGACTCCTCCTCCAAGTCTGCCGCGTCAGCCGGCTCCTCCTCCAAGTCTGCCGCGTCAGCCGACTCCACCGCCCCACCCCGAGACGATGCGCGGCGGTAGTTCGCAACCGCGTCAGCCGACTCCACCGTGCCACCCCGAGACGGAGCGCGGCGCTAGTCCGCCACCGCGTCAGCCGACTCCATGGGTGTTAGATTCATTACAATGTAATCTAGATTATTGAATCTAGTGCAAGTGGGAGACTGAAGGAAATATGCCCTAGAGGCAATAATAAAGTTGTTATTTTATATTTCCTTATTCATGATAAAGGTTTATTATTCATGCTAGAATTGTATTGATCGGAAACTTAAATACATGTGTGAATACATAAACAAATACCGTGTCCCTAGTAAGCCTCTACTAGACTAGCTCGTTCATCAAAGATGGTTAAGGTTTCCTAACCATAGACATGTGTTGTCATTTGATAACGGGATCACATCATTAGGAGAATGATGTGCTGGACAAGACCCATCTGTTAGCTTAGCATATGATCGTTTAGTTTATTGCTACTGCTTTCTTGAATGTCAAATACATGTTCCTTCGACCATGAGATCATGCAACTCCCAGATACCGGAGGAATACCTTGTGTGCTATCAAACGTCACAACGTAACTGGGTGATCATAAAGATGCTCTACAGGTATCTCCGAAGGTGTTTGTTGAGTTGGCATGGATCGAGATTGGGATTTGTCACTCCGAGTATCGGAGAGGTATCTCTAGGCCCTCTCGGTAATACACATCATAAGAAGCCTTGCAAGCATAGTGACTAAGGAGTTAGTTGCAAGATAATGTATTACGGAACAAGTAAAGAGACTTGCCGGTAACGAGATTGAACTAGGTATGAAGATACCGATGATCGAATCTCGGGCAAGAAACATACCGATGGACAAAGGGAATTACATATGTTGTCATAAGGTTCGACCGATAAAGATCTTCGTAGAATATGTAGGAGCCAATATGGGCATCCAGGTTCCGCTATTGGTTATTGACCGGAGAGGTGTCTCGGTCTTGTCTACATAGTTCTCGAACCCGCAGGGTCCGCAGGCTTAACGTTCGTTGACAATATAGTGTTATATGAGTTATATGATTTGGTGACCGAATGTAGTTCGGAGTCCCGGATGAGATCACAGACATGACGAGGAGCTCCGAAATGGTCCGGAGGTAAAGATTGATATATAGGACAATGATATTTGGACATCGGAAGAGTTTCGGAGTGCACCGGGTAGTCAACGGGGCACCGAAAGGGGTTCCGGACACCCCCGGGAGATCTATGGGCCTAATTGGCCAAGGGAAGAGACACACCAGCCCACAAGGCGGATGGCGCGGCCCTCTCTCTGGCCGCTGGCCCTAGGGAAGGAAAGGGGGAGGGCTAGTCCCTCCTGCCTTCCCATCCACATGGGAGAAAGGAAAGGGGGGGGGGGGGGGGGGGGCGCCCCCCTCCCCTGCCTTTCCCCGCTCGCCTAGAAAGGCAAGGGGGGCGCGGCAAGGGGCAGGACCCCAAGTGGGATTTGGCCCCACTTGGGGTGGCTCCTTGGATGCTCCTCCCTCCCCCCACCTATATATATGTGGGAGGGGGGCACCACACATAACCACGACAATCTCTTAGCCGTGTGCGCCCCCCCTCCATAGTTTTGTCCCTCGGTCATATTTTCGTAGTGTTTAGGCGAATCCCTGCGGAGATAGCATCACCACCACTGTCACCACGCCATCGTGTTGCTGGAACTTATCCACTACTTCGTCGTCTTGCTGGATCAAGAAGGCGAGGACGTCACCGAACTGAACGTGTGCTGAACGCGGAGGTGCCGTACGTTCGGTACTCGATTGATTGGATCGCGAAGAAGTTCGACTACATCAACCGCGTTACTAAACGCTTCCGCTTACTATCTACGAGGGTACGTAGACACACTCTTCCCTCTCGTTGCTATGCATCTCCTTGATAGATCTTGCGTGTGCGTAGAATTTTTTTTGTTTTCCATGCAACGTTTCCCAACAGTGGCATCCGAGCCAGGTCTATGCGTAGATGATATGCACGAGTAGAACACAAAGAGTTGTGGGTGGTGATAGTCATACTGCTTACCACCAACGTCTTATTTTGATTCGGCGGTATTGTGGGATGAAGCGGCCCGGACCAACCTTATATGTCCACGCACATGAGACCGGTTCCACCGACTGACATGCAACTTGTTTTGCATAAAGGTGGCTGGCGGGTGTCTGTTTCTCCTACTTTAGTTGAATCGAATTTGACTACGGCCGGTCCTTGAAGAAGGTTAAAACAACAAACTTGATAAATCACCGTTGTGGTTTTTGCGTAGTTAAGAACGGTTCTTGCTAGAAGCCCGTAGTAGCCACGTAAAACTTGCAACAACAAAGTAGAGGACGTCTAACTTGTTTTTGCAGGGCATGTTGTGATGTGATATGGACAAGACGTGATGTGATATATGTTGATGTATGAGATGATCATGTTTTGTAATATCGACAACCGGCAGGAGCCTTAGGGTTGTCTCTTAATTATTGTATGAAATGCAAGCGCCATGTAATTGCTTTACTTTATCGCTATGCGTTAGCAATAGTTATAGAAGCAATAGTTGGCGAGACGACCCCGACGCAATGATGGAGATCAAGGTGTCGAGCCGGTGACGATGGAGATCATGACGATGCTTTGGAGATGTAGATCAAAAGCACAAGATGATGATGGCCATATCATGTCACATATTTTGATTGCATGTGATGTTTATCCTTTATGCATCTTATTTTGCTTAGAACGGCGGTAGAATTATTAGATGATTCCTTCACTAAATTTCAAGATGAAAGTGTTCTCCCCGAGTATGCACCGTTGCCAAAGTTCGTCGTTTCGAAGCACCTCGTGATGATCGGATGTGATAGACTCTACGTTCATATACAACAGGTGTAAGACAGTTTTGCACATGCAGAATACTTGGGTTAAACTTGACGAGCCTAGCATGTACAGACATGGTCTCGGAACACTGGAGACCGAAAGGTTGAACATGAGTCATATAGTAGATATGATCAACATAGAGATGTTCACCATTGATGACTACCCCATCTCACGTGATGATCAGACATGGGTTAGTTGATTTGGATCATGTATCACTTAGATAACTTGAGGGATGTTTATTTAAGTGGGAGTTCATTAGTAATTTGATTAATTGAACTTAAATTTATCATGAACTTAGTCTTAATAGTTTTGCATATCTATGTTGTAGATCTGTTAGGACCGAGAGTATATCGACCAGAGGGGGGGGGGGTGAATGGGAGATTCAAATTTTCTTTCAAAAGCTTTGAAATGTAGTCCACATACCGCAGTGGAATAGAGTATAGAGAGAAATGCACTGAATCAGATTTCCTTGTCAGAAGCATATTCATCGAGAAAGGCATTTACAACAGAGCGAGCTTGATTGATAATAGGTTTAACTACGATGAGAGTTATGCAACAAGCAAACAAGTGTAATAGAATGTAACAAAACATAACGACCACTGAAGGAAATACAATCTCAGGGTTACACCATATAATGAGGATACAGATTGATAATGTAGGAATAAGGACGAAGATAATGAAATGATTTGATACTACAACACAGGATAAATGACAAAGATCAGAACAAAGACCAAATAAACCAGAGGCACTGAGCACGAATGTAAACTACTGAAAGAATTGCATTAGAGTAGATATAACCAGTGGTGCTCGATGGCGACAAGAGATTTGGTAGACCAGTTCACCCTTCTGCCAAAGGGCTATGTTTGGTTGGAGGGGCTGTGACTTAACACGGAAGATAAACTCTCTCCACCCTATTCTCCTTCAATACAGAGCTGATCAGACTCAGGTTGATTTGACTCGTGGTAGATCCTTGTCGGCGATCTCCAAACCTTTGGTCGACCTTTGCGAACCACAATCACTCTTGGTTGCTGAAGATCAGGCTCGGTGAAGACAATGACTCTTCATCACTCGAAGCCAAACCTATCCGTCTAGAGAGTGCGCAGCTCTCAAGAGTAATAGGTACAAGAACTCTCACTCAGATCTGCTGTGATGCTAAACCACTGTCTAAGTTTGGGCTCTTGATTTTTCTCTCGGTGGATCTTAAACTCAAATCACTCAGAGAGGGGTTGCTCAAATCAATCTTCTCAGAAATCTCAAGCGGAGTAGCCAACGGATAAAGTTGGAGCAGGGTGGCTATTTATAGCCGCAACCTTCCCAGATGGGAAATGACCAAATTGGACACCGGCCTCAGCCAATAGCCGAACGACATGATTCCAACGGTCGGATTTGAGCTCAACGGTAACATTCCTTGCTGAGCAAGAAATGCTAACTCCTCGGTCCGAGGCAAATCTCTCGCAGCGAAGAATATCACAGTCTCTTGCTGGCAAGTATTTACTCGGAGCACAAAGAGATTTCTCTCGCATCTTTCATAGGTTGTAGCTAAGCATCACAGCTGATCTAATCAACGAGAACCTATACCCCTCTTAATAGTACGGAGGTCCTATGACTCAAAAGACTAAAAAAAGAAAACTCAATGAATGCTACGTCTTCATTTTGTCTTTGACTTCAATCGCTGCAGTCAATTTTTTCGGACAACAGTATTGAAACAGAAAGCTTTGCTATCTCAGCAAATCTTTCGAGGGGTCGATTTCTTCACAGTAATCCTCTTGACTCTATCTCTTCATCAGATGTAGCTCATTCTTCTCTACAGCACAGATATGCTTCGGTGAAGTTCCTCGAACTCAGCACCGGAGACAGCATTCTCTTCGGTTGTGTATGAACTTTTCTCTCTGTGTGCACTAGCAAACACATTAGTCCATACCTGTTTCTGTCAACAATCTCCAAAACTCAAGGTAGGCAGATATTGCACCAACAATATCCCCCTTTTTGGACGATTGTTGACAAAACAGAACACATCGAATGATAGATAATGAATGGAACGTAATGCGAAGAATAATGAATTACAAGAGAGGTTTATGAAGATAAGATATTCTCCCCCTTAAGTTATGCTTCGGTTTGGGAAAGTAGATTTCTCTTCATATGAGTGTCATTGATAAAGATTTCATACTGGAGTTCTTTTAATGCACTCGACGGTGCCTGAGGTAGTTCCTGTCACAAAAACTTCGACAAGGGTTAGAAGAGAAACATGGTGAGTTTTGTGACATGGATAAATTATGAATGTTTTCTCAGGGCACAATTTTGGATCCACATGAGACATAATTTTCCTGCATGTTAGATGTATAATAAGATCAACAGGATCGAATGATAATTCGTTACTCAGAGTGGATAGGCTTCGACAATGCTTTTCCTTTTAATTCGGTGAAGCATATGATATCTGAGAGAAACACTTTGCCAGCCATAGATAGCCTTCACAGGGCATTTGTGCATCGACTGACTATATTTTTGCTGCAAAGTTAGATATTGATAAATAGCAATAAGAGCATATCCAACCATTAGTTATGAATCACACAATGCTCCAATATAATATCATCATTTGATGATTCTCTGTTCGTTGAGGAGAATTAATGTGTCCCTGTAAGAAGCATAATCGTCTGTGATATCATTCACAGGACAACCATATTTAATGGTACCTGCAGACAAATAATGCGAAGCAAGTAGTATTGCAGGCGGGGGGTTATTAACATTACATGATGACCAAAGTTTTAACACCACATGCGGTGCGATAAGGTTCTGAAGCAAATTGTTCAAAGAGAAACCAAATGAAAGTTCGAAGCAAAACACCCTGCAAACCCCGATAGTCTATCACTCGATGTTATCCTCCCCCTTTTTGTCAACAAGTGTAAAAAAGGATAGAGAGTTCACACGAGGAATCACTCTGATGGAGTATCTTCTGAGTCAGAGTTGAAACCACTTGAAGAACCAGAATCAGAAGAGTGTGGAATGGTCGAGGTAGAAGCAGGTGCAGCAGTCTTGGCTTTGAGGGGCTTCGAAGGAAACGCCTCCTCAGCAAGGTCCAAGATCTCTTTCTTGCATCTTTATCTTGTAGAAGGATTTGCCTGGTGTGATTGTGAAGCAGATTCAGTTCAGCAAGCAATTCCATCTTTTCCTTCCTATCCATCCTGATATGCCTCTCCAAAGTCTGCTGTGTGCGAATGCAAATTTCATACAACGATGGATTTTCCTCTCGAGGAACTTCAACTTTGGCTTCTTTGACCTTCGGTGCATTCTCAGATGCTGAAGCATTTGCATCCATGTCAACAGGTTCTTTCCCCTTTTGGTATTCCTTCACTATGCGCAGAGTGTCACAGATAGGTGGCATGAATACTTTCAGTGCATAGGCCCAGAAGAATTTTTCATTTGTAAGCTGCTCAATGGCATACATGATCCAAGGAGCATAGGGCTTGAGTGACTGAGGGCTGTCTGCAGCACATTCCAGATTCCAAATGAATAGGTCAGGAATGTCAAATTTGATTCCCTGAGAAATTGACACCAGAGCATTTCCTATGATGCCTTTGATGGAGTTGGGCCATTGGTTGGCGTAATGGTATTGCACAGGATGTGGAATAGCACTTTGTTGTCATAGGCCAACTTCTTTGGGTCAAATCATTGCATTCATCACCCACCAAGGTGGGATCCATCAGGAAATGGAGTTGAGCATCTGACACTTCCCAGAAATGCAGCCTGTGTTCTCTGTCATTATCAAATTTGCATTGAGGCAAATTGACCAGGGCCAGAAAATGATCTGTTGAGCATTTGATTCTCTCTCTGCCTATCATCCTTTCGAGCGTCCAGGTTGAAGTGTTTTCCATCTGCCCTGTGATGTACAATGTGGCATAGAACTGAAGGATAATCTCTTTGTTCCATCCATGATTGAAACGCATGAAACCCTTCAGAAGAGCATGTTCAATATGGTCAAGGGCGTTGTGGAAGCAAGGCATTCCTTCGAGCTTGGCGAAGTTTAACATCTTGTGATTGAAAATCCTGTGCTTGCCAAACAAGATTCGAGCATAATATATTGCCTGCTCCTCTGTCCAGAACCTTGGTGACAGAGACGTTCTTTTTCCTTCATAGGAGCTCACCCCAAAGAATGCAAGCTTCGCTGAGTGAAGCTGCTCATTGAAAGCTGGGCCATAGGGGCCATACTCAGATGAAAATAGCGGGAAAGATTCCTGAGGATTTTTTCGATAAACTTCTGCGCTAATTTCCATCGGCTGAACATCATCAGCTGCAGATGCATTCTCATCATAGGGCTGTACGGGCATATGAGGTACGATATCCTTCTCTGAAGCAGACGGCATGGGATCATCAGACCGTTGATCATTTTTCTTCGCTGGAACTCCTTCAACGGCTTTCTCAGACTCAGGCTCAAGGGCCTTTTCTTTCGGTGATTCAGCGATTGGTGGTGGTGGAACAAAAACTTCTCCGGCTTGTTGCGGCAACACTGGTGGTAAGACTTGGTGGGACTGAACAGGTGGTACAATTTCTTCATCCTTCTTCTCATGAGCCATGGGCTCTTCAATCTTCTTTCCTTCCTGTTCCGGCTCTGAAGCCAAGGAACCATGAGCATGGTCAACCTCCATCGGGGCAGGGGCACCAGATGAGGAGACTGTTGGGGCAGTACTTTGGGCAGCAATTTGCTCCCCCTCAACCTTTTCTTTCTCCTCAGTGTGTCCGGAGGTTCCAGCTTGAATGTTCTTCGCAGGCGATGAGACTAGCTTTTCCATTTCAATTTCTTCGTTAATCTTTTCCTCGGGAGCATTTTGCTCGGGCACAGTCAAAACTTCATCAGGATTGACAAGATAAAAGTCCACCACATCCACTTCTTGTTCGACTGAGGTAGGAATTACCACAGTCTCAACTTGTTGTTCGGCTACTTCCTCGGGACGAGGGGATGGTGGAATCTGTTGAAGTGGTGCACTTGAGTCAATAGGAGCATCAACTGAAGCAGATTTGACACGACTGTCCTTAACTTCTTTTGGCTTATTTGCTCTGGCTTGAGCTCTCTGGCATTTTTCCTCTTTCTCCCTGCGTCGAGCAAGATTTTACTGACACTGAATCTCTTTGATTCTTCGATCATAGAGCTGGGAGACATCCATTTTCATCCTGGAGTGCCACTCTATCTTGTTGTTCCTCATGGTAGTGAGGGCTTTGGTGGTTTCAAGAATGGCCTTGTTCACATCCTTTCTTTCAGCTTCAGACTTGGCTTCCCTTCTCATTTTCTCCAGAAGCTTCTTATCTTCGACAGCCTGATTGAGTTCTTTGGTGATTTCCTTCAGATCAGTGAAGTGCTTTGCCACCATCTTGGTAATATCTTCAGGCAGACCCAAATCACCCAACTCAGCTGGATTGGCATCCTAGGAAGCACCTTCAATGATGTCGAATATCATATCAAAATCATATTCCTCTATGGAAGCAGGAATAATTTTCTTCGCCTTCTTGGCGGAAACAACAGATTTTTCATCAGTAACCAACTTCCTCTTGGCAGCTGGGGCAGCAGAACCCAAAGGTTTATCGAAGGGAACTGGTGCAAGCCTTGGTGAAGATCTCACAGGTGGTGATTTCTTGGCAGGTGAAGGAGTGTGATATGCCTTATCGGGCAACGCTCGTTGATCGTACATGGGAATTTCATCACCAGCATTATTTTTAGAAGATTCTTCATCAGACGAGGCAGATGCAACCTTTCTGGACTTACTCACAACAGACTTCTTCTTCGGAGCTCGAGGAGAAACTGACTTCCTCTTCTTCTTCTCTTTTCGGGCAGACGCCCTTTCCTTCTTCTCAATTACATTTTGTTGAGTCAGCTCAACATTCCGCTGCTCAACTTGGTTCTTCTTCGCAAGCCTAGCCTCACGCTTAGCCTTTGCCTTTTCCCTCTTGGCAACTTCTTCGGGAAAATTAGCTATGCTTTTCAAGGAATCAGCATGAGCGTTGGGAGGTGGTGCTGGCCTTACTTTCTCATCTTCCTGGCCTAGACAGCCTTCTGCAATGCAATCATTCTAGGGTGGAGTGAAAGCAAACAACATCTGATATTTCCATCGAACGTTCTCGAAGTTGAACCATTTCTTTGCCCAGTGCCGGCGAATCTTTTGCAATCTGGTGTTACTGTCTTGAGCTGTTTCCACACCTGGTGGAGTCCTGTATGTTTCCTGATCAGACATCTCAGCTGCTGTATTTCTTTCTCTTCCTCTGCCACCCTTCTTGGGATTTCCATCTGAAAACATGGTCTTGGAATCAGTGACTAGCTCATCTTCGGGCTGACTGTGAGCAGAAGGTATATCATCATCAACGTCATCAGCAGATTCAGATTCGGCCTTCTTCTTCGGTGCTCTTGGTGTCTTGGCAGATTTTCGTTCGACCATCTTTGCTTTGGCAGCCACCCTTGGCTGCGGAGGGATTTCTTCCTCTGAACCAGAATGCTCATCCGAACTGTTTGCCATGACCACTCCTGAAGAAAAACACAAGAGCGAAAGAAATCACGGTCAAGGTCACAAGCATGCACATAGGAATTTTTTTAACACAAAACAGAAGGTTTTACAGGAGGAACCGATGGATTCAAGTCATGCACTGGCAAGATATCATCGAGTAAATTCCAGTATGCCTAAGGACGACACAACGGATTCTCTAATCTTTTGAAGAGCATGCACAGTGAACCCTAGATCCAAAGGACATGTATGAGGAACAACTACAAACCATACAAGTGAAAACTAACAGAGCCTAGAAGATCTACCGCACGGAAATAACATGGAATAAATCACGTCGGGAGGAACTGCTCTAGAACAGGAGTTGAGTAGAGCAAGAACCGGATCTGAATGCCCTAACTTGGCAAGACAGATCAACTACGACAGAGCAGGAAGGAGGATTTACCGCACTGGCGCGACCAACGGTGACGGAGCTTCGCCGGAGTTGCACGGCAATGCTTGACATCGACGCTGCTTTGAGCTCGGTCTCGGGCGGAGAGCGAGAGTAGGGTTTGAGGCCAAACAGAGAGGAACTAAGGAAGAAGAGACCCGGAGCGGGGGGTTTATTTAGCCTGAAGGACAAACCACCACTCCTAAATCTACGGATGAAAAAATCGGGACGTTCCACATTCAACGGACAAGATCACGATGAAGAGATCATGGGCACGTGTCAGCCGTTTCCTGCGAAATTTTCGGTAACTGAACTGAATGCCGAAGGGTTTGAGCAAGGGCAAGCGCTAAAACAGATGAAGGAATTGAGGATGATTTAATTCATGACCAAGGACGTCGAATAGAAATCTTCTTCAGATCAAGTGCATGTTTATGACACGAGGAACAAAGAGAAAAACAGAATAGGAATCTAGAAGAAAACACAAAAGAAAACAACTGAAAAGAAGAGCAAGAACACTACGAATAAAAACAAGAAAACAAGAGCACCAACAATGATTGCACTCAGGGCATTTGGTGTGAGTGTGAAATCCTTGAGAGTGTTTCCTGCAAAAAAAAGATTAGTTCTTCTTCACAACCCACACCTGTGTGGGAGGTGATGACCTCATTTGCTTCGCCTGGCTTGGGATATTTCTTCGGCGTGTTCTGCGTGACACCCGAGTACTATGATAATAATCATATGAATAGGCATTGAAGTTGTTTCCAGATGCATGAGTATAATGATTAGAGGATATGCGCATGTACTCCTTCTGACGCAAGTGAGGGTGATAATCATTCGAGAATGATAATTGATTCGGCTATGAATGGTAGCCATTTCCTCGTCGAGGATTATCCTGCATAGTCAGATTTGAAGGAAATATGCCCTAGAGGCAATAATAAAGTTGTTATTTTATATTTCCTTATTCATGATAAAGGTTTATTATTCATGCTAGAATTGTATTGATCGGAAACTTAAATACATGTGTGAATACATAAACAAATACCGTGTCCCTAGTAAGCCTCTACTAGACTAGCTCGTTGATCAAAGATGGTTAAGGTTTCCTAACCATAGACATGTGTTGTCATTTGATAACAGGATCACATCATTAGGAGAATGATGTGATGGACAAGACCCATCCGTTAGCTTAGCATATGATTGTTCAGTTTATTGCTACTGCTTTCTTGAATGTCAAATACATGTTCCTTCGACCATGAGATCATGCAACTCCTAGATACCGGAGGAATACCTTGTGTGCTATCAAACGTCACAATGTAACTGGGTGATCATAAAGATGCTCTACAGGTATCTCCGAAGGTGTTTGTTGTGTTGGCATAGATCAAGATTAGGATTTGTCACTCCGAGTATCGGAGAGGTATCTCTGGGCCCTCTCGGTAATACACATCATAAGCTTGCAAGCAAATGACTAAGGAGTTAGTCACAAGGTGATGTATTACAGAATGAGTAAAGAGACTTGCCGGTAATGAGATTGAACTATGTATGAAGATACCGACGATCGAATCTCGGGCAAGTAACATACCGATGGACAAAGGGAATTACGTATGTTGTCATAACGGTTTGACCGATAAAGATCTTCGTAGAATATGTAGGAGCCAATATGGGCATCTAGGTTCTGCTATTGGTTATTGACTGGAGAGGTGTCTCGGTCATGTCTACATAGTTCTCGAACCCGTAGGGTCCTCACGCTTAACGTTCGTTGACGATATAGTGTTATATGAGTTGTATGTTTTGGTGACCGAATGTTGTTCGGAGTCTCGGATGAGATCACGGACATGACGAGGAGTCTCGAAATGGTCGAGAGGTAAATATTGACATATAGGACGATAGTATTTGGACACCGGAAGTGTTTCGGGACGTACCGGGAAGGAATCGGGTCACCGGAAGGGGTTCCGGGCACCCCCCGGCAAGTTATGGGCCTTATGGGTCAAAGGAGGGGACAGACCAGCCCACAAGGGGGCTGGTGCACCTCCTCCCTTGTTTGGCAAGCCCTAGGGAAGGAAAAGGGGGAGGGCTAGCCCCGCCTGCCTTTCCCTCTCATGGGAGAAAGGAAACGGGAGGGGGGGGGCACCCTCCCCTGCCTTTCCCCACACTCCAAATAAGGAAAGGGGGGCGCGGCTTGGGAGGGACCCCAAGTAGGATTCCTCCTACTTGGGCGCCTCCTTTGGCTGCTCCTCCCTTCCTCCCACCTATATATATGTGGGAGGGGGGCGCCTAGCACACAACAGACAATTGCCTAGCTGTGTGCGGCGCCCCCTTCACCGTTTACACCCCCGGTCATATTTTTGTAGTGCTTAGGCGAAGCCCTGCGGAGATCACTTCACCATCACCGTCACCACACCGTCATGCTGCCGGAACTCATCTACTAACTCGCCGTCTTGTTGGATCAAGAAGGCGGAGGACGTCACCGAGTTGAACGTGTGCAGAACGCGGAGGTACCGTATGTTCGGTACTTGATCGGTTGGAGCGCGAAGAAGTTCGACTACACCAACCGCGTTGTTAAACGCTTCCGCTTACGGTCTACAAGGATATGTAGACACACTCTCCCCCTCGTTGCTATGCATCTCCATGGATAGATCATTGCGTGTGCGTAGAAATTTTTTGTTTTCCATGTAACGTTTCCCAACAGTGGTATCAGAGCAAGGTTTATGCGTAGATGATATGCACGAGTAGAACACAAAGAGTTGTGGGCGGTGACAGTCATACTGCTTACCACCAACGTCTTATTTTGATTCGGCAGTATTGTGGGATGAAGCGGCCCGGACCAACCTTACATATCCACGCACATGAGACCGGTTCCACCGACTGACAAGCAACTAGTTTTGCATAAAGGTGGCTGGCGGGTGTTTGTTTCTCCTACTTTAGTTGAATCGAATTTGACTGCGGCCAATCCTTGAAGAAGGTTAAAACAGCAAACTTGATGAATCACCATTATGGTTTTTGCGTAGGTAAGAACGGTTCTTGCTAGAAGCCCGTAGCAGCCACGTAAAACTTGCAACAACAAAGAAGATGACGTCTAACTTGTTTTTGCAGGGCATGTTGTGATGTGATATGGTCAAGACATGATGTGTTATATGTTGATGTATGAGATGATCATGTTTTGTAATATCGACAACCGGCAGGAGCCTTAGGGTTGTCTGTTTATTGTATGAAGTGCAAGCGCCATGTAATTGCTTTACTTTATCACTATGCGTTAGCGATAGTTGTAGAAGCAATAGTTGGCGTGACGACCTCGATGCAACGACGCTACGATGGAGATCAAGGTGTCGAGCCGGTGATGATGGAGATCATGACGATGCTTTGGAGATGGAGATCAAAATCACAAGATGATGATGGCCATATCATGTCATATATTTTGATTGCATGTGATGTTTATTCTTTATGCATCTTATTTTGCTTAGAACGGCGGTAGCATTATAAGATGATCCCTTCACTTAATTTCCAGATAAAAGTGTTCTCCCTGAGTATGCATCGTTGCTACAGTTCGTCGTTTCGAGACACCACGTGATGATCGGGTGTGATAGACTCTACGTTCACATACAACGGGTGTAAGACAGTTTTACACATGCAGAATACTTGGGTTAAACTTGACGAGCCTAGCATGTACAAACATGGTCTCGGAACACTGGAGACCGAAAGGTCGAACATGAGTCATATAGTAGATATGATCAACATAGAGATGTTCACCATTGATGACTACCCCATCTCACGTGATGATCGGACATGGGTTAGTTGATTTGGATCATGTATCACTTAAATAACTTGAGGGATGTTAGTTTAAGTGGGAGTTCATTAGTAATTTGATTAATTGAACTTAAATTTATCATGAACTTAGTCTTAATAGTTTTTGCATATCTATGTTGTAGACCAATAGCTCGCAATATAGCTCCCCTATTTTTGATATGTTCCTAGAGAAAAATAAGTTGAAAGATGATAGTAGCAATGATGCAGACTGGGTCCGTGATCTGAGGATTATCCTCATTGCTACACAGAAGAATTATGTCCTTGATGCACCGCTAGGTGACAGACCTATTGCAGGAGCAGATACAGACGTTATGAATGTTTGACAAGCTCGGTATGATGACTACTTGATAGTTTAGTGCGCCATGCTTTACGGCTTAGAACCGGGACTTCAAAAATGTTTTGAACGCCATGGAGCATATGAGATGTTCCAAGAGCTGAAATTGGTATTTCAGACTCATGCCCATGTCGAGAGGTATGAGACCTCTGACAAGTACTTTGCCTACAAGATGGAGGAGAATAGCTCAGCCAGTGAGCATGTGCTCAGAATGTCTGGGTAATACAATCGCTTGAATCAAGTGGGAGTTAATCTTCCAGATAAGATAGTGATTGACAGAGTTCTCTAATCACTATCACCAAGCTGCTAGAACTTCGTGATAAACTATAATATGCAAGGGATGACGAAAACGATTCCTGAGCTCTTTGCGATGCTAAAATCAGCGAAGGTAGAAATCAAGAAAGAGCATCATGTGTTGATGGTTAACAAGACCACTAGTTTCGAGAAAAAGGGTAATGGGAAGAAAGGGAACTTCAAGAAGAACAACAAGTAAGTTGCCGCTCCCGTGAAAAAGCCCAAAGCTGGACCTAAGCCTGAAACTGAGTGCTTCTACTGCAAAGGAAATGGTCACTAGAAGCGGAACTGCCCCAAATACTTAGCGGATAAGAAGGATGGCAAAGTGAACAAAGGTATATTTGATATACATGTTATTGATGTATACTTTACTAGTGTTCATAGTAGCCCCTGGGTATTTGATACCGGTTCAGTTGCTAAGATTAGTAACTCGAAACAGGAGTTGCAAAATGAACAGAGACTAGTTAAGGGCGAGGTGACGATGTGTGTTGGAAGTGATTCCAAGGTTGATAAGATCACCATCGCATACTCCCTCTACCTTCGGGATTAGTGTTGAACCTAAATAAATGTTATTTGGTGTTTGCGTTGAGCATGAATATGATTGGATCATGTTTATTGCAATACGGTTATTCATTTAAGTCAGAGAATAATTGTTGTTCTATTTACATGAATAAAACCTTCTATGGTCATACACCCAATGTATATGGTTTATTGAATCTCGATCGTAGTGATACACATAATCATAATATTGATGCCAAAAGATGCAAAGTTGATAATGATAGTGCAACATACTTGTGGCACTGCCGTTTTAGTCATATTGGTGTAAAGTGCATGAAGAAACTCCATGCAGATGGACTTTTGGGATCACTTGATTATGAATCATTTGATACTTGCAAACCATGCCTCATGGGCAAGATGACTAAAACTCCGTTCTCCGGAACATTGGAGCGATCTGATGACTTATTAGATATAATACATGCGGTCCGATGAGTTTTGAAGCACGCGGCGAGTATCGTTATTTTCTCACCTTCACTGATGATTTGAGTAGATATGGGTATATCTACTTGATGAAACACAAGTCTGAAACATTTGAAAAGTTCAAAGAATTTCAAAGTGTAGTGGAGAATCATCGTAACAAGAAAATAAAGTTTCTACGATCTGATCGTGGAGGCAAATATTTGAGTTACGAGTTTGGCCTTCATTTAAAACAATGCGGAATAGTTTCACAACTCACGCCACCTGGAACACCACAGCGTAATGGTGTGTCTGAACGTCGTAACCGTACTTTATTAGATATGGTGCGATCTATGACGTCTCTTACCGATTTACCACTATCGTTTTGGGGTTATGCATTAGGGACAGATGCATTCATGTTAAATAGGGCACCGTCTAAATCCGTTGAGACAACACCATATGAACTATGGTTTGGCAAGAAACCTAAGCTGTCGTTTCTTAAAGTTTGGGGATGCGATGCTTATGTCAAAAGGCTTCAGCCAGATAAGCTCGAACCCAAATCGGAGAAGTGCGTCTTCATAGGATACCCTAAAGAAATTATTGGGTACACCTTCTACCACAGATCCGAAGGCAAGATCTTTGTTGCTATGTTTGGGTCCTTTCTAGAGGAGTTTCTCTCAAAAGAAGTGAGTGGGCATAAAGTAGAACTTGATGAGGTAATTGTACCTTCTCTCGAATTGGAAAGTAGCACATCACAGAAAACTGTTCCCGTGATGCCTACACCAACTAGAGAAGAAACTAATGATGATGATCATGAAACTTCAGATCAAGTTACTACTGAACCTCGTAGGTCGACCAGAGCACGATCTGCACCAGAGTGGTACGGTAATCCTGTCCTAGAAGTCATGTTACTAGACCAAGGCGAACTTACGAACTATGAAGAAGCTATGATGAGCCCAGATTCTGACAGATGGCTTGAGGCTATGAAATCTGAGATAGGATCCATGTATGAGAACAAATTGTGGACTTTGGTGGACTTGCCCGATGATCGGCAAGCCATAGAAATTAAATTGATCTTCAAGAAGAAGACAGACGCTGATGGTAATGTCACCATCTACAAAGCTCGACTTGTCGCGAAAGGTTTTCGACAAGTTCAAGGGGTTGACTATGATGAGACCTTCTCACCCGTAGCGATGCTTAAGTCAGTCCGAATCATGTTAGCAATTGCCGCATTTCATAATTATGAAATCTGGCAAATGGTCGTCAAAACTGCATTCCTTAATGGATTTCTTAAAGAAGAGTTGTATATGATGCAACCAGAAGGTTTTGTCGATCCTAAAGGTGCTGACAAAGTTTGCAAGCTCCAAAGATCCATCTATGGACTGGTGCAAGCATCTCGGAGTTGGAATATACGCTTTGATGAGGTAATCAAAGCATATGGTTTTATACAGACTTACGGTGAAGCCTGTATTTACAAGAAAGTGAGTTGGAGCTTTGTAGCATTTCTGATATTATATGTGGATGACATATTGTTGATTGGAAATGATATAGAATTTCTGGATAGCATAAAAGGATACTTGAATAAGAATTTTTCAATGAAAGACCTCGGTGAAGCTGCTTATATATTAGGCATCAAGATCTATAGGGATAGATCGAGACGCTTAATAGGACTTTCACAAAGCACATACCTTGACAAAGTTTTGAAGAAGTTCAAAATGGATCAGTCAAAGAAAGGGTTCTTGACTGTGTAACAAGGTGTGAAGTTGACTAAGACTCAAAACCCGACCACGGCAGAATATATAGAGAGAATGAAAGTCATTCCCTATGCCTCAATCATAGGTTCTGTAAAGTATGCCATGCTGTGTACCAGACCTGTTTGTGTTCCTTGCCATGAGTTTGGCAAGGGGGTACAATAGTGATCCAGGAGTAGATCACTGGACAGCGGTCAAGATTATCCTTAGGTACCTAAAGAGGACTAAGGAAATGTTTCTCGGTTATGGAGGTGATAAAGAGTTCATCGTAAAGGGTTACGTCGATGCAAGCTTTAACACCGATTCAGATGACTCTGAGTCTCAATCTGGATACATTTTGAAAGTGGGAGCAATTAGCTAGAGTAGCTCCATGCAGAGCATTGTAGACATAGAAACTTGCAAAATACATACGGATCTGAATATGGAAGACCCGTTGACTAAACCTCTCTCACAAGCAAAACATGATCATACCTTAGTACTCTTTGGGTGTTAATCACATGGCGATATGAACTAGATTATTGACTCTAGTAAACTCTTTGGGAGTTAGTCACATGGCGATGTGAACTATGGGTGTTAATCACATGGCGATGTGAACTAGATTATTGACTCTAGTGCAAGTGGGAGACTGAAGGAAATATGCCCTAGAGGCAATAATAAAGTTGTTATTTTATATTTCCTTATTCATGATAAAGGTTTATTATTCATGCTAGAATTGTATTGATCGGAAACTTAAATACATGTGTGAATACATAAACAAATACCGTGTCCCTAGTAAACCTCTACTAGACTAGCTCGTTGATCAAAGATGGTTATGGTTTCCTTACCATAGACATGTGTTGTCATTTGATAACTGGATCACATCATTAGGAGAATGATGTGATGGACAAGACCCATCCGTTAGCTTAGCATAATGATCGTTCAGTTTATTGCTATTGCTTTCTTCATGTCAAATACATATTCCTTCGACTATGAGATTATGCAACTCCTGGATACCGGAGGAATACCTTATGTTCTATCAAACATCACAACGTAACTGGGTGATCATAAAGATGCTCTACAGGTATCTCCGAAGGTGTTTGTTGAGTTGGCATAGATCGAGATTAGGATTTGTCACTCCGAGTATCGGAGAGGTATCTCTGGGCCCTCTCGGTAATAGACATCATAAGCTTGCAAGCAAATGACTAAGGAGTTAGTCACAAGGTGATGTATTACAGAACGAGTAAAGAGACTTGCCGGTAATGAGATTGAACTAGGTATGAAGATACCGACGATCAAATCTCGGGCAAGTAACATACCGATGGATAAAGGGAATTACGTATGTTGTCATAACGGTTCGACCGATAAAGATGTTTGTAGAATATGTAGGAGCCAATATGGGCATCCAGGTTCCGCTATAGGTTATTGACCGGAGAGGTGTCTCGGTCATGTTTACATAGTTCTCGAACCCGTAGGGTCCTCACGCTTAACATTCGTTGACGATATAGTGTTATATGAGTTGTATGTTTTGGTGACCGAATGTTGTTCGGAGTCTCGGATGAGATCACGGACATGACGAGGAGTCTCGAAATGGTCAAGAGGTAAAGATTGATATATAGGACGATAGTATTTGGACACCGGAAGTGTTTCGGGACGTACCGGGAAGGAATTTTGTCACCGGAAGGGGTTCCGGGCACCCCCCGGCAAGTTATGGGCCTTATGGGCCATAGGAGGGGACAAACCAGCCCACAAGGGGGCTGGTGCGCCTCCTCCCTTGTTTGTCCAGCCCTAGGGAAGGAAAAGGGGGAGGGCTAGCCCCTCCTACCTTTCCCTCTCATGGGAGAAAGGAAAGGGGGGGGGGGGGCGCCACCCTCCCCTGCCTTTCCCCGCACTCCAAATAAGGAAAGGGGGGCGCGGCTTGGGAGGGACCCCAAGTAGGATTCCTCCTACTTGGGCACCTCCTTTGGCTACTCCTCCCTCCCTCCCACCTATATATATGTGGGAGGGGGCGCCTAGCACACAACAGACAATTGCCTAGCCGTGTGCGGCACCCCCCTCCACCATTTACACCCCCGGTCATATTTTCGTAGTGCTTAGGTGAAGCCCTGCGGAGATCACTTCACCATCACCGTCACCTCACCGTAGTGCTGCCAGAACTCATCTACTACCTCGCCGCCTTTCTGGATCAAGAAGGCGGAGGACGTCACCGAGCTGAACATGTGCAGAACACGGAGGTACCGTACATTCGGTACTTGATCGGTTGGAGCGCGAAGAAGTTCGACTACACCAACCGCGTTGTTAAACGCTTCCGCTTATGGTCTACGAGGGTATGTAGACACACTCTCCCCCCTCGTTGCTATGCATCTCCATGGATAGATCATTGCGTGTGCGTAGAAATTTTTTGTTTTCCATGCAACGTTTCCCAACAAGATTAGCAGTAACAGATAGATTTTCAATGATATTTTTCTTCACCCAGAGTTGCTTCTTGGGAGAGCCTGCCCTGCAGTTAGTTCCAACATATCGAGCGAAAACCTTACCATTCTGTTTCTTGAAGAGTTTGTAGTTTGAGTCATTTGACTCGTCAGTTTCAACAGAAATGGGCGAAATATAACCAGATAGAGTTTCAGGTTCAAGGGTTTTACTATTTGCTCGAATCCAAGTTGTACGAGGATATTGTTCGGGAGTCCAGTACGAACCATCCACATTAAGTTTCTTTTCGAAACCTAATCCTTCCTTCTGAGGATTTTTGTGAAGAATAGACTTCTTGAGCACATCACACCAGGTTTGATGCCCTTTCAGGCTCCTTAGCATTCCAGTCTCAAGTAAGCCTCTTAACCTGCAATTTTCTTCAGTAAGAGCAGCAAAATCCTCGGAAGAGGGGTTAATGGTGCCATTAGAAGTAGCGGTGCTCTCTTTCACAGCATTGGAAGTTTCAGCATGAGAATCTGCATTGCTATGTTCTAGGCAAGTTAAGCAAGGGGGTACAAAACCATCAGGAAGTTGAACAGATTGCTCGGCGACGAGAGAAGCTTTTTCTAAAGCCAGTTCATTATGAGACTCTTTCAGTGACACGAGTTCTTGATTCCTGCTAAGGATTTCATTTGATAAACTCTCGTAGTCAACTGCAAGTGAGTCATATCGAATGGTAAGATTATCAATAGTTGATGAAAAAGCATGTTGCTCTTCAATCAACTTTTGATTCTTCTCCATCTCTTCAACTAGTAATCCTTCAGTTTTTCTGAGATTTCTTTCAAGCATTTCAAGTTCATCATGTTGAGATTTAGCAATTTTGACCAGCTTGGCATAAGATATGTATTCAGGAGAGCATTCATTCGTGGACCTAAGGTGTTTGGCAGATACCCGATCCTTTAAGGATTTTGCCATGAGGCAAAAGGCGATTGGTTCATCATCGCTTGATTCATCATCAGTTGAATCATCATCAGTGTCTGAGTTGGTGACTTTCTTTCATGATTCAATAGCAACGTAGGCATTTCTTCTCCCAATCATTTTGTAGAATTCTTCTTCATCGGAATCAGTATCCGTGGCTTCTTCTTCAGATTCTACTGTCAAGTCTGCATATGCTCTGTTCAGCCGTGACATCCTCTTCATATTTAATTCGATGACTGCTCTGGCCTTAATGTCAGTGACTGGTCTTTTCGAAGAAGATGAAGTAGTAATTTTCTTCAAGAGCTTAGTATGATGATCCATTCGAGTAAAACCACTGCAGTGAAGATATTTCCATCTGCTGCTAGGTTTTCCTTCCCAACCAGGGCAATCAGCGATGACATGGCCATATAGTTTGCATTTGAAGCACTTCATATCTTTCGGAGGCAAACATCTTTTTGATGATTCTGGTGCATGGAATTCTTCATCATTGACGAGATAAAGGTTGTGTCTCTTAAGCTCACTCAGTCGTTGTGTGAGTATTTCAAGTTCTTGAGTGATGGAGTGTTGATTTTTGACATCTTCTTCTTCTTCAGAACTGCCATAATGTGAGAGAATTTCTCCTTCACCTTCCAAAGAGGATTCTTGATTTGCCGTTTCCAGCTCCATCTTTTCTTCGTGGATTGACAACAACGTCATGATCTCAACATAGTGAAGTTCTTCATAGTCAGGTCTTTGTTTGATTTCAGACACAACGCGATCAAAGGATTCGTCAAGAGCACTTAGAAGCTTGTTGACTACATCTCTATTAGTGATATCAGTTACCCCTAGCTGGTGTAGTCTTTTAACAATGTTTGTCAATCGATCAGTGAGTTCCATAACACTCTCCTTGCGCAGGCTTCTAAATCCAGTGAACATGGCCCGGAGCATTTTGATGTGAGGATCAGATCGGGCAACAAGATCTACATGAGCACTGTTAAGAGCATTCCACATTTGCTTTGCGGTGTTGAGCCTGTGAAACCGAAGGAAAATGTCTTTTGATAGACTGCCACATATGATATCTTTTGCTTGAGCATCCAACTGCAGATTTTCCTTGTTATCGGAGGACAGATTGTCTTGTTGCTGAATGGTGTATCCTTCTTCCACAATCTGCCACAGATCATAGTTGACAACTTGAATTCTGATTCTCATTCGTTCTTTCCAGTACAGATAGTCATTTCCATCGAAGATGGGAAACCTTTCAGAGTGTGAGGATCTACCTGCAAGCGACATACTCAAAACTCCAAGGACGTTAGACCATTAATAAACAGAGACAGGGAGTACCTGCTCTGATACCAATTGTTAGGACCGAGAGTATATCGAACAGAGGGGGGTGAATGGGAGATTCAAATTTTCTTTCGAAAGCTTTGAAATCTAGTCCGCACACCGCAGTGGAATAGAGTATAGAGAGAAATGCACTGAATCAGATTTCCTCGTTAGAAGCATATTCATCGAGAATGACATTTACAATAGAGCGAGCTTGATTGATAATAGGTTTAACTATGATGAGAGTTATGCAACAAGCAAACAAGTGTAACAGAATGTAACGAAAGATAACGACCACTGAAGGAAATACAATCTCAGGGTTACACCATATAATGAGGATACAGATTGATAATGTAGGAATAAGGACGAAGATAATGAAATGATTTGATACTACAACACAGGATAAATGACACAGATCAGAACAAAGATCAGGTAAACCAGAGCCACTGAGCATGAATGTAAACTACTGAAAGAATTGCAGTAGAGTAGATATAACCAGTGGTGCTCGATGGTGAGAAGAGATTTGGTAGACCAGTTCACCCTTCTGCCAAAGGGCTACGTCTGGTTGGAGGGGCTGTGACTTAACACGGAAGATAAACTCTCTTCACCCTATTCTCCTTCAACACAGAGCTGATCAGACTTAGGTTGATTTGACTCGTGGTAGATCCTTGTCAGCGATCTCCAAACCTTTGGTCGACCTTTGCGAACCACAATCACTCTTGGTCGCTGAAGATCAGGCTCAGTGAAGACAACGACTCTTCATCACTGGAAGCCAAACCTATCCGTCTAGAGAGTGCGTAGCTCTCAAGAGTAACAGGTATAAGAACTCTCACTCAGATCTGCTGTGATGCTAAACCACTGTCTATGTTTGGGCTCTTGATTTTTCTCTCGGTGGATCTTAAACTCAAATCACTCAGAGAGGGGTTGGTCAAATCAATCTTCTCAGAAATCTCAAGCGGAGCAGCCAACGGATAAAGTTGGAGCGGGGTGGCTATTTATAGCCGCAGCCTTCCCAGATGGGAAATGACCAAATTGGACACCGGCCTCAGCCAATAGCCAAACGACATGATTCCAACGGTCATATTTGAGCTCAATGGTAATATTCCTTGCTGAGCAAGAAATGCTAACTCCTCGGTCCGAGGCAAATCTCTCGCAGCGAAGAAGATCACAGTCTCTTGCTGGCAAGTATTTACTCGGAGCACAAAGAGATTTCTCTCGCATCTTTCATAGGTTATAGCTAAGCATCACAGCTGATCTAAGCAACGAGAACCTATACCCCTCTTAATAGTACGGAGGTCCTATGACTCAAAAGACTGAAAGAAGAAAAACTCAATGAATGCTACGTCTTCATTTTGTCTTTGACTTCAATCGCTGCAGTCAATTTCTTCGGACAACAATATTGAAATAGAAAGCTTCGCTATCTCCGCAAATCTTCGAGGGGTCGATTTCTTCACATTAATCCTCTTGACTCTATCTCTTCATCAGATGTAGCTCGTTCTTCTATGCAGCGCAGATATGCTTCGGTGAAGTTCCTCGAACTCAGCACCGGAGACAACATTCTCTTCGGTTGTGTATGGACTTTTCTCTCTGTGTGCACTAGCAAACACATTAGTCCATACCTGTTTCTGTCAACAATCTCCAAAACTCAAGGTAGGCAGATATTGCACCAACAAGATCAATGGCCCGAGCTACCGTTCCCCTGAATTTTAATACATTCCTAGAGAAAGCTAAGTTGAAAGATGATGGTAGCAACTACACGGACTGGGTCCGTAACTTGAGGATTATCCTCATTGCTGCATAGAAGAATTATGTCCTTGATGCATCGCTAGGTGACAGACCTACTGCAGGAGCTACTACAGATGTTATGAACGTCTGGCAGGCTCGATCTGATGAATACTCAATAGTTCAGTGTGCCATGCTTTACGGCTTAGAACCGGGACTTCAAAGACATTTTGAATGTCATGGAGCATATGAGATGTTCCAAGAGTTGAAGTTAATATTTCAAGCAAATGCCCGGGTTGAGAGATATGAAGTCTCCAACAAGTTCTATAGCTGCAAGATGGAGGAGAACAGTTCTGTCAGTGAACACATACTCAAAATGTCCGGGTATCATAACCACTTGACTCAGCTAGGAGTTGATCTTCCAGTTGATAGTGTTATTGATAGAGTTCTTCAGTCACTGCCACCAAGCTACAAAGGCTTCGTGATGAACTATAATATGCAAGGGATGAATAAAACGATTCCTGAGCTCTTCCCAATGCTTAAGGCCGCGGAGGTAGAAATCAAGAAGGAGCATCAAGTGTTGATGGTTAACAAGACCACTAGTTTCAAGAAAAAGGGCAAGGGAAAGAAAGGGAACTTCAAGAAGAATGGCAAGCAAGTTGCCACTCCCGGGAAGAAGCCCAAAGCTGGACCCAAGCCTGAAACTGAGTGCTTCTACTGCAAAGGAAATGGTCACTGGAAGCGGAACTGCCCCAAATACTTGGCGGATAAGAAGGATGGCAAAGTGAACAAAGGTATATTTGATATACATGTTATTGATGTGTACCTTACTAATGCTCGTAGTAGTGCCTGGGTATTTGATACTGGTTCGGTTGCTCATATTTGTCACTCGAAATAGGAGCTACGGAATAAACAAAGATTGGCTAAGGACGAGGTGACGATGCGCGTCGGGAATGGTTCCAAGGTCGATGTGATCGCCGTCGGCACGCTACCTCTACATCTACCTTCGGGATTAGTTTTAGACCTCAATAATTGTTATTTGGTGCCAGCGTTGAGCATGAACATTATATCTAGATCTTGTTTATTGTGAGACTGTTATTCATTTAAATCGGAGAATAATGATTGTTCTATTTATATGAGTAATATCTTTTATGGTCATGCACCCTTGATGAATGGTCTATTCTTGTTGAATCTCGATCGTAGTGATACACATATTCATAATATTGATGCCAAAAGATGCAAAGTTGATAATGATAGTGCAACATACTTGTGGCACTGTCGTTTAGGTCATATTGGTGTAAAGCGCATGAAGAAACTCCATGCAGATGGACTTTTGGAATCACTTGATTATGAATCATTTGATACTTGCGAACCATGCCTCATGGGCAAGATGACTAAAACTCCGTTCTCCGGAACAATGGAGCGAGCTAATGACTTATTGGAAATAATACATACCGATGTATGCGGTCCGATGTGTGTTGAAGCACGCGGCGGCTATCGTTATTTTCTAACCTTCACAGATGATTTGAGTAGGTATGGGTATATTTACTTGATATAACACAAGTCTGAAACATTTGAAAAGTTCAAAGAATTTCAGAGTGAAGTGGAGAATCATCATAACAAGAAAATAAAGTTTCTATGATCTGATCGCGGAGGCGAATATTTGAGTTATGAGTTTGGCCTTCATTTAAAGCAATGTGGAATTGTTTCACAACTCACGCCACCTGGAACACCACAGTGTAATGGTGTGTCCGAACGTCGTAACCATACTTTATTGGATATGGTGCGTTCTATGATGTCTCTTACCGATTTACCACTATCGTTTTGGGGTTATGCATTAGAGACAGCTGTATTCATGTTAAATAGGGCACCGTCTAAATCCATTGAGACGAAACCATATGAACTATGGTTTGGCAAGAAACCTAAGCTGTCGTTTCTTAAAGTTTGGGGTTGCGACACTTATGTCAAAAAGCTTCAGCCTGATAAGCTCAAACCCAAATCGGAGAAGTGCGTCTTCATTGGATACCCTAAGGAAACAATTGGGTACACCTTCTACCACAGATCCAAAGGCAAGATCTTTGTTGCCAAGAATGGATCCTTTCTAGAGAAGGAGTTTCTCTCGAAAGAAGTGAGTGGGAGGAAAGTAGAACTTGATGAGGTAATAGTACCTTCTCTCGAATTGGAAAGTAGCACATCACAGAAAACCCTTCCCGTGATGCCTACGCCAACTAGAGAGGAAGCTAATGATGATGATCATGTAACTTCAGATCAAGTTACTGCTGAACCTCGTAGGTCGACCAGAGCACGATCCGCACCAGAGTGGTATGGTAATCCTGTCCTGGAAGTTATGTTATTAGACCATGGCGAACCTACGAACTATGAAGAAGCTATGATGAGCCCAGATTCCGATAAATGGCTTGAGGCCATGAAATCTGAGATAGGATCCATGTATGAGAACAAAGTATGGACTTTGGTGGACTTGCCCGATGATCGGCAAGCCATTGAGAATAAATGGATCTTCAAGAAGAAGACTGACCACTACTAGGGAAAAGCCTAGAAGTAGTGTGTGTTGGAGGCGTAGTAGTGGCGAGGGGGGGGGGGGGGGGGCGCTACTGATATGGCGCTACAGCTAATGTTCGGGAGTAGCGCGGGTTGGGGCGCGCTACTACTATACTGCATACCAGTAGCGTGTTTTCCAGACCGGCGCTACTACTACTCCTTCCTATCAGCAGTGTGTTTCCCCACCCAGCGCTACTACTACACCTCCCTAGCAGTAGCACCTTGTGGGCTACCAGCCCTACTGGTAAAGTTTCCCTTTTTTTTCTACTGCATATTGCTGCTGTATTTGTATTGGTTTATAGTAGTCTCATCATATGATTTTATGATCATGATGATTTATTATTTCAGTGGGTGAAAAAGACATGGATTAGATTCAAGTGGAGTAAACATGGTGTATATCCAAAGTACTACTAATCCAAACTTGATCACTTTAGTTTGGATTAGTTTGATCAAGTTTCGATAAGCAGTACTTTTGATCTGCACCATGTGTTGCCTCCACTTGAATCTAATCCATGTTTATTTCACCCACTGATATATATAATAACTGATCATGCTCATAATGATATAATAACTAAGCATCATCATCATTAATAATAACTCATCATTGTTATCATAATAACAAGTCATACTCACCATCATCATAGTCATCTAACAACTTCAACTCGTTATCGTAATAAAAAGTCATTGTAACATCCCCAGCATCACACTACAGTCATCCATTATGATCAGTGCCAAGTCATCTTGATATACAAAGCCTAATCATATTGGATTAATATCTCATTTCAATTTCCCTCTCTGAATTCAATTCAAATTCAAGTGCAAAATAAAGTTGCTTAAAATTTGCTGGAAAAATGTTCACCTTCTAGCAAATATTCCAAAACAAATTTTTGTTAAGGAAAACAACATCACCACAATGCTAAGATGGACAGTAGCAATTATTACAGTGCCAAAACAACACTATTAATGCCTTTCCTATTTTTGAAAAATCCAAATGAATTCCATAATTGCCCAAACTTTTTGTGGCAGAGCAAAATATTCCATTGTAATTATGTGACCAAGTTTCACATTTTACAAAATGCATTTGGCAGCTCATTTATCTGCAAAATTCTTCTGTAAAAAGAAAACATAAATAATAATAAGAAAAAGGCCTAAACTATTGCTGGGGACTGGGCCTAAGTGCACAGTGCACCGACCCAGCCCGCTAGGCCTTCTCGCCCTCCTCCCGCTCTCTCTCCTGTGCGTGTCACCACGCGCCTGGCCGCGCCGGCGAGCTCCACCCGAACGCCGACAGCGCGACGCCCACTGACGTCGAGGGGATAAGACCGAGCTCGTCCACTCCCCCTGGACTCCCTCGTCACTTCCCCTCTTCTCTCCATCGCTCGCTCGCTCTCCTTCCTTCCTCTGCTCATGGCCGAGCGCCACCGTCGCCGCCCGCCGCATTCCACGCGGCCACCGAGTCCCTCCGGCCATGCCAAGTTGTCCACACGCTTCGTCACCGTCGACCATGTCTCCCCGTCAAGCCACGCGATGCAGGACGCCTCCAGGAGCTGCCCCGACCTCTTCTTCCTCCTCGGATCGCCGGAACGCCGCCACCGTGATTCACCGCCTTCCTGCGCTTCTATGCTCTCACCGGCCTCCGTGTGCCGCTCGGTGAGAATCCATTCCTCCTCCCCCTCTTTCTATCCCACGCTAGCCCCCTAGCTGGTGTGCCCGCCGTGGCCGAGCTCATCACCGCCGTTCAGCTCCGCCGCCGTGGCCACTGCTGTCGCAGCCTCTGCCTGAGCACGGCAATGTGCTCCTGGTGCTTCCAGGAGCCCAGCGAGCTCAGCCACATGTTTTGTTGTGACCCCTAGCCCCAGATCTGTCCCAGCCCGAACTCCGGCCACCGCGGGCTCAATGGCGGCGAGAACCGTCCACCTCAGACCCTGCAACCACCGTAGATCGACGCGCGACGTCAGTGGTTTCCAAACGCACCCCCACACCCAACTTGCCGTGCCCCACAACACTGGATCCGTGCACGGCCGAACTCCGGTCGCCGCGAGCGAGCTCGCCGCCGACGTTTCCGACCACCGCAGCCTCCCCCACCACGATAGTTCGCCTCGTCGTCGTCTGCTCGTTCGAATGGGCCTGCCTGCGCTCGAAATGGTGCCCTATGCGCGAAACCCGCCACTGCTCCGACGCGCGCCACCGCGCTCGACCTCGCCGGCGTGATTCCGGTGGCTGGCGCCGACGTGGCCGACCGGGGCTCGCCTCTGAGCCACTGCCCGTGGGCCCTGCGGGTCCACCAGTCAGGGTTGACTATGTCAACACTGCTGACTGGGTACCCCGTGTCACCGACATGCGGGCCCCGCACTTATTTAAAGCTAATCCAAAATTAAGTTAATCTATTAATTAGTTTATATGCTAATCAGTCACTGACATAGGACCCCACCTAGTTAATTAACTCTGTTAATTAGTTAGTTACCCCACTGTCTATGACAGGTGGGCCCCACATGTCAGGTTTGACCTGGTCAGCCGACCAGTTGACTGCTGACGTCACCATTACATCAGGCTGACGTCACACATACACTGTTCTGGATAATGTTGAATTAGATAAATAAAATAAATTCCAAAAAATGTCTAAAACCTTTGAAAATTCATAGAAATTAAACCGTAGCTCAGATCAAAAAACTTTATATATGAAAGTTGCTCAGAACGACGAGACAAATCCGAATATGCCTTCCTCATACCTGTCACATGCCTCTAGCATGATGAACATGGAACTTTCCCCTCCGTTTCATCTGTCCGATAATCACCCGGAGCTAGGAGAACACTCCCGAATAGTTCCCACTCCCGCTAACTTGCGTAGTACTGCTAATTAACAGAGTTAATTAACTAGGTGGGGTCCTATGTTAGTGACTGATTAGTATATAAACTAATTAACAGATTAACTTAATTTTGTATTAGCTTTAAATAAGTGCGGGGCCCGCATGTCGGTGACACGGGGTGCCCAGTCAGCAGGGTTGACTCAGTCCACCCTGACTGGTGGACCCGCAGGGCCCACGGGCAGTGGCTCAGAGGCTGGCCCTGGTCGGCCACGTTGGCGCCGGCCACCGGAATCACACCGGCGAGGCCGAGAGCAGCGGCGCGCGTCGGAGCAGCGATGGGTTTCGCGCATAGGGCACCATTTCGGGCGCAGCCAGGCCCATTCGAATGAGCAGACGACGACGAGGCAAACTATGGTGGTGGCGGAGGTTGCGGTGGTCAGAAACATCGGCGGCAAGCTCGCTCGCGGCGGCAGGAGTTCGGCCGTGCACGGATCCGACATTGTGGGGCATGGCGAGTTGGGTGTGGGGGTGCGTTTGGAAACCACTGATGTCGCGCGTCGATCTACGGTGGTTGCAGGGTCTGAGGTGGACGGTGCTCGCCGGCGTTGAGCCCGCAGTGGCCGGAGTTCGGGCTGGGACTGATCTGGGGCTAGGGGGCATGGCAAAACCTGTGGCTGGGCTTGCTGGGCTCCTGGAGACACCAGGAGCACATTGCCGTGCTCAGGCAGAGGCTACGACAGCGGTGGCCATGGCGGCGGAGCTGAACGGCGGCGATGAGCTCGGCCACAGCGGGCATAGCAGCTAGGGGGCGTGCGTGGGCTAGAAAGAGGGGGAGGAGGAACGGATGCTCACCGAGCGGCACACGGAGGCCGGTCAGAGCTTAGAAGCGCAGGGAGGCGGTGAATCACGGCGGCGGCGTTCCGGTGATCCGAGGAGGAAGAAGAGGCCGGGGCAGCTCCTGGAGGCGTCCGACATCGCGTGGCTTGACGGGGAGACATGGTCGACGGAGACGGAGCGCATGGACAGCTTGGCGTGGCTGGAGGGACTCGGTGGCTGCATGGAATGCGGCGGGCGGCGACAGTGGCGCTCGGCCATGAGCAGAGGAGGGAGAGGAAGGAAGGAGAGCGAGCGAGCGATGGAGAGGAGAGGGGAAGTGACGAGGGAGTCCAGGGGGAGTGGACGAGCTCGGTCTTATCCCCTCGGCGTCGGTGGGCGTCACGCTGTCGGCGTTCGGGTGGAGCTCGCCGGCGCGGCCAGGTGCGTGGTGACACGCATAGGAGAGCGCGGGTGGAGGGCGAGAAGGCCTGGTGGGCTGGGTCGGTGCACTGTGCACTTAGGCCCAGTCCCCAGCAGTAGTTTAGGCCTTTTTCCTATTATTATTTCTGTTTTCTTTTTATAGAAGTATTTTGCAGATAAATGAGCTGCCAAATGCATTTTGTAAAATGTGAAACTTGGTCACATAATTACAATGGAATATTTTGCTCTGCCACAAAAAGTTTGGGCAATTATGGAATTCATTTGGATTGTTCAAAAATAGGAAAGGCATTAATAGTGCTGTTTTGGCACTGTAATAATTGTTATTGTCCATCTTAGCATTGTGGTGATGTTGTTTTCCTTAACAACAATTTGTTTTGGAATATTTGCTAGAAGGTGAACATTTTTCCAGCAAATTTTAAGCAACTTTATTTTGCACTTTGAATTTGAATTGAATTCAGAAAGGGAAATTGAAATGAGATATTAATCCAATATGATTAGGCTTTGTATTTCAAGATGACTTGGCACTGATCATAATGGATGACTGTAGTGTGATGCTGGGGATGTTACAAATCTCCTCCACTACAAGAAATCTCGTCCCGAGATTTAAGTGGGGAAGTAAAGGGTAACTTCGGAAGAACTGTCCCTTGTAGGGTCGATTATCTGGGGAGCAATTCAAGGAATGTGGTAGAAGTATCTCTCGAGTTGGAACTTAAGAAAACATCGAGAGCAAAGTATGAAAGTACAATAAGAAGTTTCAAGTGAATGGACAAACGATCGATACCTGAACAGAGTGTGAGAAGGGGGTTCAGAGCATCGGGAATAGATTATCTCTCAGAGGGTGGCTCGTGATAACACACAAAACTAAGGGCATAGAGAGTTAGGTTCCGATCCTGAGGAACTGTGGGGGGGGGGGGTGGGTGTCGATCATAAGTAGGGAGAACGGTGACATCTTACCGGTCACGACAACAAGGTATGTCAGAGGATAGTCTGTCAGTTATGTCGGTGACAACATCGGTACCAAGGGCGAGGGACGAAGAGAACCATTTTCCAGCTCGTTAAAATGATGCAGACCAATAGGCAAAGTTCTCGTCCATCAGGTGTTACCGGAATGTCATCAACAATGGTAACAGGGTCTCACTGACAAGATTGTACATCGGGGTGTTTTCATATGCAGGGATTTATTTCTGCTTATATCATATGGATCACAAGAAAGGTTAAACAAACCAACGGAAAGGAAAATGTGTTTATACACAGGAATTAGGAGTGTATCTTTTTCAAGGAAAAGTAGAGCATGATATACATGTCAGATCAACAAGTAAATCACCATTTGGATAAAGGGAGCAAGGGAATTCATGATGTTATCCATACAACGGTGTTTGGATAATAGAGCAAGAAACATTTGGCAATGCACTTCCAATGTTCTTGTTGTTGTTCGGCGTACCACAGTCATGCTTCGAGGTAGCATTAACATGGTGTTTCAAGCAAGATTGAATCTGAAAGTCACAAGAAGTACAAAGGAACAATTTCAAGAATGTCAAGGAATGTAAGATATAACCAAAACATGACCAATTCTGTATTGGCAAGAAGTCAAGGATGTTGTCGATGATAATACAAATCATCAAGGGGCAAGGATGATATTTCTCCTCAAGAATTTGATTGATATCTTAGAACAAGGCAGTATATTGAGGGTGATCACGACAAATTTTGTCGAGAGGCTCTATGAAGTTGCCATCGAGCAGCAACGACATCAGCAAAAGGAATAATAAGGGGCCTGTAGGAACCCCTTTCCAATTCCTTGGCCGAAGTTGAGTCTAGTTGTCAAAATTGTTTTACTAACTTGGCTGTGTGGCTTACGGGCCCACGTCGCCAATTGGGTGGTATTATGATCTTTTATTCCTCTTCTATACTCTGGGACTCTGAATTCTCTTCTATTCGGGTTAAAATGGACTTACTAACACCGACACTTAGGATCTCGTAAATCTTGTCTACCCGGAGGGCTGGATATCTGTGCTTATCCCTTACCATTGATCTGATTAGTCTGATAATCATTTTCCTTTCCATTGGTTTGTTTAACCTTTTCTCTCCGAGTTGTATTATAATTCTCATTGTCATTTGACAATCCTGAATTTCCTCTGTTTCAGATGGATCATTTGTTTCCACCACGCCCTGCAATGCAGCTTATGCTTCACACTTGGGCTCGTGATGCCCCTGGTTTTCCAGCTATCCTGATCACCCTGCTGACCAGACTGGGATACCGCTGGTACCCCGAGTACATGGTCTACGAGGATTACCGCGAGTTCAACTAGGAGCAGTACCATGCAGATGTTCGTGCGACGTCAGTGGTTTCAAAATGCACCCCCACACCCAACTCGCCGTGCCCCACAACGCTGGATCCGTGCACGACCAAACTCCGATCACCACGAGCGAGCTCGCCGCCGATGTTTCCGACTACCGCAGCCTCCGCCACCACCACAGTTTGCCTCGTCGTCGTCAGCTCATTCGAATGGGCCTGGCTGCGCCCGAAATGGTGCCTTATGCGCGAAACCCGCCGTTGCTCCGCCGCGCACCGCCGCGCTCGGCCTCGTCGGCGTGATTCCGGTGGCCAGCGCCGACGTGGCCGATTGGGGCCCACCTCTGAGCCACTGCCCGTGGGCTGCGGGTCCACCAGTCAGGGTTGACTGAGTCAACCCTGCTGACTGGGCACCCCGTGTCACCGACATGCGGGCCCTGCACTTATTTAAAGCTAATCCAAAATTAAGTTAATCTGTTAATTAGTTTATATACTAATCAGTCACTGACATAGGACCCCACCTAGTTAATTAACTCTGTTAATTAGTTAGTTACCCCACTATCTCTGACAGGTGGGCCCCACATGTCAGGTTTGACCTGGTCAGCCGACCAGTTGACTGCTGACGTCACACATACACTATTCTGGATAATGTTGAATTAGATAAATAAAATAAATTCTAGAAAATGTCTAAAACCTTTGAAAATTCATAGAAATTAAACCGTAGCTCAGATCGAAAAACTTTATATATGAAAGTTGCTTAGAACGACGAGACGAATCCGAATATGCCTTCCTCATACCCGTCACATGCCTCTAGCATGATGAACATGGAACTTTCCCCTCCGTTTCATCTGTCCGATAATCACCCGGAGCTGGGAGAACACTCCCGAATAGTTCCCACTCCCGCTAACTTGCGTAGTACTGCATTAGGGCATCCCTCGAATAACGTGCTGCCATGCCATGCTTCTGTGATTGCTTTTGTCTGCCTTTATTTATTGTTTCTTCCCCCTCCTCTTTCGATAGACCCCGAGACCGACGCAGCTCCGGAGACTGACTACACTGCTGACGACCCTTCTCTTGCCGCAGAGCTTCCAGGCAAGCACCCCCCTTGAACATGCCTATATCGCCTATTCTTTTTCTCTTATGCTTGCATTAGAATTTGTTGCTGTTACTGCTTTACCTATTCTGATGCATGACCTGATTTTGTAACCAGCTTTTGATAATTACCTGCTTATACTAAACTGCTTAGAATAGGCTGGTTAGTGAACCCCCAGTGACCCCACTTGTCCCAGTTGCCCCCGCTAGATCATCGGAAGACTCGATGACCAGGCCCCAACACCGCACATCACCCCCTTAGTTGTACGACACTGCAACATTACTATCGAGTGCCGAGGGTGATACCTCGTTTAGCACTTCTGATGTTAACTCCGTAGAGTAGCTATTTGGTCGTGGTCATCGAGGGTGATTCCTCCTTCACCACTCCCGATAACGACGATCTCGTGCAACACCTCAAGTCTGAACCCATCGAGGGTGATTCCTCCAAGTTCACCTTGATAGATACATCGAGTAGGAATCCAATAAGGGTGATACCTCAGATTCCCCTGATGTTATGGACACACGATTACTTGGACTTTACAACTGTTACTTGGAAAGTCGGGTCGACCCTGAGGGGTACCCGAGCGAGCATAAGATGCGAGTGATGTGGAGACGGGTTGACCTGGAGGGTGCCCGAGGGATAATTACGAGGCATGGCCGGGCATTCTTAGCCATTGCCGCAAGTCCTCGAGATAGGGCAATGGGGTCACATCGATCGTGAGTCTCTGCTCGTTACCGCACACCCCCAATACACTAACGATTTGGATATTTGATCCGAGTGGGCCTCTGGCCCGATAGCACTAACCATCACGCGGGAATAAATATGGGTACTCTGCGTCGTATGCATCAGCCGAAAGCTATGTCAGACGTCCAGTTCAGCATGGCGGCGGGGTCAGATCGTGCTGATGGTGCTGGTATCCACCCTGCACGCAACGACCCAGAGTGCACAGGGCGATGGCCCAAGACCCCTGAGCGCTTAGGATATAGACCGACGGGGACCTCTCGGCTGAGCTTTAGGTAGGGCTGCGGTGTGTCATTTGGCCGAGGCCGGGCATGACCCAGAAAAGTGTGTCCGGCCGGAGTTAAGCGAGCGTGGTGGGTAAGTTGGTGCACCCCTGCAGGGAAGAAAACATCTATGCATAGCCGGATCCTCGGTAACGGACGCTCGGAGTTGTATCCCGATCGATACAACTAGAACCTAATGATGAGATGAGATATGGATAGTAGGTCTCTGGGATTGCTTTCTCGCAGGGAGTCGAGAAAGGATCTCTGGCCGAGGTTGATACTTGGATATTAGGGCTCTGGGATTGCTTTCTCGGAGGGAGTCAAGAAAGGATCTCTGGGCGAGGTTGATACTTATTACTACTATTACTTTATACTGTACTAATCTACACTCTTCTAATGCTGCAAGACCGTTGAAGATGCTAGTCTTCGATAGGACTAGGCCCCCCAGTCCACACATAGAACTTTTCTTTGATAATGTTGCATATGTAGTGTAGATCCTTGCTTGCTGAGTACTTCGGATGAGTACTCACGGTTGCTTTGCTTCCTCTTTTTTCTCCATATCTGTTTGATGCAACCAGATGATGGAGCCCCTTAGACAGTTGCCCCTGTCGACGACTTCTACTACTACCCCGAGGATGGCTTCTACTACGAGTTGGCCGACGACCAGGAGTAGGTTCGGAGGGTCCCATGCAGGAGGCCTGCGCCTTTTCGATCGTAGTGTTTTGTTTTGCCTCGCCTTTTCAAGGCCTTTTTGTTTTTATCTTTTATATCTGTACTCAGATATCTGATGCTTCCGTTGACGCTTGTAAGCGAGCTTATGAATTCGAGCCCTCGAGGCCCCTGGCTTGTAATATATAGCTTGTATTATTTTAAATTTGTGTCTAGAGTTGTGTTGTGATATCTTCAAGTGAGTCATTAGGCTTGATCGTGTGCATTTGCGTGTATGATTAGTGCACGATTAAGCCGGGGGCGTCACAGGTTGGTATCAGAGCCGACTGCCTGTAGAAACCCCCTTTCCAACTCCTTGGCCGAAGTTGAGTCTAGTCTATGAAAAACCGTTTTACTAACATGGCTGTGTGGCTTACGGGCCCACGTAGCCATTGGGTGGTATTTGGATCTTTTATTCCTCGTCTATACTCTGGGACTCTGATCTCTCGTCTATTCGGGTTAAATATTTTACTAACTCTGACATTAGGTTCTCGTAACCACTTCATCCCGGAGAGCCCCTTCACTACAGAAGACCGCTTGCTTCGCCAGAAGATTCTGCAGATACTCCTCGTTGTTTCCCGAGACCCTGTGCCCACTGCTTTGCAGTTCCTGGCCATCGATAAATTCTGATGGATAACTACTTACACTTGTCGTACATATATTCATTCCAGTCACTCTTTTACTCCATCCGACATATCGAAATACTATCCGACATTTCGAGAATTCTCTGAACCTACTGCCTTGCAGTTTCTTTCCGCCTGAATACCCCTACAGATAATTCCTCACACTTTCCGGGGATTCGTTCATCCCCAGTTGATCATGTGTTCTGGCAAATACTTCATAATACTATCTGATGTTTCGAAAATCCACTGCAACCTATTGCTTTGGAAAGTCTTGCCTGCTTGCATTATGGTTAATTCCATATGTCTGGCAATATTCATTAGTATCCTTTGACACCGTCATTTTGGTCTTATTGATTCAACATGAGTGCGAATGCACGCAATCATCAGTTGATCCTTTTAAATTATCCTTCCGGCTCAGACCTCATTCTGAACATGAGCTGGTTCTCGACCAATCTATTTGTTGTCGACTGTACCCTTAGGCCTACTTAAGTTGTCCATCCTTGATCAGAGCGTCTGCTTCTGATCCCTCCATTTGGAAACCATAATTCCTTTGTATTTAAGCGTTGAATTATTCAGTTGTTTCTACAATCCGATGCCTTTGCATTCTTCTTCTTCTGGTTGAGTACCAATACTCACATCATATCCTTGCCGACCACCTGATCTTTTTGTTGAATTAATATCCGACATTGTCCTTCATATTCAAAATCTTGTGCGCTTCCCCCCTGATACATATTGCCTTCGGTAAATTGAATCCTCTGCTTTTGTCAACCATGCTCTGCTATTGAGCTGGTGTTATTTACTCTAGAAGTTCATGGTATATGGTCCTAAGATGCCCTGATGGGTTGAACCTATGCCTTCGTTAATCTGTGTGAACCCGATAATTTTCGCGGGTCATACTTCCCTGGTATTTCACCAGGTAGTTCTTCACATTCATATAATTTTTAACAGAGCAGTGAATAAAATGTTAAGCATTGAAGAAGTGGGAGTCGACCTTGAACCTTTGTGTTCATGCCCATGGACCCGATGTAGAACTCATCATGGAAGCTGCTCGTAAAAAATAATTATTTCCTTGGTACTAATACATCTTGCAACTATAAATTGATCCTTTGCAATCGTGGTTCCGATCATATTTTCTCCTTGATTCCTTTTCCCGGACAAGTTAAAATACTTGTCTTCTGCATATCATTTCACCTATCGACCCTCTAATCTGATCTACCTCCAAGTATTGCCCCATGTTATTTCAAGGGTATTGTGTCCTTGCACTACCTCTTGTGAATTCTTATTGGAATGATATTCCATCACATCATTCCTAGCCTGATCGGCTATATCATTATCGTGCTAACTTTTAACTGTGCTACCTGGTCCTTATGCCCGGAGCAACTTCTGACGATGAGCGAAGCTTACATCGATCTTCCTCATCTTATCATTTCACCTCGAACAACAAGCTTGCTTTCGAGCTTGTGTCGTATCCGTGGTTCCGATAGCCTTCGCTTCATTATTCCTTTTGCTGATGTTGTTGCTGCTCGATGGCAACTTCATAGAGCCTCTCGACAAAATTTGTCGTGATCACCCTCAATATACTGCCTTGTTCTAAGATATCAATCGAATTCTTGAGGAGAAATATCATCCTTGCCCCTCGATGATTTGTGTTATCATCGACAACATCCTTGACTTCCTGCCAATACAGACATGGTCATGTTTTGGTTATATCTTACATTCCTTGACATTCTTGAAATTGTTCCTTTGTACTTCTTTTGACTTTCTGATTCAATCTTGCTTGAAACACCATGTTAATGCTACCTCGAAGCATGACTGTGGTATGCCGAATAACAACAAGAACATTAGAAGTGCATTGCCAAATGTTTCTTGCTCTATTATCCAAACACCATTGTATGGATAACATCATGAATTCCCTTGCTCCCTTTATCCAAATGGTGATTTACTTGTTGATCTGACATGTATATCATGCTCTACTTTTCCTTGAAAAAGATACACTCCTAATTCCTGTGTATAAACACATTTTCCTTTCCGTTGGTTTGTTTAACCTTTCTTGTGATCCATATGATATAAGCAGAAATAAATCCCTGCTTATGAAAACACCCCGATGTACAATCTTGTCAGTGAGACCCTGTTACCATTGTTGATGACATTCCGGTAACCCCCGATGGACGAGAACTTTGCCTATTGGTCCACCTTGTTTTAATGAGCAGGAAAATGGTTCTCTTTGTCCCTTGCCCTTGGTACCGATGTTGTCACCGACATAACTGACAGACTATCCTCTGACATACCTTGTTGTCGTGACCGGTAAGATGTCACCGTTCTCCCTACTTATGATAGACACCCCCCATAGTTCCTCAGGATCGGAACCTGACTCTCTATGCCCTTGGTTTTGTGTGTTATCACGAGCCACCCTCTGAGAGATAATCTATTCCCGATGCTCTGAACCCCCTTCTCACACTCTGTTCAGGTATCGATCGTTTGTCCATTCACTTGAAACTTCTTATTGTACCTTCATACTTTGCTCTCGATGTTTTCTTAAGTTCCAACTCGAGAGATACTTCTACCACATTCCTTGAATTGCTCCCCAGATAATCGACCCTACAAGGGACAGTTCTTCTGAAGTTACCCTTTACTTCCCCACTTAAATCTCGGGACGAGATTTCTTGTAGTGGAGGAGATTTGTAACATCCCCAGCATCACACTACAGTCATCCATTATGATCAGTGCCAAGTATCTTGATATACAAAGCCTAATCATATTGGATTAATATCTCATTTCAATTTCCCTCTCTGAATTCAATTCAAATTCAAAGTGCAAAATAAAGTTGCTTAAAATTTGCTGGAAAAATGTTCACCTTCTAGCAAATATTCCAAAACAAATTGTTGTTAAGGAAAACAACATCACCACAATGCTAAGATGGACAATAGCAATTATTACAGTGCCAAAACAGCACTATTAATGCCTTTCCTATTTTTGAAAAATCCAAATGAATTCCATAATTGCCCAAACTTTTTGTGGCAGAGCAAAATATTCCATTGTCATTATGTGACCAAGTTTCACATTTTACAAAATGCATTTGGCAGCTCATTTATCTGCAAAATTCTTCTGTAAAAAGAAAACATAAATAATAATAAGAAAAAGGCCTAAACTACTGCTGAGGACTAGGCCTAAGTGCACAGTGCACCGACCCAGCCCGCTAGGCCTTCTCACCCTCTTCCCGCTCTCTCTCCTGTGTGTGTCACCACGCGCCTGGCCACGCCGGCGAGCTCCACCCGAACGCCAACAGCGCGACACCCATCGACGCCGAGGGGATAAGACCGAGCTCGTCCACTCCCCCTGGACTCCCTCGTCACTTCCCCTCTTCTCTCCATCGCTCGCTCGCTCGCTCTCCTTCCTTCCTCTGCTCATGGCCGAGTGCCACCGTCGCCGCCCGCCACATTCCACGCGGCCACCGAGTCCCTCCGGCGATGCCAAGCTGTCCACGCGCTCCGTCTCCATCGACCGCGTCTCCCCGTCAAGCCACGCGACGCTGGACGCCTCCAGGAGCTGCCCCGACCTCTTCTTCCTCCTCGGATCGCCGGAACGCCGCCGCTGTGATTCACCGCCTCCCTGCGCTTCTAAGCTCTCACCGGCCTCCGTGTGCCGCTCGGTGAGCATCTGTTCCTCCTCCCCCTCTTTCTAGCCCATGCTTGCCACCTAGCTGCTGTGCCTGCCGTGGCCGAGCTCATCGCTGTCGTTCAGCTCCGCTGCCATGGCCACCGCTGTCGCAGCCTCAGCCTGAGCACAGCAATGTGCTCCTGGTGCTTCCAGGAGCCCAGCGAGCCCAGCCATACGTTTTGCCGTGCCCCCTAGCCCCAGATCCGTCCCAACCCGAACTCCGGCCGCCGCGGGCTCAACGGCGGTGAGCACCGTCCACCTCAGACCCTGCAACCGCCGTAGATCGAGCGTGACGTCAGTGGTTTCCAAACGCACCCCACACCCAACTCGCCGTGCCCCACAATGTCGAATCCGTGCGCGGCCGAACTCCGGTCACCGCGAGTGAGCTCGCCGCTGATGTTTCCGACCACCGCAGCCTCCGCCACCACCATAGTTCGCCTCGTCGTCGTCTGCTCGTTCGAATGGGCCTGGCTGCGCCCGAAATGGTGCCCTATGCGCGAAACCCGCCGCTGCTCCGACGCGCGCCGCCGAGCTCGGCCTCGCCGGCGTGATTCCGGTGGCCGGCGCCGACGTGGCCGACCGGGGCCTGCCTCTGAGCCACTGCCCGTGGGCCCTGCGGGTCCACCAGTCAGGGTTGACTGAGTCAACCCTGCTGACTGGGCACCCCGTGTCACCGACATGCGGGCCCCGCACTTATTTAAAGCTAATCCAAAATTAAGTTAATCTGTTAATTAGTTTATATACTAATCAGTCACTGACATAGGACCCCACCTAGTTAATTAACTCTGTTAATTAGTTAGTTACCCCACTCTCTATGACAGGTGGGCCCCACATGTCAGGTTTGACCTGGTCAGCCGACCAGTTGACTGCTGACATCACCATTACATCAGGCTGACGTCACACATACACTGTTTTGGATAATGTTGAATTAGATAAATAAAATAAATTCCAAAAAATGTCTAAAACCTTTGAAAATTCATAGAAATTAAACCGTAGCTCAGATCAAAAAACTTTATATATGAAAGTTGCTCAGAACGACGAGACAAATCCGAATATGCCTTCCTCATACCTGTCACATGCCTCTAGCATGATGAACATGGAACTTTCCCCTCCGTTTCATCTGTCCGATAATCACCCGGAGCTGGGAGAACACTCCCGAATAGTTCCCACTCCCGCTAACTTGCGTACTACTGCATTAGGGCATCCCTCGAATAACATGATGCCATGCCATGCTTCTGTGATTGCTTTTGTCTGCCTTTATTTATTGTTTCTTCCCCCTCCTCTTTTGATAGACCCCGAGACCGACGTAGCTCCAGAGACCGACTACACTGCTGACGACCCTTCTCTTGCCGCAGAACTTCCAGGCAAGCACCCCCTCTTGAACATGCCTATATCGCCTATTCTTTCTCTCTTATGCTTGCATTAGAATTTGTTGCTATTACTGCTTTACCTATTCTGATGCATGACCTGATTTTGTAACCTGCTTTTGATAATTACCTGCTTATCCTAAACTGCTTAGAATAGGCTGGTTAGTGAACCCCAGTGACCCCACTTGTCCCAGTTGCCCCCGATGGATCATCGGAAGACTCGACGACCAGGCCCCAGCACCGCACATCACCCCCTTAGTTGTATGACACTACAACGTTACTATCGAGTGCCGAGGGTGATACCTTGTTTAGCACTTCTGATGTTAAATCTGTAGAGTAGCTATTTGGTCATGGTCATCGAGGGTGATTCCTCCTTCACCACTCCCGATAACGACGCTGTCGTGCAACACCTCAAGTGTGAACCCATCGAGGGTGATTCCTCCAAGTTCACCTTGTTGGATACATCGAGTAAGAATCCAAGGAGGGTGATACCTCAGATTACCCAGATGTTATGGACACACGGTTACTTGGACTTTACAACTGTTACTTGGAAAGTCGGGTCGACCCTGAGGGGTACCCGAGCGAGCATAAGACGCGAGTGATGTGGAGACAGGTTGACCTAGAGGGTGCCCGAGGGATAATTACGAGGCGTGGCCGAGCATTCTTAGCCCTTGCTGCAAGTCCTCGAGACGGGGTGACGGGGTCACATCGATCATGAGTCTCTGCTCATTACCGCACACCCCCAATACACTAACAATTTGGATATTTGATCCGAGTGGGCCTCTGGCCCGATAGAACTAACCATCACGCGGGAATAAATATGGGTACTCTGCGTCGTATGCATCAGCCGAAAGCTCTATCAGACGTCGAGTTCAGCATGGCGGCCGGGTCAGATCGTGCCGATGGCGCTGGTATCCACCCTGCACGCAACGACCCGGAGTGCACAGGGCAATGGCCCAAGACCCCTGAGCGCTTAGGATATAGACTGACGGGGACCTCTCTGCTGAGCATTAGGTAGGGCTGCGGTGTGTCGTTTTGCCAAGGCCGGGCATGACCCAGTAAAGTGTGTCCGGCCGGAGTTAAGCGAGCGTGGTGGGTAAGTTGGTGCACCCCTGCAGGGAAGAAAACATCTATGCATAGCCGGATCCTCGGTAAATGACGCTCGGAGTTGTATCCCGATCGATACAACTAGAACCTAATGATGAGATGAGATATGGATAGTAGGGCTCTGGGATTGCTTTCTCTCAGGGAGTCGAGAAAGGATCTCTGGCCGAGGTTGATACTTGGATATTAGGGCTCTGGGATTGCTTTCTCGCAGGGAGTCGAGAAAGGATCTCTGGGCGAGGTTGATACTTATTACTACTATTACTTTATACTGTACTAATCTACACTCTTCTAATGCTGCAAGACCGTTGAAGATGCTAGTCTTCGATAGGACTAGGCTCCCTCTCTATTCTGGCATTTTTGCAGCCCAGTCCACATATACAACTTTTCTTTGATAATGTTGCATATGTAGTGTAGATCCTTGCTTGCTGAGTACTTCGGATGAGTACTCACGGTTGCTTTGCTTCCTCTTTTTTCTCCATATCCGTTTGATGCAACCAGATGACGGAGCCCCTAAGACAGTTGCCCCCGTCGACGACTTCTACTACTACCCCGAGGATGGCTTCTACTACGAGTTGGCCGACGACCAGGAGTAGGTTCGGAGGGTCCCAGGCAGGAGGCCTGCGCCTTTTCAATCATAGTGTTTTGTTTTGCCCTGCCTTTTCAAGGCCTTTTTGTTTTTATCTTTTATATCTGTACTCAGATATCTGATGCTTCCGCTGACGCTTGTAAGCGAGCTTATGTATTCGAGCCCTCAAGGCCCCTGGCTTGTAATATATAGCTTGTATTATTTTAAATTTGTGTCTAGAGTTGTGTTGTGATATCTTCACGTGAGTCCTTAGGCTTGATCGTGTGCATTTGCGTGTATGATTAGAGCACGATTAAGCCGGGTGCGTCACAGTCATACTCATCATCATCATAGTCATCTAATAACTCATCATCGTTATCATAATAACAAGTCATACTCATCATCTTCATAGTCATCTAACCAACCCTACTTAATTGTTCTTAGCACATGATCATGAGTATTAGCTAGGACCTACTACCCTCTCTAAGGTAAAATAGCATAAAACAAGATAGGCCCTGACGCTCCATTATGGAGAATGGAGATTATCCTGTCTCCAATTCTTGCGCTTCGCACAATGTTGCTTCCAAGTAGCTCCCTATGATTGTCCATACATTTTTTCCATTCTTTGATTCATGTCTTCATCGGTTTTAGAAATCCGGTATGAACAGCGGTGAAGCTTAGGATGACCTGGCCGTAAGCTAATAACATCAAGGCGACCTTTCAGAAACATCAGATCAGGCACACAATCCTTCAGGATTTTCTGTTGAAAAACATAATAATAACGTCGTAGTTAGCAATGTAGTTTAGCTTTAGAAGAATTTATGCAAAAGATGCACGGATGTTGTAATAGTAAAAAATCTTACCATGCCATCTCCATGGATGTTACCGTAGTTCAACACGTGCACTAGTGGCATGTATTGACCATAATGTGCAGGAGTTTCATAATTGATATTGTAATTCTCAACATCAATAATAAATGAGATAAGATGATCTTTCTCCTCATAAGTTAATTCAACACCATCAGTGTAGTAGGTTCTGTCTACCATCTTCCGTACATTTTTTGAAGAATGAAAATAAGCTGTAAATGGAAATAAGCTCTCAACTATTTTGAAATAAACAATATAAATTACTCAATAAATATGTTTGAGAAACTCACATAAAGGTAGAAGTGGAAGTGTATCAACAAGGACCCAAATGTCGATATTAGCTTCATCAATATTATCTTCATCGACATTATCTTTGTCGACATTATCTTCGTCCATGTCATCTTCAGGATCACCAAGATCGAAGGTGACATGCATACCCTCCTGAAAATCATACGACTTGCACAGTGCTTCCCAATTCGAGTAACCAAAATGGGATATGCTCTCCGAATTGTATAGCTTGACAGCAAAATCATAACCATGATGGGTCCTGAGTTGAACTATCTTTGTCTCCATATTTTCATGATCTTCGAATTTCAGATGCTCCAAGACATAGCGTATTTCATGGCATGGGATAAGCTAGTCGAATTGTAAAAGACGGAAATTACACATTGAAGAAGCAGAAGTCATGCTTAATTACGAAAAAAGACTTGTCGTTGCGTACCGTTTCAACATCGAAGGTCTCGTCGAGCTTAATACTGAAGCGCCGATCGTCTACCAGGTGAGGCCTATCACACAGACCCCGGTCGTCACCGCAGTAGTCGCACTCTGGGATCCTATCGTCATCGTCAGACATTTCCTATGTTCATAATTCAAAGATTAAAGTTCTAAAATTCAGTATATGTACTACAAAAACTAAATTAGATCATTGTTATTCATTTTGGATTGACTATCGGTCTATCGAGTCTTTTCTTGAAAACTCTCAGCTCACGTGGTGTATATATTCGACCGTCGGTGATGGTAGCTCCTCCCTTCGTTCCCGAGTGCATTACACCAAATTGTCTAGCACACGGGAACGAAGGAGAAGCTACCCCCACGACAACAGTCGAGATTCTTCATCTCTGACATTTGCGACTGCCGGTGATGGTAGCTACTCCTGTCATTCCAAAGTGCATTACACCAAAATGTCAAGCACCTTGGAATGAAGAAGAAGCTACCCCCACGACAACAGTCGGGATTCTTTGTCCTCTCATATATGGTGACCACTCCCTCACAGCTTTTTGACTGTCATATATGGAGCCCCAACAGACTTAAAGTCAACCCAAAATGTCGTTTAATGCTCTTTCTGGCAAATCCAATGCACTCGGTATTTCTTATATTGTAGCACAAGTCATGCTAAAATTCACGGAAAAATACGGCATGACCTTTGCTAAAAAAGGACATATCGAGCGCCTGAAATTTGCTGGAATGAAAATTAATCAACACTCCGGCAAAACATAGGCCACTCGGAGGTGTTCCCTGCAAACATAGGCCACTTGGGCAAGCACTATAATAGTACACAACACTACATACCACATGTCTAAATCTCCATCATATTTGAAAGATCTACATTGAAAATTTTCTATTCCATGGAAATTGTCACAACGACTCATCTACTACTGTACTACATCTATCAAAACATCTACATCATCATCGACATGGGATTTGGGGATTTGGCTGGTCTCACCTCGAGGTCGGAGGGGGTCGGTGATGGGGACGACAACGGGGATGATGCAGGGCCCCTTGATTTCTGCAAAAACAAGATATAAACAAAAACATTATTATCCTCATTTTAGGACTTAGTGAAACCCTATAAGCTATCAACTAAACATTATTATGCTGATTCAAAAGACCTACATTTACTAAAAATTTGTAAAACTAGTTTTTTTACTAAAAAATTGTATTACTAACCCTAACAGCTATCCATCCATCCATCTATCTATCCAAAGCATTACTAAAAAAACCTAGTTTTATCCATCTGTCTATCCATCTATCTATCCAAGCATTACAAAAAAAACCTAATTTCCTCCACCCATTTATCTATAAGCTTTCTACTAGTAGTGGGTTCATATATATGAACACCTAGGGTTACATATATCTACATTCTATTGTACTCAAAAACCTATTTAGTGCTCTAATGATGAAATGGGCTCATATATATGAACACCTAGGGTTCATATATATGAACAAAATTAGTAATTTTTTTTGAACATATTGCATTTGCTAATTCATCCAACACATCCAGACATACCTAGCTTTTGGGTGAATTGAGAGGAGAAGGAGGTACTCACGGTAGCTAGGCAGGCTGGGGCCAAGAAGGGGATGGAGATGGTAGGCAAGTGGGAGGGCGGCCGCGCGTTGGGGAGGGCCGGCGCCGGGGAAGGGCAGCCACGCGTGGGGAGGGTAGCCGCGGGGGAGGGCGGCCACACGTGAGGAGGGCGGCCGCGGGGGAGGGCGGCCACACGTGAGGAGGGCGGCCGCGGGGGAGGGCGGCAGGAGTAGTGCGGGGACGGGCCGACGAGGGTCGAAGAGAGAGTGGAGATGGAGAGTGAGGAGGGGAGAGTGAGAGGTTAGGGGCGGGCCGGGGAGGACGATGATTGGGCTTAGCAGTAGCGCGCCTAGAGGCCCAACGCTACTGCTAATGTCGTTAGCTATAGCGCTGGTCCAGGACAGGCGCTACTGCTAAGTGGGAACGGGCAGCTCGGCCCGGGATGGCCATAACGGCATCGTGACTTGGCAGAACGCGCTACTACTAAGTATCTACTTGTAGCGCTTTTCTTTAAAACGCGCTACTGCTAAGTATTAGTAGCACCTCATTTCAACAAGCGCTACTGATAAGACTCTGTGTATAAGCTTTTCCCTAGTAGTGGACACTGATGGTAATGTTACTGTCTACAAAGGTCGACTTGTCGCAAAAGGTTTTTGACAAGTTCAAGGGGTTGACTACGATGAGACTTTCTTACCCGTCACGATGCTTAAGTCTGTCCGAAACATGTTAGCAATTGCCGCATTTTATGATTATGAAATTTGGCAAATGGACGTCAAAACTACATTCCTTAATGGATTTCTTAAAGAAGAGTTGTATATGATGCAACCAGAAGGTTTTGTCGATCCTAAAGGTGCTAACAAAGTGTGCAAGCTCCAGCGATCCATCTATGGACTGGTGCAAGCATCTCAGAGTTGGAATATACGCTTTGATGAGGTGATCAAAGCATATGGTTTTATACAAACTTACGGTGAAGCCTGTATTTACAAGAAAGTGAGTGGGAGCTCTGTAGCATTTCTGATATTATATGTGGATGACATATTGTTGATTGGAAATGATATAGAATTTCTGGATATCATAAAAGGATACTTGAATAAGAATTTTTCAATGAAAGACCTCGGTGAAGCTTCTTATATATTGGGCATCAAGATCTATAGGGATAGATCGAGACGCTTAATAGGACTTTCACAAAGCACATACCTTGACAAAGTTTTGAAGAAGTTCAAAATGGATCAGTCAAATAAAGGGTTCTTGCCTGTCTTACAAGGTGTGAAATTGAGTCAGACTCAAAGCCCGACCACTGCAGAAGACAGAGAGAAAATGAAAGTCATTCCCTATGCCTTAGCCATAGGTTCTATCATGTATGCTATGCTGTGTACCAGACCTGATGTGTGCCTTGCCATAAGTTTGGCAGGGAGGTACCAAAGTAATCTAGGAGTGGATCACTGGACAGCGGTCAAGAACATCCTGAAGTACCTGAAAAGGACCAAGGATATGTTTCTTGTTTATGGAGGTGACGAAGAGCTCGTTGTAAATGGTTACGTCGATGCTAGCTTCGACACAGATCTGGATGACTCTAAGTCACAAACCGGATACGTATTTATATTGAATGCTGGAGCTGTCAGTTGGTGCAGTTCCAAGCAGAGCGTCATGCGGGATCTACGTGTGAAGCGGAGTACATAGCTGCTTTGGAAGCAGCACATGAAGGAGTCTGGATGAAGGAGTTCATATCCGATCTGGGTGTAATACCCAGTGCATCAGGTCTAATGAAAATCTCTTGTGACAACACTAGAGCAATTGCCTTGGCGAAGGAATCCAGGTTTCACAAGAGAACCAAACACATCAAGAGACGCTTCAACTCCATTCATGAAAAGGTCAAGGATGGAGACATAGAGATTTGCAAAATACATACGGATCTGAATGTAGCGGACCCATTGACTAAGCCTCTTCCGCGAGCAAAACATGATCAGCACCAAGACTCCATGGGTGTTAGATTCATTACAATGTAATCTAGATTATTGAATCTAGTGCAAGTGGGAGACTGAAGGAAATATGCCCTAGAGGCAATAATAAAGTTGTTATTTTATATTTCCTTATTCATTATAAAGGTTTATTATTCATGCTAGAATTGTATTGATCGGAAACTTAAATACATGTGTGAATACATAAACAAATACCGTGTCCCTAGTAAGCCTCTACTAGACTAGCTCGTTCATCAAAGATGGTTAAGGTTTCCTAACCATCGGCATGTGTTGTGATTTGATAACAGGATCACATCATTAGGAGAATGATGTGACAGACAAGACCCATCCGTTAGCTTAGCATATGATCGTTCAGTTTATTGCTACTGCTTTCTTGAATGCCAAATACATGTTCCTTCGACCATGAGATCATGCAACTCCAGGATACCGGAGGAATACCTTGTGTGTTATCAAACGTCACAACGTAACTGGGTGATCATAAAGATGCTCTACAGGTATCTCTGAAGGTGTTTGTTGAGTTGGCATGGATCGAGATTGGGATTTGTCACTCCGAGTATCGGAGAGGTATCTCTGGGTCCTCTCGGTAACACACATCATAAGAAGCCTTGCAAGCATAGTGACTAAGGAGTTAATTGCAAGATAATGTATTACGGAACGAGTAAAGAGACATGCCGGTAACGAGATTGAACTAGGTATGAAGATACCAACGATCGAATCTCAGGCAAGTAACATACTGATGGACAAAGGGAATTACGTATGTTGTCATAAGATTCGACCGAAGATCTGATTCGACCGATAAAGATCTTCGTAGAATATGTAGGAGCCAATATTGGCATCCAGGTTTCACTATTGGTTATTGACCGGAGAGGTGTCTCGGTCATGTCTACATAGTTCTCGAACCCGTAGGGTCCGCACGCTTAACGTTCATTGACGATATAGTGTTATATGAGTTATATGATTTGGTGACCGAATGTTGTTTAGAGTCCCAGATGAGATCACGGACATGACGAGGAGCTCCGAAATGGTCCAGAGGTAAAGATTGATATATAAGACGATGATATTCGGACACCGGAAGAGTTTCGGAGTTCACCGGGTAGTCAACAGGGCACCGGAAGGGGTTCCGGACACCCCCGGGGGATATATGGGCCTAATGGGCCAAGGGGAGAGACACACCAGCCCACAAGGGGGTTGGCATGCCCCTCTCCCTGGCCGCCGGCCCTAGGGAAGGAAAGGAGGGAGGGCTAGCCCCTCCTGCCTTCCCCTCCACATGGGAGAAAGGAAAGGGGGGGGGGGGGGGGGGGCACCACCCTCCCCTGCCTTTCCCCGCTCGCCTAGAAAGGCAGGGGGGGGGGGGCAAGGGGCAGGGCCCCAAGTGGTATTCGGCCCCACTTGGGGCGCCTCCTTGGCTGCTCCTCCCTTCCCCACCTATATATATGTGGGAGGGGGGGGTACCACACATAACCACGGCAATCTCTTAGCCGTGTGCAGCGCCCCCCCCCCCTCCACAGTTTTGTCCCTCGGTCATATTTTCGTAGTGCTTAGGCGAAGCCCTGCGGAGATAGCATCACCACCACCGTTACCACGCCGTCATGCTGCCGGAACTCATCCACTACTTCGCCGTCTTGCTGGATCAAGAAGGCGAGGACGTCACCGAGCTGAACGTGTGCTGAACGCGGAGGTGCCGTACGTTCGATACTCGATCGGTTGGATCGCGAAGAAGTTCGACTACATCAAATGCATTACTAAACACTTCCGCTTATGGTCTATGAGGGTACGTAGACACACTCTTCCCTCTCGTTCCTATGCATCTCCTTGATTGATCTTGCGTGTGCGTATAATTTTTTTTGTTTTCCATGCAACGTTTCCCAACAGGAGCCCATCAACGCAAGTCCGCCATATCGATCTCGGGTGCGTCAGCCTTCTCCAAAGCAGAAGACTATCGAGCCAAAAAAAGTTGGCTTACGAGAAGACTACCTAGATCTCCAAGCAAGAAAGCCTCTCCTCCTGCCAAAAAGAAGTTGGCTTACGAGATGACCATCGAGGAAAACAACGCCGAAGTGGCTGCCCAAGTGAAGGCCCATTTTGCACCGAAACCGCCCCCGCCGCCAAAGGAGAAAATACCTGAGGAAGTCCTACAACACTTTATGGATATGGCTCGACCGGCTGTGAAGAGAACAGACTCAGACTATGAGCGCTCTATTAAGAAGTCATATCATGCACAAAAAGATAAGGAGTCGAGCTCGAGCCAAGTAGGTAGTAATAAATGCGAGAAAACTGTTCCCCAGCTGGGAGAACAGGCAGTGCAATCGATCCCCCCGCTCATTGTACAATCATATGTGAGTACCGCCAATCTGCCGAAAATAAGCGACGCTCATAGACAGATGGCTAAAGAGGCCGGTGTCACTGTTGAACAACTCCTAGGCATCGAGGTTATCTCCGGGTTTGAAGAGGAGGAACTAGCATGGAAATATGTCCCCGGCCAACCTCTGGTCAGGCCTGAGGAGGTCCCACTTCTATCAACGAGAATGCGCAGATTGCATGAGTGGTACCTGAGAGAAATAAAGAACGGGCGAGAGGCCCTCATGGTGAAAGTCAAGGCAGAGCATTAGTTCCATGCAAAAGATTTGTGGGTTGAGTTTCAAGAAATGTTTCAGTTATTCAATCAAGACGCACTCGACAAATCTCTCGTCAGTTGCTATTGTCTGTAAGTGATTTCTTTCTGTAATTTAAGTCTCTAGTTGTGCTCGTTCATTACCTGTAATTATCCTCACTATATTCTTTTCTGTGGTATTATGCAGAATGAAGATTGATGAAATGAAAAGAGATGGACGCTATGGCATTGGGTTCATTGACCCAAATACCGTTAATGAAGAGGTGTGGTCACGTCACAAAAAAGACACAGAGAGAAGCTTGCTAGAGTTTTTGAAGCGACTAAATACCCAACCAGAAATACTACTTCCTTACAACTTCGGGTGAGTGTTACTGTCTTGTACTACAAATTCTGTTTTGCTTACTAGATGTTAATAAGTGTAGTTGGTGAGTTATGCACATGCCCGCTTAATTATACAAATATGTGCGCATGCAGTTTCCACTGGATCCTGCTAATCATTGAAGTTGACGAGGGAAAAGTTCAAGTACTGGACTCACTACTTAAAGAACCTAAAGAATACTCAAACGTGAAGGAGATGGTCAACAGGTAATTTCAATCATTATCGCACTATGTCGGCCTCTTTAGTTCATTTCCTGATATCAACTAATTAATAACTCCTTTATTCATTTTCTTTGCCGGCGGGCAGGGTTTGGCAAAAGTTCATCAAACAGGTTCAAGGCCCATGGAAACAAGAGCTGAAATGAGTGCAACCCAAGGTAATTAAGTAGTACTAGCTACGTCCGCGCATCTCTTTAATTCTAGTTTCAATACCATTATATCATGCTTGATTAATTATTATCCGATTGAATTTTATTCTCGTAAAGTGCATGAGGCAGGCGTCGGGGAATAATTTATGTGCATTCTACGTTTGTGAGAACATTCGCTTTATGACAGAAAGGAGCAAAAGTGGAAGAAATTTTTTCATACGTAAACACAATTCACAATTCTTTTTATCATGATCTAATATATATACACACACAACTAATATATTCATATTGATCTCCTTTTTTAATAAAGATGCAAGAGATGCGGGATAAGCTCCTACCAACGGACCGCATAAGAGCACTTCAAGAGGAAATTGCGGGATTTTTGCCGGACCAGGTCATAGATTCTGAAGGAGAATACCATTACACCTAATGCCTTCATGTAATGATCTGCAAATTTTAGGAGAAATTGTATGTACCAAATTGTATATATATATATGTGTATGCATGGTCGTACGAGAAATTATATGATATATGATTTGTCATACGAGAAATTCTATTATATATGACGTGTACAGTATGTAGTAGCAGTAGCACTTGACGACTGCAGTAGCGTAAAATATGTTTGAAATGAAAAACAATTAAATGGAAAACACAAAATGAAAAGGAAAAATAAACCATAAACCATAAATCCTAAAATCCTAAACCCCTAAACCTCTAGTCCCGGTTGGTGTCACCAACCGGGACTAAAGGTCCCCCAGCCCCCCGCGCGGGCTCGTGCCATGTGGTGGGCCTTTGGTCCCGAGCCGTGACAAACCGGGACTAAAGGGGAGGGGGGCCTTTAGTCCCCACCATTTAGTCCCGGTTGGTGAACCGGGACTAAAGGCCCTTACGAACCGGGACTAATGGCCAATTCTGCACTAGTGGTCATGTGAGGTACACTGCACGAGCACGATGGCTTTCTTGCAAGAACACCCCTAGAGTTAGACCAATACGTAGAGTACTCGTGCCGATTCGACTTCGCCGAGATGGAGGACGTAGCCGGCGATGGCAGAAGCAAATGGCCGGTGAGCACATCGCAGGCTAGACGGCGGTGGCGAGTTCGGTTGTGCTGACGACCTGGACCATGACGATTGTGGAGAGGACATTCAACTCAAAGGAGGTAATATAAGAGTACCAGGGCTATGGCGGAGGTGTACAAAGTGAAGGGGTTGTTGTGAGTGCGCCGACGATACCAATGACATTGAGGACGGTGACTTCGAAGATTCCGGAGCTTCAGGATCCCAGCGAGTGGGGTAATAATGTTGACCCAATCCCGCCTCTCTCGAATGATGTAGCTCAAAAAGGTCCGGATTAGGAAAAATTTTAGCTACTAGGCAATAATAGGCTAGGTAAGGGTGCCAATTGGGTTCTTTTGGGTGTTGATTTAATTCTTTCTTTAAATTGGCCACCAAATGTTGGTAATTTTGTATGATTTAGGGTTTAGGCATGGGGAAGATTTTGAATTTTGCGGCTGGTTTGTTAGGATTTGGAACTACTCCTTAGTAACCTACAATGTAGTGTTGACAAAAGACAAATTCAATGTAGAAATTCATCACAAAGGTTTCTTCCGTGGAATTGGGAATAATAGGAGCTACATAGATGAAGTTGTTGATACATTTGATGATTATAGTCTATGTTCCATGATGTTTATTGGTCCAAACCTGGAAAGTGTAACTCAAATACTTCTATAGCCTGAAGTTTATTATTTGTGAGTTTGACTATGGTGCTGTGTCTGAAGTATCGATGGAGAAAAGGAATTTGGTTATGTTTATTGACCATAGCAATATCATTGAGTAGGAAGCAATGCTAGATAATATCATGGTTGTTTGGCCCATGCTACAAGCTCTATCAGTTCAGAGAAGAATAAGCAACATCATCATATAGCAAGAAGCACATGTGTTCAAGAGGCAGAGAGAGGGTAGAGAGGGATGCATCAATGCTAAATAAGCACAAATTGAAGGTACTGAGAAGAACTAGGTAGATAGCTCTAGTTATCAGTTTGTGGACAATGTTTATGACATTGAGGAGGATTGTGAACTTTAGCATAAGAATGTAGATGAAGATATGCAAGATGATCTAGTGGAGAAGGGATGGCAGGATGCTCCAGAGGTGGAAGATGAACCACGTGTTGACGCATTAGAAGAAGTAAACCTAGAGCGGCCATAGGAAGATAATGACCAAACAAGAATGAAGAAAAAGGATGATGATGATGCTGATGATGATGGACAAGGTGCAAGGCATGCACAATTTCAAGTCCTTCAACCTTGAAGTTAATATGGATGTGGAGTTTTCCCCTATTGAACTAGTAAGGACTGCAACAAAAAATTATACAATAAGGAATAGAGTGCATATACACAAGAGAAGTAATAATAGTGAGAGATTTGATTGTCATTTTCACAAAGGATGCCCTTAGAGATTCATTGCAACAAAGGACAACATGACTAGCACATTTGCAGTAAAGAGATTGGTCGATGGGCACAACTGTAAGAGATTGTGGGATGTAATGGAACTAACAACACCTTTCTTGGTAGAAAACTACATTTGGAAGAGTTTAGAGATGATGAGGATAACACTCTCAAGTCCTTTGCTAAGATTGTTCAAAAGGAGTATAAAATGTGTCATGCAAGGATGGAATCTAGGGAGGGCTAAGAGATCTACACTTGAAGTATGTGGGGATGAGCCAAGTTGCTATGGGATTATGGTGAAGAGCTTAGGAGAAGCAACCTTATGAGCTCATACCTTCTAAAGGTATAGAGTGTGTTTTTAGCACCTTGTATATATCTTTGGATGCATGTAGAAGGGGATTCTTGGAAGGATGCATGCTAGTCATAGATGACACACAAATAAATAACAAGTTTCGGGCCAATTACTATGTGCTGTTGGGATTGATCCCAGTGATTGCATTTTTCCACTTTGGAGGCAATAGTGGAGGAGGCAGTGTTTTAACACTTGGGATTGTTATTATTGGCAAACCTGAAACTTGATCTAATAACATGATCAATACTTCTTTGTACACTATCACGAGTGACAAATAAAAGGTGAGCATCTTTGGTTACAACTTGTCCACCATCAAGACTAGTTATCATGTTGTAATGATATATGTGTATGTAAGGGCTGATTAAAGTTTTTCAGCTAGTGTTCAATGAATATGACCACAAATTCTGTGTTATGCATCTCTACGAAAATCTAAACAAGGTACACAAGGGAGAGACCATGAAGAACAGTGTTTCGGAAATGTGCAATATGGACTTCAGTATCTACTTGGGAGAAGAACATGGAGAAGATGAAGATTGAATGCCCAAAACCTCATGCTTGGTTAGAGGAGATGGCTCCAAATTAACACTTAGGTTAGGTTATTCTACGGTGATCTCGCAACATTTAATATTCTCCTAAACAATACTTGTGGAGTTTTTAAACAGTAGCGAATCTCAAGGTTATTTTCTTGTAGTTATTCTAACAACTTTTGCATTTTGGTATATATTGATAATGCATTATCCTGTAACTAAATAGGTGATCCTATTTTTAGCACATATAAGGTTGCATCATTATCATCATCATTAGGATTTTGTTTTATATATTGATGCATTTACAAGGGGCTTATTTTGGAAGGATGTGTGGCTCCTTGCGGTCAACATTACACAGGATTTTTCTTTCCTTTGGAATAAACAACAGGGTGCCCCACGACACATCAACATTACACAAGATAAGTTCTAAAAAAACATTACACAAGATAACCCTTAAAAAAACATTACATAAGACAAAGCATTACTTCCCGTAAAAAAACATTGCACAAGATAAAACAATTTACTTTAGAATAATAATAGGGGTGTGTCCCACAACACATCAACATTTCTTAAACAGGAACAAAAAACACACCAATGAGGACAGAATCCTCGACTTACAATATTATAGAAAGAATGTAATGCAATGCAAATTTGAATCTAAACACAAAGCAATACCAATCGACTAGACAACACACCCGTGGGAACACAACTTAGAGCTGTGCTTGGATCCAATCGACCGTGCTCTTCTCCACCTGGAAGGCCTTGGTAGTAATACCGGCCGGGATGGAAGGCTCCGCTCCAAACACCGCGTTGGCTATCGTGATCACTCCAGGGTTCTGACTGCTCAACGCCGCGATGGCCACCACGTTAGTCGTTCCATTATTGTACTGGTAATGGACGAGGCCCTTAGGAAACACAAACACATCTCCCTTGTTGAGAACCTTCTCAAAGTGTTTGTTCTCGGGGTTCGAAGTCACGAAACCGACGTGCAGGCAGCCCTCTAGCACGGTCAAGATCTCGGTGGAACGAGGGTGTGTGTGGGGAGGGTTGAGGCCGAACGGCGCGTAGTCGATGCGGACAAGGGAGACGCCCATGGTGTTCAGCCCGCCGATCTGCGCGACGTTGACGGCGGTCACCGCGGAGCCCTGCTTGTTCGTCGTGTTGCCGGCTACGTGGAGGCCGGAGAAGTAGAAGTCCTCAACGACGACCTCTTTCGTGGCCTTGCAAGCCAGTCCGTTGACACGCACTGCGTAGGTAGATGCATTAATACAAGATAGCCGAATTGAGTGATTGCTTAAGCTTAACTACAGTTATATGGAGTTTATCAGTGTGTATGTTGTACCTGGAGACGTCTTGTCAGCGACGCAGAAGTCCTGGAGATGGCTGGGATCGGAGGCGGTGGCGCCATGCGAGCATGCAAGGGCCAGGAGAGCTCCTGCAAGGAACAACACTCGAATGGCCATGTCTCTTTCTTTTCTCCTCGCTAGAATAAATTAGCAAGCAGTCGAGCTTTGGAATTGGTTGCTATGCTGCCTGAACTGTGCGATGTTTAAGGAGCGAAGAAGGCTAGTATTTATAGGGAGATCTTGCCATATACATATATGTATGTTTAGATACACATGATTGGCTGTAGGAACAAGTCTTTGTGGTGTGGGCAGCCTGCACAGCGCGTGTATATATCTGGACACAGCCTGCTACCCATACGTATGTATGTGGGACGGCAGGATCAAATTAATATATAGCATGCATGATTACATCAGAGCAATCTATGCTTGAACAAGTCGCCTGTACATATCCACATCGATTGACCAAGAATCCAGCAGAGCATGCGATCCCTCCACGCCAAAGTCCTTTCTAAAGGGAAAGGTATGTAATTGCATCTAGTTTTAGGTTTTTGAAATAGATTGCTGCTAGTATTCAGTTAATGCAAAACTTGTTTTCAAAATTCACATGGATTTCTTTGATCTATATTGCTACTGTTGCCCGTTCCCTGTGAATGGACATAGTATTAGTTTTTGAAATAAATGTGAAATCAAAACATTACTGACACTAGTAGAAAACAGGGTACTAGTCCCGGTTCCAGAGGGCCTTTAGCCCCGGTTCTGGAACTGGGACAAATCAAATGGGACTAATGCCCAAAACCTTTAGTCCCGGTTTGCTTATGAACCGGGACCAAAGGAGGGCCACGTGGCAGCTCTGGGGCGCCCAGGGAGGAGGACCTGTTACCAACCGGGACTAAAGGGCAGCCACGCGTCAGCAGCTCCCGGCTCTGGGGTTTTTGTTTTTTTAAAGGGGGGGGGGGGGGTTTTTATAGGGTTTTGGATGGTTTAATTAGGGGTTTCATATTGTGTTAGCTATAGCTACTACAATATAGAGAGAAGTGACCTCTCTTTCCCTGCTTGGTCGACGCTAGCTACTACATATAGAGAGAACTCGACGCTACTAAGCAAATGAAGGAACCATTAATTACACAAGATCGTCATGAACATATACAGAGAGAAGTGACCTCTCTTTCTCCGAGATTGGTCGAACAACAAGTTTTCGTATTTCTATCCGACGCTACTACATATATACAATATAACATATCTTACGATCCCTGACATCATCTACCGAAAGTCAGCTTCAATTTCCACATGGTATTCTCCGTCTTTATGTATGACGTGGTCAAGAAAGAATCCCACCAATTCCTCTTGAATTGCTCGTATGTGATCATTTGGTAGGAGTTCATCCCGCATCTGCCACATCTAATTTAAAGAAGGGGGCCAATACATATATATGAATGAAACTCAACACAATTGATGGTAATAAAATAAAATTGTGAATATTATTGTTTACGTACTTCATATTGTTTGTCAGAGTAGCCCCGCTCAGAGGTCGAGCTGCGCATGAACTCGCAAACGTAGTATCCACATAAATGATTCCCGCCTTCCTGCCACAAGCACTTTACGAGAATAGAGTTCAATCAAACTGATAATCAAGCATGATAAATGGTATTGATGAAACTAGAATCAATGAGAGATGCACGGAACTAGCTAGTACTACTTACTTTGGGGTGTGTAAATCGCAGCTCATTCGGCAGACCCGGAACCATTCCGGTGAACTTTTTCCAAACCCTGCCAGACAAAGAAAATGATTACTTGATATTAGGAAATGAACGAAAGTTGCCGATATGGTGCGATAATGGTTGAACTTACTTCTGGAGTATTGCAGTCATGTCCGCATATTCCTGGGGATCTTTACGTCTCGAGTCTAAGACAGTTACTACTCCCCCGTCAAGCTTAATCTCTAGCAGAATAAAGTGGAAGCTACGCACGCATAACTCATCAATTACATTACTTAACCTCGAGTAAGCGAAACCGAATATGCACAAGACAGTAACACTCACTTGAAGTTGTAAGGAAAGAGTATTTTCTCTTTGTTTTGATGTCGAAGGAACGATTGTAGCAAGTTTTCCTCAGTTTCTTTGACTTTCTTTTTTATCGACCATTCATTTACGGTATTTGGGCTAATGAACCCAATGTCATAGATTTGTCTTTCCTTGCATTGGACGATCTTCAATCTGCATAATATAGTGAGGATAATTATATATGCATGCAATGAATGAGCTGAACTAGAGACTTAATTACAGAAGTAATACTTACAGACAGTAGCAAGTCATGAGTTGTTTATCGAGGGCCTCTTGATTGAATAACCGAAATAACTCCACAAATTCAACATGCAACACCTCAACTCCAATGAGGTCGTGCCCCTCTTTAATTCTCAGCAACATATTGTCGGCCCCACTCATCCTGCAGGTACCCATGTACCATTCATGCAATCTTCGCATCATCGTTGTTAGAGGAGGATGATCAATTTTGACGAGAGGCTTCCCGTGCTCGTATCTGAAGATCTCTACTATCTCTAACATTTCAAACTGTACATCATCGCCCAGGTAATCACCAAGATTGGTACCGGGCAGTAGCCCCGGATCATTAGCGACGATATCGCTAGACACCTTGAGTGGGGGGCACAATTGTTTCGCCTGTTCGCCGAGCTGGGGAATTGTTTTCCCATTTCTTCGTTTTGCTTCTCTTGCAGCACTGCAAGTACTTCCCGACCGCTCCGCTTCCTTACATGTCATTTCAATAATGCGCTCATAGTTGGATTGCGACGGAGACGGTGGTGGTCGCTTAAGGGCACGCAGAGGGCGCTTCACTTTCACCTGATCTATTGTTTCCTTCGGAGGTGGAGGTTTCCATGCAAAATGGGCCTCCACTTCGGCAGCACTGATTTTCGCATTTTCCTCGTCGGTCCTCTCATATGGTAACTTTTCCAGAGGCTTGAGGCTTGGACCGTATTTGAATCTCTTCCTGCCGGGTCCTCTTGTACTGCTAGCCGCCGGAGCGGCGCCATCTCTCTTCCGCTGTTGCTGACGTGGCGGAGTCCACTGACACGCCGGAGGAGGGGGAGGAGGAGGCGGAGTGTCCTCACACGCCGGAGGAGGCGGAGGAGAAGGCGGAGTGCCCTCAGGCACCGGAGGAGGTGGAGTGCCCTGATCACTTGCCGGAGGAGGAGGAGGCGGAGTGCCCTGACTCACCGGAGGAGGAGGAGGAGGAGGAGGAGGCGTCCAGTTTGGAAGCTTGATGTACTCCTTTCTCCATAGACAGCTACTCCTTAAAGCATTTACCGGATGAATCTCCCCTTCACATGTAGGGTAGTCAAGCTCCAACTCCTCAAATCCCTCCATTATTTCATCCACCGTCACAACAGCATAGCCATGTGGAATCGGACGGCAATGAAAAGTTCCCTTAGCTTGAGGAGGTACAACAGAGCCGACCGCCGCCTTCAAGGTTAGGTTCTGGCATTTCGTCATTAGCTCGCAATGTTCAGCCTCCGTGATACTATCCACGGGGTTGCGAGGAGCCGTGAAATCAGGCTGAACGAGCTCCATGGAAGCCACGCTGCTTCTCCGCTGAGATGGTGGGGTAGCTTCTGGGGCAGCGTCGAAGCAAGGATCTTCGTGCCGCTGAGATGGTTGGCCGGTAGCTCGCTGGCTCTCAAGTTCCTCTAGCTTTGCTATTCTTGCATTGAGCTTCTGCATTTCGCTTGCTTCCGCTTTCCTCTTTCTCTCTCGGCTTCTGTAACCACCGCTTTCGGGAAACCCATGCACCCATGGAACGGAGCCTGGTGTGCCACGTGTTCGTCCAGGGTGCTCAGGATTCCCGAGGGCCTCTGTCAGCTTGTCCTTCTCTCTGTCGGGAATGAACGTCCCTTCCTGCGCTGCCTTGATTGCTGCCTGAAGCTTCTTGATGGGTATTGCAAGTTGCTCGTCCGTCCAACGACACTCCCCTATTTCTGGGTCCAAAGTTCCCCCAACCCCGAAGAACCAAGTCCTTGAACGATGTGGCCAGTGCAATGTCGCTGGTTGGACCCCTTTCGCAAGCAGGTCTTGCTCAGCTTTGTCCCATAACGGCCGGGCTTTGTAGTAGCCACCTGACCCCGTGTGATGGTGATACAGCTTCTTTGCAGCATTTTTCTTGTTTGTCAGTGACCTTTTCTTACCCTTCTCCGATTCCTTGTAGGCCACAAATGCGGGCCAGTGATCTCTTATCTTCTCATATCGATCGATGAATTCTGGAGTCTTTCCTTTGTCGACAAACTTTGAGTTCAACTCTTTCTTCCAGTTCCTGAATAGTTCTGCCATCTTCTTAAGAGCATACGCCTTGACCTTTGGCTCTATAACTGGGTTATTCGGCTCCTCCTCTGGCGGGAGGCTGAAATTTGTCATCAGCGAGGTCCAAAGATCATCTTTCTGTCTATCCTGGACATAAGATACTTCAGGGTCGTCCTTACTCTTATTCCATTGCACGATGCTGATCGGGACGCTGTCCCTAACAACAACTCCGCACTGATGTACAAATGCGTCCTTGGTCCGCTTGGGAGCAATCGGTTGGCCATCTTTCGCCATCTCTGTGATCGTTAACCTTTCATCCTGGCACAACCTTTTCTTCGGGCCTCGTCTCCTTACGGAAGTTTGGCTCGATCCGGAGGGCTGAAAGAAGAAAGAAGCGTTAATATATGTACATACCAAAACAATTAATGCATCAAGTCAGCACATGCTTAATTAATATATATATACCTCGCCGGACTTTGCAACAGCTCCCTCCTCCGTTCGGTCACCGGAGCCGTCATCATGATCTCCTTCCTCCGCCATTCGGTCACCGAAGCCGTCATGATCTCCTTCCTCCTCCATTGTTGGATTACCGAAGCCGTCATCCTCTCCTTCCTGACCATCAGTGTCGTTGAGAAACGACAAGGGATCAGCACCGGCGAGGATTATATCCCCCAACAACTGTTCTTGTTCTAAGTCTCTTTCCATAATTTCTGCAAATATTAAAACATGGCAATATACAAACATGAGAGATGGATTAGTGGCAAACATAGACCTAGCTAATCACAACAAGGAATCATATGCATATATGAGCAATGGATTAGTTGCTGACCGCCTCTCTCATGCATGTCCGATGTCCCCCCTCATGTCGAAGTTATCGGGGCTATACTTTCAGGAGAGGACACTTTGCAAAAAATATTCTATGATGGTGTAGGAGATCGACAATGCTCTTTCTTCTAGGGTTTGGGTGGCCTCGAGAGTTTGTTGGGTAGGGGCGGGAGGGGGTAGGAGATCGACAACGCTCTTTCTTCTAGGGTTTAGGTGGCCTCGAGAGTTTGTCGGGTAGGGGCGGGAGGGGGTAGGAGATCGACAACGCTCTTTCTTCTAGGGTTTGGTTGGCCTCGAGAGTTGGTCGGTAGGGGCGGGACGGGGAGGAGATCAACAACGCTCTTTCTTCTATGGTTTGGGTGGCCTCGAGTGTTTGTCGGGTAGGGGCGGGTGGGGGTAGGAGATCGACAACGCTCTTTCTTCTAGGGTTTGGGTGGCACAGTACGCACTATTAAAGTTGAACATTTTAACTTAGTAAATTTCTATGAACAATGATGGATGGTACACACTATTTCCACATACTACGGTTTGGGTTGGATGCATGCGATCGTAACTCCGGTTCCGGTTGAAAGATTGCCTCAGAAAGGACTCCACAACTTGAGCACAAGAGCTCCGATCGAGACGATTCCGGATCCGTTGGAAAGCTCTCGGGGAGCCGATGCCAACGTGATGATAGGGGGGGGGGGGGTGCTCCCGTGGCCTTGTTGGCATCTCTAGAGCCGCTCTAAAATGCTAACGAGCGTTACCCTTCTTAAAATGCGAATTTTTCACTATGATGACGAGTGTCTCAAAACGGAGCCAAGGGTCTAAAATCGGTGTATGCACGATAGAAAATCTGGAAAAAAAATACATATAAAACATCTAAAAACATCTGAAAAATTCTGAAAAAATACATCTATGATCCCTCATAAATACATACATCTAAAAAAAATTCTATGAACATCTAAAAACATCTGAAAAATTCTATAAAAAATAACTCCCTCATACATACATACATACATCTAAAAAACAAATTATGAACAAAACAAACAGCATATAAGAAAAGTAATGGACGGCGGCGGCGGCGGGGCAGGGCAGGGGCGCGGGGGAAGGGGCGGTGCTCACTGGGGGAGGCGTCGGGGCAGGGGTAGGGGGGCACGGCGGGCGGCGTCGGGGCAGGGCAGGGGCGCGGGGAGCGGCGTCGGTGTTGGGGCAGAGGGCGTTGAGGTCGTCGGCGGCGGCGGCGACGGCGAGGTGGAGCAGCCTGACGGCGTCGGGGCAGGGCTCGGCGGCGACGGCGACGAGGAGCAGCCTGGGGGCGTCAGGGAGAAGAAGAAGAAGTGATTTTTCGAGAAACTGCTAAGTGTGGGCTTATATACCCAAAGCATTGGTCCCGGTTCGTGCCACCAACCGGGACCAATGCCACCCTTTTGGTCCTGGTTGGTGCCACCAACCGGGACTAAAGGTCATTTTCAGTAGCCCAAAGTGCGGGAAGCAGAGACCTTTGGTCCCGGTTGGTGGCACAAACCGGGACGAAAGGTGGGCATTGGTCCCGGTTGGTGCCACCAACCGGGACCAAAGGGTTGGTGCTAGCGCAGCCAAAAATTTAGTCCCACCTCGCTAGTTGAGAGTGGCTCAGAGTGGTTTACAAGCCCCGCTCCCACACTGCTATCGAACTCCTCTGATCTATTGTAGGCAGTACATGCCTAAACTTTGTCCATGCCCTGTTGGGCCTGCTGGGCCCGCGGGCCTGCATCCTGGCCCATGAAATATGGGTTTCTAGTCGTATGCAGGCCGTGTTGCCCTAGTAGGCGGGCAATTTTTTTTCTTTTTTTTGTTATTTTAGTTCAATCTTTTTAACAAATAAATACTTTGATAATTTTAGTTAATATTTTAGTTGATTCTTTTTAGTTCATTATTTTTAACAAATAAATAATTTGATAATTTTAGTTAATATTTTAGTTGATTCTTTTTAACAAATAAATACTTTGATAATTTTAGTTGATTCTTTTAAGTTCATTCTTTTTAACAAATATACTTTAATAATTTTAGTTAATAATTTTAGTTGATTCTTTTTAGTTCATTCTTTTAACAAATAAATAATTTGATAATTTTAGTTAATATTTTAGTTGATTTTTTAGTTGATTTCATTTTTTTGAAATTATTTTAACTCCAGACTTTTTGTGTGTTCAAAATGAACCATCAAAGGCACATCATCAATTTTAACAAGTTTTGACTTCATTTGGTATTTTCATGCATTTACTGATTTTTTTAGCTAAATGACTATGAAAATTGAAAAGCACTACAAATGAACTCTGAAAAGGTTGAAAGTTGGCATGGTATCATCATTTCACCCACATAGCATGTGCTAAAAAGTTGAGAGGGTTACGGCAAAAACTGGATGCACTTCGTGTACAAAATGGACAATCTCTTTCGAAGTATCAGGGTTTCGGACGAAAACTCATCTGTTACAAAGGGATTTCATTTTTTTGAACTTATTTGAACTCCAGACTTTTTGTGTGTTCAAAATGCACCATTCAAAGCCACATCATAAATTTTCAACCCTTTCTGGCTTCATTTGGTATTTTTCATGCATTTACTAATTTTTTTGAGCTAAATGACCCTGAAATTGAAAAGCACTACAAATGAACTCTGAAAAGGTTGAAAGTTGGCATGGTATCATCATTTCACTCGCATAGCATGTGCTAAAAAGTTAAGAGGGTTACGGCAAAAACTGGATGCACTTTGTGTACAAAATGGACAATCTCTTTTGAAGTATCAGGGTTTCGGACGAAAACTCATCTGTTACAAAAGGCATTTCATTTCTTGACATGTAACTGCAGTGATATTCTAGATCAAAGGCATCATCAGAATAGTTGTGGAGAGAAAGTCTTCACTTTTTCTTCACGTGTGTCCCTTGCTTATTGCGCCGTAACCATGGATAATCTTCATCGTTTAATAGGGTGCTTGGGTCAGCCTTGACTTTGAAGGGAGGAATTTCATGAAACTTTTCATAATCTTCAAACATGTCTGTCTTGCCCTCCACTCCCACGATGTCTCTTTTCCCTGAAAGAACTATGTGGCGCTTTGGCTCATCGTATGATGTATTCGCTTCCTTATCTTTTTTTTTCTCGGTTTGGTAGACATGTCCTTCACATAGAAAACCTACGCCAAATCATTGGCTAGGACGAATGGTTCATCTGTGTACCCAAGATTGTTGAGATCCACTATTGTCATTCCGTACTGCGGGTCTACCTGTACCCCGCCTCCTGACAGATTGACCCATTTGCACCGAAACAAAGGGACCTTAAAATCATGTCCATAGTCAAGTTGCCATATGTCCACTATGTAACCATAATATGTGTCCTTTCCCCTGTTGGTTGCTGCATCAAAGCGGACACCACTGTTTTGGTTTGTGCTCTTTTGATCTTGGGCGATCGTGTAAAATGTATTCCCATTTATCTCGTACCCTTTGTAAGTCAATACAGTTGAAGATGGTCCCCTGGCCAACGAGTACAGCTCATCTGCAATAGTGTTGTCACCCATGAGATGTGTTTGCAACCAACTGCCGAAAGTCCTGATGTGTTCACATGTAATCCAGTCGTCACACTGCTCCGGGTGTTTGGAGCGCAGACTATTCTTGTGTTCATTGACATACGGGGTCACCAAGGTAGAATTCTGTAGAACTGCGTAGTGTGCTTGAGACCAAGAATGCCCGTCCCTACATATTATTGAGTCCGCTCCTAGCGTGCCTTTTCCAGTCAGTCTCCCCTCATACCGTGATTGAGGGAGACCAATCTTCTTAAGTTCAGGAATGAAGTCAACACAAAACCCAATGACCTCCTCTGTTTGATGGCCCGTGGAGATGCTTCCTTCTGGCCTAGCACGGTTACAAACATATTTCTTTAAGACTCCCATGAACCTCTCAAAGGGGAACATATTGTGTAGAAATACAGGGCCCAGAATGGCAATCTCGTCGACTAGATGAACTAGGACGTGCGTCATGATATTGAAGAAGGATGGTGGGAACACCAGCTCGAAACTGACAAGACATTGCACCAAATCACTCCTTAACCTTGGTAGGATTTCTGGATCGATTACCTTCTGAGAGATTGCATTGAGGAATGCACATAGCTTCACAATGGCTAATCAAATGTTTTCCGGTAGAAGCCCCCTCAATGCAACCAGAAGCAGTTGCGTCATAATCACGTGGCAGTCATGAGACTTTAGGTTTTGGAACTTTTTCTCTGCCATATTTATTATTCCCTTTATATTCGACGAGAAGCCAGACGGGACCTTCATACCGAGCAGGCATTCAAAGAAGATTTCCTTCTCTTCTTTGGTAAGAGCGTAGCTGGCAGGACCTTCATACTGCTTTGGAGGCATGCCATCTTTTTCGTGCACACGTTGCTGGTCCTCCCGTGCCTCCGTTGTATCTTTTGTCTTCCCATACACGCCCAAGAAGCCTAGCAGGTTCACGCAAAGATTCTTTGTCACGTGCATCACGTCGATTGCAGAGTGGACCTCTAGGTCTTTCCAATAGGGTAGGTCCCAAAATATAGATTTCTTCTTCCACATGGGTGCGCGTCCCTCAGGGTCATTCGGAACAGATAGTCTGCCAGGACCCTTTCCAAAGATTACTTGTAAATCATTGACCATAGCAAGTATGTGATCACCAGTACGGACGGCGGGCTTCTTCCGGTGATCTGCCTCGCCTTTGAAATGCTTTCCTTTCTTTCGACATTGATGGTTGGTCGGAAGAAATCGATGATGTGCCAGGTACACATTCTTCCTGCATTTGTCCAAATATATACTTTTGGTGTCATCTAAATAGTGCGTGCATGCATGGTATCCCTTGTTTGTCTGTCCTGAAAGGTTACTGAGAGTAGGCCAATCATTGATGGTTACAAACAGCAACGCATGTAGGTCAAATTCCTCCTGGTCGTGCTCATCCCACACACGTACACCTTTTCCATTCCACAACTATAAAAGTTCTTCAACTAATGGCCTTAGGTACACATCAATGTCGTTGCCGGGTTGCTTAGGACCTTGGATGAGCACTGCATCATAATGAACTTCCGCTTAATGCACAACCAAGGAGGTAGGTTATAGATACATAGAGTCACGGGCCAGGTGATTTGATTGCTGCTCTGCTCCCCAAAAGGATTAATGCCATCCGCGCTTAAACCAAACCATACATTCCTTGCGTCACCTGCAAAGTCCCCCACGTTCTTTCGATTTTTCTCCACTACGACCCGTCAGCGGGTGCCCTCAGTTTCCCGTCTTTCTTACGGTCCTCTTTGTGCTATAGCATCAACTTGGCATGGTCTTTGTTTCTGAACAGACGTTTCAACCGTAGTATTATAGGAGCATACCACATCACCTTAGCAGGAACCCTCTTCTTGGGGCGCTCGCCCTCAACATCACCAGGGTCATCTCGTCTGATCTTATACCGCAATGCACCACATACCGGGCATGCGTTCAATTCCTTGTACTCACCGCGGTAGAGGATGCAGTCATTAGGGCATGCATGTATCTTCTGCACTTCTAATCCTAGAGGGCATACAACCTTCTTTGCTTCGTACATACTGTCGGGCAATTAGTTATCCTTTGGAAGCTTCTTCTTCAATATTTTCAGTAGCTTCCCAAATCCCTTGTCAGTTACACCATTCTCTGCCTTCCATTGCAGCAATTCCAGTGCGGTACCAAGCTTTGTGTTGCCATCTTCACAATTTGGGTACAACCCTTTTTTGTGATCCTCTAACATGCGATCGAACTTCAACTTCTCCCTTTCACTTTCGCATTCTCTCTGTGCATCAACAATGACCCAGCGAAGATCATCATCGGGCACATCGTCTGGTTCCTATTGATCTTCAGCTTCCCCCATTGCAGCATCACCGTATTCAGGGGGCGGATAGTTGTCATCATCCTCTTCTTCTTCGTTGTCTTCCATCATAACCCCTCTTTCTCCGTGCTTGGTCCAAACATTATAGTGTGGCATGAAACCCTTCTCAAGAAGGTGGATGTGAAGGGTTTCCGAGTCAGAGTAAGCCTTCGTATTCCCACAGATAGGGCATGGACAATAGATAAAACCATTCTGCTTGTTTGCCTCAGCCACTTCGAGAAAATTATGCAGGCCCTTAATGTACTCGGAGGTGCATCTGTCACCGTACATCCATTGCCGGTTCATCTGCGTGCATTATATATAATTAAGTGTGTCAAAAACCATTACAGAACATCATGAATAGAGAAGTGACCAAATTAATAGAAGTTCATCATCACATTAAAACCAAAGTACAGTAGTGATCAAATGTTATTACTGAAAAAAAAATACATAAAGTTCATACATAGTTCTCATTGAACAACATATAGCTCTCTAGAGCATCTAATTAAAACATACATTGAAACTATGTAAACCATTTAAATGCAACAACAAATGCGATCATAATCGCAACTAAGGTAACAATTGATCCAACGACATAATGATACCAAGCCTCAGTATGAATGGCATATTTTTTAATCTTTCTAATCTTCAAGCGCATTTTATCCATCTTGATCTTGTGATCATCGACGACATCCGCAACATGCAACTCCAATTCCATCTTCTCCTCCTCAATTATTTTCAATTTTTTCTTCAAGTAATCATTTTCTTTTTCAACTAAATTTAACCTCTCGACAAGAGGGTCGGTTGGAATTTCTGGTTCACATACCTCCTAGATAAAAACATCTATGTCATGTTGGTCGGCATAATTGTCATAAACACTAAATGAAACAAATAGTTGTAAAAGATAATATACCACATCCGAATCATAGGCAGGACGAGGGCCGACGGGGGCGGATACCAAAACCATCGCACTATATAATAACAAGCAATAATAAAATTAAGAAAATTATACAAGTATCTATCTAAATCATACAAGTAAGAATTTTTTTCTTTTAGAAAGAAGATAAGAAGAAGAGGCTCACCACGGTGGTGCCGGCGACGAGATCGGCGCGGGCGATCGACGGCAGTGAGGACGGGGACGGGACAGGATGGACCGGCAAACCTAGACAAATCTTGAGGAAAATGGACCTTGGACAAGGAGCTTCAACAGGAGAAAGCTTAAGTGTGGCTCGGGCATTTCATCGAACACCTCATGTGCATAGGAGGTGAGCTAGAGCAACACACACCTCTCCCACGGCCGGCCAAAAAAACAGAGCAGTGGCTCTGTTCGCAGGCAGGGGCGGGGGTATATATAGGGGTCTCTTTAGTCCCGGTTGGTGGCTAAAACCGGGACTAAAGAACAACATTTGGTCCCGGTTCCAGCCACCAACCGGGACTAAAGGTGCTGGGCCAGGAGCGAGGCCCATTGGTCCGGGTTCGTGTCTGGAACTGGGACCAAAGGGGTCAGACGAACTGGGACCAATGGCCCCCGAGGCCCGGCCGGTGCCCTGGCTTCACGAACCGGGACTGATGCACCCTTTGGTCCTGGTTCGTGAGTGAACCAGGATTAATGCCCTTGCCCAGGCCTCAACCAAAGCCCTATTTTCTACTAGTGTGATTGTGAATGTGAAATTGATATGATGTTCATGCCAGTCAGCGGCTGCCGGATCCTACTGTGGGCACCGACAACAGCGGTGCACGTCGGCAGTGGCTGGCTACAATGACATCATGCTTGTTAGTGGCGTCCGCTATAACGATGACAAGGCTATGGTGGCTACATGATGGACATCCCCTACACACATGGATGTTGACGATCCCATGGGTGCGGGCTTTCCCGACCCATCCTATTTTTTTTCGAATTCCTTTAAACCTTAGCACTGGCGGGCACAAAACTATGCCCACCATTGGTGTCCTAAATACAAGTGGCAGGCCCAACATCCACCATTGGTATTTAGATTACCAGTGGAGGGTGGTACTTTAGGCCCGCCAATGGTAACCTAAATACCAATGGCGGGCACCCGCCACTGGTAGCTATTTTGTGCCGCCACTGCTAAGCAGTTCTGCATTAGCGTGATCGTCTTTAGTTACAATTTGTCCATCATCAACTAGTTATCATGTTGTAATGATATATGTTTATGCAAGGGCTGATTAAAGTTGTTTAGCCAGTGTTCAGTGAATATGAGCACAAACTTTGTGTTATACATCTCTATGCAAATCTAAATAAGGTACACAGGGGAGAGAACATGAAGAACAATCTTTTGAAAACTTGCAATATTGACTTCAGTATCTACTTGGGAGGGGAACATGGAGAAGATGAAGATTGACCGCCCAAAAGCTCATGCTTGATTAGAGGAGATGGCTCCAAACACTTGGGGTTACAAACATTCTCCGATGAGCTTCAACAATGTAACTAGAGGCTAACACGTGCTTCACCGCGCCATTCTTCACTCATGGGATTAACTCTTTTATACTTTCTAGATTATTGCAATCGATTGTTTGGACTTTATCTGTGTTGACTTGTGATTTAATTATGTTCGGTGTTTTTTCATTCATATATGGTGTCGGGTTGCTATTGGAGGCAGTATTTTTTCCAAGAGGAGAATAGAGTTGTTTAGTGCATCGTTATGGTGTCTTTACACTTTTTGGTCTCGGTGTTCGCCGGTGGTGATCATTTGAGCCTCTTGGGAGCTTCTATTCAACACTGCAACTATGAATTGCTGCTATAATGCTCACATGGGGCGACCCATGAATCTCTTGCTCACCCAGCTTGCCTCCCTGCTCCTCTTGCTCGTTTAGCTTTTTATTCCACTCATACCATCGCTAGCTCAGGAAAATTCGTCCATCTTTTTTATTTGAAAAAGTTAGTTTAAATAAAACAACTTCATGGATTTTAAAATATATTGCATATTTACAAAACCATGAATTTTAGAAAACGTTCATGAATTAAAAATATATTCATGGATTTAAAAAAAATGTTTGCTCATTAAATAAGTTTCAAATTTTAAAAATGTTCACAAACTTTAAAGATGATCGTGAACTTTAAAATATCCGTTAATGTACTCCCTTTATCCATATATATAGGGCCTAATGCATTTTTTGAGGCTAATTTTAACCACATGTTAGACCAATAATATATGACATGCTAGTCACATAAAGCATGCCGTCAAATTTGTACGTGAAAGGAGCTTCCACTGATATAATTTTAATATTATACATTTGATATACTATTAATCTTATCAATAGTCAAAGTCAGTCTCAAAAAACGCATATATATATATATATATATATATATATATATATATATATATATATATATATATATATATATATATATATATATATATATATATAGTGTGGATTTTTAACACCCGAGGACTATGCCACCCCTCTGGGTGGCAGTTCCACCCCCTGTTATCCCCGTTCAATACATGCCTCGTGATTCATGCAAACACTATGCTATCGTCATTCTTTCATCGGGATTCAGTTAATGAAGCATGCTAATGGTCACACTAATACAGTTCCAGTAGAGTATGTGTTAGACTAGGGGTATCAAAATATCAGGTCATGAATACTCCACCAAAAAGATTCCTTATAATAATATAAAAAGTAGTATAACTTACTAACTTTCTGTAATACTAAAAAAAATAGTTGATGATTAAGACTTATATTCCTAAAAGAAGTTCCCCATGAACTCAAAAAAGATTCCCAAAAAAAGATTCATGCGTATGTATCAACATTTAACCTTGTTAATACTTAGTGCTATGAACTCGTCTAATGCAATTAGACAAATGGAAGACTAATCAATGGCAGAGCTACAAGATGCTACACGGATCTCAAAGCCAAATCAGACGGAAGCCAAAGGAGTGGCAATGACCATGGGTAGCATATATATATATATATATATATATATATAGGGTCGCGCTATTTGTCACCCTGGGTGAGAAATAGTTATTCTTTACCCCCTCTCTATTTTGAGGTCAATGCACCGTATTTTTAGGTTTCGTAAATTTTGTCTTATTTCATACGTAAAAAGAGAACGTAAGAAAATACATACTCGCCGTAAAAAATATTTTATGTTACGTAAAATTATGAATGTAAAAACATAGTGTAAAAAATATATAAAATGCGATATTTCTGGTCTTATAACCTATTTTTTTTGTTTTCTTATACCAAATTTTACGTAGTGAATCAATATGAATGCAACTATTTGTATTCCAAACGTAATTTATTTATGAAGCGATCGTAAGATTACCTCGGGTGAAGAATAACTTATTCTGCACCCTGGATGATGAATAGGATTACTATATATATATATATATATATAGTAACGCTATATACAAAATCTAGTAAAATGATGTACAAAATGTAGTAATTCTGAAAATAATTTTTTACTATCCAAATTTGTATTTTACTACATTTTTAGAAAAATTACAATATTTTATATACTGCGTTACTATATAGGCCCGATGCGGATGTTCCCGAACTCCCGAACTGGGCAGCCACAGAAAAAGAAGGGAAAAAAGCCCACCCCACCTCCCCCGATCTCGATCCCACCACCTCCTGCCCGCCGCCCGTCCCCAACCGGCGGCGCCGGCGCCACCGCCACCAGGCCCCCAACCGGAGACGCGGCGGCCGCCCCCACCCCAAACGGAGACACTGCCGATGCCCCGCCATGCCTCAACCGGAGACACCGCGGCCCCAACATCCCGCCGCCGCCGCCGCCACCTGAGCTCCCCGCCGCCGCCGTGGCCCCCAGCTTTCCCCGCCGTCAATACGCGTCGCCGTCGCGTCGTGCCACCACGCCCCGCCGGAGACGGAGGAAGCTTCCTCCACCACAGCGCCAAAAACCGTTCACCCCATCCCCTATCGCTCCCTCCGGTGAGGTAAACGATGTGATCCCCCCATCCCCTCTGTACTCCTCCCCAATCATGCTTGTATCTTTAAGATCTGGGATGTAGTTCTGGTGGCTTCTTCTCAGTCCATGAACGGGGTTGCTCATTGGAACCCACAAGCCGTGGTGGGCTGCTGTTCGGCGGGCACGTGCAAGTAGTTCGTCTTTGGCCCGTGGCGTCACCCTTTGCATCGGCGACCACCGGAGCTGGCCTGAGGCGTGGTCCTGCTCGTCGTCCCTTGGTGCAGCTTGGCTGGAGAGAGATGGAGCTCCGCACAACGTGCGAAGTTCGACCGGTGAGCCTATGCAGTCCGACGGCGCGTGTTGGGCAGATGGTGAGCCTCCTCCGACTGCTTCAGCCACGAGAGCAGCCACTGCGACCCTTGCACCGACGGATCAGTGTGGAAACAGCTCACGGACGGGGTCTCCTGTATGCAGGCACGCAGCTGCCGCGGTGAAGCCCCTACCTATGGAGTTCAGTTTTTCCTACCGCTGCATTCTCTGTTTCTTAACTGAACATTTGTGATAGACATATGTGTGTGCTTGCTGCTGATATGTGTGTCGTGCAATGGCATTTTACCTAGCACCCAAACATGCTTCTTACTTTGCTGTGTGTACAAAATTGTGGTTGCTCGCTTCTTTCTGTGTTATTTGATTGTTGTACGTCTGTACTTCCTACCCGTGATGCACCTGCAGCTAGAGGAGGGCTCGGCCTGTAGCAAGAGGAGGGCACGACCTGCAGCTGAGTGGCCACATCCAGCAGAGAAGATAGAGGCAGCTGGGTGACGGATCTTGCACGCGCCCCTCCGGCCAGGAGGCTGCCGAGCTGCTGGGTCGCCGGCCACCAGCAGCAGCAGGTCATCTTTCCACACCTCCCCGTACAGAACGCTGACGACGCCAAGCTTCTCAGCCCCTCTGCCCTCCACCAGTGTTCCTTTGCAGAAAACGAGCTCTGGTCCCAGGAGAGGTTCATGTATTGTTGCTCACGAGGGAAGTTTATCTAAGTTGACGCAAAAATGTTCATTTTGTAATTCATGGAAGTTTGATGCCTATGCTTTTGAGACTGAAACTGTTTTCATTTCATGAAAGCAAAAAATAATAATTTGTGGATGTGTTGTGGGTGTGTGTGCGCGCGCGTGTATTACACTAAATTTTAAAACTCTTTTTTGTCATGTTTGTTTTCCATATTGGTTTTATAGTGTCAGTTTTTTGTGTTCATGGAGTAAAAAATTAGGAAGTTCAATTTTGAGAAAGCAGCAAGTTCAACCAATACGGAAACAGTAAAAAATACATTGAAATAGAAACTTTTTTAGTGAGATTCAAATTGGAAAAGACATGATAAAAATCTGTTCTCTGTTCTTTACGGTAAAAAATGTATCACGTATTGGTTGGTTTCCCCAACTAGTTGCTCTCTGACACACATTATGTTGCTGCTTTCCTTCTCCTTCATGAAATTGTTAGAAAAAAATAGAGCATAGAAGTTCAATATTAAAAGCAAAAAAACACAAGCGAGCATTTCTTGAAGACAAAAAAAAGGTTGATGCAAAGTTCATATTCTCTGCCGCGGATAGTTCAATATGTTCGCTTACGACAAAACACACACATCGGGTATCTAAAAATAAAGAGCCGAACATACAAAAAATTCATGAAGTTCGAATTTTGAAAATAGAGAAGTCTGAAGTTTATTAAAAAAGAAAAATATTCGTTTTGAAAAACTAAAATAAAACATTCAGGTTTAAATACCACAACAGTTGGATGTTCATTAAAATACTCCTAGCAAAAATAAAAACTAGGAAGTTCAATTTTAAATGATAGAATAGTTTGATGTATATTAAAACCTTGGATTTTTCTCGTTATTAAAAGAATAAAACCAAGAAGTTCAAACTAAAATAACAGAGTAGTTCAATTTATATAAAAAACTCAGATTTTCCTCATTACTAAAACAATAAACCCAAGAAGTTCAATTTATAATAGTAGAGTGGTTTGATGTTTTTTACAATACTCGGATTTCTCCCGTCACTAAAGAATAAATCAAGAAGTTCAATTTATAATAACAGAGTAGTTCAAAATTCAAATAACTCGGTTTTCTATACATAAGCTTTTCCAAGCGGTACTATCATACCCTGGAGGTCGGCCCGTGCACCACCAGTTGTGGCTCCTGTCTCGGCTACACCGTGCTGCCACCTTGCACCTCAGGGCGCCAAATATGGTAAGGATCTACTAAAAATTTGAAACAAAAGCAGAGAGAAGTTCAAAGTGAAAGCAACCAGCGGTTCAACTACTACATGGAGTGTGTTTCATATAAGAAAAAAAGAATAAAAAGACAAGGTCTAAAAAGACTTTAGCTAGAAGTTCATGTGGTCGGCCCAGGAAGGTCAAATATTCTTGTAAAGGAAGTTCGCCGTCTATTTACTTGTGCAAAAACACACAAAAAACGTTATGCAACTCCGACGAACGGGTGAGGAATTACGAACAAAAAATACGTGACCGAAGTTCAATGTGAAAACAGCGAGCAGTTCAACTATTATACGGAATGTGTTTTCAGTTGAGAATAAAAAGAATACAAATCTAAAAGCCTAAGAAGTTTGTAGCGAAAAATTCACGTGCTTCTCCCTGCACAGTTCAAAAATTAAATTGTGAGACGTCCGACCTTCAATAACACGTAAAAAAAGGAAAACCAATGTTGTTTCGCCATTTTTAAAACTGCTCTCAAACGGCAACGAATTTGTAACAAGTGTCTACATGAAAAGGTTGCTCAAGAATTAAATGAAGAAGTTTAATTTTTAAAAGCAGAACAGTTCGATATTTATTTGAAAACTTAATTTTTTTCTGGTTACTAAAGAATAAGACCAATAAGTTCTATTCGAAATAATGAAGAAGTTCGATGTTTCTAACAAAACTCCAATTTTCACATTTCTAAAACAGCACACAAAAGAAGTTCAAACAAAAAGTTAGAGCGGTTCGATGCCTATAAAAACTCAGATATTTTCCATTACTAAAGTGAAACAGAGAGAAGTTCAAAGTGATAACAGCCAGAAGTTCATGTATTGCATGGTGTGTGTTTTCATACGAGAAAAAAGGGTAAAAAGACAAAGTCTAAATTTTTTTGTTGCTAGAAGTTCAAGCGCTCTTCCCTCGGAAGTTAAAAAATTCTTGTTAGAGAGGTTCAGCGTGTGTTTACATGTTCAAAACACACAAAAAGTTGTTGTGTCCCATGTTTTAAAATAATTCTCTCAATCCATTACAAATTTGGAACAATAATACTCTACGTGCAAAAGGTTCTTCTCTATTTACCAACTTTCTCAAGGGGTGTATTGTATGCTCTATTCGAAAAATAAGTGGTTAAAATAAATTGGTGCATGTTGTTCGAAAAGAAAAGTTTAACCGTATTAAAAAGTTGCGTCTTTTCAACAAGTTTCTAATGATTTATCATTTGTGGAAGTCCGAGGAACGGGTGAGGAATTACAAACAAAAAAACGTGGCCGAAGTTCAATATGAAAACAGCGAGCAATTCAAAAACTATACGGAATGCGTTTCAGATGATAATAAAAGAATAGAAAACTAAAAGCCTAAAAGGTTGTTGCAAGAAGTTCACGTGCTCCTCCTAGCATAGTTCAAAAATTATATTACGAGACTACGACCTTCAATTACATGTTAAAAAAGAGAGGCAAAATCAACATCGTGTTTGCCATTTTTAAAACTACTCTCAAACGGCAACGAATTTGTAACACCTATCTACATAAAAAGTTGCTCCTATTCATAAGCTTTCCAACCGTATATTATATGGTAGATTCCGATGAATGGATTAAAATTTTCATGTATACCAATTAAAACATGTTTTTATATATTCAAAAAATTCGTTTGAACCGTCGCGAGTATGAAAAACTGATCAACACGGGAAAGTTGTGTGTTTTCAACAGCTTTTCATCGGTATATCATTTGCTCGATTTAGGTAAGTGGTTTGGGAGTTACGGCTAAAAAACAGCACGTCAAAAACAGAGTGAAGTTCAAACAGACATGCCCCAGAAGTTCAACTACTTCATGCATTGCATTTCCATTCGCGATAAAGGCAGAAATCATGATCTCGCCATTTTCTAATTTACTTCAAAACGACAGGAATATCATTTGTGTAAGTTCAAGTCCTTGGTCGAAGAAAGTTAAAAAAATTATTGTGAGAGAGGTTTGTACAAAAGAAATATTATTTGTGTAACACCGACGAATGGATGAGAAAATTACAAACGAAAATATGTCACAGAAGTTAAACGTGAAAACAGTAGGAAGTTCACCTACTACACTGAATGAATTTCAAATGAAAAACTTTTAAAATCGTCGCGAGTATGAAAAAATGATCAACACGGGAAAGTTGCGTGTTTACAGCAGCTTTCCATCGGTATATCACTTGCTCAATTCCGGTGAGTGGATGGAGAGCTACGAGAAAAAAACACGTGAAAAAACAGAGTGAAGTTCAAGCAGACATGCCGAGAAGTTCAAGTTCTTCAAGTGGTGCATTTTCGAAGAATCTGTTTCAAGATAAAGGCAAAACGAATGATCTCACCATTTTCGAAATTACTTGAAAACGGCTAGGAATCAGAGAAAACCAAAAACATGAAAAAGTTTTGCATTTTCCTTAGCTTTTCAATGGTATATTATTTGCCCCATTCCGATAAAGTTTGTACAAATTACGGCGAAAATACGTTTTTAGCCATTTTCAAAATTGACTAAAAACTGTAAAGAATTTGGAGAAACAATATATACCAAAAAGTTTCGCATTTCCCCAAGCTTTCCAACGCCATATCATTTGCTGCATTCGGACGTACGGTTAAAAAATTAACTTGAAAATACAAATTCAATGAAACTTGTACCGTTTTCTAAATTACTCTTAAACTGTTCAAAATTAGAAAAAACTTTCAACATGAAAAAGTAGCGCATTTTCATCAGCTTTCCAACGCCCTATCATTTGCCTCAATTGGAGTAGCCGTTTAGAAGTGGCATCGAAAATACGAACTCGGCTGTTCGGTTTGTGAAATTTTACGATTTTCCAAATTACTCTTTAACCATAGGGAATTAGAGAAAACTATCAACATGTGGAAGGAGCGGTTTTGCAGCAGCTTTCCAACGCCATATTATTTGCCTCATTCCGATAAACGGTTTAGAAATGCGATCGAAAATACGATTCACGTTTTTTGTATGAAGAAAAAACGGTTTTCCAAACTGCTCTTAAACCGCTTACATTTTGCCAAAAATTCAACTTGGGTCGTGACTGTCATGTGCAGAGCTTTCCAACGGTATATTGCAAGTCTCATTTGGACAATGTTGCGGGAAGTTCAACCTGTCACCAAGGGAAGTTCAGGTCGAACAACTCAGGCAGTAAAATTGCAACAGACGCAAGTTCATCACGTCCGGAGAGCAAATCCGACAACGAGCGAGATTCCTATTTAAAACGGGCATTTAGTTGCTAAAAACCATTTCAAGATTACACTTACATCACATAAACATGACTGACCAGAATAATTCGCGCAGGGAGACACGGTTGCGAAGATAGCCCGAAGGTCGGGTTCCTACAGAGGGAAGTTCAGGCTGTGTAACCAGGAAGTTCAGGCTGTAGGAAACCGACCTTCGGGCTATCTTTGCAACCGTGTCTCCCCGCGTGAATTATTCTGGTCAGTCGTGTTCTATGTGATGTAAGTGTAATCTGGAAACGGTTTTTAGCAACTAAATGCCCGTTTTAAATAGGAATCTCGCTCGTTGTCGGATTTGCTCTCGGGACATGATGAACTTGTCTCTGTTGCAATTTTACTGCTTGAGTTGTTCGACCTGAACTTCCCTTGGTGACAGGTTGAACTTCCCGCAACATTGTCCAAATGAGACTTGCAATATACCATTGGAAAGCTGTGAATATGACGGTCACGACCCAAGTTGAATTTTTTTCAAAATCTAAATGGTTTAAGAGCAGTTTTGAAAACCATTTTTCTTCACACAAAAAAACATGAATTGTATTTTTGAACCCATTTCTAAACCGTTTATCGGAATGAGGCAAATAATATGGCGTTGGAAAGCTGCTGCAAAACCGCTCCTTCCACATGTTGAAAGTTTCTCTCTAATTTCCTATGGTTAAAGAGTAATTTCGAAAATCGTAAAATTTCGCAAACCGAACAGCCGAGTTCATATTTTCGATGCCATTTCTAAACGGCTAATCCAATTGAGGCAAATGATATGGCATTGGAAAGCTTATGAAAATGCGCTACTTTTTCATGTTGAATTTTTTTTCTAATTTTGAACGGTTTAAAAGTAATTTAGAAAACGGTACAAGTTCCACCGAGTTCATATTTTCGAGCTAATTTTTTAACCGTACATCTGAATGCAGCAAATGATATGGCATTGGAAAGCTTGAGGAAATGCGAAACCTTTTGGTATATATTGTTTCTCCCAATTCCTTACAGTTTTAAGTCAATTTTGAAAATCGCTAAAAACCTTTTTGCCGTAATTTCTAAAAACTTTATCAGAATGGGGCAAATAATATACCATTGAAAAGCTACGAAATGCGAAACTTTTTCATGTAGATGGTTTTCTCTGATTCCTAGCCGTTTTCAAGTAATTTTGAAAACAGCGAGATCATGCGTTCTGCCTTTATCGCGAAACAGATTCTTCGAAAATGCACCGCGTGAAGAACTTGAACTTCTCGGCATGTCTACTTGAACTTCACTCTGTTTTTCACGTGCTTTTTTTGCTCGTAGCTCTCCATCCACTCACCGGAATTGAGCAAGTGATATACCGATGGAAAGCTGATGTAAACATGCAACTTTCCCGTGTTGATCATTTTTTCATACTTGCGACAGTTTTAAAAGTTTTTCATCTGAAATTCATTCAGTGTATTAGTTGAACTTCCTGCTGTTTTCACGTTGAACTTCTGTGACGTATTTTCGTTTGTAATTTTCTCATCCATTCGTCGGTGTTACACAAATGATACTCCTTTTGTACAAACCTCTCTCACAATAATTTTTTTAACTTTCCGACCGAGGGCTTTAACTTGCACAAATGATATTCCTGCCATTTTGAAGTAAATTAGAAAATGACGAGATCATGATTTCTTCCTTCATCACGAATGAAAATGCACTGCGTGAAGTAATTGAACTTCTGGGGAATCTCTGTTTGAACTTCACTCTGTTTTTGACATGTTGTTTTTTGTCCGTAACTCCCAAATCACTTACCGGAATTGAGCAAATGATATACCGATGGAAAGCTGTTGAAAACACGCAACTTTCTTGTGTTGATCAGCTTTCAGGCTCGTGACGGTTCAAAAGAATTTTTTGAATATATAAAAAACGTGTTTTAAACGGTATACATGAAAATCTTAAACCACTCATCGGAATGTAGCATATATATACGGTTGGAAAGCTTATGAAGTTCGGAGTCTTGTAATATAATTTTTGAACCGTGCAGGGTGGTTTGTATTCTTTTATTCTCATCCAAAACGCATTCCGTACAGTAGTTGAACTGCTCGATGTTTTCATATTTGAACTTCGACCACATATTTTTTGATTGTAATTCCTCACCCGTTCCTCAGAGTTCCACAAATGCTAAATCATTAAAAACTTGTTGAAAAGACGCAACATTTTTTAATATCGTTAAACTTTTCTTTTCGAACAACATACACCAATTTATTTTAACCATTTATTTTTCAAATAGAGCATACAATATACCTCTTGGAAAGTTGTTGAATAGAAAAAAACTTTTTTCATGTAGAGTATATTTGTTCCAAACTTGCAATGGATTGAGAGAATTATTTTAAAACATGAGACACAACATCTTTTTTGTGTTTTTTGAACATGTAAACACATGCTGAACCTCTCTAACAAGAATTTTTGAATTTCCGAGGGAAGAGCACTTGAACTTCTAGCAACAAAAATTTGACTTCGCCTTTTTTACTCTTTTTTCTCGTATGAAACACACACCATGCAGTACGTGAATTTCTGGCTGTTATCACCTTGAACTTCTCTGTGTTTCACTTTAGTAACGGAAAAAAACTGAGTTTTTATAGACATCGAACCGCTCTAACCTTTTTATTTGAACTTCTTTGTGTGTGTTTTATAAATGTGAAAATTTGAAGTCCTTGATTTTATTTCTTTTAGTACCAAGAAAATGTGAGTTTTTTATAAATAGCGAACTTCTCTATTTTTGTAATATGGACTTCTTGGTTTTATTCTTAGAAAATATATAAATTTATTCTTACATCTTTTTCAGAAATGCACCTTTTTACTATATACGAACTTCAACTTTTTTATACATGAACTTTAATGTGAATTTAAATTTATTTTAGAATTAGGGAAACTTCGTATTTTATAAACTTTTTGAAATGTTATGTTATTTAATTTGACCTTTCTTGGATTTTTTAGAAACATGAAAAATATGTTTTGCGACAAAAATCAAAGTGCTCTTTTTTTTAACCTCTCTGTTTTGATAAGCATCTTTCAATTTATGATTTTTGCTGGAGTTTTTGTGTTTGAACATCTAGTGGCTTTTATATTGAACTTCTGTGAATTTTTATGTTTGAGTCAGCAAATACACATTCATATTTCATTAAACAAAGGAATGGCAGCACTGATGTTGTAAAAGCAGCAAACACAACAGAGCAGTAACATACACATTCATATTTCTCAATCTCTCACTCCGTATAATGCAAAAGATGCACACATTTCAACAAAATTTTAACTTTTGTTTACCAAAGCCGCTAGCAGTAGCGACAGTGCAACCAAACACAAATTCTTATATATTAATTGTTAATTCCCTTTTGCTCCAGTACAACAATGGCAACCTACTAGTGGAAGCGAGCTTTTTTCACAGAGCATGTAGCAGCAGCACCGAGGACAGTAAAGCGTACAACAAAAACTCTACTCTCTCTCAATATTGACATAAATGACAGCGACCAAAAGCACAAAGAGCGCCGGACTCCAGGAAGGTTGACGAGCAACGGGATGGCACCTCCTGACCTCGGCATGGACCTCAGAATTCCGAAACACTCTACAACATGGAGGAAGAAAGGCTCGGATCTGGAGGAAGAAGCCAGCGGCGCGATGAAGTTCAGATTGGCCGTGGGAAGAAAGTCAGCGCCAGCTCCGAGGTGGGGATCCGGAGACGCAGCTAGAAGGTGGGCATCGGGAGGACCAGATGAGGGAGCTCGAGCGGCGCGGCGTGGTGGGTGGGTCACGACAGCTGCGGGCCCAAGGCGCCAGCGGCGAGGGTGGTTCGTGGAGGTGCGGGTGCATCCTGTTTTGCCTCAGCGCCGGGGGTGGTTGGTGTGGGCGGGCCGCGGCGGCGGTGGTGCGCAGGCGGCGGCGCATGAAGGTGGTAGTGAATAGAGATGGGGAGAAACGGGAGGTTTGGGACGGCACACTGGATATGGTGGTCTACGACAGCGCGCGGAGATCCACGTCTCGGCGGCGGCGCGCGGAGATCCCGGCCGGCGGCGCAGAGATCCCGGCCGACGGGGGCCTCTCCGGAGTGGGGATGGCGTGCGGCGGCCAGGAAGCGCGTTGTTCCGGTGGCGGTGGCGCGCCGGTGGTCTGGGTTGGAGGCGCGTAGGGGCGGCGAGATGTGCGGGAGCGCGGGTGGGCGTGGGGAACGGAAGGTGGAAGACGGTTGTGGTGGGCCGTTTTGGTTTTTGTTTTTTCGCGAGTTCGGGAACAGCTGTTGGGCCCCTATATAGACGGCTGTGATCCAAATAGTTATTCTAATCCTGGGATTATTATTATTATATATATATATATATATGTGTGTGTGTGTGTGTGTGTTTGTGTGTGTGTGTGGAAAATACATCCTATTACCGGGTGTAGTTACACCCATGTCCTATATACTACCATGTGGTAGTATATATACTACTTTATCATTTTTAATATGTTTATGTATTATATTTAAGATACTCCAAAGCGAGTTATGTGAAAAAATTGCATTTGGACTCATAGTTTTTATTATATTTGTGAAATACGTACATATTTGTATGTAAAAAGGAGTATAGTCAAAATATGGCACATACTACCTAAAAAATAGTATATACTACCTAAAGATTCTTACATACTACGTGTACATACACTCCGGTATGATAGATACTACCTAGAATGTACGAAACAAAAGTGGAAGTAACTACACCCAGTAGTAGCAAACATTGCGAAAGTACTCATGTGATCCCGAGCTCCAGTGATTCCGGATGAACAGTAAAATCCGAAGAAATAGAAAAAAAATCTGATTTTTTTTTTGCAAGAAACATTGTCATTTTTTCTACATGCATGCAAATTTTCATCATGAAATTACATTTGTGGAGGTGTGGGTGAAAAAAACAAAATTGATGTTCCAAAGTGCTTCCAAAAACAGTTTTTTAGAACATCAATTTTGTTTTTTTTGCCCACACCTCCACAAATGTAATTTCATCATGAAAATTTGCATGCATGTATAAAAAACATCAATGTTTCTTGTCAAAAAAATTCGGAATTTTTTAAATTTTTTTACTATTTTTTTGGATTTTACTGTTCAACTGGGATCACTGGAGCCCGGGATCACATACTCCATGTCCCAAACATTTATCCTATATATTTATATTAATGAATCTGAAAAAAGAATCTGAATTTTTTAAGAAACGTTTTTTAATGTTCACAAATTTTAATAAGCACTCAAGAATTACAATGTGAAAAGAAGAGAAGTAGAGATAAAACTAAACTGACACAACCTTACAGGACGGGCCCCTGAGCGACCCCACAACTCCCGAAGCATTAGAACGCTTCAAGTCATGGGAGCTTAATATTTCTATAGATATTCTCCTAAACAGTACTTGTGAAGTTTTTAAATGGTAGCGATTCTCAAGATTATTTTCTTGTGATTATTCTACAACTTTTACATTTTGGTATATTGATAATGCATTATCATAGGTGATCTTATTTGTTAGCACATATAAGGTTGCTACGTCATGATCCTTATGATTATTATTTCTTAGATACATGTACAAGAGGCTTATTGGAAGTATGTTTATGGGCTCCTTCATGTCAACACATCTATCATTATATATTAAAAAAATACTTAATGGGCTAACCTGAAAAAAGAAAAATAGGCTATGAAATCTCATAAAAAATTAGAGACATCCGACCATTAATTTGGTGGATCATTAAAAATATAACCATTGGATTTACGTAACTACACGTAACACTGATGGACCCAAAGCTAACGATTAATTATGAAATATACCCTACATGTATGACTTAATTAACCAAAAGGAAACACTCCCTGTAAATAAAAAAAACTACAACTGAGCCAATGATCTTGCGTATGCACCATACATCTATCTACGTGTCCCTTCAAAAAAACTGAAGAAAAAAAAACTACTAGATCTCACGTCCCTTCCAAAGAAACATAAAAAACTACTACATCTCACGTATCTTTATTTTAGTTGCATCTCACGTATCTGACTTATAATGATTAATTAGGAAGGACACACTTGACCCTTAAAAAAAGAATGATACAGTTGGCTAAACTGAGTACTAATTATTTGAAAAAAAATGTGAGTACTACTTCTCACATAGACTAATAACAATTTGTGTTGGACAAGAATTTTGATTATTCTAGCATAATATCCGCATCTGCTCACAAGTCCATCGATGGCGTTCAGCATCATCGTCGGCATAAATAAAAGATTGATGTTATTGTTACATATACATGTGATTGTATGAGACCTTTTTTAGGAATATTGTACACAAATGACTAATCTGGCCACAATAAAATTAGAGCTTTAAGTCAACATCCTAATATAATATTACTACAAGCAAATTGATGACTTGGTCGATACACTGGATAAATTGTCCAGCTGGCCCAAATAAGTAACTATTTTTTTTAAATGCAACCTTTATTTCATTGGAAAATGTCGACACAATTAAAAACGTTAATTCAACATTCCTCATATAGTATCGGACACAAGTTGATTGGAGACTTAATTTGTAAACAAAAACTTAATCACCAGACGAAGGAAATCATAGTATTTTTTTCCAACTAAAAATGCCACGTTTAAAACCTTAACTCCAGGTCCTAATATCACATGTCCTATAGAAAAATTGCCAAGTTAGTATACAAACTGGATAATTAATCTACTAGACCTAGAAAATATTTTTAATATTCTATTTATAAGGTTGACTTTATTACAACAAGTTATTCTTTACATTCATCCGTCCTTACTCAACATAGTGCCGAATATGAACTGTGGTCTCATACGAGCCATTGCCTATTCGCCATGGCTCAATGTATGCCCGTACTTCTAGGTATGAATACCATGATTTAATGAGAACATGCCAAGCTATAGGCCATGATCTTTGTCTCTCGGTCAGCCATGGCTCCACTTTTGGTCCTGGTTGCTGTTGCGTGCTTCAAAGCGAATAACCGTGGAAATGAGATCACAATTTCCTCTTTCTGTTATCCAGATCATGACTTCCTTGGTTGCATGCATAGTTTTTTCACATGAGTTTTTCTTACCATAGTCATACATGATTCAAGAACAAAGTCATGACCATGAGGTTGGACCGCTTGCGGGAGCCATCACTAGTAGAAAACAGTGCATTAGTCCCGGTTCGTAAGGGCCTCTAGTCCCGGTTCTGCAACCAGGACTAAGCAATCGGGACTAAAGGCCCCCACTTTTAGTCCCGGTTATGTTACGAACCGAGACTAAAGGAGCTCCACGTGGCCGCTGTGGGGCGCCCAGGCAGTAGGACCTTTAGTCCCGGTTGGTAACACCGTTCAGGACTAAAAGGCAGGCACGCGTCAGCACCTGCCAAGCGCTGGGTTTTTTTTTTGAAAGGAGGGGTTTAGGGTTTTGGAGGGTTTACTGGGTTTCATATTGTGTTTCCCTCTTTTCTTTTTGTGTTTACCATTCAATTCTTTTACATTTAGGGTTTTCATTTTTATTTTATGTTTTCCACTCAACTAGACGCTGGCTACTACACATAGCAATGAAGGAATCATTACACAACATCGTCATGAATATAGAGAGAAGTGACATCTCCTTCTTCGTGCTTGGTCGAACAACAAGTTTTCGTATATCTATTCGACGCTACTGCATATAGTACACACTCATTCATATATACAAAATAACATCTCTTACGATCCCTAATAGCTAATTACCAACTTTCATTTCCACTTCTCGATGGTATTCTCTGATTTTAGCTATGATTTCTTCAAGGAAGAATCCCGCCAATTCCTCTTGAATTGCTCGTACGCGATCCTTTGGTAGGAGTTCGTCCCGCTTCCGTTGGATCTAATTTAAAGAAGGGGGTCAATATATACATAAACACTATTCTGATCACAGGATCAGAATAATATTCTGATAACTACTTGACCTGTCCCAGCGGTAGTAGTTGAACTTCCCCCAGTGCTAGGTTGAACTTCGACGAATATTGTCCAAATGGGGCTTGCGATATACCGTTGGAAAGCTGTGGACACGAGTATCATGATCTAAGTTAAATTTTTGGCAAAATGTAAACGGTTTAAGAGCAGTTTTGAAAATCATTTTTTCTTCATACAAAAAACGTGAATCGTATTTTCGATCGCATTTCTAAACCGTTCATCGGAATGAAGCAAATAATACGGTGTTGGAAAGCTGCTACAAATGCACTCCTTTCACATGTACAACGTTTTCTCTAATTCCCTATGGTTAACGAGTAATTTGGAAAATCGTAGAATTTCGCAAACCGAACAACCGAGTTCGTATTTTCGATGCCATTTCTAAACGGCTTATCCAATCGAGGCAAATCATATGGCGTTGGAAAGCTTATGAAAATACGCTTCTTTTTCATGTACAAAGTTTTTTCTAATTTTGAACGGTTTAAGAGTAATTTAGAAAACAGTCCAAGTTCCACCGAGTTCGTATTTTCGAGTTAAGTTTTTAACCGTATGTCGGAATGTATCAAATGATATGGCATTGGAAAACTTGAAGAAATGCGAAACTTTTTGGTATATAATGTTTCTCTCAATTCCTTACGGTTTTAAATTAATTTTGAAAATGGTTAAAAACATTTTTTGGCTGTAATTTTTGCAAACTTTGTCGGAATGGGGCACATAATATACTGTTGGATAGCTACCAAAAATGCAAAACTTTTTCGTATGTAAAGTTTCCTCTAATTCCCAGCCGTTTTCAAGTAATTTAGATAATTGCGAGATCAGGATTTCTGCCTTCATCGTGAATGGAAATGCACTGCGTGAAGTACTTGAACTTCTGTGGCAGTTCTGTTTGAACTTCACTCTATTTTTGACGTACTGTTTTTTGCCCGTAACTCCCAAACCACTTACCGAAATTGAGCAAATGATATACCGATGGAAAGATATTGAAAACACGTAATTTTCCCGTGTTGATTAGTTTTTCATACTCGCGATGGTTCAAAAGAATTTTTTGAATGCATAAAAACGTGTTTTAAACGGTATAGATGAAAATTTTAAACCGTTCATCGAAATTTAGCACATAATATACCGTTGGAAAACTTATGAATAGCAGCAAGTTTTTCATGTAGACACGTGTTACAAATTCGTTGCCGTTTGAGAGCAGTTTTTAAAATGGCAAAAACAATGTTGTTTTTGCCTTTTTTTCAACTTGTAAATGAACGACGGACGTCTCGCACAAGATTTTTCAACTATGCTAGGAGGAGCACGTGAACTTCTTGCAACAAACCTTTTAGCCTTTTAGTTTTGTATTATTTATTCTCGTCTCAAACGCATTTCGTATAGTAGTTGAACTGCTCGTTGTTTTCATATTGAACTTCGGCCATCTATTTTTTGTTTGTAATTCCTCACCCGTTCCTCGGAGTTCCACAAATGATAAATCATTAGAAACTTATTGAAAAGATGTAACTTTTTTTAATACGGTTAAACTTTTCTTTTCGAACAACAAACACCAATTTATTTTTCGAATAGAGCATACAATATACCTCTTGGAAAGTTATTGAATAGAAAAGAATTTTTTTCATGTAGAGTAATTTTATTCCAAATTTGTAATGGATTGAGAGAATTATTTTAAAACATGAGACACAACATATTTTTTTGTATTTTTTGAACCTGTAAACACATGCTGAACCTCTCTAACAAGAATTTTGAACTTCCGAGGGAAGAGCACTTGAACTTCTAGCAACAAAAAATTTAGACTTCGCCTTTTTACTCTTTTTTCTCGTATGAAACACACACCGTCCAGTACTTGAACTTCTGGTTGTTATCACTTTGAACTTCTCTATGTTTCACTTTAGTAACGGAAAAAAAAATCTAACTTTTATATAGACAATGAACCGCTCTAACTTTTTTATTTGAACTTCTTTTTGTGTGTTTTTAGAAATGTGAAAATTTGAAGTTCTTGATTTTATTTCTTTTATTACCAAGAAAATGTGAGTTTTTTTATAAATAGCGAACTTCTCTATTTTTGTAATTTGGACTTCTTGGTTTTATTCTTAGAAAATATATAAATTTTAAATAAGAATCAAACATCTTTTTGAAATTGAACTTCATACTTTTATTTTTCCTACATACATAAAGAATTTGGGTTTTCCGTATATATGGAATTACTCCGTTATTTTAATTTGAGCCCTTTGCTTCTATTTCTTTAGTAACATGGAAAATCTTAGTTTTTTTTATAATACTGAACTGCTCTATTTTTGTAATTTGGACCTCTTGGTTTATTTATTTTTAGTAACGAAAAAAATCCTAGTTTTGTTATAAATATTGAACCGCTCCCTTATTAAAATTTGAACTTCTGTAGTTTTCCTAGAAATGATGAAAATCCTTTTTTATGAATTTTGAACTACTCTATTTTTAAAATTTCAACTTCTTTGTTTTTTCATTTTTGAACTTCTTGTTTTCATTCTTTAATAACGAGGAAAATCTGAATTTTGTATAAACATTGAACTACTTTTTTATTAATTTGGACTTCTTGGGGGTTTATAAATTATTTATTTTAACATAGAATCGCTCATATTTATTTATTTGAACTTCTATGAAAACTCTATTCTTTTTTAGATATCACAACAAACTGTAGCAATTACAAAACTTTTCAGATTGACTACATGTGTTTTTCTTGTTTTAGATCATTGTAGATTCGAAAAACAGACACATGTGGGAGAGAGAATTATGTGTGCACAAACTATATAGCAATACATGAATTCTCTAGGGAGTAATACAAGAAATCTCCCGAAGTGATACACAAACTTTCTCTTGTAAATATTATTTTCTATTGTTCACATGCATATTTTTTTCACAATGAAATAAAACATAAGCTCAGAAGAATACAATTGGAAATGATACAACCCAAATATGTGTTATGTGTGAGCTTGGCGTTTTTAGTCCTCGGGAACAACCATACAAACATCAGGAATTAGAGAACATGTACTTTCCGTTACATCTTTTTTAGAAATGCACCTTTTTACTCTATGCGAACTTCAAGTTTTTTTATACATGAACTTCATTGGAATTTACATTTTATTTCTGCACGTGAATTTTGGACATGAACTTTTTATCATGTTACAAATTTTTGAACCTTTTCATTTCTTATATGTGAACTTCTTTCTCTTTCTCTTATATATAAAAAAGAAAATAAAACCACTCGTTTTTTGTCCTATGAACTTGCCGAGGTAAAAAAATTAAACTTATTCTAGAGTAAACTTTTTTGAACTTCTATATTTTTGTTTCATGAATTCCTTAGTAGTTATATATGAACTTCTCGACACCACGATTTGTAAGGTGCAAAACATACACAAAAATAGAAGAAGGGAAGATGTAAAATGAGTGTGCAAAAACTGTAGAAATTTGGGGATCAGTTGAGCATAAGAATCAGCAGAAAAAGGCAGTGCACGCTTACAAACAATATTCTCACATGACCTGGCCACACCGTAACTACATGCAGCCAATCCTTTTTTACATAAAAAATGCACCAACTAGTGGCGGACTTACATTTCTCCACCACACATTCCCTTCGTATCACATTTCTCCACCGCACATTCCCTTTCTATCTTGCCTCACCTTTATCCGCACAGTGTTGATGCGTTATCTTCTCCGTTCTTTTCTTCTTCTTCCCTGTACTCTCAAAGAAGCAACATGTTGATTCAGAATGCAACCACAATGGTGGCCAATTTTCTGGAGAAGCTTCCCTGTACTCTTGTTTTTGCAGTCGGACTGGCCCATCAGGAGAAGCTGACCTGCAATGGTGGCCAATTTTCTGGCGGGATTATGGAGTTGGCCGGCGGGGGCAGCCGGGGGTGCTAGAGGCAGGGGCACGTCTGGTAGCCAGGAGTACGTCCGCCAGCAACATGTAGGGTCTACAGCAAAGGCCATGGGCGCTGTCTTCCATAGGATGTAGGTAGCAACAAGCAGAGCGGTGTCTCCGCCAGGAATAATTTTGGATGCAGGGTCACGCATAACTTGCCTCCACGCTGCTGGAGAAGACGCGGCGAGGTAAGGGGCTGTAGCATGCCAACGTGGTAGCCATATACACACGCGCTGAAGCTGAAGTAGCTAACAAACTAAAACTCTGAATGAAAAAAAGTTAAGAGGGAATTGCTCTCAGAAGAAGTCTCCCTTCACCGGATTCAGCAGAAGTTGAACTGGATGGTGGGCAGCAGGATCCAGGGTGATGTGTTCATGGACGGCCAGCGGCTCTATCGTTGAACGGCCCGGGCTTGCGTAGTTGAACGGCTCGGGGTTGCGTTGGGAGGACTCGGGGCGGTCCTGTAGATCGGATCAAGGTGAGGGTGCTCTCCACTGCCCTGAAGAAACTGATCTGAAGGACAAAACACACACACAAGAACAACTGCACATTAGGATTTCTAAATGGTCCTTTGTTTGTAGACGTAAAGAAGTTCAGGAAGATCCTCGGACGCACGCAGACATCAGAGGATGAACACATGCATTAGCACGTACATCTCAGTTCCTCCAATTCTACACAGTTAATTCTTTTTTAACAACATATGAAATGAATTACCAAATCAATACTCAGAAATGGGCTCTCTTTTAAGCAGATACAGACGCAATAGTTCATGGTTATTTTTTAACATACTAAGATGAATAGCAGAGAAGCAGCCATACCAACAATACTGAATTTGCAAACAATATTGGAGAAGCAACAAAGTTACCTGTAGCTTTTAAACGAGTATAGAGGTTCAGGTGAGAAGTATCTGTAATGTCAATATTGTGTTACCTGTAGCTTTTGAACGAGTAGAGAGGTTCAGGCGAGAAATACCTGGCCTGCAAATTTGCAGTAGCATAGCAAGGCAAGCATCAACAACCATCTTGCTGAAATAAAATGGGTGAAAATGATAAAAAGTAGTACAAAATAAAATGTACGAGGCGAGATCCTTCCTAGTTGGAGCATGGGAGCAGTAGGATTCGGGGGACGTTGCGACTGCGAACCTCCAATGGTCGTGTACTTGAACGGCCAGAGGTGCCAGGCACACTGGAGGGGGCTGGCTCAGGCCGAGTGTCTCCATCGCGCCGGTGAAGTCTCTATGGAGTAGCCATGCAGTGCTGTGTCATTCGGATGGGGCCGCGGCGACTGGGGAAGAAGCCGGCCATGGGAGCCACACCCCGTGGAACTCCACTGAGGTATGGCGGCGAGCTTTGCCGGGCGATGGCGAGGCTGTGATGTGGGGGGCGGCGGCTGCCGTTGATGGACTTACCCACGCGCTCGAGTTGAACTGACGTGCAACGCAGAGGCCAACGGTAGCCAGGCCCCTCTGACGCTGCTCCGGCATGAAGGAGCACAGGGAGAGGAACTTGGACGGACACCGGTGGGGCACTTGGACTGCTGAAGCAGTGGCCGAAGCAACGTCCTATGGCGGCCAGCGACGGTAGCCGGACTACGATGCGCGGGGGCCGGCGGCCCGGATGCGCTTGGGACGGCCAAAGGCGCTTGCTCGATCCCGTCGACGAGGAAGAACGTAGGATCAGGGGGAGATCAAATCGGATGGGGGGGGGCGGCCACCGGGATTCGAGGCACGGTGGCAGTGCCCGGGGTTGCAGGTGGAGACGCGTAGAGACGAGATCCATCTCGCGGCACCGCGCGGGAGTTGCCGGCGATGCCCGGGGTTGCAGGGGCGGCGGCGCACGGGAGTTGCCGGCAATGCCCGGGGTTGCAGGGGCGGCGGTGCCCGAGGTGGGCGGCGGCGCGGGGTCGGCCGGCTGCGGAGGCGCGTAGGGTGGGTGGTGAGAATCGGGAGATGGGAGGATTAGGACGCCGGTGTGGGTGTTTTTCTAGTTCGGGTGGTTTCGGGAGTTCGGGAACATGTAATCGCGTCTATACAGGGGCGTTGTTATCAGAATAACTATTTTAATACCATGATCATAATAGTGTTACTCTATATATAGATGAATAAAACTCAACACAATTGATGGTAATAAAATAAAATTGTGAATATTGTTTACGTACTTCAAGTTGTTGTGAAAGTCTGCCCGTCTCACAGGTCATCTGGCGAATGAACTCGCAAACGTAGTATCCACATAAATTATTCCCGTCTCCCTGCCTCGAGCACTTTACGAGAATATAGAGTTCAATCAAAATAATAATCAAGCATTATAATGGTATTGAAACTAGAATCAAAGAGATGCGCAGACCTAGCTAGTAGTACTTACAGGGAGTTGTTGAAATCACAGCTCCTCTTTCTATTCACCCCTAACCTTCTTGGTGAACTCTTTCCAAACCCTGCCCGGCAAAGAAAATGAATAAAGGAGTTATTAATTACTTGATATCAGAAAATAAACGAAAGTTGCCGATATAGTGCGATAATGATTGAAATTTCCTCTGGAGCATTTCTCTCATGTCCGTCCGCATCTCCATGTCTTTACGTTTCGAGTCCATGATAAGTACTTTTCCTGCGTCAACCTGAATGACTAGCAGAATAAAGTGGAACCTTCGCACGCATAACTCATCAATTACACTTAACATCGAGTAAGCGAAACAGAATGTGTACAAGACAGTATAACACTCACTTGAAGTTGTAAGGAAATAGTATTTCCCTTTTGGGTTGTCGTTCAATTAACGCCCTTAGGAAGATCTTCTCTGTATCCTTGCCGTTCCATTTTATCGTAGCTTCATGAATAGTATTTGGGTTAATGAAACCAATGTCATAGATTTGTCCACTTTTGCATTCGAGGATCTTCTTTCTGCATAATATAGAGGATAATTATACATGCAATGAACGAGCAGAGATAGAGACTTAATTACAGAAATGATACTTACAAACAATAGCAACTGACGATACATTTGTCGATGGCGTGTTGATTGTATGTAACACCCCAAAAATTTAATCATGTTTTTACTAAATAAAATTTGGCCAGAATTAAAATTTTGAATTTTTGCTAGGTCTTTTATTAATTTCAGAACCATTTTCTATTTCTGTTTTTTTCAAAATTCTTCCCTCCATATAGCAATTTTTGGAAATAATATTGTGGCTTTGGTAGTTCTCTTAAAACATTTCAATTATAGTTTAATAACAGTAAGAATTATTTTCAGAATAAAATTTGCCTCTAAACAATTCTTTTAACAGCTATTTCAATATTTTAAATGCCTATGTTGCACTACAACTACTTTAAATAATTCTTTCAAAATTCCACAAAAATTATGAGGGGTCATGTGATGCCTACAGATCAATTTTATACAAAAACCCAACCTGGTGTTTTGAAAATTTTGGGTGAAACAATCTCTTTTCATTTCTATCCCATTTTTGAGTTTCTACTACAACCCCAATTTTCCTTGCTCCAAAAATCCTGAAATTTTTCCCACTTCTAGTCCTTCCAAACAAACCCTCAAGTCCAAAATTTTAGCTCCATTGGAATCTTTTTAGTTCACCAAATATTCCTCTGTAGTTTCTGTCCAGAAACTAAATTCTTTAAAATTTGCACTAGGAAGTCTCTCCTCTTACCAAACCAACTCCACCACAATCTCTATAATCCAGTGAGACACCATCCTGTCAATTTTCATAGTCATCAGGAGCACCTAGATCACCTTAGCATTCTGTCAAACACCTTTTGGGCATGACAGAAATTTGGTCCCCTTCTAAACTACATTTGGCAATTGCTTCTCCTGCCAAACCACCATGTCCAGTAGCTCCATTACTGAGTGACTCATCATCATGCCAAATTACAAATTCAAATAGGATCATTTGGCCACTGTGGCAATTCATCGAATGCCTTGTGTGCGTGCAGAGAGCAGGCCCAGAGCATGCGTTGTGCACCGCTGGCACCGAGCCACTGCCGCTCTGCAGGTGCCTCTCCTGCTTACTCGAGTCCACCCCTGGGTCATTCGATCATCCCCAACTCCCGCCGACACCCTCCCTGGCTGCTAGCGCCGCCCAGCACCAGCCAGCGCCGCCCTACACCAGCCGCCGCCGCGGTCAACTCGGGGACGGCACCGTCCAGAAGCCCCTGGCCAAACCGCAAGTGCCAGCACACCTCCTCTTAATGGCCACCTACCTAGGCATCTCAACAACTTCGCAACGGCCTCACCGACCTCATCCTCGCCATTAATGGCCGCCGCCACCTTGGCTTCCTCTGAAAGCCACGGCACCGCCTCCCCCTCCCTACTTAAGCTGCCCCGAGCTCCGCCCACTCAATAGGAGCCCTCCCTCACCCTCTCTGAGCCTCCCTGAGTAGCAGACCGGTCGGGAGAGGTCGTCTTCTTCCCCTCCGATACCCACGGCCATCGCCGCCTCTCGGTTGATTCTGAGCCAACCACAGCCACCCACTCTTCTATTTCTTCTCTGGTAGATTCCCCATGACCCCACGAACTCATTCCCTTCCTCAATTTCGCTTGAGATCAACCGGAGGCAAAAACCCCAATTTGTCCTCGCCGGAGTTCCGCGGGAGGGTTCGCCGCTCATGATTTGGTGGGCCCCGGAGGCCGTGCCTCACGTCGTTGGAACGGCCTCGGTCCCCTGAGCATTTCCATGGGCTCAGGTCATCGAGGGACGCCGCCGTTCGCCGGCGAGGATCGTCGGAGCCGCGCTCTGTCCTGCCACGGGAGGGAAGGCGCCGGCTGACCAGTCAAACCTGACTGGTGGGCCCGCGGGACCCACCGTCAGTGACTGGAGGTCGGGACCCGCGTCTGAAAGTGAAAGTGCATTTCTCTGAGAGTACGTCTCCCTCACCGGAAGACGTATTTCTCCGACAGCGCCTTCAATGTCAGCACCTCTCTCGCGGCCGAACGGCTGGGCCCAGCCCAGTAGCACCGCGCGGTTAAAAAGCGCTCAGGGCGCAGCTCTATTCCTTTCTTTCTTCTTTTTCTTTTTCAGAATAGTTCAAATAATTTCCACAGTGTCCATTTCAAGTCCGAATCCAATGCTTCAAATTTCTGTAGATTCCTAAAATCATGTTTTATTATTCTAGCCTTGGTGAACATTTTTCGTAAACTCTGTTTCTACTGGATATTTTAAATAGTCCATTTCTTCAATTATTTCAGATTAGAAACTCTCTAAGTAATTCATATGGACTCCAAATAATTTGATTCTTTTTCTTAAATTCTTTATTTATAATCTAGTTTATTTTAGTATTTGTTTTGAAACAATTTTTGGCACTGTTTTTGGATTATTTGGTGATTCAAATATTTTTGAAAATAGGAAATGGAGGGAAGATAAAGTTTTCAAACTTTTTGAGTGCAACCAACACCCCTGCATACTCAAGGCAAGCATCTTGAACACTTGATATGGTGGATTGCACAGTTGTTTGTTTGCGAGAATAATTGCATCATGAATATGCTGAATTCAAATAAAACTGGCATATGGCTATTTTTGCATGATAGATCCCTTGACAATATTTTGTCTCTGTTTAAGCATGAATTATGCGTGAGCATGGTTATTTTTCTTATGTCACATATGCCTGTGCCGGTCCGGACTAATCTGCAGGCAGAAATCAGTCACGAGAAAAGTGACCGTGAGACTGAAAACTCGTTGTGACGAGAATGATCAGTGTGGGCATGTTGGAGCATGCAAGGGTTGTAGCCCTGTTGGGGTGCTACTATTGAAAAAGAATACTTTGTTGAGCTAACCACTGCAGGAAAACTTGAACCTCCTGAGTCGACCGTAGATCGAGTCTTGTTCCGGTAATCCCCATACTTGATTTGTGCTTCCACTTGTCCCTGCCATAGGTGGGGTACGGTTCAGTAAGTTGTTAACCCCTTTCCGTGCACACACCACATAGAGGGCTACGATGAGGGTTTCCATGTTGGTGGACTAAATCCTATCATCGGGTCAGGGGGCATGGGTGTTTCCAGTTGTGACTGAGAGGGGGGCACCCCTTGTAATTCGCGCATATTAATAGTGATCCCATGTAGGACATTGGTCTCTCCATCTTAAAGTTTTTCTTGAACGATGCCTTGGGTGATTCCTGGCATCCGGAAAGTTAATCTGGTGTGTGCTGGTCAGGTGTGTTTTCAACCCAAAGACCGTAATGGGAATTAGTCAGTGTCACGGTACTGACTAAAGAAATCCTTTACTTGTGGGTAAAGAGCACACCCTCTGCAGAGTTTAAACCTATTCGAATAGCCGTGTCCGCAGTTAAGGGCTACAGTCTGGGTTGGTCAAGTGTCGGTCTTAGTGTCGGTCTTCGGAGGAAAATAATTAAATTGAGTCTGAATTATTTTGCGGAATAATTATTGTCACCCTGTTGCTACCATGAATATTTTATGCTTGTTAAATATTATTATGGTTATGCATAATATTGAGGACTAACTCGTATCTCTTATTTTGAATTTTTCCTGAGTGTCTCAGGGGCTGGCTAGACTACCCCGGGCACTCAATTTTACTTTCAAGACCACTCGTGGTGTCTCTCGAGTTAACAGACGGTTTATCCCGCTACTACTCTTGTGGACACCCGATTGGCATTTCTTTTCAAGTCCGACCGTGGCGTCACTTGACACCCGACTGGCATTTCTTTTCAAGACCTCTCGCGGCGTCGCCTGAGTTCTCGGATGGTCCTGTCTCGTCCGATTTCTCTTTTAGACACCCGTTTGGCATTTCTCTTTAAGACCTACCGTGATGTCATTTTAGACATCCGACCGGCATTTCCTTTATTTTATTTTCCTTTAACTTTCCTTGTTTATTACTAATAATTTTATATATCCAGTTTTTTGCACATGCCAATATTTTATCATGCCATAACTTAATTCCTGACAGCATGCCTTTAAGTCCATCATGTGCATACGCATATAGTGTGGTTCATCATGATCATATAATTTAATTGTTGCATTCGGTATATCTTTTGTTCATGATGTTTGCGAGTACATTCAAACATACTCACAGGCTTGTCTCTGGCTATTTACTTGGCCAGGTCAGGATTTCTTTGAGGAGTACCACAGCGACGTCCGGGCGGAGCCTAGGATGGCGGCCACGCGGGATAGGAATTATCCAGGTCAGCCGTTCCTGTGGGAATGGAGCCCATCGACATTGGAGAACCACGAGTCGTTTCCGTCAATCACCACCAGAGTCACTGTTGTATCATTAGACCTTTATGGTCTTGTATCCAATTCTTGTAATTGCTTGGTAATCTGTAACAAGGACGTGTCCACCAGTAACGGTAATCCTGGGCTGGTGATGACACGAGGGGTTAATTTCTGGGATATCGTGTCCCGGCCCCGGCATTGTATAACTGAAATAATTCTTCAAATTCAATGTAAATCTCCTCGTCTCCATTGAAGTATTGCTCGTCTTTAATTCCCGCAATGATATAGTTGGTCCCTTTCTTTGAGGCTTCCATGTACCACTGATGCAATCTTCGCATTTTCGTTGGTAGATGCGGGAGCTCCTCAGGTCTGATGAGAGGCTTCCCGTGATCGAATTTAAAGGCTAACTTAGCCATGGGGAACTGTACCTCATCGCCTAAGTAATCACCAAGAGTGAAACCAATTAGATCACCGGCCGCTACCCCCGGATCATTAGCGATATCGGTAAACACCTTGAGCGGGGGGCATGATTGGTTTTCCTGTTCGCCAAGCTGGGGAATTGTTTTCCCCCTTGCACTACTGTTACTTCCCGACCGCTGCTATTCTCTATGTGACTTAACAATGGAGCGGTCATAGTCTGATAGCAGCGGAGGCGGCGGTGGTCGTGTAAGGTTATCCAGACAGCGCTTCACTTTTACCGGATCTATTTTCTTCGTTGGATCTGGACGGGTCGGTGCAAACTGGCGTTTCACGTCGGTAGCCACGATCTCCTTGGTTTCCTCCTCAGTCATGTCGTATGCTAACTTGGCAGGAGCCTTCTTGACACTTATTGTACCTGCTGCTCTGGATTTCTTCGCAGTTGTACTAGTAGCCGCCGGAGCGGCGGTCGTTCTCTTCCACCAGGGCTGAGGCAGCGAAGGAGACGGCTGAGCCAGCGGAGTCTACTTACGCGACGGAGACGGCTCAGGCAGCGGAGTCTGCTGACGAGGCGGAGACGGCTGAGGCAGCGGAGTCTGCTGACGCGGCGGAGACGGCTGAGGCGGAGTCTGCTGACGCGGCGTCCAATGTGGAAGCATGATGTGTTCCTTTCTCCATAGAATGGTAGTCCTTCTGGCTTCTCCCAGATGAGTCTCCCCTTCACCTGTAGGGTACTCAAGCTCTAGCCGCTCAAATCCATTCATAACTTCACCCACCCCGACAACAACATAACCATCTGGAATCGGAGAGCAATGGTAAGTTCCATTAGGTACACGAGGTAAGGCATAGCTGACCGCCACCTTCATGGATAGGTTCATGCATTTCGTATGTAGATCACAATGTTCCCTCTGCGTGATATCATCCACGGGGTAGCGAGGAGCCGTGATATCATCTATGGGCCGAATGAGCTCCGTGGAAGCCATGCTGCTTTTCTGCTGAGATGGTGGGGTAGCTCTGTGGGTAGTATCGAATGTAGGATCTTCTTGCAGCTGAGATGGGCCGGTAGCTCGCTGGCTAGTAAGTGCATCTATTTGCTTCTGCTGCAATGCTACTCTTTCTTCTACCTTCTGCAGCCGGTCTGCATCCTCTTTCTTCTTTCTAGCTTAGCTTCTATAAGTGTCACTACTGTCGGGAAACCCAAGCTTCCACGGAACGGAGCCTGATGTGCCTCGTGTTCGTCCAGGGTGTTCAGGATTCTCGTGGGCGTGTGTCATCTCGTCCTTCTCTCTGTCAGGATGGAACTCCCCTTCCTGCACGGCCTTCATTGCTTTTTGAATGGCTTCGACGGGTGTTGCAATTTGAGCTTTCGTATAAACACACTTCCCTGTTTCTGGGTTCAAAGTTCCCCCATGCCCGAAGAACCAAGTCCTTGCCCGTTCGATCCAGTTCAATGTCTCTGGATGGATCCCTTTATCAAGCAGGTCGTTCTCAGCTTTCTCCCACTTAGGACGGGCAGCCTTGTAGCCACCTGACCCCGTAACATGGTGATATTCCTTCTTTGCAGCATTTTGCTTATTTATTTTTGACCTTTTCTTACCTACCTCCAATGTCTTGTACGCCACAAATGCGGGCCAGTGATCTTTTAACTTCACATCTGCTCCGGTGAATGCTGGAGTCTTCTCTTTCAGGACATACTTTTCGTGCAATCTTTTCTTCCAGTTGTTGAATTGTTCGGCCATCTTCTTAAGAGCCCACGCCTTGACTTTTCGCTCTATAACATTGTTATTTGGATCCACATCTGGCGGTAGGGTGAAATTTGTCATGAGCGTATTCCAAAGCTCATCTTTGGATTTATCGTCGACATAAGAAACTCCATCGTCCTTCTTTGGCTTATTCCATTCTTGAATGTTGATCGGGATGATGTCCCTAACAACAACTCCACACTGATGTATAAATCGGTCTGCGGTCCGTTTGGGAGCAGTCGGTTTGCCATCTGCAGTGATTTCTTCGATCGTGAACCTTTCATTCTCGCCCAACCTTTTTTCAGGCCTTGTCTCCTTACAGAAGGTTGGCTCGATCCGAAGGGCTAAAGAAGAAAGAAGCGTTAATATATGTACATACAAATCAATTAATGCATCTAGTCAGCAAAGGCTTAATTAATATACCTCACCGGACTTTGCAACGGTTAAGGCTCCAACACCGACGGAGCCGTCATCTTGTCCCTCCATTCCCTCACCGGAGCTGTCATCTTCTCTTCCCTCACCATCGGAGTTGTTCAGAAAATGTGAGGTGATATCATCATCTCCGTCGCAGATTATTTCCCCCAACATCTCTTCTTGTTCTAAGTCTCTATCGTGTTCCATAGTTTCTGCAAATATTACAACATGGCAATATACAACCATGAGAGATAAGCTGTTTTTCAGACTTAATGAAGTCTGGGAATGCAAAATAGTAACATTATGATAACAACTTGAGAGCAAGATTAAGTCATGCTACAACAACTTTACATGGCAACCAAGGGCATGGCATCCAAGTACACATTACACAGACCAAATCACAAGAAGGAATCATATGCATATGAGCAATGTATTAGTGGAAAACATCATGCAAAGTTGACAAGTTTTATAACAGTCAGTTTCAGACTTAGCAGTTTTTCAACAAGTGTAAAACAGTAACATTATGATGACAACTTGAGAGCAAGATTGATTCAAAAATAGCAACTTTACATGGCAACCAAGGGCATGGCATCAAAGTACACATTACATAGACCAAATCACAAGAAGGAATCACATGCATATGAGCAATGGATTAGTGACAAACATCATGCAAAGTTGACATTATGATGACAAATAACAAAATGGCAAGTTTTATCAGTTGCATATTAGGTAACCATCCGGCGATCGTCGGGGACTCCTCAGGAGATTGTCGGGGACTCCTCACCGGCGATCGTCAGGGCCTCCTCCGGCGATCGTCAGGGACGACTCCTCCGGCAATCGTCGGGGCTCCTCCGGCGATCGTCAAGGACTCCTCCGGCGATCGGCGGTTTATTTTTCTCTCGGTGCAAGTAGTGGGTGTGTGCTACTTTTTTTTCTCTCTCGGTGCAACGCACGGGCAAGTTTGCTAGTATAAATAAGACAAGATGAATATATTTCTTAAGGACTGTGCTAAATATCAAACGTTAGCTAGGTTCGTAAGCAGTAGATTCGAATGATTTCTTAATTCCTTCGATCACCCTCACTCTTGAGTCCTCCTTTCTTTTTTAACCTTTGATGGAAGAAAGAGCACAACGCTGCATGTTTAAACGTGGATGGAAGAAAGAGCACAAAAATGCTGACATCAGCAAAGATTCCACCGAAGTTATCGCGGGGTTATGTTTTAACGACCCCCCCTCATGTCGAAGTTACGACGATATTTGTACGTATGTTATCATGTCTGTTGTGCGTAGATTTATCATGTCTGTGGCTCCGACCAGGACTAAAGGTAGCCACTGACCACGTCCGATGGCTAAGACTGCATCAACACACCGGCATCACTTTTGTGAAAGCCACTACAACCGCGCACACGGTCTTGGCAAAACTGTTGTGTGCTCGGTACCTCTCGAGGTGGAAAATGTCGGCTACACAATTGTAACTCTGCCATACACATCACTCAATTTTTTGCGCCTCCGGCGATTGCGTCTACACCAACGATGACGAGTTCTACACCGACCATGGCTAGATCACGATCGGCAACCCCTTGACATCGACCACACGACCAGAAGATGAAAAAACAAGATGAAAACAAGATTTATACACAAGATGAATACACACAAGATGAAATTTATATAAAAAAACAGCGCGGCAAAGGCCAACAGAGCGCGGGTGGCGTCGGTGTTGGCCAGCAGCGCGGGCAGGGTCGAGGTCAACGTCGGCCAGCAGGGGGATAGGAGGAGGGGATCGGAACGGCGGCGATGCTCATAGCGAGGAGGGGAGGAGCGGGGGCGGCGAGGCTTGGTGACGCGGAGGGCGAGGAGGTCTGGCGAGACGGCGGCAGTCAGCAAGGGGCAGGGCGTCGGAGCAGGGCGTCGCGGCAGCCTGGCGGTGGCGTGTGGTGCTTCGGCGGCGTCGGGACAGAGAGAGGAAGAAGATTGGGGAGGAAGAAGGCCGGGGCGCGCGGTTTATATACCCCAGGGCTTTAGTCCCGGTTGGTTGCTCCAACCGGGACTAAAGGCCTACCTTTAGTCCCGGTTGGAGCCACCAACCGGGACTGAAGCTAAATTTCAGCAGCCCGAAGGGCGCGAAAGCTTAGGCCTTTAGTCCCAGTTGGTGGCTCCGACCGGGACTAAAGGTACGCCTTTAGTCCCCGTTTTAGCCACCAACCGGGACTAAAGCCCTTTTTTCTATTTTTGGTTTTAGACCTTTTTAGGATATTTTAGTTTTAGTTTTCTTTTAAACAGATGCATACATGCCTAGTTTTCATTTAATTCTTTTTGCTATTAAAGTTTTTAAGAAAAAATTCTTTATGAAAATTTTAGTTTGATAAATTTTATATAATTTTAAGTTAATATTATTTTGATCATAACTAGAGTTTTATAAAAGCTTTCTAGTTGATTCTTTTTGCTATTGAAGAATATTATAAAATACTTTTTGTTAACCTAATAATGTTATATTTGCTTTTCTGTTAAGTTATTAGTTTAGTATTTTTCTTTGCTGCTAAGTTTTATTTAGGACAAAAACTATTTTTGTTATTTGTAGTTAAGTCCTACAGTTCCGGCCCTTAGGAGTTTATATTTGGATTTCCTTGAAGTTTTGTTTTTCTTTCTATTTGCTTTTTCTTATTGTTTTCTTTATTTCTTTATTCATTGATTGTATTTTGATTGCTAGAATGCTTGCTAGAGTGAATGCTTATATGAATGCAATGTTTGATTATATAGATTTTCATCAGAGAGTGACAAATAGTTCTATCAAGTTATATTTCATAGGTACCATTGCCGCAACATTTTGCATTGAAGGGCCAGCATTAGGTGGTGGTTTGTCAATATGTTTTTGAGAATATGACACAAGGCGATCAATGCCGTCAAAATCTTTCTTCCGAAATCTAAAGCCCTTTGGGTATAACCCAACATACTCATGATGTGGGTTTGGACTCCTGATGTAAGATAATATAAAGGTGCCTGGATGTTCATGAGATATGCCAAAACAATATACTATTCTCATAGGATTCTCTAATTTCTCCGCCCTCAACATATCATCAACTCTACTTGCATGTTAGGTAAACTTGGATCATGGTTATTTCTCAAGAATGGCCATCTCTTCATGGTTATTTCTTGAGAATGGCCATCTGATATGTTGTCCTCAGTTTCACCAGAAAGCAACCAGAGAACTGATCCTCATCTGGACTTGGCTCGGTATAAGGGGTCCTCCGATCAGAGAAACCACATAGTACTTCCAACTTTATGTCATACAATGTTTCTCTCTTATCATCTCTGATGCTTCTGCTGTATTCATCTATGTCAAGAAGTTTAAGCCATGTCTATATTAACCTTGTTATTTTATATGGAGCCACCAACCGGAACTAACCGCGTATGATCAACCTTGCAAAACTTGGGACTGAAATCACTACAACAGGTGAGGGTGTGTATGGCCTATGCATGTCAACCTCAAGCGACTTATCTGGAATGCTTAGAAGACATTCATATTTTGTTTGGACATAATTGCATTGATTAACTCCTCTGTATAATTAAAATACTAAAAGGATAGGAATAATTGAAATTTCATAACTTAATAAATAATTATTCTAAAATCATGTTTCAAATGCCAAAATGCCTCTTACAAAGATTCCCTTCGGTTTGTCCGAAGTTGCACTTTCCAGCTATAAGTCCGGAAACTCACACTAGAGAGAAAGTGATGGCGGTGAAGCCGGTCACATCCCAGAGTATGATCTTGTGGTATAAAACTATTTCTTCGTGTGTGTCCCTTGTTTATTGCGCCGTAACCATGGATAATCTTCATCATTTAACAGGATGCTTGGGTCAGTCTTCACTGTTAAGGGAGGAATTTCATGAAACTTTTCATAATCTTCTGACATGTCTGTCTTGTCCTCCACTCCCATGATGTTTCTTTTCCCTGAAAGAACTATGTGGCGCTTTGGCTCAACGTATGATGTATTCTCTTCCTTATCTTTTCTTTTTCTCGGTTTGGTAGACATGTCCTTCACATAGAAAACATACGCCACATCATTGGCTAGGACGAATGGTTCGTCTGTGTACCCAAGATTGTTGAGATCCACTGTTGTCATTCCGTACTGCGGGTCTACCTGTACCCCGCCTCCTGACAGATTGACCCATTTGCACCAAAACAAAGGGACCTTAAAATCAAGTCCATAGTCAAGTTCCATATCTCCTCTATGTAACCATAATATGTGTCCTTTGCCCTATTGGTGTTTGCTGCATCAAAGCGAACACCACTGTTTTGGTTGGTGCTCTTTTTATCTTAGGCGATCGTGTAAAATATATTCCCATTTATCTTGTACCCTTGGAAAGTCAATACAATTGAAGATGTTGTCCTGGCCAACAAGTACAACTCATCTCCAACAGTGTTGTTACCCATGAGATGTGTTTGCAACCAACCGCCGAAAGTCGACATGTGTGCACTGTGTAATCTAGTCGTCAGACTGCCCCGGGTGTTGGGAGCATAAAATATTCTTGTGTTCATTGATATACGGGGCCACCAAGGTAGAATTTTGTAGAACTGTGTAGTGTGCTTGCGCCAAAGAATGCCCGTCCCTACATATTATTTAGTTCGGTCCTAGTGTACCTTTTCCACTCAGTCTCCCCTCATGCCGCGATTGAGGAACACCCATCGGCTTAAGGTCAAGAATAAAGTCAACACAAAACTCAATAACCTCCTCTATTTCATGGCCCTTGGAGATGCTTCCTTCTGGCCTAGCATGGTTATGAACATATTTCTTTAAGACTCCCATGAACCTCTCAAAGGGGAACATATTGTGTAGAAATACAGGACCTAGAATGGCAATCTCGTCGACTAGGTGAACTAAGACGTGCGTCATAATATTGAAGAAGGATGGTGGGAACACCAACTCGAAACTGACACGACATTGGACCAAATCGTTCTGTAACCTTGGTAGGATTTCTGGATCGATTACCTTCTGAGAAATTGCATTGAGGAATGCACATAGCATCACAATGGCTAATCAAACATTTTCTGGTAGAAGCCACCTCAATGCAACCGGAAGCAATTGCGTCATAATCACGTGGCAGTTATGAGACTTTAGGTTCTGGAATTTTTTCTTTGCCATATTTATTATTCCCTTTATATTCAACGAGAAGCAAGACGGGACCTTGATACTGAGCAGGCATTCAAAAAGATTTCCTTCTCTGCTTTGGTAAGAGCGTAGTTGGCAGGACCTTGATACTGCTTTGGATGCATGTCGTCTTTTTCTTTCATACATTTCTGGTCCTCCCGTGCCTCCGATGTATCTTTTGTCTTCCCATACACGTCCAAGAAGCCTAGCAGGTTCGCGCAAAGATTCTTCATCACGTGCATCACGTCGATTTATAGAGCGGACCTCTAGGACTTTCCAATAGGGTAGGTCCCAAAATATAGATTACTTCTTCCACATGGGTGTGTGTCCATCAGCGTCATTCGGAACAGATTGTCCGCCAGGGCCCTTTCCAATGATTGCTTTTAAATCCTTGACCATATCAAATATATCATCACCAGTACGGGGGACAGGCTTCTTCCGGTGATCTGCGTCACCTTTGAAATGCTTGCCTTTCTTTCTTAAGGCATGCTTGGTCGGAAGAAATAGACGATGTCCCCGGTACACATTCTTCTTACATTTGTCCAAATATATACTTTCAGTCTCATCTAAAAAGTGCGTGCATGCATTGTATCCCTTGTTTGTCTGTCCTGAAAGGTTACTAAGAGCAGGGTCATCTTGTCTGATCTTATACCGCAATGCACCGCATACCGGGCATGCATTCAAATTCTCGTACTCCTCACCACGGTAGAGGATGCAGTCATTAGGGCATGCATGTATCTTTTGCACCTCTAATCCTAGAGGGTAGAGAACCTTCTTTGCTTCGTACATACTGTCAGGCAATTCATTATCCTTTGGAAGCTTCTTCTTCATTATTTTCAGTAGCTTCTCAAATCCCTTGTCAGATAAACCATTCTCTGCCTTCCATTGCAACAATTCCAGTGTGGTACCGAGCTTTGTGTTGCCATCTTCGCAATTTGGGTACAACCTTTTTTGTGATCCTCTAACATGCGATCGAACTTCAACTTCTCCCTTTCACTTTCACATTCTCTCTGTGCATCAACAATGACCCGGCGAAGATCATCAGCGAGCACATCTGGTGCCTCTTGATCTTCAGCTTCCACCGTCGCAGTATCACCGTATTCAGGGAACATAGGATAGTTGTCATCATCCTCTTCTTCTTCATTGTCTTCCATCATAACCCCTCTTTCTCCGTGCTTGGTCCAACAATTATAGTGGGGCATGAAACCCTTCTTAAGCAGGTGGAAGTGAAGGGTTTTCGAGGAAGAGTAATCCTTCATATTCTCATAGACAACACATGGACAATACATAAAACCATTCACACTGTTTGCCTCAGCCACATCGATAAAATTATGCAGGCCCGTAATGTACTCGGAAGTGCGTCGGTCACCGTACATCCATTGCCGGTTCATCTACATGCATTATATAATTAAGTATATCAAAAACCATTACAGAACATCATGAATAGAGAAATGACCAAATTAATACAAGTTCATCATCACATTAAAACCAAAGTACAGTAGTGATCAAATGTCTAGAGCATCTAATTAGAACAACATATATAGTTCTCATAGAACAACATACAACTATCTAGAGCATCTAATTAAAACATACATTGAAACTAACATACAACTATGTAAAATATTTAAATGCAACAACAAATGCGATCAAAATCGCAACTAAGGTAACAATTGATCCAACAGCATAATGATACCAAACCTCTTTATCAATAGCATATTTTCTAATCTTTCTAATCTTCAAGCGCATTGCATCCATCTGGATCTTGTGTAGATCGGCGACATCGGCAACATGCAACTCCAATTTCATCTTCTCTTCTTCAATTCTTTTCAATTTTTCTTTCAAATAATTGTTTTCTTTTTGAACTAAATTTAAACTCTCGACAAGAGGGTCGGTTGGAATTTTTGGTTCACATACTTCCTAGATAAAAACATCTATGTCAAGTTGGTCGGCATAATTGTCATAAACACTAAATGAAACAAATAGTTATAAAAGATAATATACCACATCTGAATCATAGACCGGACTAGAGCCGACGGGGGCGGATACCAAAACCATGGCACTATATAATAACAAACAATAATACAAGTAAGAAAATTATACAAGTAGCTATATAAATCATACAAGTAAGAATTTTTTCTTTAAAAAGAAAAGATAAGAACAAGAGGCTCACCACGGTGGTGCCGGTGACAAGATCGGCGCGGGCGATTGATGGCGGTGAGGACGGGGACGGGGACGGGACGGCACCCACATGTGCAAACTAAGAAGTTAATTTGAGCTCAAATTGTGCATCTAAATCAAATAAACTCCCACATACACTCCTCCACTAAAACCCACAAACCACTCTACTTCTAGAGCATTTGAAATGAGCTAAACTAGCAGTGAGAGATGAAAGGATGAAGTTGCTAACCTTTTAGAACACTTGGATAGTTGGTGCACCACCAAATCTTGAGGAAAATGGAGCTTGGAGGTCGAGCTTGGAGGAAGAACAGAGGAGAAAGCTTAAGTGTGGCTTGGGCATTTCATCGAACACCTCATGTGCATAGGAAGGGAGAACAGAGTAGCACACACACCTCCCACCTTCTACAGCCAAAAAATAGAGGAGAGGGCGGGCAGGGGCGACGATATATATAGGCATTTTTTTAGTCCCGGTTGTTGTCTAGAACCGGGACTGAAGACTGACCTTTAGTCCCGGTTGGAGACACCAACCGGGACTAAAGGGGTTGTGCCAGGAGCGAGGCCCTTTAGTCCTGGTTGGTGTCTGGAACCGGGACTAAAGGTCCCATTTGAACCGGGATTGATGCTTGCCGAGGCCCGGCCGGCGTCCTATCCACTCAAACCGGGACTGATGCTCACATTAGTCCCGGTTCGTAACACGACTGGGACTATTGCTCTGATCTGGCCAGAACCAAAGCTCTGATCTGGCGATCGACGGCTATGAGGACGGGGACGAGAAGGCACTAAGTCAACCACACCTACACATATGCAAACTAAGAAGTTAATTTGAGCTCAAATTGCATATAAATCAAATAAACTCCCACATAATTACTCCCAAACTAAAACCCACAAATCACTGTACTTAGAGCATGAAACGAGCTAAACTAGCAATGAGAGATGAAAGGATGAAGTTGCTAACATTTTAGAACCCTTAGATAGATGGGGTGCCTCCAACCTTGACAAATCTTGGCAAAAATGGAGGATGAGCTTGAGCTAGGGGAAGGAAAAACAGAGAGGAGAGAAAGGAGAGCTTGGGTTCGGGCTGGACGAAGCATCTATATATAGGGATACCTTTAGTCCTGGTTGGTGACACAAACCGGGACTAAAGGTCCATCTCAGTCCCGGTTGGTGATACCAACCGAGACTAAAGGTGCTCGCAGGGGCCCTAGCCTGCCGCCACCCCTTTAGTCCCGGTTGGTATCACCAACCGGGACTAGAGGTGGTTGTGCCCACGTCCGCTCCTAGCCGTTGGAACCGGGACTAGAGGTCCCATTAGTCCTGGGCCCAAACCTGGCCGGGACTAATGCTCGGGATCAAAGGTAGGTTTTCTACTAGTGCATGTGAATGGTACTTCCATGAGCCAGTGCAATTTCCAACCCAAATATTTTAATTTTTCTAGCTAGCTTCACCTCTCCCTTTCTTGTGGTGTAGATTGAGAAAAAGTGGAACATGCCAAGTGTGTATGTGTTTAGAAGAATTGGAGGCAAATGTCATGGAAAATTCTTTGGTCCATGTAATATCATTTGTTTTCTATTGCTCATTGTTAAATGTTTAACATGTGAAGTATTTTTTTTCTGATTGACCACTCAAAAAATCATTTAAGGCATACATTTACCAATTCAATTGCAAAACAATACATATATGTGATCAAGAACTCTCATGATTCGAGTTGCATCCAATACTCACTGCCTTGAAATAACCCCATAAAATTTGTGGCATATTCTAAATAAAATCACCACACAGATACAACATGTGTGTGTGTGTGTGCCAATATCAAATTCGAATTCAATACAGAGATAAAATAAATAATTGAATAACACAAATTTGATGTTGATAGGGAGGTTTGGCCATATTCAGATTCCAATTAAATTAGCTACTATTCACCCCCCATATATCTCTCATTGAACCATGGATCAAATTAGAATTTGAACTCCATAATATTCCTATAATTATGTGGTGCTAGTTTGAAATGAAAAGATAATTTTATTCTCTCAACTATTGGCGAGTGCTGGATCCATGACAAACATCTTAAATCAATTACATTTGACCCCTCAAATCCCGACATTCTGTATATTTTTCTTCCTCAAAGTGGCTTTCACTATTACAAAGGTAGTTTTATCTTAAGTGGTGCACACATCAAAATTTACTTCAAAAATTATTTCAAATATTGATATTTTTATCTTATTTACCAAAATCCTAAACTACCAAAAGGTAAAGCAAATGATAAGAACTTTAGAATAAATTAAAAATTGGGGATTTAGTGAAAACCACATTTGCGAATTTTGTCAAATTTGTATGCTCTTTTATACTTTCATTATTTGAAGAACATATGGTTGTTTTTTAATATTGAAAACCATTTTAAAACTTAAAAGTTGTGTGATGTGGCTTACACAAAGGTGCCACACGGGTCAAAAAAATTAAATGGTGAAACCACTAGAAGAAACAAATATACAAAGTATTAAAGAATGACGGTAAACTTATCCGGTTTAATAGTTGGAAGACCAAATCGAGAACCAAAAAATAGTCTAAACCCCCCAAAAAATATTTATCCCAGGAAAACCTTTGGTTTACCATTTATTTTTTAAAAAGGTCAGGGATTTCAAACGGTTCTCAAGAGGGCTTGAGGTACCAGCTAGGTGTACATAATGCCATGATGTGAGAGCAGCCAATGTGATATCCATCTTTCTATATACATTAGTTCGGTCATACTTATTTAAAAAATATAATGCACAATAAAAATAACATTAATGTCTTCAGTGGCATAAGAAAATCATAATTGTACTTACTCCATTACATAATATATTGTTATTTGGTTTTCTCAAAAGTTAAGTTTCATGAAGTTTGACCAATATAGACAATACCAAATATATACCATATGAATATATTTCGTGATCTAATGGTAATGATTTGGTATTGTGGATGTTGACAATTTTCTCTACAAACTTAGGTCAAAGTTTACAAAGTTTGATTTTGCAAAAATCTAATTTGCAATAAATTTCAGAACAAATGGAGTTATTATGGCTTGACATTTACTAAAATAATAAATTTTTTTACAAAATTATTGTGCTTTCCTGTCCTCTATTTGAACTTGCATCAAATTCTTATGTTTTAAAATCCTGCATACCACTGAGGCCTTTAATAAATTTGCTTTCTTATGATATTTAATTTAGCATTGACAATAGAATATAAAAAACATTACTTTTCAACAATTTCATAACAATAAAGGTGGTGCCCTCACATTTACAAGGGCCACTGTGCTAGTTATGCAGGAAAAGAACAATTTACCTTCAGAATAAACAATAGGGATGTGTCCCACAACACATCAATATTACACAAGATAGTACAATTTACCTACGAAAAAACAATAGTCAATAGGGGTGTGTCCCACAACACATCAACATTAAACAGGAAAAAAACATACATCCGTGAGGATACAATATCCACGACTTACAATGTTATAAAAATAATTTAATGTAATGCAAATTTAAATAATCTAAACACAAAAGTGTACTGATCGATTCAACGGACAAGCAAACCGCACTCGTGGGAACATAACTTAGAACTGTGCTTGGATCCAATCCACCGTGCCCTTCTCCACCTGGAAGGCTTTGGTAGTAATACCAGCCGGGATGGAAGGCTCCGCTCCAAACACCGCGTTGGCTACCGTGATCACTCCAGGGTTCTGGCTGCTCAACGCCGCAAGAACCACTGCATGGGTCGTGCCATTATTGTACTGGTAATGGACGAGGCCCTTAGGGAACACAAACACATCTCCCTTGTTGAGAACCTTCTCAAAGTGTTTGTTATCGGGGTTTGACGTCACGAACCCAACGTGTAGACAGCCCTCTAGCACGGTCAGAATCTCGGTGGAACGCGGGTGGGTGTGGGGAGGGTTGAGGCCAAACGGCGCGTAGTCGATGCGAACAAGGGAGACACCCATGGTGTTCAGTCCGCCGATCTGTGCGACATTGACGGCGGTCACCGCGGAGCCCTGCTTGTTCGTCGTGTTGCCGGTCACGTGGAGGCCAGAGAAGTAGAAGTCCTCGGCCGTGACTTCTTTCGCGTCCTTGCAAGCCAGTCCGTTGACACGCACTGTGTAGGTGGAAACATTCGTGTTAGATAAACTGAGATAGGCGATTGCTTAGCTACAATTCTATGGAGTATATCAGCAGAGGGCATGTACCTGGAGACATCTTGTCGGCAACGCAGAAGTCTTGGAGAAGGCTAGGGTCGGAGGCGGTAACGCCATGCGAGCACGCGAGGGCCAGGAGAGCTCCTGCAAGGAGCAACACTCGAATGGCCATGTCTCTTTGCTTTCTCCTCGCTAGAGTAAATTAGCAAGCAGTCGAACTTTGGAATTGGTTGCTATTCTGCTTGAACTGTGCGATGTTGAAGGAGTGAAGAAGGCTAGTATTTATAGGGAGATATTGTACATATATGTATGTCTAGATATACATGGTTGGGTGTAGGAACAAGTCTTTGTGATGTGGGCAGCCTGCAGAGCGCGTGTATATATATCTGGACAGCCTGCTACGCATATGAATGTATAATAGGCATGGGACGGCAGGATCAAATTAATACTACTAGTACTAGCATGCATGATTTATTTACATATTTACATCACATCAGTCTATGGTTGAACAAGTCGACCGTAAATAGCCACATCGATCGACCAAGAATCCAAGAGAGCATGAGATCCCTCCACATGGATCTCGCCAGTACATCAGTAGGCCCGCGCGTAACGTTGAAACGGGACAACCTTCTTTTTCCGATAAAATTTATTTTCCTGCATACATTTTTTTAAGAGATATACTAGCACATTTTTTTTTTAGAAAAGGAGGATGACCCCCGGCCTCTGCATCTGGGATATGCATGCGGCCGTTTTATTGATTATTCTCGAGGACCTTACAAAGTAGAACAACAATATGCCTGAAACCGCTATCTTGACAACATCTGCCGCTACTCTTATCCATATGATGAAGGGGTGCAAGCTGGGCCACATACCCAGACCTCTCACCTAAGCCTAACATCTAAAGCCGGAGGCCCCGACCGAGCCATCTACCGGGTCCGGGGCACAAACCGGTCCAACGCACTCACATGTGTCATCGCCGCCATCTTCCACTGGTCCATCTTCAGAGCAGATTGAGGTGTCAACCTTGGCAGGTCCTCCGCCATCGACGCCACCACGACGCCAAACGACGACCTCCACCTACGCGAGTCCATCTCCCAGCAATGGACGTAGATCCATGCTAGGATAGGTCCGCACCACCGCCGTCGCCCACCACCAACAAGCGCCACCCAACCCCAAGGTTCCCAAAGCGGCGCCTTCAAGAAGGGAACGGCGCCGTGAGCGCCGCCGCCGCCCAACAAAGTTAGGGCTTTCACCCGGGAGACCTAGGGGAAGGGGAAGTGAGGAGATCAGTCCATACCGACGCCTCCAAGGAGGGGAACGGCGCCCTCAGGCGTCGCCGTCGGCGCGGCCGGTCATGGCCGGCCAGGGATTTCGCCCGAACTAGATCCCCGCCACCAGCGGCGCCTCCTGTACAGAACCGGAGACCAAGGGAAGCGCGGCCCGACCAGGCTGGCCCGCACGCCGAACAGGGGAGGAGGGGAGGCGCCAGATCGCGCGCACCGACCGCCGCAGAAGCCGCCGCCAGCCGCCAACGACCACCGGGATCCCGCCGCCCGCGCGGCCAGGATGCCAGATCCACCGCCCGCACGGCTGCTCGCCGGAGCCTGCCGTGCCTCGCCAAAGGAGCCGCCGCTCCAAATCCGGGACTCCCCACGCAGAGGCAGGGCAGCCGAGGCCCCGCCGCCACCATCCTTGGCGCCCCGGGCTTGCCCGGCGGCTGCCTCAGGCGGCGGCGAGGAGGTAGGGCGAGGTGGGGAGGGGGCCGCGGCGGCGCGGCTAGGGTTCCCCCGCCGCCGCCGGGGGAGGCAACGCGGGGTCGCGTGGGTCACAAATGTCGGTGCTTTGCAACGGAAGAAAAACGAAATCCTCATATTGCAAGTAGCTCACGCCTCCTACGTGGTGCAGACTTAAGAATCAGGCTGTGGATACGTGGTAGAGATAAAAAAAAATTGGACATACGCGAGAATAATAAGATAAGGACATCTAAAAGGCCAATCAGAAACCAAAATTTTACGAAGTTATCACGGACATGCGAAAAAAACCTACTTTCAGTCAGTAGGACATCACATAGATCAATTATGTTAGAAGAACTTCTCAATCATTTAGCTCGCGTATCCTGAAAAATATCCATCAACCAGCTTTGCGTGTGCATGGCCATAATAACCAGCCGACGGTTGCATGCAAGTCCGACCGCCATATCAGGTTGCACCCGTGCTATTTACCTTCTTGCACTCTCGTGGTGGCCATTCAATTCAGCTGACACTCAATCCCTCCTTTAATTATCCGATAATCCTAGACCTACTTAGCTTTACGAAAACGTTTTACATAACCTTCCCAAAAGCTCTCTCGCCCGGAGCGTTGAGGCGGATGGAGCGGCAACGCTGGCGCCGACGATCGTCGATGAGGCGGCACTAGCGCCGACGGCAGAGGGCGGGCAGAATCCGGCGAGTGCTACATGCGTACTCGAGCAGGCCAGCTGCTTGCCGGCGATCTGGAACACAGCAAGCCGGCCGCAAGAGCACGGCGAGTTCGCAAGAGCCGGTGGCAAGAGCACGGCGAGCTCATCGTGTGGGCGCGAGAGGCGGTTCTCGGCGACATGGGGTTTGAAGTCGGCTCGGCCATGCTCAGGGTAGGTGCAGAGCTGCAGACCAACATCGAGAAGGTCTTTGCCGCTTGGAGCGTTGGCCAGAGTTTAGCCGACGACGTCGACATCGGCATGGCTGCTGCGAACGGAGTCCAGTCCATGGACGCGTAATTCCTGGATGTATTGAGAAAGGATTTGTGAGGATCTCGGATCTGACTCACACTAGCTAGACAAGATTGGGGAGAAGACGAACTAGGTATTTGAATTTCAGAAGCAATCCACCCAACCACCCACACTTCTGTAGCATTACAATATCGGCCGAAGCCGCCTAGTCCATCGCCAGAGAAACGAGAAAGCAAGTAACGGCTATAAGTACTGTTACACCCGAGTTAACGGGCCCAGTTTGGGCTAGCAAGCCACTCGGGAGTCTTTCTGGGCCTGGTCGATTTGGGCCTTGGTCCTGGTACTGTAGCTATCATGCCGTTGTCGACACCAGCATCTGTGCTTCGATCTTCAGTAGCGGCAAGGGGTGACAGTGGGTTGCTGACATCCCCCCCTTGTTGAGGAGCGGCTTGCCCCCAAGCCGCGGCCCGAGGAAACTGCTGACGCAATGACTCCAGGTCTTCCCACGTTGCTTCATCCGGAGAAGAATTGCTCCATAAAATCAACCCCTGCGCCACTGTTTTCTGTCCAACTTGACGGACCCGAGACTGAAGAACTCGGACTGGCACCTGCAGATCAGAAAACTGGGAAGGCAATTGGGGCATGACCAAGGATGCAGGAGGAATCACCTTTTTAAGTTGTGAGACGTGGAAGACCGGGTGGATCTTGCTGGTAGGAGGTAGGTCCAATTTGTAAGCCACTTCACCAATTTTGTCAATGATCTTATAGGGCCCAAAAAACTTGAAGGAAAGTTTATGGTTAGCTCGACGAACCACTGATGACTGTACATAGGGCTGAAGCTTGAGGAAGACCATGTCACCCACTTCAAAAACTCGTTCAGTTCTGTGTTTATCCGCCTGAGTCTTCATTCTCTGCTGAGCCCTGTGTAAATGTTGAGTAACAGAATCCAAAACAGTTTGTCTCTCCAAAAGCCACTGTTGTATATCAGGAGCAGCAACAGTATCATTAGCAGTAATCCCAAAATACCTGGGAGAGTGCCCATATAAGATCTCAAAGGGAGTCTTGCCCACTGCAGAGTGCCAATTAGTGTTGTACCAGAACTCACACATAGCAAGCCACTTGCTCCACTGTTTGGGGTGTGCACTAATGAAACTTCTGAGATAACACTCGACCTGCTGGTTTACTCTCTCGGTTTGCCCATCAGTAGCAGGATGATAAGCTGTGCTCATGTTGAGCTGAGTGCCAGTTCTTTTCACCAGAGTTTGCCAAAAGGTACCAGTGAAAATAGGATCTCTGTCAGACACTATATACTCTGGCATTCCATGTAATTTGTACACATTATCCAAAAACACTTCAGCAACTTTAGTAGCAGAGAAGGGATGTTTCAATGGAATGAAGTGGCCATATTTAGTAAACTTATCAATTACCAGGAAGATACAGTCAAATTGACCAGATACTGGCAATCCTGATATGAAATCCATGGTGACATATTCCCAAGCCTTCTTAGGAACTGGCAGAGGTGATAGTAATCCTGGATAATTGATTCTTTCTGGTTTAGCTTGTTGACAAATGAGGCAGGACTGCACTCTTTCCTTGATGAAGTTTTTCATTCCTGACCACCTAAAAAGGGAGTGTATCCTGTGATATGTGACAGGAAATCCTGAATGGCCACCTACTGGACTGTCATGGAATGCAGCAAAGATTTTGTCATGCAACTCTTGTTTATTGCCTATCCATATAGCTCCTTTGTATCTGATTATCCCTTGGTTTAACTGGTGATTAGGTTTGGCAGAAGGATCAAGAGCTAACTGTTGCAGAAGTTCAGTAGCAGTCTTGTCAGCACTGTAGCTGTCAATAACCTCAGTCATCCAGACAGGTTGCACTTTAGAGATTGAGAATATTTGATGATCTGGTGGTCTTCTGGACAAAGCATCAGCTGCAGAATTCTCAATCCCTTTCTTATACACAATTTGATAATCCAGCCCCATTAACTTGGTGAGTGCTTTCTGTTGCCAAACAGTATGCAATTTTTGGCTCTGTAAGTGAATCAAACTTTTCTGGTCAGTTCTGATTACAAAATGCTGCATCTGTAGGTAAGGTCTCCACTGCTGTACTGCTAACAGAATAGCCATGTATTCTTTCTCATAGACTGACAAGCCTCTGTTCTTGGGTCCTAGTGCCTTACTGACATAAGCCAGGGGATGACCTTCCTGCATCAACACTGCTCCAATTCCCTTGTCACAAGCATCAGTTTCAATGACAAAAGGTTTATCAAACTAAGGAAGTGCTAAAACAGGTGCCTCTATTAACTTCTTCTTCAGGATAGAAAAAGCTTCTTCAGTAACAGGGGACCATACAAATGGCACCCCCTTCTTAAGTAGCTCAGTCAATGGCTTACTGATTATGCCATAATGCTGGATAAATTTCCTGTAATATCCACTGAGACCCAAAAACCCTCTCACTTCTTTGACATTGGTAGGAGTAGGCCAGTTTTGGACAGTAGTGATTTTTGAAGAGTCAGTAGACACTCCTGCAACACTGATAGTATGGCCCAAATAATCAATTTGTTGCTGAGCAAAGGCACACTTAGACAGCTTAACCTTCCACTGATCAGCTCTAAGTAAGGCTAGCACTATTCTAACATGATCCAGGTGTTCCTTGTAGGTTTTACTGAAGATTAGTATATCATCAAAGAAACAGAGAGTGTTCTTTCGTTGACAGGTTTCAATGTTGTGTTCAGAGAACCCTGGAACGTGCCAAGACCACCACTCAATCCAAAAGCCAGCACAGTAAACTCATAGTGACCAATGTGAGTAGAGAATGCAGTTTTGTATTCTTCACCAGGTGCTAGTCTGATTTGATGGTAGCCGGCTCTTAAATCCAATTTGGTGAACCAAGCAGCACCAGACAGCTCATCCAGCAACTCATCGATCACAGGGACTGGAAATTTGCCAGTGACAGTTATGGCATTTAGCATTCTATAATCCACTACCAACCTCCATTCTCCTCCCTTTTTTTTAACAAGCAAAACTGGTGAAGAAAATGGACTCTTGCTGACTCTTATCAGGCCAGCTGCAAGCAGTTCATTGATTTGTTTCTCAAGTTCATCCTTTAACTGGGGCACAATTCTGTATGGCCGTGAAGTGACAGGCCTTGCTCCTGGGATTAAAGGAATATGGTGATCGCTTTGCCTTCTAGGTGGTAATTCTGTGGGAGCTGCAAACACATCTGCAAATTCATCGAGAAGCTGTTGCATTTCTACTGGAACTGGAATAGCCTCTGACTGCTGAGTAGTTGAGATAGAGACACAAGCATAAGTGTATTCAGTTGCATGAATGCCTTGTAGAGTAACCACTTTCCCATCATAACTGAAGGACATCCATTGTTCTACCCAATCAATTTTCATAGGGCTGTGCTGAGCCAACCAATCCAACCCGAGGATACCATCATAAGTGTTGAGAGGCAGAAGTTTGAGATTAGATGTAAATTGCACCCCGTTGCTGGCCTAGCTGCAATCACTAATACTGTGTTGACAAGTGATAACAGCTCCACCTGCTACTGTTACACTGACTGGAGCAATGGAAGTAACCCCTGACAGTGACACAAATTTGCTGTCCAGGAATGAATGTGTACTACCTGAGTCCACCAGGAAGTTCATTTCATGTCCCTGGATAAACACCTTTAATTGCAAAACAGGGGCCTCAGGTTCCTTGCCCATCGCAGCAGCAGAAAGTCTGATGGAATGTACAGAAGATGAGGTTGAGGATGGATGTTCATTGTCAGACGTTTCAGAGTCTTCAGTGGAACTGTTTTGTAGCTGCTCGATCATCTCTTGAACAAAATGTAATTGCACAGTGGACTTGCAAACATGATCTCTAGCCCATTTTTCTCCACAGACAAAACAAAGGCCCTTAGATCTCCTATACTCTCGCAACGCTGACCATTTATCTTCAGTACAGTGTGGTTTGACACTTTCAGTTCCCCTTCGCTCTTCTGCAGAATTAACCTTGGGAGCGGTAACAGCATAAGCAACTGACGATGAACGCTTAGCTGAGTAACTGTTGATCGGTGTGATCCCTTCTCCCAACTCTTCATGTAACAAGGCAAGCTCATAAGCCGCATCCAGATCTTTGGGTTTCTGGAGCGCTACAGCAATTCTGACGCTCGGTTTCAAACCATCGAGAAATCTGGTGGTGTAGTGTAGAGCGTTTGGTGAATCTTCATATGCTGTTAACTGGTCATACAACTCCGCAAAACGCTCTACATAATCCTCCACTGTGCTGGTCTGGGCGATGCGAAACAACTTGCGCAGGAGAGTTTGATGCTGATTACGACCGAACCTGCTTTGGAGTGCTGAACAGAATTCAGACCAGCTGCAGTTTGGCATTCGACGTTGAACAGACTCCAGCCAGCGTGCTGCAGCACCTTCAAATTGGGCTGTAGCCAAGGAATTCCACCTGTGAGCAGGCACACTCCACAGCCTGAACTGATCTTCACAGCGGTTCTGCCAGAGTCGCGGATTGGTGCCGTCGAATCGAGGCATCTCCATATGCATAGAAAACAAGGACGACTCAGCAGCATCCGGAACAGAGAACTCGCGAGATGCAAAAATTTTGGGTGAAGGATTTGAATCACGCGCACCTCTTGCTGGAGGAGGCACATAGATGTTGTGTGCCTTGCCGCGGAGGTCGCCTTCGAACCCCAGGCCGTCGCCCGCGGCGCTCCCTCGAATTAGGCCGCCGTTGCGCGACGACGAGCTCCCGTCCAGTTTGAGCCCCGGATCTGCGGGCTCGAGCTTGTTGACGTCGGCTCTTACCTGCTCGATGTCGAGTGCGATCTCGTCACGGATGGCGTCGGCTCGTGCCGACATAAGACCGTCGAGCGCCGAATTATTGGCCTCCAGCATCTTGTTCATGGACTTGAGCAGAGATTCGCCTTGCGCCTTGAGCTTCTGGTCCAGATCGACGGAGATTTCATGGCGAAGTAGATCGAACACGGCGCGGCTCTCGTCGCTCAGCTCCTCCATGGCTTGGCGTCGTCGGCGGTCGCCGAATCTGGTGTAGTGGCGATGCAGGGGAAGATCCAGGACGAAGGCTCTGATTACCAACTGTGAGGATCTCGGATCTGACTCACACTAGCTAGACGAGATTGGGGAGAAGACGAACTAGGTATTTGAATTTCAGAAGCAATCCACCCAACCACCCACACTTCTGTAGCATTACAATATCGGCCGAAGCCGCCTAGTCCATCGCCAGAGAAACGAGAAAGCAAGTAACGGCTATAAGTACTGTTACACCCGAGTTAACGGGCCCAGTTTGGGCTAGCAAGCCACTGGGGAGTCTTTCTGGGCCTGGTCGATTTGGGCCTTGGTCCTGGTACTGTAGCTATCATGCCGTTGTCGACACCAGCATCTGTGCTTCGATCTTCAGTAGCGGCAAGGGGTGACAGTGGGTTGCTGATAGGAGGTTTCAACGATGTGCGTGTATTACGGATGGGATGAAGTAATAAATGGGTATTCTTGATTTATCTTTTGGAAGTAAAAAGGTGGGTGGGGCCCCTTCCTCCCCCTTCTCCAATCATAATTGTCCATGTGGCAGCTTACGTAAAACACGTAATTTTCTTTACCTGGATGTAGCATTACTCTTAATTATCCCACCAATTTAAATATTCTATCCCGCCCACAATCCTTCCCTTTAATTATTCCACCCGTTTAAATATCGTATCCAGCCCACACAATCTCTGTCTCGCCCCAAACATGAGATGCTGCTCTCCTCTATTCTCACTGTGTGTTTGCCTATTCCCTGGGTGGTTGCTTTTTTTTACAGGAAAGCCTTCATGGCTGCTTTATTATCTCACATCAAACTTACATCGTTTGCTAAAGCATTGAGAATAAAACTAGGAGGCGTATCCGACCACATCGTCGGTAGATTACTCCTCCCATAGCTAGCTAAATAATGGGCAACCATGTTTGTCTCTCTAAAACAATGTTCAATAGTGACCTTTCCAAAAACTTGTAGTAGATTACGACAATCGTCTAGAATTGGTGCAGCCACCAGTGTATACCCCTCATTCAAATTCAGAGCATCCGTGACGATCAAACTGTCTGACTGAATCATGATTTTATCACAGCCGAGGCCCCGTATGAACATGATACCCTGGCGCATGGCCTCCGCCTCCGCTGATATCACATCAGCCACATGTGTCATTTGCATTGTTGCTGCCGCAATGAACCCTCCGTCATGGTCGCATACCACCATCCCACACGCTCTCGTGTGATCATCCTCAGTGAAAGCTGCATCAACATTCAGAATTTGCATCCCAGTTGGCGCCCTCTTCCATGTCTTCTGGCGATCCACTGGATTGGGTTTACTCATAGCACGAACATAGTTTAGTGACAAAGCTCGGATCACCATTGAAGTGCGAAAATGGTTCTGGACCTGTTCTCCTTTGGCCATCTCCCTTCTTTGCCACCATAGGTACCAACAAGTAGAAGCGATGACCTCCGTGATATCAACAATATCCATATAATTCCTACGAAACTTGTCATCAGACAGGAGAAATTCTATTACCGTGGCGCCTTCCTTGTCTGTCGGTGTAGCTTTGTTAATTTCATCAAGGAGGCCCAACTCGAGCCACACTGCTCTGGCTCGCTTACATCTGAACAAGGCATGCTTCGAGTCCACTGCTCCAGCATGACAAATTGGGCATTCTCCACTGACCGGAATGTGATGATTTGCAAGAGTACTTCTAAATGGGACCGCGTTATGCAAGCATCTCCAAATAAAGATTTTGACTTTACCCGACATCTTCAGCTTCCACACTTGCTTCCACACAGGATGGTTCATGCTACTAGATTGTCCGCCCTGCTGCCCAAGCTTACTCCCATATTGATCATCCCATTCGCACTAGTATGCGGAACGAACAGAAAACACTCCGGTTTTTGTATAATAATGCCATGCAACATTATCTTCAAAGTGTTGCTGCGACAAAGGTATTTGCAGGATGCGTTCTACATCTAAGTTCCAGAATTTTTCCCAAATTAAGGATTTATCCCATTCACCAGAAGTTGGGTCAATCAAGTCACTCATATGCGATAACAAGCAGTTTCCTCGGCGTGTGATGATTTTCCTGGTAGGGCTGCTAGGTATCCAGCTATCCTCCCATATATCGATCTTCCTTCCATCTCCAACTCGTCAGATACATCCTTTTTTAAATGTTTGAATTCCTGCAAAGATACTTTGCCAGACAAAAGATGAACCCTTCTTCAAAGTGCAATTCAAAATGTCTCCAGTGGGATAGTATCTGGCACGTAACACCCTAGCACATAATGAATCATAGTGCTCAATTAACCTCCAGCATTGTTTTGCAAGCAATGCTAAATTGAAAGCAGGAATATCTCTGAAGCCCATCCCACCTTTTTCTTTCGGTACACATATCTTCCACCATGCAAACCAGTGCATCTTACGCTGATCATCCTTGTCACCCCACCAGTAATGCGACATTGCATCAGTGATCCCCTTACAATTTTTTTCGGGAATTTAAACACACTCATCACATATGTTGGGATGGCTTGGGAGTTGGGGAACGTAGTAATTTCAAAAATTTCCTACGCACACACAGGATCATGGTGATGCATAGCAACGAGAGGGGAGAGTGTGTCCACGTACCCTCGTAGACCGAAAGCGGAAGCGTTAGCACAACGCGGTTGATGTAGTCGTACGTCTTCACGATCCGACCGATCCAAGTACCGAATGCACGGCACCTCCGAGTTCAGCACACGTTCAACTCGATGACGTCCCGCGAGCTCCGATCCAGCAAAGCTTCACAGGAGAGTTTCGTCAGCACGACGGCGTGGTGACGGTGATGATGATGCTACCGACGCAGGGCTTCGCCTAAGCACCGCTACGATATGATCGAGGTGGATTATGGTGGAGGGGGGCACCGCACATGGCTAAGAGATCAATGATCAATTGTTGTGTCTATGGGGTGCCCCCTGGCCACGTATATAAAGGAGTGGAGGAGGGGGGAGGGCCGGCCTAGCTATGGCGCGCCCTGAAGGAGTCCTACTCCCACCGGGAGTAGGATTCCCCCCCTTCCAAGTAGTAGGAGTAGGAGAGAAGGAAGGGGAAGAGAGAAGAGAAGGAAGGAGGGGGCGCAGCCCCTCCCCCTAGTCCAATTCGGACTAGGCCTTGGGGGGGGGGGGCGCGGCCTGCCTCTCTCTCTCCCCTAAAGCCCAATAAGGCCCATATACTTCTTCCCCGTATTCCCGTAACTCCCCGGTACTCCGAAAAATACCCGAACCACTCGGAACCTTTCTGATGTCCGAATATAGTCGTCCAATATATCGATCTTTACGTCTCGACCATTTCGATACTCCTCGTCATGTCCTCGATCTCATCCGGGACTCCGAACTACCTTCAGTACATCAAAACACATAAACTCATAATACAAATCGTCACAGAACTTTAAGCGTGCGGACCCTACGGGTTCGAGAACTATGTAGACATGACCGAGAAATGTCTCTGGTCAATAACCAATAGCGGAACCTGGATGCTCATATTGGTTCCTACATATTCTACGAAGATCTTTATCGGTCAAACCGCATAACAACATACGTTGTTCCCTTTGTCATCGGTATGTTACTTGCCCGAGATTCGATCGTCGGTATCTCAATACCTAGCTCAATCTCGTTACCGGCAAGTCTCTTTACTCGTTCTGTAATACATCATCCCGCAACTAACTCATTAGTTACAATGCTTGCAAGGCTTATAGTGATGTGCATTACCGAGTGGGCCCAGAGATACCTCTCCGACAATCGGAGTGACAAATCCTAATCTCGAAATACACCAACTCAACAAGTACCTTCGGAGACACCTATAGAGCACCTTTATAATCACCCAGTTACGTTCTGACATTTGGTAGCACACAAAGTGTTCCTCCGGTAAACGGGAGTTGCATAATCTCATAGTCATAGGAACATGTATAAGTCATGAAGAAAGTAATAGCAACGTACTAAACGATCAAGTGCTAAGCTAACGGAATGGGTCAAGTCAATCACATCATTCTCCTAATGATGTGATCCCGTTTATCAAATGACAACTCATGTCTATGGTTAGGAAACATAACCATCTTTGATCAACGAGCTAGTCAAGTAGAGGCATACTAGTGACACTCTGTTTGTCTATGTATTCACACATGTATTATGTTTCCGGTTAATACAATTCTAGCATGAATAATAAACATTTATCATGAAATAAGGAAATAAATAATAACTTTATTATTGCCTCTAGGGCATATTTCCTTCAGTCTCCCACTTGCACTAGAGTCAATAATCTAGTTCACATCGCCATGTGATTTAACACCAACAGTTCACATCACCATGTGATTAATATCCATAGTTCACATTGTCATGTGACCAACACCCAAAGGGTTTACTAGAGTCAATAATCTAGTTCACATCGCCATGTGATTAACACCCAAAGAGTACTAAGGTGTGATCATGTTTTGCTTGTGAGAGAAGTTTAGTCAATGGGTCTGCCAAATTCAGATCCGTATGTATTTTGCAAATTTCTATGTCAACAATGCTCCGCACGGAGCTACTCTAGCTAATTGCTCCCACTTTCAATATGTATCCAGATTGAGACTTAGAGTCATCTGGATCGGTGTCAAAACTTGTATCAACGTGACCCTTTATGACGAACCTTTTGGCACCTCCATAATCGAGAAACATATCCTTATTCCACTATGGATAATTTTGACCGCTGTCCAGTGATCTACTCCTAGATCACTATTGTACTCCCTTGCCAAACTCAATGTAGGGTATACAATAGATCTGTTACACAGCATAGCATACTTTATAGAACCTATGACTGAGGCATAGGGAATGACTCTCTATTTTCTACCGTGGTCGGGTTTTGAGTCTTCACTCAACTTCACACCTTAAAACACAGGCAAGAACTCCTTCTTTGACTGTTCCATTTTGAACTACTTCAAAAACTTTGTCAAGGTATGTACTCATTGAAAAATCTTATCAAGCGTCTTGATCTATCTCTATAGATCTTGATGCTCAATATGTAAGCAGCTTCACCGAGGTCTTTCTTTGAAAAACTCCTTTCAAATACTCCTTTATGCTTTCCAGAAAATTCTACATTATTTCCGATCAACAATATGTCATTCACATAAACTTATCAGAAATGCTGTAGTGCTCCCACTCACTTTCTTGTAAATACAGGCTTCACCGCAAGTCTGTATAAAACTATATGCTTTGATCAACTCATCAAAGCGTATATTCCAACTCCGAGATGCTTGCACCAGTCCATAGATGGATCGCTGGAGCTTGCACACTTTGTTAGCATCCTTTGGATCGATAAAACCTTCAGGTTGCATCATATACAACTCTTCTTCCAGAAATCCATTCAGGAATGCAGTCTTTACATCCATTTGCCAAATTTCATAATCATAAAATGCGGCAATTGCTAACATGATTCGGACAGACTTAAGCATCGCTATGGGTGAGAAAGTTTCATCGTAGTCAACTCCTTGAACTTTGTCAACAACCTTTTTCGACAAGTCTAGCTTTGTAGATAGTAACACTACTATCAGCGTCCATCTTCCTCTTGAAGATCTATTTATTTTCTATGGCTTGCCGATCATCGGGCAAGTCAACCAAAGTCCATACTTTGTTCTCATACATGGATCCCATCTCAGATTTCATGGCCTCAAGCCATTTCGCGGAATCTGGGCTCATCATCGCTTCCTCATAGTTCGTAGGTTCGTCATGGTCTAGTAACATGACTTCCAGAACAGGATTACCGTACCACTCTGGAGCGGAACGTACTCTGGTTGACCTACGAGGTTCTGTAGTAACTTGATCTGAAGTTTCATGATCATCATCATTAGCTTCCTCACTAATTGGTGTAGGCATCACTGGAACTGATTTCTGTGATGAACTACTTTCCAATTCAAGAGAAGGTACCACTACCTCATCAAGTTCTACTTTCCTCCCACTCACTTCTTTCGAAAGAAACTCCTTCTCTAGAAAGGATCCATTCTTAGCAACAAATATCTTGCCTTCGGATCTGTGATAGAAGGTGTACCCAACAGTTTCTTTTGGGTATCCTATGAAGACACACTTCTCCGATTTGGGTTCGAGCTTATCAGGCTGAAGTTTTTTCACATAAGCATCGCAGCCCCAAACTTTAAGAAACGACAGCTTAGGTTTCTTGCCAAACCACAGTTCATATGGTGTCGTCTCAACGGATTTAGATGGTGCCCTATTAAACATGAATGCAGCTGTCTCTAATGCATAACCCCAAAACGATAGTGGTAAATCGGTAAGAGACATCATAGATCGCACCATATCTAATAAAGTACGGTTACGACGTTCGGACACACCATTACGCTGTGGTGTTCCAGGTGGCATGAGTTGCGAAACTATTCCACATTTTAAATGAAGACCAAACTCGTAACTCAAATATTTGCCTCCGCGATCAGATCGTAGAAACTTTATTTTCTTGTTACGATGATTTTCTACTTCACTCTGAAATTCTTTGAACTTTTCAAATGTTTCAGACTTGTGTTTCATTAAGTAGATATACCCATATCTGCTCAAATCATCTGTGAAGAAAATAACGATACCCGCCGCGAGCCTCAATACTCATCGGACCGCATACATCGGTATGTATTATTTCCAATAAGTCCGTACCTCGCTCCATTGTTCCGGAGAACGGAGTTTTAGTCATCTTGCCCATGAGGCATGGTTCGCAAGCATCAAATGATTCATAATCAAGTGATTCCAAAAGTCCATCAGTATGGAGTTTCTTCATGCGCTTTACACCAATATGACCTAAACGGCAGTGCCACAAATAAGTTGCACTCTCATTACTAAATTTGCATCTTTTGGCTTCAATATTATGAATATGTGTATCACTACGATCGAGATTCAATAAACCATTTACATTGGGTGTATGACCATAGAAGGTTTTTATTCATGTAAACAGAACAACAATTATTCTCTGACTTAAATGAATAACCGTATTGCAATAAACATGATCCAATCATATTCATGCTCAACGCAAACACCAAATAACATTTTTTTTACAATAAACATGATCCAATCATATTCATGCTCAACGCAAACACCAAATAACATTTATTTAGGTTCAACACTAATCTCAAAAATAGAGGGAGTGTGCGATGGTGATCTTATCATCCTTGGAATCACTTCCAACACACATCGTCACCTCGTCATTAACTAGTCTCTGTTCATTTTGCAACTCCTGTTTTGAGTTACTAATGTTAGCAACTGAACCAGTATCAAATACCCAGGGGCTACTATGAACACTATTAAAATACACATCAATAACATGTATATCAAATATACTTTTGTTCACTTTGCCATCCTTCTTATCCACCAAATACTTGGGGCAGTACCACTTCCAGTGACCAGTCCCTTTGCAGTAGAAGCACTCAGTTTCAGGCTTAGGTCCAGACTTGGGCTTCTTCCCAGGAGTAGCAACTTGCTTGCTATTCTTCTTGAAGTTCCCCTTCTTTCCTTTGCCCTTTTCTTGAAACTAGTGGTCTTGTTAACCATCAACACTTGATGCTCTTTCTTGATTTCTACCTTCGTTGATTTCAGCATCACGAAGAGCTCGGGAATCATTTTTGTCATCCCTTGCATATTATAGTTCATCACGAAGTTCCAGTAACTTGGTGATAGTGACTAGAGAATTCTGTCAATTACTATCTTATCTGGAAGATCAACTCCCACTTGATTCAAGCAACTGTAGTACTCAGACATTCTGAGCACATGCTCACTGATTGAGCTATTCTCCTCCATCTTGTAGGCAAAGTACTTGTCAGAGGTCTCATACCTCTCGACACGGGCATGAGTCTGAAATACCAATTTCATCTCTTTGGAACATCTCATATGCTCCGTGGCGTTCAAAACGTTTTTGAAGTCCCGATTCTAAGCCGTAAGTCATGGCGCACTAAACTATCAAGTAGTCATCACATCGAGCTTGCTAAACGTTCATAACGTTTGCATCTGCTCCTGCAATAGGTCTGTCACCTAGCGGTGCATCAAGGACATAATTCTTCTGTGCAGCAATGAGGATAATCCTCAGATCACGGAACCAGTCCGCATCATTGCTACTATCATCTTTCAACTTAGTTTTCTCTAGGAACATATCAAAAATAAAACAGGGGAGCTATGCGCGAGCTATTGATCTACAACATAATTTGCAAATACTACCAGGACTAAGTTCATGATAAATTAAAGTTCAATTAATCATATTACTCAAGAACTCCCACTTAGATAGACATCTCTCTAATCATCTAAGTGATCACGTGATCCAAATCAACTAAACCATAACCGATCATCACGTGAAATGGAGTAGTTTTCAATGGTGAACATCACTTTGTTGATCATATCTACTATATGATTCACGCTCGACCTTTCCGTCTCAGTGTTCCAAGGCCATATCTGCATATGCTAGGCTCGTCAAGTTTAACCCGAGTATTCTGCGTGTGCAAAAACTGGCTTGCACCCGTTGTAGATGAACGTTGAGCTTATCACACCCGATCATCACGTGGTGTCTCGGCACGACGAACTTTGGCAACGGTGCATACTCAGGGAGAACACTTTTACCTTGAAATTTAGTGAGAGATCATCTTATAATGCTACCGTCAAACAAAGCAAAATAAGATGCATAAAGGATAAACATCACATGCAATCAATATAAGTGATATGATATGGCCATCATCATCTTGTGCTTGTGATCTCCATCTCCGAAGCACCGTCATGATCACCATCGTCACTGGCGCGACACCTTGATCTCTATCGTAGCATCATTGTCATCTCGCCAACTATTGCTTCTACGACTATTGCTACCGCTTAGTGATAAAGTAAAGCAATTACAGGGCGATTGCATTGCATACAATAAAGCGACAACCATATGGCTCCTGCCAGTTGCCGATAACTCAGTTACAAAACATGATCATCTCATACAATAAAATATAGCATCATGTCTTGACCATATCACATCACAACATGCCCTGCAAAAACAAGTTAGACGTCCTCTATTTTGTTGTTGCAAGTTTTACGTGGTTGCTACGGGCTGAGCAAGAACCGTTCTTACCTACGTATCAAAACCACAACGATAGTTCGTCGAGTTAGTGCCGTTTTAACCTTCACAAGGACCGGGCGTAGCCACACTCGGTTCAACTAAAGTTGGAGGAACTGACACCCGCTAGTCACCTGTGTGCAAAGCACGGCGGTAAAACCAGTCTCGCGTAAGCGTACGCGTAATGTCGGTCCGGGCCGCTTCATCCAACAATACCGCCGAACCAAAGTGTGATATGCTGGTAAGCAGTATGACTTGTATCGCCCACAACTCACTTGTGTTCTACTCATGCATATAACATCTACGCATAAAACCAGGCTCGGATGCCACTGTTGGGGAACGTAGTAATTTCAAAAATTTCCTACGCACACACAGGATCATGGTGATGCATAGCAACGAGAGGAGAGAGTGTGTCCACGTACCCTCGTAGACCGAAAGCGGAAGCGTTAGCACAACGCGGTTGATGTACTCGTACGTCTTCACGATCCGACCGATCCAAGTACCGAACGCACGGCACCTCCGAGTTCAACACACGTTCAACTCGATGACGTCCCGCGAGCTCCGATCCAGCAAAGCTTCACAGGAGAGTTTCGTCAGTACGACGGCATGATGACGGTGATGATGATGCTACCGACGCAGGGCTTCGCCTAAGCACCGCTACGATATGATCGAGGTGGATTATGGTGGATGGGGGCACCGCACACGGCTAAGAGATCAATGATCAATTGTTGTGTCTATGGGATGCCCCCTGGCCACGTATATAAAGGAGTGGAGGAGGGGGGAGGGCCGGCCTAGCTATGGCGCGCCCTGGAGGAGTCCTACTCCCACCGGGAGTAGGATTCCCCCCCTTCCAAGTAGTAGGAGTAGGAGAGAAGGAAGGGGAAGAGAGAAGAGAAGGAAGGAGGGGGCGCAGCCCCTCCCCCTAGTCCAATTCAGACTAGGCCTTGCGGGGGCGCTGCCTGCCTCTCTCTCTCCCCTAAAGCCCAATAAGGCCCATATACTTCTTCCCCGTATTCTCGTAACTCCCCGGTACTCCGAAAAATACCCGAACCACTCGGAACCTTTCCGATATCCGAATATAGTCGTCCAATATATCGATCTTTACGTCTCGACCATTTCGATACTCCTCGTCATGTCCCCGATCTCATCCGGGACTCCGAACTACCTTCGGTACATCAAAACACATAAACTCATAATACAAATCGTCACAGAACTTTAAGTGTGCGGACCCTACGGGTTCGAGAACTATGTAGACATGACCGAGACACGTCTCTGGTCAATAACCAATAGCGGAACCTGGATGCTCATATTGGTTCCTATATATTCTACGAAGATCTTTATCGGTCAAACCGCATAACAACATACGTTGTTCCCTTTGTCATCGGTATGTTACTTGCCCGAGATTCGATCGTCGGTATCTCAATACCTAGCTCAATCTCATTACCGGCAAGTCTCTTTACTCATTTCGTAATACATCATCCCGCAACTAACTCATTAGTTACAATGCTTGCAAGGCTTATAGTGATGTGCATTACCGAGTGGGCCCAGAGATACCTCTCCGACAATCGGAGTGACAAATCCTAATCTCGAAATACGCCAACTCAACAAGTACCTTCGGAGACACCTGTAGAGCACCTTTATAATCACCCATTTACGTTGTGACGTTTGGTAGCACACAAAGTGTTCCTCCGGTAAACGGGAGTTGCATAATCTCATAGTCATAGGAACATGTATAAGTCATGAAGAAAGTAATAGCAACGTACTAAACGATCAAGTGCTAAGCTAACGGAATGGGTCAAGTCAATCACATCATTCTCCTAATGATGTGATCCCATTTATCAAATGACAACTCATGTCTATGGTTAGGAAACATAACCATCTTTGATCAACGAGCTAGTCAAGTAGAGGCATACTAGTGACACTCTGTTTGTCTATGTATTCACACATGTATTATGTTTCCGGTTAATACAATTCTAGCATGAATAATAAACATTTATCATAAAATAAGGAAATAAATAATAACTTTATTATTGCCTCTAGGGCATATTTTCTTCATTGGGCCACTGCTTTCAATAACACTTCTTTGCCTCCATATGATAATGTTCTCTCTTTCCATCCATTTATACCATTTTCTATATTCTCTCAGTCTGGTGTATAGAACAATCTGTGCGATCAACACCAATCATAGAGGGGAGCCCTAAGTACTTGTTGGAGAGCGACTCCGTCATAATATCCAACATTTGGCACACCTCTACTTTAACATCAACATGAGTATTAGGGCTAAAATAAATTGATGATTTTGCTGCACTCACCATTTGGCCTGAAGCTGCACAGTACTCATTAAGAATGTTCCTTAAAGATTGAGCATTTGTAGCATCAGCCCTCATCAATATTAGTGAGTCATCAGCGAAAAGCAAATGAGAGATTTTGGGTGAATCTCTACAGACCTGAACTCCCAATAGCCTGCCTTGTGTTTCCTCATACTCAATCAATGATGTTAGTCCTTTTGCACACAACAGAAAGAGATAGGGGGACAAAGGATCCCCCTGCCGAAGCCCTCTAGTAGGTTTAAATGGAAGAGTCTCATTTGAATTAAACTTCACCTTATACTCAACTGTTGTCACACAAGCCATAATCATGTCAACCCATCTTCCAGCAAAACCCATCTTCCCCAAGATGGCCTTCAAGAAAGTCCACTCTACACGATCATAGGCCTTGTGCATATCCAACTTCACTGCACAAGTACCATGTTTCCCTTGCTTCCTTTTCTTCATTGTATGCAGACATTCATATGCAACTATGACATTATCTGTAATTATCCTCCCGGGCGCAAAAGCACTCTGAGTTTCACTGATTATCTCAGGTAAGAAGACCTTTAGCCTAGTCGCCAAAAGTTTAGAGATAACTTTGTATACGACGTTGCAAAGACTAATAGGTCTATATTGCAATATTTATTTCTGCCTTTTCTACCTTAGGGATTAGCACAATTGTAGTTGCGTTCCACCCTTCTGGGATGACCCCACTGTTTACTGCTTGAAGGACTTCCTTAACCAAATCATCACCCAAAAGTGGCCAAAACTTTTTGTAAAATATCACATGTAGCTCATTCAGGCCAAGAGCTTTAATATCACCAATACTAAACAAGGCCTTCTTTACCTCCTCGGCAGTATACGGGGCAAGCAAAGACTCGTTCATGTAAGCTGTAACTCTAGTCCGAACCTTGTTTAAAACTTCCATGTTTGAGGCAGCAACTTCCAAGGTAAATAAAGTTTTGACATAGTCAGCTATTAGTGTCCCCATAGATTCGACATCCTCCTTCCAAATGCCATCCTCACCAAGCAGCTTACGAATCTGATTTCGTTTCCTTCTCGCTGTCGCAAACTTGTTAAAGAAACTTGTGTTTCGATCGCCATTCCTCAACCAGTTTGCTCGACTTCGTTGCACCCAATAAATCTCCTCCTTTTCAAGTGTTTATTCTATCAGAATTAAAAGTTCATGCTGCCGATCTGCCACCTCATCAGTAAGGGGCCCCGATCGCAGCTCTTCCAGCTCTGCCTTAAACTTCTTCAACCGCCGCTGTGGGCGCATAGGACCTCCCGATCCCAAGAGTGGAGCTCTCTGTGTACCACTACTGTTCGTGCCGCCAACGACGCATGGGCATCCTTTTTTCCCATGCATCGGATATGCATTGCAGTAAATCCTCTTCCTGCAGCCATCGAGCCTCGAATCGCCGGGTTCCATCATCAAACGCTGAACTGCACCTCCCTCTCCTTCCAATGCAAGAATTATCAGCCGGTGATCAGACTTGAGTGTTCAACATTTGTAATTGCCGCATTGGGAAACAGCAGCCTGAACCCTCCATTGCAAATATGCCTCTGTCCAGGCGTTCCCTCAGTCTCATCCTACGCCACGTAAATTGGTCGCCATTGTAGCCCATGTCATCTAAATGACAGCAAACCCTAGCTTTCTTCACCAGGGGAACGAAAAGCTGAGGAGGGAGCACCTCATCAGGACATCAGACAACCTCGTAAGGAGGCCACAGGGCTAGCAGTCACCGCCGATGCACCAACCCTAGATCGCCAGGAAAAACGCCAGGGCGTACTCAGGATGGTTTGGTTGCAACTCATGATTTCATGACTACTCCTAATTAATAGCTCCCTAGGTGGTTGCTATATTAATTGGTGGCAACCACTTTAAACAACGACAGTTGGTAGGTGCAGCCTAAGGGGGAGGTTCTGAGTTTGATTCCCACATCGTCAATTTCTTTTTTGCGGCTCTCGAGAGCCCACTTGCGTGAATGGCGGCCGATAAGAGGAGTCCCCGCAGAGCAAACCTACATGGGACCTCCGAACGTGGATTCTTAAAGCTCAGGCTTTCAGACACCTCTTATCCATACCCTTCAATATTGCTTCGAGATCTGTGCTACACAACTAACTTAGTACATAAAATTTTCTCTTTTTTGTTTCTTCAAAACAAAACGACGTATGAACTTCAAACTTTGCAGGACAACAAAACTTTCTTACTATAATGTGGGAAAAAACTTTCAGATTTTTTCGTCCAACATAAATATACAAAATGACAATTTTTTGTGTAAAAAATAATATTTTCAGTATATATGATTCACGAAAAAATCTGAAAGTTTTTTCTCACATTATAGTTAGAATGTTTTGTTGTTCGGCAAAGTTTGAAGTTCATATGTTCTTCTATTTGGAAGAAACAAAAAAGAGAAATGTGCTTGCACGAATCGCGATGCAGAAATGGATGGCAAGATAAGGGGGTGTACCAAAGCCTATGCTTTCTCAAATGTTAACCTGGGACCTCCTAGTCAGCGCCTTAAGTGCCGGCGAGGGGAACCAGCGCCCAAGCGCACGGAATTCTGGGCCGGCCCAATAAAACGTGATGTGGTTGCTCGCCTAGATCGCGTACTGGATCGCTAAAAAATATATTTGCGTACCAGTTTAGCTAAAAAAAATAGATCACGTACTGGTTCGCTCGGATGATGGTTAACCGGTTGACGGTTAACTAGTTGACCGGTCAACCTTTGACTTTTTAAAAAATAAATAGAAAACATAGCAATAAATAAAAGACACGATTTCAAAAAAAATTCATGTATTTTGGTAAAATGTTCACAAGTTTGAAAAAGGTTCATTGATTTTGAAAAAAGTTCATTAAACTTAAAAAAAATCATAAATTTTATAAGTTAATCATTTTTGAAAAAAGTTCATCAATTTTTAAAGAAAATTCATCAAATTTTAAAAAAATTATTGATTTTGAAAAAAGTTCATCAAAATTTGAAGAAGTTCATCAATTTAGAAAAGAGTTCATCAAAATTGAAAAATGTTCATTGATTTTCAAAAAAGTTTGTTCATTTGAAAAAAGTTCATCGAATTTGAAAAAGTTGTGCATTTTTGAAAAAAGAAAAAGAAAAAAGAGTAAATAAAATAAATAGAAAAAGAAAAAAAACGGTCCAGAAAAAAATCTAAACGAACAAGAAAACCCGGCTGGGAAGCTTCCCAAAACTGGAAATAGCTTCCTCCCACTAGAACCTAGATGGGCCGGCCCATTTTCGAACGCTTCAGTCGTGAGTTAATGAAATGCACGTTGGGCGTGGCTATTGGTCAATCGACTGAAATAAATTTTGGGTTAGTCAATTGACCCCAAACTCTGTTTCAGTCAAGTATGATTAATTAGGCAGCCACACAAGCCCACGCAATGTCCGCACAGGTGCAAGCTGGACCATGGGCTACTCCAGTCCATACTATCAAGCCAGCCTACTTTTTTGTACGTTAATTACTGGTTGCTCTAGTATAGTAATTAGCCAAGTCTTTGTAGATGACCTATGAATAGCACTCTAACACATAAATTGTATGCAATGGTTAGTGGCTATATGTGCAATCTCACACATGTATATTTATTTTTATACATGTGCAATATCACCGATGAATAGCATTCTCCCACATATTTATTTTATACATACATATATTTGGAAAATGTATTATTACTATGCAAAACTGAGCATATTATAGTGAGATTTCGGCAAAAAAAAAGTGTTTTCTAAAAAGTAATGGATTAGTGACATCCGTATTACCCTTACATAAGAAAAGAAATGAAAACTAAAACAAAATAAAAATGAAATAAAAACTAAAAAAAATGATGTTTTGTATGGAAGAATGAATTTGTAGCATTGGTATTACCCTTTCAGAAAAAACTAAAACAAAATCAAAATAATGAAGTTTTCTAAGAAAGAATGAAACCCTTTAAGAGGAAAGAAAATGAAAAAGAAAAAACTTTCAAAACTTACACACAATTTGCACTGAAATTGCACTTTTTGAAATATGCAAAGAATAAGCATATAATAGTGCATTTTTTGGCATTCTACTATAGTTTACACATAGTGTAACTGAAATAATGTATTTCCTTTAAGAAGTCAGAAAATAATTGCAATTTATAACAAAAATTGCGCACAACTTCGCACCGAAAATTGCACTTTATCGTAATATGCAAAATAATCATGAAATTTTGGCACACATTATATAGTATGTGTATGTATATAATTACACTCAGCCAAAAACCCACAAAAACAAGAAATAACAATAAAGGAGAGAGAAAAAGAAAAAAAATGCAACCCAGAAGAGCAAAAACGAGGCCAGGAAGCAATTCAACTGACCCAAAATAGGGGTCAATCGATTCCACACAGCCCAGCTCACCACCAAAATGACACAGAAAAAAAAAGAAAACAACACAAATCTCAAAGCATAATCGGACGGTCACAAAATCGACTGGCAATAGCCCAATCGACTGAATTTTATTTTAGGTTTAGTCACTTTTTGTTTCTGAACCACCTTGTAGCCCCACATATGCATCACAAAAGCATGCATGAAAACCATGGGCTTTGGCGGGCAAAACTACGGTAGGCTGTGACGCAAGAGCACGTGCATGTAGGCATCACGCGCACATAAACATGCAGACACGTCCACATGCAGACACACACATGCACCACAGACACTCATCATTAGCTTTTTGGTTGTGCGGATGGAGCATAATTAATACTAAAACTTTTTATAGGAGAAACGAATTAAATTTGCTCAAATTATTGGCATTGGTATTACCATTCAAAAAGAAGGAAAATGGAAAATAAATTAAACAAATGATGAAAAAAATTGCTCACAACTTACACAGAAATTGCATTTTTTTATAATATGCAAGAATAAATATATAATAATGAAAACAAAAATGAAATATAAAATAAGATAATAAAAAATGAAAATTTCTTTGAAAGAATGAATTCGTAGCATTGGTATTACCCTTTCATAAAAAAACTAAAAGAAAATCAAAATAACGAAGTTTTCTAAGAAAGAATGAAACTCTTTAAGAAGAAACAAAATGAAAAAGTAAAAACTTTCAAAACTTCCACACAATTTGCATTGAAATTGCACTTTTTGAAATATGCAAAGAATAAATATATAATAATGCATTTTTCACATTCTACTATAGTTTACATAAAGTGTAACCGAAATAATGTATTTCCTTTAAGAAGAAGATTAAAAAAAACCTTACGCACAACTTTGCACCGAAATTGCACGTTATCGTAATATGTAAAATAATCATATAATCATGAAATTTTGGCACATACTAAATAGTATTTGTTTGTATATAATTGCACTCAGACAAAAACCCACAAAAAAAATAACTAATAAAGGAAAGAAAAAGGAAATAACAAGGAAAAAGAAAAATGCATAGAAACAAAGAACAGAAATAAAAAATGAAGCAAAAATACCCATAAAAGAAAGAATAAATTTCCTAAGGAAGAATGAATGAGCGGCATTGATATTACCATTTAAGGACAAAAAAATGGGAAAAAGAATCTAAAACAAACACTGACAAAATTTGCACGAAATATACATAAAAATTGCGCTTCTTTACAATATGCAAGAATAATCATATAAAAGTGAAACTTTTGCAAAAACAAAATCTAAGAACAAATGAATAGTGGCATTGGTATTAACCTTAAAGTAGAATGAAAATGAAGTAAAGACTAAAACAATATCAAAATAATGATTTTTTTTTGAAAAAAATGAATTAGTGGCGTTGGTATTTTCTTTAAGAAGAAATAAAATTTATAACAAAAATTTACGCACAACTTTGCACAGAAATTGCATTTTCTCATAATATGCAAAAATAATCGTATAATCATGAAATTTTGGCACATATTATATAGTATTTGTATGTATATAATTACACCCTGCCAAAAACCCACAAAAACAAAATTATAACCAATAAAGGAAAGAAAAAGGAAAAAAAAATGCAACCCGGAATTAAACGGGCGCAACCAAGACAAAGAAATCGGCCTGGTACCGATTCGACCGACCAAAACAACGATTCAACCAATTCCTTGAAGCCCAGCCCAACAACAGAATTAAACGGGAAAAAATGAAAACAACACAGATCTCAAAGCACGATCCAACGAACAGAAAATTGACTGGCCACAAAATGAAAAGTCAGCGGACTGAAATGTAGCTAAAGTGATGCACGTTAGCTGGTGCTGAAGGCACCGACCAAGGATTGCCAAGCTACATGGCTCAGTGCGCGATGGCTATTTACAAACCTTCAGCATGCGTGCGACAACTTACAAAACATACGAAGAATACGAAACTTCAGCATGCGTGTGGCGACTTACAAAACATACGGAGACCACTCAGAAAAGGAAAACATACGAAGAATCGGTGATGTAGGATTTTTTGAGTCTTTGATTACATGCAAATAAAAAGGCCTTCACTGGGTTTATCCGAAGCAGCAAAGCAATGGGCTGGTTTGGTTAAAGACATGCAACTCATACTATCGTTGGTTCATGCTGATACAGTTTAGTACAACCTTGAAAGAATATCTCATGTGTGGGCTGACAAATTTAATTTATCCGTAGAAAAAATATCAAAATTAATAATATGGGTGAATGAATGTAAAATATCAAAGAAATGCACCTTGGTTTATTAGTAGGTAACTAGGTATAGATATAATAGGCGGGAGCTATGCCAAATGGGAAAAGCTTACCTTCAGCCGGCCGATCGCGTGTGAGTGTCCGCCGCCTCCGTGTCCGATAGATTGACTCTTGATGAGACGGTCGAGAGCAACCCTTCTTTGTCCACGTTTCTGCAACTAACGCTTTGTTTCAGAAAATAGAGTTTGCAACTGCTTGGCTAGATCCTGTGACGGGCGGAGACTCGTGCGGCTAGGAGGTCGACGCCGACGAGGATTCCAGCCGGATCTCGCCGGATCCGGCGAGTATGGCGTGTGGGCAGGAGGCCGGGATGTCCGGAGCGGCGGGGGCGGAGACTCATGCGGCTGGGCCGGCATCGGCGGCGAGGATTCCAGCGGGATCAGACGAGGATGACAAGCGGGCAAGAGGCGGGGACATACATGAGCGGCGGGGGCTCCGCTCGACGAGGTCCGGCGGGGTTGGAAGAGAGCTTCATCCCGAGGACCCCGTGATGGCAACGGCGCACGGCGATCCCGAAGCAAGAGGCAGACAGAAGAAAAAAACAGAAGAAAGGGATGGTGGCGAGGCGACCTGGTCGGAGGTCCGATACTCGTGGGCGACGGTGCGAAGGTGAGGACGAGCGGCGTCGATCCTCCCTCACCAGCATCTGGCGGAGCTCGTGTCCCACTCTTGCTTCTACCGAGTGATGAAGAAGACAACCTCTGCTCGCCATTGACGACGGCAAGGCTGCCGTCCACTTCTGCAACATCAGTTCTGTTGAAAAAACAAATGTGCAACCAGACCTTTGTTGCAGAAAAAAATCCGCAACAAGACCGCAATTGCAAAAACAATCCGCAACAAGATCTTTAATGCAAAAAGAAAAAAATCCGCGACGAACACGACTGCGAGCTGCAGATACTTTTCTGAAACATAGATGTTGTTGCAAAAAATGCAACAAATATCTTATTGCAAAAAAAAATTCTACAGCATGACCTCTGTTACAAAAGTTTATGCAACACGACCTTCGTTTCAACAAATTCTGCAACATTACCTCTGTTGAAATTGGAAGGACAACACTCGGTGACTCGATGGCGTGAGATCTCACGGCTCGCGACCGAGTCGATCTTTTAAAAAAGATCAGCCGACGGATGCGTAGCACATCCGGGGGTTGCTACGCGTCGACCGGCGTGTCTTTTTAAAAGATGCGCCGCCTCGCGAGCCGTCGGATCGGACACAGATCTAGCAGGGTGAACTTCTTTTCTCTACTTTGCAACAAAGACCTTGTTGCAGAAACATTTGTAATAGAGGTTGTGTTGCAGATTTTTTTTGCAACAGAGGTTGTGTTGCAGATTTTTTTTGCAACAAAGGTATTGTTGCGGATTTTTTTTGCAACAAAGGTCTTGCACGATTTTTTTTTGCAACAGCGGTCTTGTTGCACATTTGTTTTTTGCAATAGCAATGATGTTGCAGAAGTGGACGGCGCCCTGCATCGTTGGTGTTGAGCAGAGATCGTCTTCTTCATCAACCGATAGCAGCAGGAGTGGGCTGTAGCAAAGGATAGGCCAAAACAGTATCTTATAGTAAGCAAAGCGTTCTTGAGGACACACGGGAATTTCATCTAATCACTTTCATCATGTTGGTTTGATTCGCGTTCGCTACTTTGATAATTTGATATGTGAGTGAACCGGTGCTTGGGTGCTGTTCTTACTTGAACAAGCCTCCTAAAAGTGTGTTATATCGACTAGAGGGGGGTGAATAGGCGATTTTTACAAATTCGTCACTGAGGAAATACTACTTGAGGAATTTGCTAAGTGACGAAATACAAGCAGCGGATAAAGTACTCAGGTGCAAGCATAACATGGCAGTAACACAGTCATCATAATGACATGAAACAAGCACAGAGCACAAGTAGCGTGAAAACAAGATAAGCAGGCAGAAGAGAAAGTGACTGAAGAAATAGGATTGCTTCAAACAGTAACGATCAATTTCATCAACAAGTAAATGAGGAAATGCAATAGTTGAAGAAATAGAACCAGTAGCTTGGTGAAGATAGTGATTTGGTAGACCAGTACCAACTGCTGTGACAGTTGTATGTCTGGTTGGAGCGGTTTTTTATTTAAACCCAAGGACAGACAGTCCCAGGACACACAGTCCTTACCGTATTCTCCTTGAGCTAAGGTCTCACAGGCCTCGCCCAATCACTCGTGGTAAGTCTTCAAGGTGACTTCCAAACCTTCATAGACTCGGTCACCCAGCGATCCACAATTCGTCTTGGATGCTCTAGACCATGATGCCTAACTGTCTGGAAGATGCACAGTCTTCAAAGGAAACAAGCGTCGGTTCCACATAGGAACAATCTCTTCAGTGATGCTCAATCACTTTGGGTTTTCGGTGTTGGGGTTTTGGGTTTTTCCTCACTGATGATTTTCTCTCAAAGTCCTCGGAGGATGGGATGCTCTAAATGACAAGTGTCAAGTTCTCTCGGAGCAGCCAACTAGCTAGTGGTTGAAGGGGGCGGCTATTTATAGCCGGGGAGCAGCCCGACATGATAAGACATAAATGCCCCTAATGTTATGACCGTTGGATGGATAAGATATCTGGACAGCTGGCGGAAAGCACAGCAACGGTCGGAAGTTCGAACCATGAAATTCCTCAGGGCTATCATGTTCCTCACTATAGGAAATTCGCACTGGCGAATTCATAACTCCTCAGTCAGAACAAATTCCTCAGAGACCAGAAGATCTTTGTCTCTGTCACTGAAGAAATTGACTGAACTGCAAGAGATTTCTAAAGACTTCACTCGAAGGATTGGGTATGTGTATAGGATTTTAGATGAGAATCACTTGGAAACTTTTCCTTAGTTTTACCTCGACCCCCTTTAACAGTATGGTGTTTCCTATGACTCAAAAGAAAGGAAATGAAACTACGAAAACAAAAGTCTTCATGCTTCATAGTCCTCGCATCAATATCTTCAAGGTCACACCAATTTCCTCATTTTCAAAGTCTTCAAGAAAACCAAAGTCTTCAGATGAAGATATTCATTTTTAGGGGTCGACATTCATCGGATTTATCAAACTCCTCAGAGACTTATTAGACCTGTGTACACTCACAAACATATTAGTCCTTTAACCTATAAGTCTTCAATACACCAAAATCACTAAGGGGCACTAGATGCACTTACACCTCCCACTTATGATTAACCCCTCTCGCAAGCATCCGCAACTACGAAAGAAGAATTAAGATAAAATCTAACCATAACATTAAACATATGAATCCAAATCAGCCCCTTATGGAATAGCGCATAAACTAGGGTTTGAGCTTCTGTCACTCTAGCAACCCATCATCTAATAACTACTCCACAATGCATTCCCTTAGGCCCATACATGGTGAAGTGTCATGTAGTTGACGTTCATATAACTCCACTAAGTGAATCACAACATACATATCATCAAAATATCGAACGAATATCAAATTCACATGATTAGTTATGACAAGACTTCTCCCATGTCCTCAAGAACAAAAGTAACTACTCACACAACAAATTCATGCTCTAGATCAGAGGCGTATTGAATATCATAATAGATCTGAACATATAATCTTCCACCAAATAAACCAACTAGCATCAACTACAAGATTTAATCAACACTACTAGTCACCCGCAGGTACCAATCTGAGGTTTTGATACAAATATTGAACACAAGAGATGAACTAGGGTTTTGAGATGATATGGTGCTGGTGAAGATGCTGATGAAGATTGATCCTCCCAAGGTGAGAGGGTTGTTGGTGATGACGATGGCTTTGATTTCCCCCTCCCGGAGGGAACTATCCCCGGTGGAATCGCTCCGCTGGAGAGCAGAAGTGCTCCTGCCCAAGTTCCGCCTCGAGACGGCGGTGCTCCGTCCCGAAAGTCCTCTCTTTATTTTTTTCTAGGGCAAATGGCCTTTTGTACCAGAAGATGGGCACCGGAGGTGGGCCAGGGAGCCCACTACCCACCAGGGCGCGCCTGGGGGGGGTAGGCACGCCCTGGTGCCTAGTGGGCACCTGGGTGGCCTCCTCTGGTATTTCTTTTCTCCAATATTTTAATATATTCCAAAATATATCTTCGTAAAATTTCAGCTCATTTGGAGATGTGCAGAATAGGTATCTCTGACGTAGCTTTTTCAGGTCCAGAATTCCAGGTGTCGGTATTCTCCCTCTTTGTGTAAACCCTGCATATTATGAGAGAAAAGACATTAGAATTACTCCAAAAAGTGTTATATTGAATAAAAAGACTATAAATAACAGTAGGAAAACATGATGCAAAATGGACGTATCAACTCCCCCAAGCTTATACCTCGCTTGTTCTCAAGCGAAAGCCGATATCAAGAATCATGTCCACATGAGAGAGGTGTCGATAAAACAAAATACGAACATAGTAGCATCATGATCATTATTATAACAGTAATAAACTTCATCATAAAACTTCTTATGAGCAAGTAACAATTCATCACATCATCAAAATATAAAGCATAAACTTTCTCGAAAGCAAACAAACTATGTTCTCAGTTAACAACACAATTGCAATTCATCATATTTTTAGGAAGGGTCTCATGTCGGAGCCTTTTTGGCAAGCCCACATACTCAACCATCATTTAGTCTTCTATGACTGCTAACACTCACAACATATATATGGAGCAAAAAGTTTCAGTCAGACACATAGAAAGATTGGGGCTTATAGTTTCGCCTCCCAACTCGTTCACCTCAAGGGTGATGTCAACAATAATAACTCATGATCACTCATATCCAATTGGATATATGTGCCTAGATCTTTCCCCACTGCATGATGCTTGCAAAAGAGAAATATAAAAAGGAATAGAGGAGAACATTGTTGACTATTGCATAAAAAAGTAAGTACATAAAAGTAAAAGATAGGCCCTTCACAGAGGGAAGCAGAGGTTGTCATGCGCTTTTATTTTTGGATGCACAAGCTCTTAGTGCAAAAGAACGTCACATTATATTGCCCCTTGTGATAGCAACCTTTATTATGCAGTCCGTCGCTTTTATTACTTTGCCATCACAAGTTCGCACAACGCTTATTTTCCCTTACACTAAAAGATCATACATATTTAGAAGCAATTTTTATTGCCTTATGCACCAATGACAACTTACTTGAAGGATCTTATTCAATCCATAGGTAGGTATAGTGGACTCTCATATCTTGAAAGTGGGTTTAAGGGTTTTGGATGCACAAGTAGTATCTCTACTTGGTGCGGATTTTTGGCTAGCAAAGATATTGGGCAAGCACCACATGTTGGAGGATCTATGACAATATAACTTCTATCTGGATATCAACAAACATAAATCATTACGTTGTCTTCCCTGTCCAACGTCAACAATTTGGCATAAAATACTTAATGGGGGCTCACAATCATAAAAGATGTCCAAGATTGTATATTTGCATGTGAATCTTCTCTTCCCTTATTAATTCTTTCATGAATTACATCATTGACCAATGTTATGTCTGTCAACTTTCAATAAATTTTACCACCTATACTTTTCCTTACGTGATTTCATTACTTCCCATAAGTTTAGCATATGATCTTTTCCATTATTTTCTTTATTTTGATTGAAACATAAAAGTAAAGAAGCAAAAACTCACACTAAACTTTATTATATAACTCTCAACTCGATTACATAGATCGATAGATCACGAAACTAGCACTCAAAAATAAATCATACTAAACTTTTATTCAACTAAATCACGAAATAGCTAAGGATCGAACTAAGATATGTAAAGATAATAAAAGTGATGGTGATACGATACCGGAGCATCTCCCCCAAGCTTGGCACAAGCCAAGGGGAGCGCCTATACTCATGTGCTTAAGTCTCCTTCTTTGGTGATGAGGTATTCTTCTTCTTTAACTTACGCTTGAGGATAAGATTCTCCTCCCTCAAGTCATCATTTTCTTGTTCAAGCTTCAATATCTTTCTGCATAATGCTGCCTTGCTTTCCTGTACAAAACAGGACAAGATAAATTGAACCTTAGATTTGCTTGATCTGTTCAGAAGGCTTGACTTCTTGAATTCCACGTGCATATCTCCAGGTTGAGGTAGTGGAACTTCATCCTCATCTGACCCGGCATCCCTTGTTTCCTCCGAGTCGGTATCTTCCTCCTCCTCGGTGGACCATAGGTAGGGATAAATCTCCCCAAAGATCTTTGGATCTGCAACATAGTGGGAGACATAGCTCTCTCCATCTGAATCTTGAGACGACATATTTTCAGATCTGATAGAAAATTAGCACGAAACAAGAACAGAGGATATTTCCATGATGCAGTGGTCAAATCGTCCGGGGGTATATATAAAGAATTTTTATCTTGGGAAACAAGTATACCATAGGAAAACAGAGTCGGGAAGGTTCCCGAGGGGCCCACTACCCACCAGGGCGTGCCAGGTGGGGCAGACGCGGCCTGGTGCATAGTGGGCACCTCGGTTGCTTTCTCGGGTGTTTCTTATTATTTTTATTTTTCTAATATTCCAAAACTGACAGAAAATATTTTTGCAGATTTTTGGAGTCGGTTTACTTACCGTATCATTACCACTTCCTTTTCAGGGTTCTGGAGTGTTCCGGAAGGTCTCTTTTATGTATTCCTCTGGTGTCATGGTTTGAATAATGTTAGTTTCAACATTAATAGGTGTACCAGAAATATAGTGCTTAATTCTTTGTCCATTGACCACCTTCGGATTAGTGCCATCGGCATTATTGATCTTAATAGCCCCAGAGCGATAAACTTCTTCAATGATATATGGTCCTTCCCACTTGGAGAGAAGTTTTCCTGCAAAAAATCTAAAACGAGAATTGTAGAATAGAACATACTCACCCACTTTGAATTCCCGCTTTTGGATTCTTTTGTCATGCCATCTTTTGACTTTTTCTTTGAATAGTTAGCATTTTCATAAGCTTGGGTCCTCCATTCATCTAGTGAGCTAATATCAAGTAACCACTTTTCACCGGCAAGTTTGAAATCATAATTGAGTTCTTTAATTGCCCAATATGCTTTATGTTCTAACTCAAGAGGCAAATGACAAGCTTTTCCATAAACCATTTTGTATGGACACATACCCATAGGATTTTTATAAGTAGCTCTATAGGCCCATAGTGCATCATCAAGTTTCTTAGACCAATTTTTCCTAGATCTGGTAACAGTCTTTTGTAATATCAACTTTATTTCTCTATTGCTAAGTTCAACTTGACCACTAGATTGAGAGTGATAAGGAGATGCAATTCTATGGTTCACATCATATTTAGCAAGCAATTTACGAAAAGCACCATGAATAAAATGTGAACCACCATCAGTCATTAAATATCTAGGGGACTCCAAACCTCGGAAAAATAACTTCTTTAAGCAGTTTAATGGAGGTCTTATGATCAGCACTGCTAGTTGGAATATCTTCTACCCACTTAGTGACAACAACAAGCAAAATATGTGTAAACCCATTAGAGGAAGGAAAAGGTCCCATATAATCAAAGCCCCAAACATCAAATGGTTCAATAACAAGTAATTAATTCATAGGCGTTTCCTTACATCTACCAATATTGCCTATTCTTTGACATTCATCACAAGACAAGACAAACTTACGAGCATCTTTGAAAAGAGTAGGCCAATAAAAACCAGATTGTAATACCTTGTGTGCAGTTCTATCTCCCGCATGATGCCCTCCATAGGCTTCAGAATGACATTTCCGTAGGATTTGTTCCTATTCATGCTGAGGTATACAACGTCTAATAATACCATCTACTTCTTCTTTATAAAGATGTGGGTCATCCCAAAAGTGATGTCTTAAATCAAAGAAGATTTTTTTTCTTTTGTTCGTATATGAAACTAGGTGGTATAAATTTAGCAACAATATAATTAGCATAGTCTGCATACCAAGGAGTATTATGAGAAGCATTTATGACATCTAGTTGTTCATTAGGGAAGCTATCGTCCATAGGTAGTGGGTCATCAAGGATATTTTCTAACCTAGACAAGCTATCAGCTACGGGATTCTCAGCTCCCTTCCTATCAGTGATGTGTAAGTCAAATTCTTGTAGCAAAAGAACCCACCTAATGAGTCTAGGTTTAGCATCTTTCTTTTCCATAAGGTATTTAATAGCAGCATGATCGGTGTGAACAATTACTTTAGAATCAACTATGTAAGATCTGAATTTATCACAAGCAAACAAAACTACTAGAAATTTTTTCTCAGTAGTAACATAATTTCTTTGATCACTATATAGAGTTTTACTAGCATAATGAATAACATTTAATTTCTTATCAACTCTTCGTCCTAGGACAGCACCAACTGCATAATCACTAGCATCACACATAATTTCAAAAGGTAAGTTCCAATCAGGTGGTTCGACAATAGGTGCAGAAGTTAAGGCTTTCTTAAGTGTTTCAAAAGCTTCTACACAATCATCATCAAAAACATATGGAACATCCTTTTGCAAAAGATTAGTAAGAGGCCTAGAAATTTCAGAGAAGTCTCTAATAAACCATCTATAAAAACCAGCATGACCCAGGAAACTTCTTATACCTTTAATATCTTTAGGACATGGCATTTTCTCAATTGCGTCAACCCTAGCTTTATCCACCTCAATACCTCATTCAGAAATTTTATGGCCCAAAACAATACCTTCGTTCACCATAAAGTGGCATTTGTCCCAATTAAAGACAAGATTAGTTTGTTCACATCTCTGCAAAACTCAATCAAGGTTGCTTAAGCAATCATCAAAAGAAGTTCCATAAACAGAAAAATCATCCATGAAAACCTCAACAATCTTTACACAAAATTCAGAGAATATAGCAGTCATACATCTTTGAAAGGTGGCAGGTGCATTGCATAAACCAAAAGGCATACATCTATAAGCAGAAGTTCCAAAAGGGCAAGTAAAGGTGGTTTTCTCTTGATCGGGTTGTGATACAGGTATTTGAGAGAAACCGGAATATCCGTCAAGAAAGCAAAAGTGTGTGTGCTTAGATAATATTTCTAACATTTGATCAATAAAAGGCAAAGGGTAATGATCTTTTCTAGTGGCTTTGTTTAATTTTCTGAAATCAATTACCATTCTATAACCAGTCACTATTCTTTGTGGGATAAGTTCATTTTTATCATTAAGAACAACAATAATGCCTCCTTTCTTAGCGACAAAATGAACGGGACTTACCCATCTACTATCAGCTATAGGATAAATTATACCTGCTTCCAGAAGCTTTAATATTTCAGTTCTAACCACTTCTTTCATCTTAGGATTTAATCGCCGTTGATGATCAACAACTGGTTTAGCATCGGGTTCCATATTAATCTTGTGCTGACAGAGAGTGGGACTAATGCCCTTAAGATCATCAAGAGTATATCCAATAGCAGCTCTATGCTTCCTCAGAGTTTTTAATAATCTTTTCTCTTCATGCTCTGTAAGGTTAGCACTAATAATAACAGGATATATCTTCTTTTCATCTAGATAAGCATATTTCAAAGTATCAGGTAATTGTTTCAATTCAAACACAGGATCACCCTTAGGTGATGGAGGACCTCCTAGAGTTTCATTAGGCAAATTATGTTTGAGAATAGGTTGTTGTTCAAAGAACATCCTATCTATTTCATTTCTTTCATGCAAGTGCATATCATTTTCATGGTCGAGCAAATATTGTTCTAGTGGATCAGTAGGAGGTACGGCAATAGAAGCAATACCAATTATCATCCTTACTAGGAAATTCTTTATTGTGGGATGGCCTACGAAACTTAGAGAAATTAAACTCATGAGACACATCACCAAAATTAACACTGACAGTTTCTTTCTTGCAATCTATCTTAGCATTAACAGTGTTCAAGAAAGGCCTACCAAAAATAATGGGGCAAAAATCATCTTGTGGGGAACCAAGAACTAGAAAATTAGTAGGATATTTTATCTTTCCACACAAGACTTCAACATCTCTAACAATCCCAAGTGGTGTGATAGTATCTCTATTAGCAAGTTTAATAGTAACATCAATATCTTCTATTTCAGTAGGTGCGATATCATTCATATTTTTTTGGTAAAGAGTAAAAGGAATAGCACTTACACTAGCACCCATATCACACAAGCCATGATAACAATGATCTCCAATTTTAACTGAGACAACGGACATGCCAACAACGGATTTATTCTTATCTTTAGTATCAGGTTTAGCAATTCTAGCAGCTTCATCACAGAAGTAAATAACATGCCCATCAACATTATCAACCAAGAGACCTTTAACCATACCAATACTAGGTTCTACTTTAATTTGTTCAGAGGGTCTAGGTGCTCTAATATTACTTTTGTTCACGGTCAAAACCTTAGCATATTCCTTTATCCTAACAGGGAAAGGTGGTTTTTCAATATAAGCAGTAGGCATAATTGGATCAACATTGTAAATAATAGTTTCATCCTTAACTATAACTAGTTCCTCAATCTTTTCTTTAATAGGGGGATGATATTTAAACCACTTCTCCTTAGGGAGATCAACATGAGTAGCAAATGATTCTCAAAAAGAAGCTAGTATCTCAGAGTCAAGTCCATATTTAGTGCTAAAATTATGAAAAGCATCGGTATCTGTTGGGGATATAACCCGCCCTAAATGGGCCGGGTTAAGCCGCTGGCGACTCAACATGATGGGCCTTAGGCAGGCCCAGGTGAGCAAGACACAAGGCTGAAGAAGGCGACTTACAAGATGGGCCAGAGGAAGGCCCAAGGTCAGAAGACGACGCATGACCTTAAGGTGTAAGCTGCCCGATGGTGACTTGCCTTATAAGGCAAGGTGACTTAGAATATAACTCGGTCACGGGTCGTAACCCGACCCGGACTCTTGTAAGCCGGCGGCCTTGACCTGTATATAAAGGCGAGTTCCCGGCAGAGAATAGACAGGTTACAATCAATCGATAGCTAGGTCAAGCGAATCCGCTCCCTTGTAATCGATACGCAAGTAATACAGCACAAAGCAGGACGTAGGCTTTTACCTCGATCGTGAGGGGCCGAACCTGGGTAAACTCGTGCCTCTTGTCCCGTTCAACCCCGACAAGCTAATCACTGTAGCGATGGCCTCGCACCTAAGTCCTTTCACTAGGGCATCTGCCGTGTTAAAAACACGATAGTTGGGGCCCACCATGGGGCCAGCACACGGTGGTTTCGAGTTCTTGAAGGGCTCTTTCCCAGGGATCGAGGGATACACTGTTGGCAGGATGACCAAGAGTCGCCGCGGCAAGCTCTACATCCACGATGCTGGCTGGGGCCCCGAGGCCGACTCAATCGAGTACGGGTAGCAGGTCCCCTTCGGCGGAATTCATGTCTTCATCGGAAAGATTGGTGGATCTGAGCCTAAGCCAGACACCTGCACCGACCTCATCGAGTCGGCTCGGCGCGTGCAACCCGCCCGGATTCAACCCGGCTGGAAGCGTGTTTTCGTTGGTTTCCCGCAAGGCATGGAGCTTGTGGAAAACTCTGCATCTGGAGGAGAGACTCTCATATACTCAGGTGATGAGTCCTTGACCAGAAAGACGAAGTCAATTTACCAGCTTCAAGATGGCGGGCTTGGTGGCTGTTCCGATGGCGACAGTATTTCGGACCCCTATGAGCCGCCGAGCCGAGTCGCCATCTTCATGGCAGGCACGGTGCCGGCTCTCAACAGCACGGCGACTGGAGCAGCTGCATCTACTAACCCTTCAGGATCCGGTTCAGCCTGGCCGCCAGCTCAGATCTTGTTGGAGCTGATGAATGAGTTAACAACCTTAATGGGGACCGAGGTCACAGCAGAAAACCAAGCAGATCACAACACAGAGATTGCGAAGCTCAAGGAACAGATGACTAAGGTCCAGGAGGACATCAACACAGAGAATGCCAAGATGGCAATGGTATGGGCTTAGATTGAGGCTGCGTCAGAGCGTGTGAAAGCAGAGGCTTGGCATTTAAGTCTGGATCAGAATGCCTCCAACGCAGTCCTTCAGAGGAGGCACCAGACCCGCCTACCTTTAAATTACGAGCCCATGAATCAGCTTAACACACCCGGGGCAGGACCAAGTACCCCACCGGTTATACCTCAGGCTGCAGAAGCACCTGGGAACAGGGCGACGACTCAGCCTCGACAAACATACCCGCCTCGCAGGGGCCAAACCCCTCCTCAATGTTTTGCGACACCGCCGGGTCATTTTTCTAACCCGGTGGATAACATGGTAGCAGCGGCTACGCGGCTTAACACGCTCCCAATTAGCGGCGAGTCACCCATTGCGGTGGAAGCGCGGAACGCCATTGAGTTACTCCAAACAACAATTGCACAACAGGAGAAGTATTCATACAGTTGCGATCGTGTACACTCAACTCCTTTGCCGAGCCTTGGTACAGCCGGCATATTGAGTCGCCCGCAGTCTCCAGCAGTGAACGACACCGCAACCCGCCCCATGATAATAACCTGCCCCTTAACCCCAGGACAGATGCTCAGGCGATTGTGGATGAGGCCAGAGCCCGCCGTGAGGCGGCGGCCGCCGCTAACCAGGGGGCTTATTAGCAGCCTCTGGTGACCCTTTCAGCCTCGGTGGGAGCCGGGTTAAATACCAAGACCATTGGAGTGCCGTGTTTGGTACCGGCTTTGCGTAACGAGCGTCTGCCCAAAGATTTTAAGGGTCCTCGTAAGGTGCCCAATTACAGAACAGATCTCCCTCCTGAGGCTTGGATTGAGAGTTATGAGTTAGCCATGGAGATGCTGGACGTCAATGATGCTGTCTGTGCCAAATATTTTACTATGATGTTGGAAGGGCCGGCTCGTACATGGTTAAAGGGCCTGCCTCCTAATTCTATCAATTCATGGGTGGAGTTGAAGGCGCGTTTTATCAAAAAAAAAAATCAAGGGACATGCAAGCAGCCTCTGACGATTGTTGATTTGGATCACTGTGTACAGCGTGAGGATGACTCGGCCCACCATTGGGTCCGGCGGGTCTCCACTATAATTCATTCGTTTGATAATATTACAGCGGCTCAGGCGGTTCTGATTTTAGAGAAGAACTGTCACTTCGTCCCCATCAAGCAGAAGCTCGGGCGGCTCAAGCGCACTTGCCAGGACATGGGCGACCTCATGGCTGCTCTCACTAAATATGCAGACTCTGATAGTACAAAGGACCCTGGTTCTGATGATGATAAATCAAATAAGGGCAAGAAGAACGGCAGCGGTAAGGGTCAGCAGCAGAATATAGCAGGGAATAATGGCAATAACCAGGGTAACGGTGGTAAGAGGAGACACCCTGATGGCGGGTCAGATCTAGTAGCTAACACCAACACTGGGTATAAAAACCAACGCCGCAACGGTAATGGCAAGTCGCCTTTTAGTGGAGGAAAGCCTTTCAACCTTGAGGCAATGCTTAATGACCCTTGCCCGAAACATAGTTTTCCTAACAAGCTGTCTACTCATGCCTGGAAGGATTGTTACATTATGTGGGAGTTCAGGAATCACAGCCTTCACCAGCATCATGGTAATAACAATGGGCCGCCTGGTGGGTCAGGATCTGGTTCTTAGGGGTCCGGCTTTGGTGGTGGCAGCTCAAATTCTGGTTATCAGGGTCAAGGTAACCATGGTGGTCATAATCAGCAGTCTGGTCAGGGTAACCAGCAGCAAAATAATCAGTCGGAATATCAGAGTAATCCAAAACAGCTTAATGGGGGTCAATATCATGTCTTCACTACGAACACATGCAAACGTGACCAGAAGGTTCATAAGCGAGCGGTCAACGCTGTTGAGCCGGCAGTACCCCAATACATACGATGGTAAGAGTATCCAATCACATGGAGTCGGGAAGATCACCCGCCCCGGGTTGATGATCCGGGTCATTTGGCATTGGTGGTAGCCCCTCAGGTAGGCGGCTATAAGTTCACGAAAGTACTTATGGATGGTGGTAGCAGCATCAACATATTATACTACGATACCTTTCGACGGATGAATCTGACAAATAAAGATCTCAAGCCGTCGTCCACAGTCTTCCATGGAGTGGTGCCTGGCAAGTCGGCATATCCTGTGGGCAAAATTGCCCTGGAAGTAGCCTTTGGTGATGAGTATAATTACAGGGCGGAGACACTGTGGTTTGAGGTGGTCAAGATCAAGAGTCCTTATCATGCTTTATTTGGACGACCAGCTTATGCTAAGTTCATGGCTCGCCCTTGCTACGTGTATTTACAGCTCAAGATGCCAGGACAAAAGGGGATGATCACGTTTCATGGAAATCGCAAACTCGCCTTGGAGTGCGAGGAAGGAGATGCAGCTTATGCAGAGTCGACTTGTGCTACTGAGGAGCTCAAGTTTTATAAGGACAATGTTGACCGAGCTGATATGACCCCTCTAAAAAAGCCTACTACTGAACAGGACCCTCTATTGAATTTGAAGTTGGTAGACGATACCAAACAAGTGGATTTTGTCCTTGGCGACTCATCTCAGCAGTTCACTGTGGGGGCTAATATGGATCCCAAATAGGAAAGCGCGCTCATCAAGTTCATCCGTGAGAATCGGGACATCTTTGCATGGAAACCTTCTGACATGCCGGTGTACCGAGAGAATTCACTAAGCACCACCTTAGTGTGGATCCCAAAGTTAAGCCGGTCAAGCAATTCCTTTGTCGTTTCAATGAAGAGTGACATAAAGCTATTGGAGAAGAGGTAGCCCGGCTCTTGGTGGCCGGGTTTATCGTGGAAGTTTTTCACCCTAAGTGGTTGGCTAACCCTGTGCTTGTACTTAAGAAAAATGGCACATGGCATATGTGTGTTGATTACACCGATCTTAGCAAGGCTTGTCCGGCTGATCCATTTGCTCTCCCTCGCATCGACCAGATCATTAATGCAACAGCGGGTTGTGAGAGTTTATGCTTCCTGGATGCTTATTCTGGTTATCATCAGATCAAGATGGCAGTTAAAGACCAAGAGAAGACATCCTTCATCACACCTTTTGGTGCTTTCTGCTATGTTTCTATGCCTTTTGGGCTCAAAAGTGCTTAGGCGACTTACCAGCGCTGTGTTCAGAATTGTTTTCATGGTCAGATTGGGCGCAACGTTCATGCTTATGTGGATGATATTGTGGTCAAGTCAAGGAAGTAGGAGACTCTGCTTGTGGATTTGAAAGAAAATTTTGACAATCTCCGGGTCTACAAAATGATGCTTAACACGGCCAAGTGTGTCTTTGGTGTGCCTGTAGGTAAATTGCTAGGGTTTCTGGTCTCAGAATGGGGCATTGAAGCTAACCCGGAGAAGATAAAGGCTATTACTTCACTTTCTAAGCCGGCGTGTGTCAATGATGTTCAACACTTGGCGGGTCGCATTGCAGCTTTAAGCCGATTCATAAGTCGCCTGGGAGAAAAGGAAATTCCTCTATATCAGATGATGAAGAAAATGGATCATTTTGTTTGGAGTGATTCCACTAATGAGGCATTTTAGGCGCTTAAAAAGCAGCTGGCTGAGCCGCCCATCTCGGCTGCTCCTACAGACAAAGAGCCTTTGCTCGTGTACGTGGCAGTTAATAGTAAGGCAGTCAGTGTAGCAGTTGTCATGGAGCACAAGGTGGCAGGTAAAGAGTACCCAGTCCAGCGGCCAGTTTACTATGTCAGTGAAGTCCTGACTGCCTGACTGAGTCTAAGCAAAGATACCCACATTGGCAGAAGCTGGTGTTTGGAGTGTTCATGGCGAGTCGCAAGTTAAAACATTATTTCCTTGGGCATCCTACCACTGTGGTCAGTTCTGCCCCTTTAGGAGATATCATTCAAAATAGAGAGGCCACTGGCCGGGTTGCCAAGTGGGCAATTGAGCTTGGGCCACATCGTCTGAAGTATGTTCCAAGAACAACCATCAAGTCTCAAGTTTTGGTGGATTTCATAAATGATTGGACAGAATTACAAGCACCTGAGGAGAAGCCTGACAACACATATTGGACAATCCACTTTGATGGGTCCAGGCAATTGGAAGGCTCGGGGGCTGGAGTTATTTTGACTTCCCCACGAGGTGACAAATTCTGTTATGTTTTAAGGCTAATGTTTCCTTGTACTAACAATGCAGCTGAGTACGAAGCTTTGCTCCATGGGCTTCGTATGGCTAAGGAGATCAATTTAAGCCGGGTCAGATGTCTGGGCAACTCAGACCTGGTGGCACAGCAAGTTTCAGGCAAGTGGGACTCTAAAGACCCGCTCATGGCGGCTTATCGTCAGGCAGTCGACAATATTGCTGGTCACTTTAAGGGTTATCAGGTGGATCACATTGATCGACAGAAAAACGAGGCGGCGGATGCATTGTCCCGGCTTGGGTCTCAACGTAAGCCGGTGCCCCCCAATGTGTTCCTCGATGTGTTACACAATCCTTAGGTTAAGTTACCATCTGAAGAAGATCTCGCTATACCTGACCCGGAAGGACAGTTGGTGGCGTCTCTTTGCGCTATTCCTGACTGGACGCTGCCTTATCTGGCTTATCTGACTCGTGGCGAGTTACCCGAGGATGAAAATTTGGCGCGGCAGATCACAAGGTGATCTAAGTCTATGACTATTATCAATGGCAAGTTACATAGATGCAGTGTGACCGGCGTGTTCCAACGCTATGTTTCTCCCGAGGAGGGCCATGAGATTTTACAAGAGGTACATGCAGGTGACTGTGGTCATCATGTCGGGTCAAGATCTTGGGTGGCTAAGGTGTTTCGTCATGGATTTTTCTGGTTGACAGCTCATGTAGAAGCAGAGGATATTGTTAGTAAGTGTGATGGGTGTCAGAAATTCGCAAGGCAAGCTCATGTGCCGGCTCAAGAATTGCGGATGATCCCAATCACTTGGCCGTTTATGGTCTGGGGGCTTGATATGGTTGGACCATTTAAGAGATCTAAAGACAAGAAGACCCACCTGCTAGTCGCGGTTGACAAGTTTACCAAGTGGGTTGAGGCAGAGCCAGTTAGCAATTGTGAAGCAGCGACTACAGTTCAGTTTGTCAAAAAGTTGATCTTCCACTTTGGTTATCCTCATAGTATCATCAGTGATAATGGCACAAATCTGCCTAAGGGTGCTATGATGGAGTTCTGTCAAAGGGAGCACATCCGCCTTGATGTGTCCTCAGTGGTCATCCACAGTCTAATGGTCAAGCAGAACGTGCTAACCAAGAAATTTTGCGAGGGATCAAGCCCCGGCTTATGGTTCCTTTGGAGCAGATGCCAGGTTGTTCGGTTGTGGAACTTTCGTCAGTCCTTTGGAGTATCAGGACCACACCCAATAGATCAACAGGCTACACGCCTTTCTTCATGGTTTACCTTACAGAGGCAGTCCTCCCAAGTGATATTCGTCATGACTCACCCAGGGTGGCGGCTTACGTTGAAGCTGATAATGAGCTGGCGCATCAGAACGCACTTGATGCTTTGGATGAAGAACGTGATCTCGCAACAGCCCGATCGGTGATTTATCAACAAGACCCGCGTCACTATCATAGCCGCAGAGTTAGAACCTGGACGTTCCAGGAGGGCGACTTAGTGCTCCGACTGATTCAAGATCAGACATGCATGCATAAGCTATCACCGCCTTGGGAAGGACCTTTTGTGGTCAGCAAAAATCTCAACAATGGGTCATATTATCTCATTGATATATGTGAGCGCAAGAAATCACGTACATCTGAGGAGGAGACCAACAGGCCGTGAAACATTGCTCATCTTCGGCCTTACTACACTTGAGTCATTGGCTCTCATCATTGTACATAACTCTGTTAATGGATGTATCTTTTTGTGATCAACATAATAAAGCCGACATCCTCAAGATTCGAGGCCTCTGTCGTTTCATCTCATATTTTCTGTGCATGAGTCTTTATTAATTGAGCATAAGGTCACTTGGGGGCTTCCAACTCACTGAGTTTAGCTTTCATAACCTCTTGACCAGCAATAAATGCCATATTATGGGTTAAGCCTGCCTGTTTGCAACTTGCTACTCAAACAGGTGACCCGCCGTACTCTTGGCAGTCAATCTTTTATGACCCTAAACTCGTCAAGGTTAAAATGGCTGCTTATGTCACGTGAGAGCCGGCTTATACAGAGCTAGGATAAACTCACATGTCTGCTTATTGCTAGTCCGCCATGTGGCCCGCCGTACTCTTAACAGTCAATCTTTATGACCCTGAACTAGTTAAGGTTAAAATGGCAGATTTATGTCACGAGAGAGCCGGCTTACGGGATGAAAGGATATCATGCCAAGATTCTTTGAAACAAAAATTGAGTTTTTCAAAACCAGTCTTTTTCGGTCGTGCTTTATAAGCCGGCTTAACAAATATTTGAGATATACATGTTTATATTATCTATTTCTGTTTTTACAGAACCTTTTTATGTTTTCATGCTCATGTGCAGATTATGAATTTCTGGATCATACAGGTCCGGGTTACATTGCTACAAATTGAGCCTATTGTAGCTATAAGCTGCCAAAATAATCTTTTTAAAGATTGGTTATGACTATGAGTCATTGGATTATAACCTGCCCTGGCTTTTGACTATAAGCTGCTAGTACAGGAATTATTGGATATTTCACAAGGTCGCATCTAAGCTCAGAGATATTGCAAAACAAAGTATGCATATACAACTTCATAAAGGATTCAAAGATGGTGCAAAGCAAAAGTGCATATCAAAGTTCATCAAACATGCTCGAAGGCATGACAGGGAAGCCAACTGTTTTAACTAAGCTATTACAGGGCTACAGTGGAGCCCACAAGTTTTATCATGCAAGTTTTTGGGAGTTAGACTACTCCTTTGAACCGGCCTCTGAGCCGTCCGGGTTAGGTCCCGCTGGGTTAATATCGCCTTGGCGTCTTGTGCTGGAGGTTCCTGGGTCATCCTGTGCTGGCTCTTCGCTGGAAATCTAAAGATTACCCGACATCCAGTCGATACCAGTTAAGGCTTCGAAGATTGCTTCATCATTCATGACAGGAGAGGGGTCAATATCAGGGGCAAAAGTGTGCTTACGCCTTGGCGGAATCAGATCTACAACGGCGTTGGAAGGCGCCTTGACCCGAGAGTTGTTACTAGCGTAAGCCGACTGATATTTCTTTAGATTAAGCTCTTGAGCAAGCTGACTCGCCAATGGCCGTATATCTTTGACACATTTAGCATAATCCGCGTCAGTGAACTTCGAGCCATCTTTGTTATAATTGGAAAACCTGCCAGCCATCTCTTTGGGGTCTAATTCTGCCTGATAAGCCTTTGACCGGCTTAGTGCAGACATTGCTCCTGCTCGAGCAAATGACAATTTTAACTCTTTAGTCTGCCCAGGCATTGTCGACAGATGATCCAGCACCTCCTTCATGTGTTGTGGTGGCGGCTTACCACCTGAAACGGCCACCCGAGTGCGGAGACAGCCAGCATAAAGCTTTTCCGTTAAGGAATAAATGGCTTTTAACTTCAGCAGCATATTTTGGCCAAGATTGGTGCTCCTTGCACCTGTTGTGCAGTCAAAGAATAAGTTTAGCGAGTTAGATATCGAAAACTTTGAGTCGCTAGGCGAGTTAAACACTTAAAATAATTTGTGGGTTGTTTCAGTTGATTACAAGTTTACACTTACCAAAGATGGCGGTTGTCATTTGAGATATATGCTGTCTTAAGCCGGCCAGTTCTTCAGTTACCGGCTTAAGGTGGCTCTCAGCATCCTCCACACGCTTCAATAAAACAGCCTTCTCAGATTCCAGAGCAGCTCTATCAGCATGAAAATTGGCTTTCATTTTTACTAAGTCCTCCAAAGAAGACTTCAATTTTGACTCGGCCTTGGTGCGTTCAGCCTGTTCTAACTCCAAGTTTTTCCTTAAGTCACCAAGGTGTGACTTGCTTAGGCTTAAAGCTTCCTGAAAAAAGGGTTTGAAATGAAGGTTACAAATTAGCATTTATCAGATTTGTTATGATAAAACTATTCAAGTCCCAAGCACATTGCAAGCAATATACTTGACACATGGGGGCTAATGTAGGTTGTTTCAGCCTATATTATGGAAGACCCGGCTCAAAGATAAGCCGACCCTTGGGGGCTACATCCTGTTTCTTTTGCAACAAGTGATTACAAGACCCGAATTATCTCTTCAAGATAACCTGGCCCTTGGTGAAGGAAATATGCCCTAGAGGCAATAATAAAGTTGTTATTTTATATTTCCTTATTCATGATAAAGGTTTATTATTCATGCTAGAATTGTATTGATCGGAAACCTAAATACATGTGTGAATACATAAACAAACACCGTGTCCCTAGTGAGCCTCTACTTGACTAGCTCGTTGATCAAAGATGGTTATGGTTTCCTAACCATGGACATGAGTTGTCATTTGATAACGGGATCACATCATTAGGAGAATGATGTGATGGACAAGATCCATCCGTAAGCTTAGCATAATGATCGTTCAGTTTTATTGCTATTGCTTTTTTCATGTCAAATACATATTCCTTCGACTATGAGATTATGCAACTCCCAGATACCGGAGGAATTCCTTGTGTGCTATCAAATGTCACAACATAACTGGGTGATTATAAAGTTGCTTTACAGGTATCTCCGAAGGTATTTGTTGAGTTGGCATAGATCGAGATTAGGATTTGTCACTCCGAGTATCGAAGAGGTATCTCTGGGCCCTCTCGGTAATACACATCATAAGCTTCCAAGCAAACGATTAAGGAGTTAGTCACGAGGTGATGTATTATGGAACGAGTAAAGAGACTTGCCGGTAACGAGATTGAACTAGGTATGAAGATACCGACGATCGAATCTCAGGCAAGTAACATACCGATGGACAAAGGGAATTACGTATGTTGTCATAACGGTTCGACCGATAAAGATCTTCGTAGAATATGTAGGAGCCAATATGGGCATCTAGGTTCCGCTATTGGTTATTGACCAGAGAGGTGTCTCGGTCAAGTCTACATAGTTCTCGAACCCGTACGGTCCACACGCTTAACGTTCGATGACGATATAGTATTATATGAGTTATGTGATTTGGTGACCGAATGTTGTTCGGAGTCCCGGATGAGATCACGTACACGACGAGGAGTCTCAAAATGGTCAAGAGGTAAAGATTGATATATAGGACGATGGTATTCGGACACCGGAAGTGTTTTGGGGGGTACCGGGTACTTATCGGGTCACCGGAAGGGGTTCCGGGCACCCCCGGCAAAAGGTATGGGCCTTATGGGCCAAGAGAGGAAACGCACCAGCCACAAGGGGCTGGTGCGCCCCCCATATGGGCCGACCTAAGGAGGAGAAGGAAAGGGGAGAAGGGAAAGGTAAGAGTGGATTAGGATTCCCACTTCCTTCCCTCTCCCCCCTCTTTCCTTCCCCCTCCGACAAACATGGCAGGGGGGGGCGCGGCCAAGGGCAGGAGCCCAAGTAGGATTCGGACCTACTTGGGGCACCCCTTGGACTCTCCCCTCTCCCTCCCACCTATATATACGAGGATGGGGGCGCCTAGCACACTCCAGACAATTGCCTAGCTGTGTGCGGCGTCCCCCTCCACAGTTTACACCCCCGGTCATATTTTCGTAGTGCTTAGGCGAAGCCCTACGGAGATCACTTCACCATCACCGTCACCACGCCGTCGTGCTGCCAGAACTCATCTACTACTTCGCCCATCTTGCTGGATCAAGAAGGCGAGGACGTCACCGAGCTGAACGTGTGTTTAACGCGGAGGTGCCGTACGTTCGGTACTCGATCGGTTGGATTGCGAAGAAAGTTTGACTACATCAACCGCGTTGTGAAACGCTACCACTTACGGTCTACGAGGGTACATAGACACACTCTCCCCCTCGTTGCTATGCATCTCCATGGATAGATCATTGCGTGTGCGTAGATTTTTTTTTTGTTTTCCATGCAACGTTTCCCAACAGTGGCATCATGAGCCAAGTCTATGCATAGATGATATGCACGAGTAGAACACAAAGAGTTGTGGGCGGTGATAGTCATACTGCTTACCACCAACGTCTTATTTTGATTTGGCGGTATTGTGGGATGAAGCGGCCTGGACCAACTTTACATGTTCACGCACATGAGACCGGTTCCACCGACAGACATGCAACAAGTTTTGCATAAAGGTGGCTGGCGGGTGTCTATTTCTCCTAATTTAGTTGAATCGAATTTGACTGCGGCTGGTCCTTGAAGAAGGTTAAAACAGCAAACTTGACGAATCACCGTTGTGGTTTTTTGCCGTAGGTAAGAACGGTTCTTGCTAGAAACCCGTAGCAGCCACGTAAAACTTGCAACAACAAAGTAGATGACGTCTAACTTGTTTTCGCAGGGTATGTTGTGATGTGATATGGTCAAGACATGATGTGATATACGTTATTGTATGAGATGATCATGTTTTGTAAATTATCGGCAACCGGCAGGAGCCTTATGGTTGTCTCTTTATTGTATGAAATGCAAACACCATGTAATTGCTTTACTTTATCGCTATGCGTTAGCAATAGTTGTAGAAGCAATAGTTGGCGAGATGACCATGACGCAATGATGGAGATCAAGGTGTCAAGCTGGTGACGATGGAGATCATGACGATGCTTTGGAGATGGAGATCAAAAGCACGAGATGATGATGGCCATATCATGTCACATATTTTGATTGCATGTGATGTTTATCTTTTATGCATCTTATTTTGCTTAGTACGGCGGTAGCATTATAAGATGATCCCTTCACTAAATTTCAAGGTAAAAGTGTTCTCCCTGAGTATGCACCGTTGCTACAGTTCGTCGTGTTGAGACACCACATGATGATCGGGTGTGATAGACTCTACGTTCACATACAACGGGTGTAAGACAGTTTTACACATGCAGAATACTTGGGTTAAACTTGACGAACCTAGCATGTACAGACATGGCCTCGGAACACTGGAGATCGAAAGATCGAACGTGAATCATATAGTAGATATGATCAACATAGAGATGTTCACCATTGATGACTACCCCATCTCACGTGATGATCGGACATGGGTTAGTTGATTTGGATGACATATCACTTAGATGACTTGAGGGATGTCTATTTAAGTGGGAGTTCTTAAGTAATTTGATTAATTGAACTTAATTTATCATGAACTTAGTCCTGATAGTATTTGCATATCTATGTTGTAGATCAATGGCCTGTGCTACCGTTCCCTTGAATTTTAATGCGTTCCTAGAGAAAGCTAAGTTGAAAGATGATGGTAGCAACTACACGGACTGGGTCCGTAACTTGAGGATTATCCTCATTGCTGCACAGAAGAATTATGTCCTTGATGCACCGCTAGGTGAAAGGCCTGCTGCAGGAGCAGAAGCTGATGTTTTGAATGTCTGGCAAGCTCGATCTTATGACTACTCGATAGTTCAGTGTGCCATGCTTTACGGCTTAGAACCGGGACTTCAAAGACGTTTTGAACATTATGGAGCATATGAGATGTTCCAAGAGTTGAAATTAATATTTCAAGCAAATGCCCGGGTTGAGAGATATGAAGTCTCCAACAAGTTCTATAGCTGCAAGATGGAGGAGAACAATTCTATCAGTGAACACATACTCAAAATGTCTGGGTATTATAATCACTTGACACAGCTGGGAGTTAATCTTCCAGTTGATTGTGTCATTGACAGAGTTCTTCAATCACTGCCACCAAGCTACAAAGGCTTCATGATGAACTATAATATGCAAGGGATGAACAAAACAATTCCCGAGCTCTTCGCAATGCTTAAGGCCGCGGAGGTAGAAATCAAGAAGGAGCATCAAGTGTTGATGGTTAACAAGACCACTAGTTTCAAGAAAAAGGGCAAGGGAAAGAAAGGGAACTTCTAGAAGAATGGCAAGCAAGTTGCCACTCCCGAGAAGAAGCCCAAAGCTGGACCAAAGCCTGAAACTGAGTGCTTCTACTGCAAAGGAACTGGTCACTGGAAGCAGAATTGCCCCAAGTATTTGGCGGATAAGAAGGATGGCAAAGTGAAAAAAGGTATATTTGATATACATGTTATTGATGTGTACCTTACTAATGCTCGTAGTAGTGCCTGGGTATTTGATACTGGTTTGGTTGCTCATATTTGTAACTCGAAACAGGAGCTACGGATTAAACGAAGATTGGCTAAGGACGAGGTGACGATGCGCGTCGGGAATGGTTCCAAGGTCGATGTGATTGCCGTCGGCAGGCTACCTCTACATCTACCTTCGGGATTAGTTTTAGACCTGAATAATTGTTATTTGGTGCCAGCGTTGAGCATGAACATTATATCTGGATCTTGTTTAGTGCAATACGATTATTCATTTAAATCAGAGAATAATGGTTGTTCTATTTATATGAGTAATATCTTTTATGGTCATGCACCCTTGAAGAGTGGTCTATTTTTGTTGAATCTCGATTGTAATGATACACATATTCATAATATTGATGCCAAAAGATGCAAAGTTGATAATGATAGTGCAACATATTTGTGGCACTGCCGTTTAGGTCATATTGGTGTAAAGCGCATGAAGAAACTCCATGCAGATGGGCTTTTGAAATCACTTGATTATGAATCATTTGATACTTGCTAACCATGCCTCATGGGCAAGATGACTAAAACTCCGTTCTCCGGAACAATGGAGTGAGCTAATGACTTATTGGAAATAATACATACCGATGTATGCGGTCCGATGAGTGTTCAGGCACGCGGCGGGTATCATTATTTTCTGACCTTCACAGATGATTTGAGCAGATATGGGTATATCTACTTAATGAAACACAAATCTGAAACATTTGAAAAGTTCAAAGAATTTCAGAATGAAGTGGAGAATCATCGTAGCAAGAAAATAAAGTTTCTACGATTTGATCACGGAGGTGAATATTTGAGTTACGAGTTTGGCCTTCATTTAAAACAATGTGGAATAGTTTCACAACTCACGCCACCTGGAACACCACAGCGTAATGGTGTGTCCGGATGTCGTAACCGTACTTTATTAGATATGGTGTGATCTATGATGTCTCTTACCGATTTACCACTATCGTTTTGGGGTTATGCATTAGAGACAACTGCATTCACGTTAAATAGGGTACCGTCTAAATCCGTTGAGACGACACCATATGAACTATGGTTTGGCAAGAAACCTAAGCTGTCGTTTCTTAAAGTTTGGGGTTGCGACACTTATGTCAAAAGGCTTCAGCCTGATGAGCTTGAACCCAAATCGGAGAAGTGCGTCTTCATAGGATACCCTAAGGAAACAATTGGGTACACCTTCTACCACAAATCCGAAGGCAAGATCTTTGTTGCCAAGAATGGAACCTTTCTAGAGAAGGAGTTTCTCTCAAAAGAAGTGAGTGGGAGGAAAGTAGAACTTGATAAGGTAATTGTACCTTCTCTCGAATTGGTAAGTAGCACATCACAGAAAACCGTTCCTGTGATGCCTACACCAACTAGAGAGGAAGCTAATGATGATGATCATGAAACTTCGGATCAAGTTACTACAGAACCTCGTAGGTCAACCAGAACACGATCCGCACCAGAGTGGTACGGGAATCCTGTACTGGAAGTCATGTTACTAGACCAAGGCGAACCTACGAACTATGAAGAAGCTATGATAAGCCCAGATTCCGACAGATGGCTTGAGGCCATGAAATCTGAGATAGGATCCATGTATGAGAACAAAGTGTGGACTTTGGTGGATTTGCCCGATGATCGGCAAGCCATAGAGAATAAATGGATCTTCAAGAAGAAGACTGATGTTGATGGTAATGTTACTGTCTATAAAGCTCGACTTGTTAGAAAAGGTTTTTGACAAGTTCAAGGAGTTGACTACGATGAGACTTTCTCACCCGTAGCGATGCTTAAGTCCGTCCGAATCATGTTAGCAATTGCCGCATTTTATGATTATGAAATCAGGCAAATGGACGTCAAAACTGCATTCCTTAATGGATATCTTAAGGAAGAGTTGTATATGATGCAACTAGAAGGTTTTGTCAATCCTAAAGGTGCTAACAAATTGTGCAAGCTCCAGCGATCCATCTATGGACTGGTGCAAGCATCTTGGAGTTGGAATATACGCTTTGATGAGGTGATCAAAGCATATTGTTTTATACAGACTTTCGGTGAAGCCTGTATTTACAAGAAAGTGAGTGGGAGCTCTGTAGCATTTCTGATATTATATATGGATGACATATTGTTGATTGGAAACGATATAGAATTTCTGGATAGCATAAAAGGATACTTGAATAAGAATTTTTTCAATGAAAGACCTCGGTGAAGCTGCTTATATATTGGGCATCAAGATCTATAGGGATAGATCGAGGCGCTTAATAGGACTTTCACAAAGCACATACCTTGATAAAGTTTTGAAGAAGTTCAAAATGGATCAGTCAAAGAAAGGGTTCTTGCCTGTGTTACAAGGTGTGAAGTTGAGTCAGACTCAAAGCCCGACCACTGCAGAAGATAGAGAGAAAATGAAAGTCATTCCCTATGCCTCAGCCATAGGTTCTATCATGTATGCTATGCTGTGTACCAGACTTGATGTGTGCCTTGCCATAAGTCTGGCAGGGAGATACTGATGTTGGCTTGAACTACCACTACTGGAATCAGATGCTTTGCCATCTGCTATAGCAGACGGCAAAGGCATGCTTGGCGGACGGCAAAGGCTTTGTCGTCCGCTAGCAGACGGCAAACACTCCGGCTGAACTGATGCCGGTAAAGACCGCTTTGCCATCTGCTAGCGGACGGCAAAGAAGGAAAGTTCTTTGCCGTCTGCTAGCAGACGGCAAAGCTTGTGGACGGCACAAAAAAGGTAACAGCCCCGTTAGGGGGCTAACGGCGCTCTTTGCCGTCTGCCAGCAGACGGCAAAGAACTTTGCTTCTTTGCCGTCTGCCAGCAGACGGCAAAGTGGCCAAATAGGCCAGCCCCTTGGCTGCCACGTGGCCTCTTTGCCATCTACCAGCAGATGGCAAAGCTCTTTGCCATCTGCCAGTAGATGGCAAAGTGCCTATATTGCCCCATTTAATTCTGCTTTTTCTTATATCAATTCATTTTCACAGAAAATCAAACACAGATATATATATATATATATATATATATATATATATATATATATATATGACCAATATAGGATATCCAACACATATTACCAATAGTCATGAACACATATATATCCAACACATATCCAACACATGTTACCAATAGTAGCAAGTTTCATCCATACATATACATAGTTTCATCAATATTACACAGTTTCATCCATAGGTAGCAAGTTTCACAAAGTCAAAACAAAAGCTAAAGACAAGCACTAAAAGAGTAAATTAAAAACTTTATTAATAATTGGAATAGGTAATACAAAGTCATATTATAAAGAATCAGAAATGACCTAAAACTAAATATCTATTTTCCTAAAAACTATCTTATTACTAAGTTTTTTTCTGGATCTTCTTCTTTTCTTCCAACCTGCATAACAAAAACACTAAGAAAGAGAGAATGGGTTAGGAGTAGAAATGTAGCATTCCACTTGGTGAAATGCAATGTTGTAGGAGCTATTCCTTGAAATCAAGACTATCTCAGTCAGGATTTCTAAATACCAAATGACCTTATTTCAGAAAAGCCAAATAGAGGAAAACCATTATCAAGAGCCAAATCAGAGAACCAGCCAAGAGCCAAGTCAGGAAGCCATCAACTGCCATATATCAAAGATCATTAACAGAAATAGCTCCAAAGGATTAAGCCCAACTAAAACTAGTGTTTAGAGCCAATGATTACACTCTACCACTATAGCCAACTTTTGTCCAGTGACAATGAGATATGTCACTGAGCAATTCAAAACAAAGCTCCAGGAGGAGATATACATCAAACCGGCTGGCCAGACCAAGTCCCAAGCCCAATGAGACACCCAGCAGCTTACTAGATAACTAGAAGACCTCAAGGTATACTTGAGGATTGTGTGCTCAGCTAGCCTGGCGATGCCAGGGCTAGATCATCACAGCACAGGGATAGCCACATGTAAATTAAGCCTAAGAGAAGGGGGCTCAGACCAGCATCACTACCCAAATCAGATGTAGTATCTGTCTTATCAGTAGAAAACTAGGAAGTAACAGCCAAAACCAAGTATAGCATCTGTTCATAGGCTATTAGAAAGAGACCAATAGGAATAGCCAAACCAAGTGGTATCTGTTCATATCAGTATTAGAAGTAAAACAACTAAGAACAAGTGAGTATCTGTTCATGAGTAAAGTAGCTATAGCATAGAAGAAATAGCAGGGTAGCACCCCAAATGATTATCTGCTTTTGTAGAACACAGCACCACACTTGCACCTGGTATTTTTCTGCAATTAGGGCACTGCACCCACAAGCACAGGGGGCTAGTACCATTATAAACTACTACTGCAAGTAATAGCAGCAGCAACAAATAACAACAGAAGTGATAACTAATTTCCAAAGGTTAAACAGACCAATGGAAAAGAAAATGTAACACTAGAGATTCAGTTAACTGAATTAAGTTACCCTCAATAGCTAGTGAGATAGTTAACAGTAGCAACAAAAAAATACAGGGAGAGATCCCAGTCCAGTAGAGCACAGGTTAGCCACCGATTTAACAACACAGTCAGAGCTACCACATATGCACAGGAGTACATCTACAAACATGAACAACTACTGACCATATTAGCCAATCCAGGAGCACATATGTAAGCAGATACACATAAACAGTCATTGACCAAAACCCTGACATAGCAAGAATCCATCACAGAGAGCTCCAACACAAGTTGATGCTCATCTGGAGCATCTAGCAGCAGCTAATAGAGCTTCACATCCAACTAGATCAAGAGCTAAAGCTATGCATCAGAGAGATCAGAGGAGAGGAGTAAGGAGAAGCTCACCAAGAGGAGTTGTAGCCGAAGTAGGATGCAGCCACACCATCACTATGGTGTGACCAGCAGCACAACCAACACCACCACGGTGGCGCCAGCGAGAGCACGTAGCACGGAGGCGGCCAACCCAGGGGCACCGCAGCACGGAGGCGCCAACCCAGGGGCACCCCCTCGCCACGGCATGCCCAGCACCACCGGAGCACCTCACGGCCACCGGAGCCCCACCAGAGGCGAGAACCACCCCAACACCGAAATCCTAGCGGAGAGAAAACCGAAGGGAGCAACTACAGGAGGCAGGGAAAATTAGATCGAGACGGAGGGATCGATAGAGCTCGACGAGAGGAAGAGATGGGTAGCCAAGGTGTCGCCGGAGACCGTCGGAAACCGCCGGAAAACATGGCGGCAGCAAAGAGGATCGGGAGACAGAGAGAGAGAGCTGAGCGGCGGGGGTGCCGGGCGGCGGTTGCTCTGGGGCCGCGGGGCTCCGGGGCGGTGGGGTGGTGCGGCGGCGGCGGCGGGGTGTCCGGGCGGCAGCAGTGTCCGGGTGGCGACGGTGCTCGGTGCGGTGGTGCGGGCGCGGGTGAGGTGCGGTGCGGGAGAGCGAGGGAAGAGAGAGGGGTGGGGCCAGGCGGAGAGAGAGGAGGTGGGAACGGCCGTTAGGTTGGCCACTTTCTTTGCCGTCTGCTAGCAGACGGCAAAGAAAGTGGCCGTTAGGTTGTTCTTGTTAGTGGGCTACCCTCCCTCTTTGCCGTCTGCTAGCTGACGGCAAAGCTTCTATGCCGTCCGCTAGCAAACGGCAAAGAGCTGGCTGACGGCAAACATGATCTTTGCCGTCAGCTCTTTCTTTGCCGTCAGTTTTCTGTAAGCTGATGGCAAAGACCTTCTTTGCCGTCTGCTAGCAGACGGCAAAGAATTGGCAGACGGCAAATTCCCTGATTCCAGTAGTGTACGTCGGTATTTCCCCAAAGTGGAAGGGATGATGCAGCATAGGAACGGTAGGTATTTCCCTCAGTGATGAGACCAAGGTTATCGAACCAGTAGGAGAACCAAGCTACACTACGTAAACATCACCTGCACACAAAGAACAAATACTTGCAACCCGACGTGTTAAAGGGGTTGTCAATCCCTTTCGGGTAACGGCGCCAGAAATTGGCAAACAGACATGAGAAAGATTGTAGTAGATTGATAGATGCAAGTAAAAGCAAATAAAATCCAACGAGGTATTTTTAGGTTTTTGATAATATAGATCTGAAAATAAAAGTGGCAAATAGATAAAAAGGCAAATAGCAAAATAGATCTGAAAATATATGATGAGAAAATAGACCCGGGGGCCGTAGATTTCACTAGTGGCTTCTCTCGAGAAAAATAGCATACGGTGGATAAACAAATTACTGTTGGGCAATTGATAAAACTTCAAATAATTGTGATGATATCCAGGCAATGATCATTATATAGGCATCACGTCCAAGATTAGTAGACCGACTCCTGCCTGCATCTACCACTATTACTCCACACATCGACTGCTATCCAGCATGCATCTAGTGTATTAAGTTCATGGAGAAATGGAGTAATGCAATAAGAACGATGACATGATGTAAACAAGATCTATTTATGTAGAAATAGACCCCATCTTGTTATCCTTAATAGCAACGATACATACGTGTCGGTTCCCCTTCTGTTGTGACGCCCCGACTTAATCGTGCACTAATTATACACGCAAATGCACATGATCAAGCCTAAGGACTCACTTGAAGGAATCACAACACAACTCTATAACATAAATAAAGGCATACAAGCATTATATTACAAGCCAGGGCCTCAAGGGCTCGAATACATAAGCTTGATGTCAACAAGCATCAGCGGAAGCGTTAGATATCTGAGTACAGATATAAAAGAGAAACAGATAGGCCTTTAAAAGGCGAGGCAAAATAAAACACTATGATCGAATAGACGCAGGCCTCCTGCCTGGGACCCTCCGATCCTACTCCTGGTCGTCGGCAAGCTCGTAGTAGTAACCATCCTCGGGGTAGTAGTAGTGATCGTCGACAAGGGCAAATGGCTCCGGGGCTCCGTCATCTGGTTGCATCAAACGGGTATGGGGAAAAAGAGGAAGCAAAGCAACTGTGAGTACTCATCCGAAGTACTCAGCAAGCAAGGATCTACACTACATATGCAACATTATCAAAGAAAGGCTGTATATGCGGACTGGGCTGCAGAAATGCCAGAATAGAGAGAAGGCCTAGTCCTATCGAAGACTAGCATCTTCAACGGTCTTGCAGCATTAGAAGAGTGTAGATTAGTACAGTATAAGGTAATAGTAGTAATAAGTATCAACCTCGCCCAGAGATCCTTCCTTGACTCCCTGCGAGAAAGCAAGCCCAGAGCCATACTATACATATCTCATCACAAGTATCCAGTTCTAGTTGTATCGATCAGGATACAACTCCGAGCATCCGTTACCGAGGATCCGGCTATGCATAGATTAGTTCTTCCCTGCAGGGGTGCACCAATTTATCCACCACGCTCGCTTAACTCTGGCCGGACACACTTTTCTGGGTCATGCCCGGCCTCGGCCAAACGACACACCGCAGCCCTACCTAAAGCTCAGCAGAGAGGTCCCCGTCGGTCTATATCCTAAGCGCTCAGGGGTCTTGGGCCATCGCCCTGTGCACTCCGGGTCGTTGCATGCAGGGGGAAGCCAGGCACCAGGAGGGCGCCGGTCCATCCCGGCCACGATGCTGAACTGGACGTCTGACAGAGCTTTCGACTGATGCCACGATGCAGAGTGCCCATAACTTTTCCCGCGTGATGGTTAGTGCTATCGGGCCAGAGGCCCACTCGGATCAAATATCCAAATTGTTAGTGTTTTGGTAGTGCGCGGTAACAAGCAGAGACTCACGATCGTTGTGACCCCGTCGCCCCGTCTCGAGCACTTGCGGCATGTAACATCCCAAAATTCTAAATTTTGGAATGTTATATTAAATAAATAGTTTTGATTGATTGTTTGATTGTGGTGTGGTTGCTTGTGTGAAATTGAGTGAAATTTGGAAACTTTTTGAAAGTTGAATGAGAGGGAATAAAATGACTTTCCCAAAACTTTCACCTTGCATTTATGATCTCCATGAATTCATATTCATTTCATCACAAACCCTAGAGTGAAGATAACATGACTTCTTCTATTTTAAAAGGGGTTTTTGAAAAGATTTGAATTCCATTTGGAAATATTCCAAATTCGAAAACTTTATGCAACTCAATGATTTTCATGAGAGGAGATAAAATGACTTCTTCAAATTATATGAAATATGAGTTGGAAGTTTAAAACAATCGAATTTAAAGTCCCTTTGAAATTATTTTCAATTTGGAGTTATTTGGTTTTTATTCAAATTGTTTTTATCCAAAAATAAAATATATGGAAATTAGGGTAAAATGATTCCCTTCAATATAAAATTAGAGGGAAATAAATTTGAAATCATTTTGGTATTTTTAAAATGATTTTTATTAGGTTTTATTGCAGCAGTAGCACTGTTTGCTTTATTTAAATTTTTGTGAAATTTATTTGCCGCTGAAAATATGTTCATCTTTTAGGAAATCTTTTTCTGAAAATTTTGATATATAATATGCCTATGGAAATTTTCTTATTTTCCGTTTACCTTTTTTTGTTTTTATTCTAAAAAAAAAACTGTACGAGCGACCGACTGCTATCCTTCGCCAGCGTGCGCAACATAGCTAGCAGGTCGGACTATATTATTTTTCCAGTTGTCCTTTAATTTATTTATTTTCTGTTAAAAAAAAAAACTCCGCGCACGCACACATGCGCGCACACGCGCAGGCCGGCCGAAGGCCCATGCGGCGTCGTTTCTTTTCTTTGTTTTTCCTATATCTTTCGTCTGCCTTTTGTTTACGTTTAGTCCCACATTGCCTAACTTTTGACCTCTAAGCCTCCTTTCCACCTATAAATATAGACCCATAGAGCCTCCAAAAATCATCCGATTCGGGTTAAATCAATATATTTTGGTTTGACTAGATTCACTAAATAAAAATATTTTTCTTCTCTCCGGCGGGACTTCTGAAAGTTGTCTTCTCTCTCGGAAGTCATCTTTTCTCTACCTTATAAAGGTATCTTTCTTCGTATTTTTTTATATACTCCCGTAGCTTATTATTTCTAGACTAGTACGGTAGAATAATTAGATTTATAAATTAGTCCTTGTATTTACATTTTAGGACTAGAATTCTTTTAGTCATAACTCTTTTTCTTCCGTAAAACAGCTTGGCCCTGATTTTTCAAATAGCCATAACTTTTTACTCGTTCATCCAAATTAGACGAAACCAACGCCAATATTTTTGTCTTGATTCCACCTTTCTAGTGAATCTATCAAATAAACTTTTTGCAACTTTCAAATTTCGAAATTTGTTCAGATTCATATTCAAACTTGTTTTGGCTATAACTTGAGTTTCGTAACTCCGATTTAATTGATTCTTTTTGCTAATTGAAGCTCTTGACCTAAACTTTCTGATAAGACCAAATCCACCCAATTTTGGTACTGTTAGAAATTGTTTTCTGTTGCAAGAGTTAATTGCTAGTTTTCAAAGTTTTTCGAGATCTTTTCTTCGATTCTTTTGCATGAGTGCTTATGTATGCAATTGCTTGCTCACGTTAGATTGAACGGAGTGTGACGAGTAGAACTATCAGGAATTATGAGTGCGAAGGATCTTCATCAACAGTACAAGGCAAGTAACACATTGATCATACTTCTTCGTTACCCAGTTTTTATGCATTAGTTTCGACCCTTAAATATTGCATGATTAGGATGTGATTAACTTGTGGGTACTGGGAAGTAGATGATGAGGTAGAACCTATTGCCCTTTTTAATAACAAACCCTTGGGAGTTACTTCCACGCTATGCTTATGTTGCCATGCTATGCTCGTAGACGTGGATTGGGTTTTGAGTGTATCCATGACAGATGTGAGATTTTTAATTAATGGTTCAACTTAAGGTGGCAACTTTAATACACATCTGGGTGGATTGCTTGTTTGGGCACCTGGGGATATACCAGTGTTGTCCTAGGAGATCCCGGGGATATACCGTGTGATCCTCCTACGGTCCGCCACCCAGGCTCAAAGGGATCATAAGATTATTCATGCTAGAAACTTCCGTGTGCAGCCACAAGCTATTATGGGCTCTAGCATAGTTGAGTATGTTACATGACCTCTTTCAGTGGTAGGCTAGCAGATGTAGGGGAAAGTAGGTGTAACTGTCTACCCAGAGTAAAGAGTAAATGTTTCTGAAAGACTGTGTCTCGGTCATCCGTTTCTCAAACACCATGTAGTGCGAGAAATCCAATGGAGGAGATCGAGTCTTGTGGGGAAAAGTGCACAAACCTCTGCAGAGTGTACAAACTAATCATGATTAGACGTGTCCCCGGTTATGGACATCTTGAGTATCTGGTTCTTGGATCATCATATTGAATCCCATCACTCTAAATTAATTTGTTGGGATTAATGATTACTTTTAATTGGGATTGAGAGGGGGATTTACCTTCTCAATATTTTCAACCAACTTTGTAGTTAAACAAAATATATTCCTTTGATATAGGGAAAAAATGGCTTTTCGCAAAACATATTAACCTAGAGCCTCCACCAGCCAAATATGCATATGGTGATAGCTATTATTTATCATTATCCTATGGTGTGAATTTGCCAGTACATTCCATGTACTGACCTACATGGCTGCAACGTCTCATGTTGCAGGATTCTTACGACGAGTAAGTGATACGTTAGGGTTACGATTTCTACACTCAACTTTGCCGTTGGTGTTGATGGGAATCCACAACCTTGTTGTTACTTCCGCTATTTGGATTGAGGTAATAGTATTTACGTTACTTTATACATGTGATTTACCTCTGTTATAAATCCTCGAGTACTGTGTGTGTCAGCATACCGATCCAGGGATGACACTTAAGCACAGAGACTTTGATCCATTCGGGTCGGGTCGCTACAAGATGGTATCAGAGCACATGTTGACTGTAGGACGTGACCCCTAGAAACTGGCTAGCCCATAGGAAATATTTTCTCTAAACTTATTTTAAAAAAGGATCTCTTACCTCTCTTCTTTTCTAAGCTTTATCAAATTTCCTTTTAGTTAGACTATACCCCTTTGCCCTTTTGACCATGAAGATTCAGCTGATGAGACCACTCCAAGAAGTACAAAGTATTGGACAACTAAGACCACTTCGGAATGAAGAGTATTTTATCGAGCATTGGTATAATTGGAAACTACAACAGTTGAAGACTCTGAAGACTAGGAGAATTTGAAGTTTCTGAAGAATTTCCAGATTGGTATGACCTAGGAAGGCTACCCTTATGGAACTTGTCAGACTATTGAAGCTGACAATACCCGGGATCAAGGTGTGTCGCAGAGAGACCATAACATGGAGCGTTAAAACTCAAAGTTTTGTCAAGAAAACCCTAAGGCAGGAGATATCAACTATGGAATGATAGCTCATGGCAATGACAAGGGCAGAAACACTGCTATCCATGATGTTATCGCCCGCTTATGCTATTGTCGTCGTGCTGAGTTAAGCATGCATTTCGTCGGAAGGATTGGATGACAAAAGGGCTAATGGAGCATCTATCAGCAAAAGATGAAGTTTAACCTTAGCTGGTGTATCGACAGGATCTGGAGTATTACATCGAGAATTTTAAGATGGACCTTCAGGAAGCCGTATTTGACAAGGAAGCATTTCATGAAGAACTCAGGACCCAGAAGCTGAAAGTAGCCAAGCTGGAGGAGCAAAACCTCGAGATACCAGAGATTCGTCAGGAACTGAAGGACAGTAGGACCATGGTTCATTGCCAAGGATGTTGAAACCCAGAAGTTTGGAACGCAACTCCAGAATATTAAAGGACGTCACGAGAGACTTCGCGTCAACAAAGATGATCTGGCAAAAGAACTTGAGAAGGTCAAGCACGATCGGAAGAAGCCCATCGGATACATGAACAAGACTTGAAGAGTTTGGCGACTTTGAAGATTTATTGACCATTAGAAGACCAAACCCCTGTTATATACTTACGTTAGATACGACGATTGTGAGCTGTCATTTGTTTGATGTTTTTCCGACAGCCACAAAATAAAAATCTGTCTCTTCAAAACCTTTGTTTGTATTGTGTGTATCCCTCTCTATCTCTCTTGTCTCACCCCAAAAAACCCTTGGAACCAATAGAGGATGAGTGGAGAAGAGCTCATATTTTCTGGACCGATAAGTCAATTTGGAGACGGACCGATGGATTCAGAACATGGAAGATCACATGAAGAATAACGCTATAGCCAGAAAGGATATGACCCAGCATGCTCTTCAGTGCTTTGAAAGAGGTGCTGCTACTTGGTGGAGGATGTACCAAACCATCAATGGATGGCAAAGAGTAACCACTTGGAAAGAATTTAAGTTGACTCTGCTAAAGTCTCGGCTTGTGTCCCAGAAGTTGCAGCCTTATGGAAATGATATGAAGAAACCTTGTGCATGCAAGTTCTGTGGAGAAATAGGACACAAACATAAAGAACACAAGGATGAATGCCCTCATTGTGAAGGAAATCACCCAACTGAAGAATGCCCAACTAGGCAGATTACTTGTTTCTTGTGTGAAGGGACTACCCACTACCCTGCTCAGTGTCACATTTACCCCATGGTACAAAGAACCATCCAGCAGAAGAAAGAAGCAATGAAAGGAGCCCTCATGGAAATTTTAGAAGGACCTGAGTCATATCATATGTTTTAGGTGCAAAGATTCAGGACACTACTTTAGCGAATGCCCAAAAAGGAAGCCGAGGACCCAAGGAGGCTATGTAATCACTAGGAAACCACGAGACTTGTCAGAAGTAATATGTTTCTGCTGTAATGAAGCATGTCACTTTGCCAGAGATTGTCCCAATGAGAAGGAGACTTGTGCTAAATAGTTGTGTCGAAAAAGAAATATAGTAGTAGTAGTGGGAACAATTCTTTTTGAGGTATTGAGTTGAGGCCTGTAATGGAAATGCAGGAGATTGTAAAAATTTGAGAATCAATAAAGTTAGCCTCGTTGGTACTGATTTGGATTTTATGAGTTGTTACTCTATGGAGAAAGATTTTGACCATTTTCGAGGATATGAGAAATATGGTCTACGGATGAATTTGTGCATTTCAAGGGTGGTAGTACCCTGTGAGGACACTTGACCTCTGGAAAAGATAATGATATTCCATGGAGTGGACTTCGGACAAAATAAGTATGAGTTTTGTCTCGATAGGTGGGATATCCCAAGAATATGAAGGGATGAAGTGCTATTGGATATAAAGGAGGTATAATGTTGGTAATATGGAGCAATTGTAACTCCATGATGAGTCTGAGTAATCACGTCTTAGTACCAATAGAAGGAGGGGAGACAGTATAATTGGATGGATTTAAGAATGCTGGGAAGCTCAAGGTTGGAATAAGGATCCGTTGCCTCGATGTTGAGCTCAAGGTTGCAAGTGATGAGATGGGCCATAACCCACAGGCCCCAGGACCTGCCAAGAAGCAAGCACATTCTTGCTGAAGGAAAAACCCTGGAAGAAGATACGACTTTATCAACAGACGATCTTATAGGAGTTAACGCAAAACCTGAGAGAGGTGAAGAAACGATAGATGTTCGTTTGGCTTGCAGAATCAATGGATTTATCCGAACTTAGTTCGTCGACAAGAGAAATTCTGCAATGCTTGTGAGGATGACCGAGTGATAGAATGCGAGATTCGCTAAACCATATACAAGGTAATGATTTGGGTGCGGGATGGATTGATCACCATACCGACTTACTCTTATTATTCGCCTTGCTATATGGGATGGTAAATCTGAGTGACTTACCCATAGTAGAGCGACGACGATCAAAACCTTGTTTAAACCATAGAATGGTGTGACAATTTTTCCCCTTGTACAAGGCAGTTGTTGCCAACCGTAGGCCATACGGTGAGAATGAAGCCCAGACCCGTTTTCTGCAGGGACCCAGTCAAATTGTTTGATGACCACCATGAGATATCGATAGTTGTTTAGTATTGGCGCCAAACATGTCAGCTAAGAAGACACTGTCTCGGAAGAACCTTAATTACCATGATGCAAGGACACAAGAATTAAAAAAAAGAGGTTATGCCACTACTGGAAGAGCGCAGAGAAGGAATTATCCTGAAGATCTGAGAAGATCGACACTGTCAACAATAAAGATGGAGTACATGAGTTTTGATGGAACCATAACCATGCTTCTAAGGGTGGTAGCACCCTAGACCTTCATGACAATCGATGGATTTTGAGGAGACCCCGACCCTAACCTATTTCTTGCTAGCCTCTCCGAATCTCGAGGACGAGATTCATTTTAAGGGTGGTAGGTTTGTAACATCCCAAAATTCTAAATTTTGGAATGTTATATTAAATAAATAGTTTTGATTGATTGTTTGATTGTGGTGTGGTTGCTTGTGTGAAATTGAGTGAAATTTGGAAACTTTTTGAAAGTTGAATGAGAGGGAATAAAATGACTTTCCCAAAACTTTCACCTTGCATTTATGATCTCCATGAATTCATATTCATTTCATCACAAACCCTAGAGTGAAGATAACATGACTTCTTCTATTTTAAAAGGGGTTTTTGAAAAGATTTGAATTCCATTTGGAAATATTTCAAATTCGAAAACTTTATGCAACTCAATGATTTTCATGAGAGGAGATAAAATGACTTCTTCAAATTATATGAAATATGAGTTGGAAGTTTAAAACAATCGAATTTAAAGTCCCTTTGAAATTATTTTCAATTTGGAGTTATTTGGTTTTTATTCAAATTGTTTTTATCCAAAAATAAAATATATGGAAATTAGGGTAAAATGATTCCCTTCAATATAAAATTAGAGGGAAATAAATTTGAAATCATTTTGGTATTTTTAAAATGATTTTTATTAGGTTTTATTGCAGCAGTAGCACTGTTTGCTTTATTTAAATTTTTGTGAAATTTATTTGCCGCTGAAAATATGTTCATCTTTTAGGAAATCTTTTTCTGAAAATTTTGATATATAATATGCCTATGGAAATTTTCTTATTTTCCGTTTACCTTTTTTTGTTTTTATTCTAAAAAAAAAACTGTACGAGCGACCGACTGCTATCCTTCGCCAGCGTGCGCAACATAGCTAGCAGGTCGGACTATATTATTTTTCCAGTTGTCCTTTAATTTATTTATTTTCTGTTAAAAAAAAAAACTCCGCGCACGCACACATGCGCGCACACGCGCAGGCCGGCCGAAGGCCCATGCGGCGTCGTTTCTTTTCTTTGTTTTTCCTATATCTTTCGTCTGCCTTTTGTTTACGTTTAGTCCCACATTGCCTAACTTTTGACCTCTAAGCCTCCTTTCCACCTATAAATATAGACCCATAGAGCCTCCAAAAATCATCCGATTCGGGTTAAATCAATATATTTTGGTTTGACTAGATTCACTAAATAAAAATATTTTTCTTCTCTCCGGCGGGACTTCTGAAAGTTGTCTTCTCTCTCGGAAGTCATCTTTTCTCTACCTTATAAAGGTATCTTTCTTCGTATTTTTTTATATACTCCCGTAGCTTATTATTTCTAGACTAGTACGGTAGAATAATTAGATTTATAAATTAGTCCTTGTATTTACATTTTAGGACTAGAATTCTTTTAGCCATAACTCTTTTTCTTCCGTAAAACAGCTTGGCCCTGATTTTTCAAATAGCCATAACTTTTTACTCGTTCATCCAAATTAGACGAAACCAACGCCAACATTTTCGTCTTGACTCCACCTATCTAGTGAATCTATCCAATACACTTTTTGCAACTTTCAAATTTCGAAATTTGTTCTGATTCATATTCAAACTTGTTTTGGCTATAACTTTAGTTTCGTAACTCCGATTTAATTGATTCTTTTTGCTAATTGAAGCTCTTGACCTAAACTTTCTGATAAGACCAAATCCACCCAATTTTGGTACTGTTAGAAATTGTTTTCTGTTGCAAGAGTTAATTGCTAGTTTTCAAAGTTTTTCGAGATCTTTTCTTCGATTCTTTTGCATGAGTGCTTATGTATGCAATTGCTTGCTCACGTTAGATTGAACGGAGTGTGACGAGTAGAACTATCAGGAATTATGAGTGCGAAGGATCTTCATCAACAGTACAAGGCAAGTAACACATTGATCATACTTCTTCGTTACCCAGTTTTTATGCATTAGTTTCGACCCTCAAATATTGCATGATTAGGATGTGATTAACTTGTGGGTATTGGGAAGTAGATGATGAGGTAGAACCTATTGCCCTTTTATTATAAAACCCTTGGGAGTTACTTCCACGCTATGCTTATGTTGCCATGCTATGCTCGTAGACGTGGATTGGGTTTGAGTGTATCCATGACAGATGTGAGATTTTTAATTAATGGTTCAACTTAAGGTGGCAACTTTAATACACATCTGGGTGGATTGCTTGTTTGGGCACCTGGGGATATACCAGTGTTGTCCTAGGAGATCCCGGGGATATACCGTGTGATCCTCCTACGGTCCGCCACCCAGGCTCAAAGGGATCATAAGATTATTCATGCTAGAAACTTCCGTGTGCAGCCACAAGCTATTATGGGCTCTAGCATAGTTGAGTATGTTACATGACCTCTTTCAGTGGTAGGCTAGCAGATGTAGGGGAAAGTAGGTGTAACGGTCTACCCAGAGTAAAGAGTAAATGTTTCTGAAAGACTGTGTCTCGGTCATCCGTTTCTCAAACACCATGTAGTGCGAGAAATCCAACGGAGGAGATCGAGTCTTGTGGGGAAAAGTGCACAAGCCTCTGCAGAGTGTACAAACTAGTCATGATTAGCCGTGTCCCCGGTTATGGACATCTTGAGTATCTGGTTCTTGGATCATCATATTGAATCCCATCACTCTAAATTAATTTGTTGGGATTAATGATTACTTTTAATTGGGATTGAGAGGGGGATTTACCTTCTCAATGTTCAACAACCACCATGATAGTTAAATAAAATATATTCCTTTGTTGTAGGGAAAAATTGGCTTTTCGCAAAACATATTAACCGTAGAGCCTCCACCCGCCATATATGCATGTAGTGATAGCATTTATTCTGTTCATTGCTCTACTGTGTTATCTTGCCAGTACATTCAATGTACTGACCCATTTCGGGCTGCAACGTCTCATGTTGCAGGATTCTTACGACGAGTAAGTGATACGTTAGGGTTACGATTTCTACACTCAACTTTGCCGTTGGTGTTGATGGGAATCCACAACCTTGTTGTTACTTCCGCTATTTGGATTGAGGTAATAGTATTTACGTTACTTTATACATGTGATTTACCTCTGTTATAAATCCTCGAGTACTGTGTGTGTCAGCATACCGATCCAGGGATGACACTTAAGCACAGAGACTTTGATCCATTCGGGTCGGGTCGCTACACGGCAAGGGCTAAGAATGCCCGACCACGCCTCGTATTTACCTCTCGGGTACCCTCCAGGTCAACCCGACTTCCCATCACTCGTGGGTACCCCTCAGGACCGACCTGATGTCATCATGGTTCTGTGTTAAGTCAATGTAACCGTGTGTCCAAACACCAGGGGGAAACCTGAGGAATCACCCTCGATGGATTCCACCTAATGTAGTCGTCAAGGTGAACTTAAGAAGAATCACCCTCGAGGTTCACACTTGAGGTGTTGCACAACGGCATCGTTATCGGGAGTGGTGAAGGAGGAATCACCCTCGAGGACCACGACCGAATAGCTACTCTACAGAGTTAACATCAGAAGAGCTAAACGAGGTATCACCCTCGGCACTTGATAGTAACGATGCAGTGTCGTACAACTAAGGGGGTGATGTGCGGTGCCGGGGCCTGGTTGTCGATCACATTGATCAAGTCATCTGATAATCCAGCAAGGGCAACTGGGTCCAAGTGGGGTCTCTGGTGGGTCTCTAAGCAGCCTATACTAAGCAGTTTAGGATAATCAGGTAGGTATCAACAGCAGTTACAAAAACAGGCTATGCATCAGAAATAGGATAAACAGTAGCAGGAGCAATTTCTAATGCAAGCATAAGAGAGAAAGAATAGGCGATATCGACATGTTCAAAAAGGGGGGTGCTTGCCTGGAAGCTCTGCGGCAAGAGAAGGGTCGTCAGCAGTGTAGTCGGTCTCCGGAGCTGCGTCGGTCTCGGGGTCTATCGAAAGAGGAGGGGGAGAAACAATAAATAAAGGCAGACAAAAGCAATAACAGAAGCATGGCATGGCAGTACGTTATTCGAGGGATGCCCTAATGCAGTACTACGCAAGTTAGCGGGAGTGGGAACTATTCGGGAGTGTTCTCCCCGCTCCGGGTGATTATCGGACAGATGAAATGGAGGGGAAAGTTCCATGTTCATCATGCTAGAGGCATGTGACGGGTATGAGGAATGCATATTCGGATTCGTCTCGTCGTTCTGAGCAACTTTCATATATAAAGTTTTTCGATCTGAGCTACGATTTAATTTCTATGAATTTTGAGAGGTTTTAGACATTTTCCGGAATTTATTTTATTTATCTAATTCAACATTATCCAGAACAGTGTATGTGTGATGTCAGCCTGATGTATTGGTGACGTCAGCAGTCAACTGGTTAGCTGACCAGGTCAAACCTGACATGTGGGGCCCACCTGTCATAGAAAGTGGGGTAACTAAATAATTAACAGAGTTAATTAACTAGGTGGGGTCCTATGTCAGTGACTGATTACTATATAAACTAATTAACAGATTAACTTAATTTTGGATTAGCTTTAAATAAGTGCGGGGCCCGCATGTCGGTGACACGGGGTGCCCAGTCAGCAGGGTTGACTCAGTCAACCCTGACTAGTGGACCCACAGGGCTCACGGGCAGTGGCTCAGAGGCGGGCCCCGGTCGTCCACGTCGGCGCCGGCCACCGGAATCACGCCGGCGAGGCCGAGCGTGGCGGCGCGCGTCGGAGCAGCGGCGGGTTTAGCGCATAGGGCACCATTTCTGGCGCAGCCAGGCCCATTCGAACGAGCAGACGACGACGAGGCGAACTGTGGTGGTGGCGGAGGCTGTGGTGGTCGGAAACGTTGGCGGCGAGCTCGCTCGCGGCGACCGGAGATCGGCCGTACAGGATCTGGCATTGTGGGGCATGGCGAGTTGGGTGTGGGGGTGCATTTGGAAACCGCTGACATCGCGCGTCGATCTATGGCAGTTGCATTGTCTGAGGTGGACGGTGCTCGCCGGCGTTGAGCCCGCGGCGGCCGGAGTTCGGGCTGGGACGGATCTGGGGCTAGGGGGCACGGCGAAACAAGTGGCTGGGCTCGCTGGGCTCCTGGAAGCACCAGGAGCACATTGTCGTGCTCAGGCAGAGGCTGCGACAGCGGTGGCCATGGCGGCGGAGCTGAAGGGTGGCGATGAGCTCGGCCACGGTGGGCACAGCAGCTAGGGGGCGAGCGTGGGCTAGAAAGAGGGGGAGGAGGAATGGATGCTCACCGAGCGGCACACGGAGGCCGGTGAGAGCTTAGAAGCGCAGGGAGGTGGTGAATCACGGCGGCGGCATTCCGATGATCGGAGGAGGAGGAAGAGGTCGGGGCAGCTCCTGGAGGCATCCGGCGTCGCGTGGCTTGACGGGGAGACGTGGTCGACGGAGACGAAGCGCGTGGACAGCTTGGCGTGGCCGGAGGGACTCGGTGGCCGTGTGGAATGCGGCGGGCGGCGACGGTGGCGCTCGGCCATGAGTAGAGGAGGGAGAGGAAGGAAGGAGAGCGAGCAAGCGATGGAGAGGAGAGGGGAGTGGATGAGGCATCCAGGGGGGAAGGCTGGGACGGTCCTTATCCCCTCCTCGCGTTGGTGGCGTCGTTGTGTCGCCAGCTAGTCGGCGCCCGCGCGCCCAGCCACGGCGCGGCCGACACGGCGAGGGAGAGAGAAGGAGCGAGGCGTGCGCTATGGGCTGGGCCGTACTGTGCACTTAGGCCTAGTCCACAATAGCATTTTTCTTTTTCTCGTTTTGTTTTTCTGTTTTTCTTTTTCCAGCAGACTCTTGTAATATTTTGAGCTGTCAAAAGACTTTGTAAAAATGTGAAACTTGGTCACATAATTACAATGGAGTATTCTGGTGCGCCACAAAAAGTTTGGGCAATTTTTGATTCCATTTGGATTTTTCAAAAATGAAATTAGGCAGTTATAGTGCTGTTTTGGCACTGATTTAAATGCTTAGACCCAAATGCAAATTGATGGTGATGTTGTTTTCCTTAACAACAAATGTTTTGGATTATTTGCTAGAGGGTGAACATTTTTCCACCAACTTTTGGGCAACTTTATTTTGCACTTAAATTTGGATTGATTTTCAGAGAGAAATTTGAATTGAAGTGTTTAAACATTATGATCAAGCATTGCAAATGAAGATGACTTGGCATAATTAACAGATGATCACAGTGCTTATTACAACAGGGGTGTTACAATTCTCCTCCTCTAAAAGAAATTCTTGTCCCGAGAATTCAGGAGGTAGAAGGAAAGAGGTCGGGGTATTCTTCCCGAAGATGATCCTCGCATTCCCAAGTGGCTTCATCTTCTGTATGATTTGACCACTACACTTTCAGGAACTTGGTAACCTTCTGATGGGTCTGATGTTCAGCTTCATCGAGAATGCGGATCGGATGCTCCTTATAAGAAAGATCATCTTGCAATTCGAGCAACTCATGATCTAATGCTCGGTGCGAAGATTCTTTGAAGCAACGGCGAAGTTGCGACACATGGAAGACGTCGTGGATATGAGAGAATTGCGGTGGCAACTCCAATTTATATGCCACCTGACCATGTCTAGCAACAATGCGGAAAGGACCAATGTAGCGTGGAGCTAACTTGCCCTTGATTCGGAAACGATGAGTGCCCTTCATAGGAGTGACACGTAGATAAGCTTGATCACCAAGTTGATAAGTCAAACCCCATCGTTTGCGATCGTAATTGCTCTTCTGGCGGTCCTGAGCCGCCTTGAGATTTTCTCGAACAATACGGACTTGCTCTTCAGTGTGTTGAATAATATCCGGACCCACGAGCGGTCGTTCCCCAGTTTCTGACCAATTCAGAGGGGTGCGACACTTACGTCCATAAAGTACTTCGAAGGGGGCCATTTTCAAGCTGGCTAGATAGCTGTTGTTATAAGAGAACTCGGCATACAGGAGAGATTCTTCCCACTTCTTGCCGAAAGAAATAACACAAGCTCGCAACATGTCTTCAAGCACTTGATTTACTCGCTCGACTTGGCCTTGGGACTAGGGGTGATATGCTGAACTCCAGTTGATATGAGTTCCCATAGCTTCTTGGAAACTTTCCCAGAACTTTGAGGTGAAAAGACCGCCACGGTCCGAACTGATCTCCTTCGGAATACCGTGGAGTGATACAATTCTGGAGATATATAATTCTGCTAACTGACTAGCAGTGATAGTTTCTTTAACAGGCAGAAAGTATGCAACTTTAGAAAGTTGGTCGACGACGCCAAGAATGGCATCATGACCCTTCTGTGACTTGGGAAGGCCAGTAATGAAATCCATTTGAACTTTATCCCATTTCCACAAAGGAATAGGAAGTGGTTGCAGAATTCCAGCAGGCTTCTGATGTTCTGCTTTAACGCGATGACAAACATCACATTCAGCAACATATCGGGCAATGTCCTGCTTCATTTTAGACCACCAGTACCTTTCTCAGAAATCACGATACATCTTGGTGCTACCCGGATGAATAGACAATGGTGTGTCATGTGCCTCCTAAATGACCTTGTCAGTCATAAGCTCGAAGCGGGGTACGACAATGCGGTCTCTGAAGTACAAGGTTCCATCTTCAGACAGCGAGAAATCCCTGTACTTTTCAAGGTGAAGATTTTTCTTCATCAGATCAACTTCAGCATCTTTAGCTTGCGCACTCTTAACAGCCTTCTCAAGGTCTGGTTCAACAACCAAGGTTTTTATGTATCCTTGAGGAACTTTCTAGAGATTTAGCTTTCGAAGCTCTTCATACAGGAGTGGTTGCTGTAGCTGAACCTCAAGCTCACAACAGTAGGATTTACGGCTCAATGAATCAGCCATTACATTAGCCTTGCCAGGGGTATAAGAAATACCCAAATCATAGTCCGTAATGGTCTCCATCCATCTTTGCTGACGAAGGTTCAGAGATGGCTGAGTGAACAAGTACTTCCGACTTTTATGGTCCGTGTAAATCTCGCAATGATTACCGAGGAGGTAATGTCGCCACAACCTTAATGCATAGATGACAGCTGCTAGTTCTAGATCATGTACCGGATAATTCTCTTCATGCGGGCGCAACTATCGAGAGCCATAAGCAATCACTTTACGCTCTTGCATTAGGACACAGCCTAATCCTTCACGGGATGCGTCACAATAAATCAAAAGTTTTTTGCGAGAATCTGGAGGAGCAAGTACTGGGGCAGATGTCAGCTTGTCTTTGAGTGTTTGAAAACTTTACTGACATTTTTCTGTCCACTCAAACTTAACGCCTTTGTGAAGCAGATCAGTCAAAGGCTTAGCAATCTTTGAGAAATTCTCGACAAAGCGATGGCAATAGCTTGCAAGGCCGAGAAAACTTCTAACTTGCTTGACATTCTTCTGTGAAGTCCATTCAAGAATAGCCTGAACTCGTTCTGGGTTAACAGCAATGCCATCTTTGGAGATCACGTGGCCGAGATATGTCACTTCAGACAACCAGAATTCACATTTAGAATACTTGGCATATAGTTGGTGTTCACGCAGCTTTTCCAGTACCAGCCGAAGATGTTCTGCATGTTTTTCTTCATTCTTGGAATATATAAGAATATCATCCAAGTAAACCACGACGAATTTGTCGAGGTAATCCATGAAGATATAGTTCATCAGCCGAGAAAAAGTTGCTCGGGCATTGGTTAATCCGAAAGACATGAAAGTGTACTCATAAGAGCCTGATAACCCACAAGTATAGGGGATCATTTGTACCCCTCTTCGATAAATAAGAGTGTCGAACCCAACGAGGAGCTAAAGGCAGAACAAATATTCCCTCAAGTTCTATCGACCACCAATACAACTCTACGCACACTTGACGTTTGCTTTACCTAAAACAAGTATGAAACTATTTTGCAATAATAAAACTACGAGTACTTTGCGAGAATAAAACTACGAATAAATTGCAAGATAATAAAAGTGGATAGCTTTTGTCAACAAGAAAGTCATTTGTCCCTAGGCAATCGATAACAAGTACCGGTAATCATTCTTGTAATTTTATATGAGGGAGAGACATGAGCTACCATACTTTCTCTACTTGGATCATATGCACTTATGATTGGAACTCTAGCAAGCATCCGCAACTACTTAAGATCATTAAGGTCGTGAAACCCAACCATAGCATTAAGTATCAAGTCCTCTTTATCCCATACGCAACAACCCACTTACTCGGGTTTAAGCTTCTGTCACTCTCGCAACCCACCATAAGCGAATCATGAACATATTGCAACACCCTACAGCGAGGGTCCCTCATGTTTGCGCGAGACGGAGGGCACCATAGGACAGCACCATAAATAAAATATACAATCATACCAACCAAGATCACGATTAATCCATAGGACAAAACGGATCTACTCAAACATCATAGGATAACCATAGATCATTGGGAAATAATATATGGAGTTGAGCACCATGTTTAAGTAGAGATTACAACGGGGAAGAGAGGTGTTACACCACTGCATAGAGGGGGAGAGAGTTTGTGTTGACGGTAGCAAGATTGTTCATGTAGATCGCCGTCACGATCCTTGCCCCGGCGGCACTCCGGCGCCACCGGGAGAGAGGGGGAGAGAGCCCCCCTCCTTCTTCTTCTTCCTTGGCCTCCCCCCTAGATGGGAGGAGAGTTCCCCCTCTGGTCCATGGCCTCCATGGCAGCGGAGGGGCGGGAGTCCCTCCAAGATTGGATCTCCCTCTCTGTTCTCTTTAGTTTCACCTTCCCCAGATCTGGCCGAAAACCGTTTCTTATATTCCCGGAGATCCGTAACTCCGATTGCGCTGAGATTTTAACACGATTTTTTTTCGGATATAAGCTTCCTTGCGCCCGAAGTAGAGCTCCAACCGACGTACGAGGTGAGCACAACCCACCACCGCATGCCAGGTCCCTGGGGCGCGCCCAGGTGTCTTGTGGTGTGTGTGGGCCTCCGTTTGCGATGATTCCAACTCCCAAAAATCACAAATATTCCAAAATAAATCTCCATGAATTTTTATCGCCTTTGGACTTTGTTTGATATGGATATTATGTGAAAAAAAATATATGCAACAAACAGGAACTGGCACTGGGCACTGGATCAATAGGTTAGTCCAATAAATCATATAAAATGTTGCCAAAAATATGTGAAAGTTGTATAATATTGGCATGAAACAATCAAAAATTATAGATACGACGGAGACGTATCAGCATCCCCAAGCTTAATTCCTGCTCATCCTCGAGTAGGTAAATGATAAAAAAGATAATTTTTGATGTGGAATGCTACCTAACATAATCTTGATCATATGTCTAACCATGGCATGAATATTAAGACATAAGTGATTCAAAGCAATAGTCTATAATTTGACATAAAGACATCAATACTCAGGCATCCCAACAAACAATCATGTCTTTCAAAATATCAACGCTAAAGAAAGCTATCCCTACAAAATCATATAGTCTTGTCATGCTCTATCTTCTTAACACAAAGAATAAATCATGTACTACCCCGGTGTCAGCCAAGAAATTGGTTCATACTTTTTAACGCGCTTCAGCTTTTTCAACCCTCACGCAATACATGAGCGCGAGCCATGGATATAGCACTATAGGTGGAATAGAGTATGATGATAGGGGTAAATATAGAGAAGACAAAAAAATAAGAAAGTCACACATCGACGCGGCTAACCAACGGGCTATGGAGATGCCCATCAATTGATATCAACGTGAGGAGTAGGGATTGCCATGCAACGAATGCACTAAGAGCTATAAGTGTATGAAAGCTCAATATGAAAACTAAGTGGGTGTGCATCTAATCCTATAATAAAATTCCCACTAGTATATGAAAGTGACAACATAGGAGACTCTCCATATGAAAAACATGGTGCTACTTTGAAGCACAAGTGTGGTAAAAGATAGTAGCAATGCCCCTTCTCTCCTTTTTTCTTCCTTTTTTTTCTTTTTCCTTTTTTTTCTTTTTTCTCTCTCATTGTCCGGAGTCTCATCCTGACTTGTGGGGGAATCATAGTCTCCATCATCCTTTTCCTCACAGGGACATGCTCTAATAATGAATAATGATGATCATCACGCTTCTATTTACTTATAACTCAAAAGAAATAAAAATTACAACTCGATACCTAGAACAACATATGACTCTATATGAATGCCTCTGGCAGTGTACGAGGATGTGCAATGATCTAGCATAACAACAATATCAAAAAATGGACAAGCCATGGAAATATCATGCTAGCTATCTTACGATCATGCAAAGCAATAAGACAATGAATGCTCAAGTCATCAAAACAGAAGCGGTGGAAGTTGCATGGCAATATATCTCGGAATGGCTATGGAAATGCCATAATAGGTAGGTACGGTGGCTGTTTTGAGTAAGATATAATAAGGCTTATGTGTGATAGAGCGTATCATATCACGGGGTTTGGATGCACCTGCGAAGTTTGCACCACGTCTCAATGTGAGAAAGGGCAATGCACGGTACCGTAGAGGCTAGCAAATTGCGGAAAGGTAAGAGTGCGTATAATCCATGGACTCACATTAGTCATAAAGAACTCATATACTTATTGCAAAAATTTATTAGCCCTCGAAGCAAAGTACTGCTACGCATGCCCCTAGGGGGGAGGTTGGTAGGAGTTAACCATTGCGCGCCCCCGACCTTCACACAAAGATAGACAATCAAGGATAAATTGTGCTCCAACTTCCTGGCATAACGGGAGACTATACGTGCATGCTTCGGGAATCACAAACCTTAACACCAATATTCTTACTAAACATAACCATCCACTAGTACCTCCCACATATTATCATCTCTATATCGCAAAACTATTGCAAGGAATCAAACACATCATATTCAGTGATCCATAAGTTTTGTGTAGGATTTGATGACTAACCTTGCAATTGACCAATTCCTGTTGACTCTCTAAATAGATATAAGTGAAGCATGAGAGTTTAATTCTTTCTACAAAAGATCATGCTCTAATAAATATAAGTGAAGCAAAAGAGCATTCTTCAAATAACGGTTTTCTATGTGAAGAGAAACAGGCAATCCAAACTTCAAATGATATAAGTGAAGCATATGAAGCATTCTATAAAGCCACACTCAATAGATATAAGTGAAGTGCAATGAGCATTCTATAAATCAACCATGGACTATCTCATACCAGCATGGTGCATAAAATAAAAATGAAAAATAAACACAAAATACGCTCCAAGATTCACACATATCACATGAACGAAACGAAGATGAAAACATACCGGTACTTGTTGAAGAAAGATGGGATGCCTTCCAGGGCATCCCCAAGCTTAGATGCTTGAGTCTCCGTGAATATTTAATTTGGGTGCCTTGGTAATCCCCAAGATTGAGCTCTTGCCTCTCCTCCTTCTCCTCATATCGAGACCTCCTCGATCTTTGATCACTTCATCCACACAAAACTCAACAGAAAGCTCGGTAAGATCCGTTAGTATAATAAAGCAAATCACTACTCTAAGTACTGTTGCAAACCAATTCATATTTTGTTTTTGCATTTTAGCTACTGTAATATAACTTTTCCATGGCTTATACCACCGATAAAAATTGATAGTTTCATCAAAACAAGCAAAACAATGCATCAAAAACAGAATCTGTCTTAAACAGGACAGTCTGTAGCAATCTGAACACCTACCATACTTCTGGTACTCCAAAAATTCTGAAAAATTAGGAAAAATAAAAAATTTGTATATAAAGACTTTTCAAAAAGTTTCAGAAGCTTTTTACATTCCAGTAAAAAAATTAAAATCGCGCACTACAGCCAAAGTTTCTGTTTTTGCACCGCACAAACCAACAAGCAATCTAATCATCCTAAAGGAAAATCTTGGCACATTATTTTTATAATACAATGGATTTGTACATGGGGATAATATTTTTGTGAGAATATTCATGAAAAATTGACATTGTTTCCATGAGCATGAACACAAGTGTTCAAGGTCGACCCTCACTTCTCCAATGCATCACCTTTCAATCGCTTCTCTTTTTGTAAAAGTTTTAAGTTCCCCTCTATATTTTTTTGGTTTTAAACTTTATAAAAGCACTCAACCGAAATAAATGACTCTCTAAAACTTTTGGGTTGTCTCCCTGGCAGCGCTTTCTTTAAAGCCATTAAGCTAGGCATAAAGTTCTCATGTAATGGATCCACCCGGATCCCAAGGTATATCAAAGCCAATTTTAATTAACAATGATTTGGCATTTAGTAGTGAGCACAAAGCAACATATATCATGAAATGACGAAGTCTAACTCTCTTCCTATGCATCGGCATGTCATACAAGAACAATTCATGCACATCAAGTAAAGGCCAATACATAGCATAAGCAGTTTCTTGCAATTTTATCGTGTTGGAAACATAGAGAGGTGGAGATATAGGTCCTCTCTCGTAATAATTGCAGGTAGGAGCAGCAAGCACATGCATATTATATTCATCAAAATCATCATGTGTAACGGTAAAAGGCAACCCATCAATATAATCCTTAATAAGAGCAAACTTCTCCGATATAGTGTAGTTGGGAGAATTCAAAAAGATAATAGGACTATCATGTGTGGGTGCAATAGCAACAATTTCATTTTTAACATAAGGAACTATAGCAAGTTCATCTCCATAAGCATAATTCATATTGGCATCTTGGCCACAAGCATAGCAAGCATCAAGTTCATCAAAAAGGGATATTACAAAAGAATCAATGGGATCATAGCAATTATCATAGCATTCATCCTTCGGTAAGCACGAAGGGACATTAAATAATGTATGAGTTGAAGAGTTACTCTCATTAGAAGGTGGGCATGGGTAGCTAATCCGTTCTTCCTCCATTTGTTCTTCGCTCTCCTCATCATCTTTTCCATCCAATGAGCTCATAGTTTCATCATTTTCTTCTTCCATAGACTCCTGCAAAATGTTAGTCTCTTCTTGGACAGCGAAGACTTTCTCAATAAATATATCAATATCGGAATTGTATTTATAATTTTCATAGCAATATTTAAGGATGGCAAAATTTTCAGGTCTATAAACATCATCATCAAAAGCTTCATACTTTAAAAACAAAGATTCAATTTCATAAGCACCCTTAAAAGCAACAAATCCTTCTATTCGTTCCACATCATAGTAATCATATCTACCATTAGCATAAGAAGCTAAGGTTTCATTGTCATTAAATTTGCATGAAAAGGGAAGGTGTGGAGCATTCATCCTAGAGCAACAAGTATAATCATATCTAGAGCATAGATTCCAAGCATACCATTTCAACATATGAATTTGATCCCATAACAGTTTCCCTTTTTGTGTCAAGCGATAATCCCTAAAGAATTCACATTGATCCAACATGTCTCCCATTATCAAGTTGAACGGGGTTTTCTCAGGATTATCAAAGTATTGCATAATATTTTTCACATAACGAGCATCGAGGGTTTTAGGAGGTTCCCCATCTCCATGAGTAGCAACTACAGTTAATTTTTTTGGTATTTCATGTTCCATATCCATTACTAAAGATAGAGAACAACTTAGATCAGGAAATAAAAACTACTTAGTGATAAAGCAAACAAGCACACACGAGAATATTCACCCCACGCTATTTCTCCCCGGCAACTGCGCCAGAAAAAGGTCTTGATAACCCACAAGTATAGGGGATCGTTTGTAGCCTTCTTCAATAAATAAGAGTGTCGAACCCAACGAGGAGCTAAACGCAGAACAAATATTCCCTCAAGTTCTATCGACCACCGATACAACTATACGCACACTTGGCATTTGCTTTACCTAAAACAAGTATGAAACTATTTTGCAATAATAAAACTATGAGTACTTTGCGAGAATAAAACTATGAATAAATTGCAAGCTAATAAAAGTGGATAGCTTTTGTCAACAAGAAAGTCATTTGTCCCTAGTCAATCGATAACAAGTACCGGTAATCATTCTTGTAGTTTTATATGAGGGAGAGGCATGAGCTAACATACTTTCTCTACTTGGATCATATGCACTTATGATTGGAACTCTATAAAGCATCCACAACTACTTAAGATCATTAAGGTCATGAAACCCAACCATAGCATTAAGTATCAAGTCCTCTTTATCCCATACGCAACAACCCACTTACTCGGGTTTAAGCTTCTGTCACTCTTGCAACCCACCATAATCGAATCATGAACATATTGCAACACCCTACAGTGGGGGTCCCTCACGTTTGGGCGAGACAGAGGGCACCATAGGACAACACCATAAATAAAATATACAATCATACCAACCAAGATCACGATTAACACTTAGGATAAAACGGATCTACTCAAACATCATAGGATAACCATAGATCATTGGGAAATAATATATGGAGTTGAGCACCATGTTTAAGTAGAGATTACAGCGGGGAAGAGAGGTGTTAGACCGCTGCATAGAGGGGGAGAGAGTTGGTGTTGAAGGTAGCAAGATTGGTTATGTAGATCGCCATCACGATCCTTGCCCCGGCGGCACTCCGGCGCCACCGGGAGAGAGGGGGAGAGAGCCCCCCTCCTTCTTCTTCTTCCTTGGCCTTCCCCCTAGATAGGAGGATAGTTCCCCCTCTGGTCCATGGCCTCCATGGCGGCGGAGGGGCGGGAGCCCCTCCGAGATTGGATCTCCCTCTCTGTTCTCTTCTGTTTCGCCTTCCCCAGATCTGTCCGAAAACCATTTCTTATATTCATGGAGATCCGTAACTCCGATTACGCTGAGATTTTAACATGATTTTTTTCCGGATATAAGCTTCCTTGCGCCTGAAGTAGAGCTCCAACCGACGTACGAGGTGAGCACAACCCACCACCGCGCGCTAGGGCCCTGGGGCGCGCCCAGGTGTCTTGTGGTGTGTGTGGGCCTCCGTTTGCGATGATTCCAACTCACAAAAATCACAAATATTCAAAAATAAATCTCCATAAATTTTTATCGCATTTGGACTTCATTTGATATGGATATTCTGCGAAACAAAAAACATGCAACAAACAGGAATTGTCACTGCGCACTGGATAAATAGGTTAGTCCAATAAATCATATAAAATGTTGCCAAAAATATATGAAAGTTGTATAATATTGGTATGAAACAATCAAAAATTATAGATACGATGGAGACGTATCAGAGCCATAACGGGTAACAAAGGCAGTCTTCGGAATATCCTCTTCACGAACACGGGTTTGATGATAACCCAACCTCAAATCGAGTTTAGAGAACACTGATGATCCTGCAAGTTGATCATACAGATCATTTATCCAAGGAAGTGGATACTTGTTCTGAATTGTTGCTTGGTTGATTGGTCGATAAGCTTGAACCAACCGATTCGTACCATCCTTCTTCTTGACAAAGAGGGAAGGTGCTCCCCAAGCAGATGAACTGGGGTGGATGAAACCCTGTCTAAGTGACTTGTCAATTTTCTCCTTAAGTTCAAGGAGTTCATGCGGCGGCATCTTATAAGGACGCTTCGCAATAGGAGTAGTGCCCAGCTTCAAGTCTATGATGAATTCAACAACTCTAGCAAGGGGTATTCCTGTAAGTTCTTCTGTAAAGACATCTTGAAAATCACGAACAACTGGAACGTTCTCGATGCCTTCAAGAGGTGATGCATTCAATGCATTCAGAACATATATCTGATTCTCGGCATTCTGAACTGTTCGAGCTGAGTATTTGACTGTCTGGCCAGAAGGATGGGTAAGTTGGACTTTCTTAGCGGCACAGTCAATCAAAGCATTGTGGGCAGTCAACCAGTCCATACCGAGAATGATGTCTATGTCAGAAGGTCCAAGAGCAATAAGGGAAGCAGAGAACATCAACCCTTCAATTTTGATCTGATTGTTGTGACTTACCATCTGGGTTTGCCACCTGGAACGGGGAGTGCTAATCTCTAATGGGGTGGGCAACAACTTTAGAGGTAGCTCATGTCGCTTAGCAAATTGTTGAGACACAAAGGAATGTGATGCCCCGGAATCAAAGAGAACAGAAGCTGCAACTGAATTAACTGGCAGAGTTCCCATCACGATTTTAGGGGACTCACGAGCTTCTCCCATTTTGACGTGAGTGACCTGGCCTCGGACCATAGCAGACACCCTGGCCTTACGATTTCTGCAACGATGGGTTCGATGGCCCTTCGTACGACCATCAGGAGGCCGCGATACATTCTGAGACGGATCCCGGCGACAATTGATAGTAAGGTGTCCTGGCTGTCCACACTTGCGGCATAAATCATTGTTATGAGGAGGAGCCATAGCATTGGGCTGTCCAGCTTGAACCACTAGCTGTCTCGGTGGTGGAGGCAAACGAGGTGCAACATAAGACGGCCTCGGTGCTGGAGCTGGGCGGTGAAAAACATTGTGCGGGATCCAGACTTGACGTTTCCGAGCAGGCTGACCCGAAGATGAGCCGACATCTCGAGTACGCTTGAGCGACTCCTGGTATTTAGTCAGAGCAGTTTCAACTCGGAAAGATTGGCTGACAAGCGTTGCGAAGTTTGTGCAATCATGGACAGCAAGTGCGAGGTTTATATCAGTACGCAGTCCTTCACGGAATTTCTCCTGCTTGCGTGCATCAGTGCAGACGTCATCTTCTGCATAGCAGGATAATTCAAGGAATTTCCTCTATTATTCATCCACAGTCATTTTTCCCTGAGAGAGTTTGCGGAACTCCTGCTTCTTCTGGTCGATCAGACCTGGAGGAATGTGTCGTGCACGAAAAACTATCTGAAATTCCTGCCAAGTGGTTACAGTTCCAGCAGGTAGCATATGCCTATGACTTTCCCACCATTGAGCAGCTGAACCCCTTAGGTGATACGTCGCATAGGTGACGTAACTGCCAGGGTTAACATTAGCCGACTTCATCTGGAAGGCAATGTCACGGAGCCAATCATCATTATCCATTGGATCAGTCGAGCTGCGAAAAGTGGACGGATTGAGGCGCACGAATTCTGGCAGAGTTATTGGAGCAAACTGTTGCTGAGCATTCTGAGTTGGGAACTGAGCCATTACTCCGGTCATAAACTGATGGTTCAGTTCAAACTGCTGCATCATTGCGGCAATATAAGGTGGAGGTGGAGGATCGTCAGCCATCCTGCCAAATCAACAGGGGCAGTTTAGCAAGAAAAACTGCATGTGTAAGAGATCAATTCACGATGTAACATGAGTAATGAACAAGGAGGGCATCAGGTACATATTAGCAGTCATTAAAGACATACAAAACTATGCATGGAGTTGGACATAAACGGCGGTAGGAGTTCGGAAACGCACACAGCTAGACAAACTAGGCAGTGCGCAGGCACGCTGTGAGGATTACAACAACGTGACATAGCAAAGGCTAAATCACGTCGGAGAAAACTGCTAGGGCGAGGAATCTGCAAGTGACAACACAGGGTGCCCTTGATAAAGGATCCTGTAAGCAAACCTGGCCCACAATATTGAAGAAAGGGGGGAAATTTCAGAACTCCGGGTGGATGTGATCACGAGAACCTAATGTTGGAGTTAGTAAAATTTTAACCCGAAAGGAAGAGAGATCAGAATCCCAGAGTATAGACGAGGAATAAAAGATCCTAATACCACCCATTTGGCGACGTGGGCCCATAACCCACACATCCATGTTAGTAAAATAGTTTTTTTTAATACTAGACTCAACTTCGGCCAAGGAGTTGGAAAGGGGGTTCCTACAGGCAGTCGGCTCTGATACCAACCTGTGACGCCCCGGCTTAATCGTGCACTAATCATACACGCAAATGCACACGATCAAGCCAAAGGACTCACTTGAAGGAATCACAACACAACTCTATAACATAAATAAAGGCATATAAGCATTATATTACAAGCCAGGGCCTCGAGGGCTTGAATACATAAGCTTGATGTCAACAAGCATTAGCGGAAGCGTTAGATATCTAAGTACAGATATAAAAGAGAAACAGATAGGCCTTTAAAAGGCGAGGCAAAAGAAAACACTATGATCGAATAGGTGCAGGCCTCCTGCCTGGGACCCTCCGATCCTACTCCAGGTCGTCGGCAAGCTCGTAGTAGTAACCATCCTCGGGGTAGTAGTAGTGATCGTCGACAGGGGCAGCTGGCTCCGGGGCTCCGTCATCTGGTTGCATCAAACGGGTATGGGGAAAAAGAGGAAGCAAAGCAACCGTGAGTACTCATCCGAAGTACTCAGCAAGCAAGGATCTACATTACATATGCAACATTATCAAAGAAAGGCTGTATATGTGGACTGGGCTGCAGAAATGCCAGAATAGAGAGAAGGCCTAGTCCTATCAAAGACTAGCATCTTCAATGGTCTTGCAGCATTAGAAGAGTGTAGATTAGTACAATATAAGGTAATAGTAGTAATAAGTATCAACCTCGCCCAGAGATCCTTCCTCGACTCCCTGCGAGAAAGCAATCCCAGAGCCATACTATACATATCTCATCACAAGTATCCAGTTCTAGTTGTATCGATCGGGATACAACTCCGAGCGTCCGTTACCGAGGATCCGGCTATGCATAGATTAGTTCTTCCCTGCAGGGGTGCACCAACTTACCCACCACGCTCGCTTAACTTCGGCCGGACACACTTTTCTGGGTCATGCCCGGCCTCGGCCAAAGGACACACCGCAGCCCTACCTAAAGCTCAGCAGAGAGGTCCCCGTTGGTCTATATCCTAAGTGCTCAGGGTTCTTGGGCCATCGCCCTGTGCACTCCGGGTCGTTGCGTGCAGGGGGAAGCCAGGCACCAGGAGGGTGCCGCTCCGTCCCGGCCACGATGCTGAACTAGACGTCTGACAGAGCTTTCGGTGATGGCACGATGCAGAGTGCCCATAACTTTTCCCACGTGATGGTTAGTGCTATCGGGCCAGAGGCCCACTCGGATCAAATATCCAAATTGTTAGTGTTTTGGTAGTGCGCGGTAACGAGCAGAGACTCACGATCGATATGACCCCGTCACCCCGTCTTGAGGACTTGCGGCAAGGGCTAAGAATGCCCGGCCACACCTCGTATTTACCTCTCGGGTACCCTCCAGGTCAACCCGACTTCCCATCACTCATGGGTACCCCTCAGGACCGACCCGATGTCATCATGGTTCTGTATTAAGTCAATGTAACCGTGTGTCCAAACACCAGGGGGAACCTGAGGAATCACCCTCGATGGATTCCACCTAATGTAGTCGTCAAGGAGAACTTAAGAGGAATCACCCTCGATGTTCACACTTGAGGTGTTGCACGACGGCGTTGTTATCGGGAGTGGTGAAGGAGGAATCACCCTCGAGGACCACGACCGAATAGCTACTCTACAGAGTTAACATCAGAAGTCCAAAACGAGGTATCACCCTCGGCACTCAATAGTAACGCTGCAGTGTCGTACAACTAAGGGGGTGATGTGCGGTGCCGGGGCCTGGTTGTCGATCATGTTGATCGAGTCATCTGATAATCCAGCGGGGGCGACCGGGTCAAAGTGGGGTCTCTGGTGGGTCTCTAACCAGCCTATACTAAGCAGTTTAGGATAATCAGGTAGGTATCAACAGCAGTTACAAAAACAGGCTATGCATTAGAAAAAGGATAAACAGTAGCAACAGCAATTTCTAATGCAAGCCTAAGAGAGAAAGAATAGGTGATATCGGCATGTTCAAAAAGGGGGGGTGCTTGCCTGGAAGCTCTGCGGCAAGAGAAGGGTCTTCAGCAGTGTAGTCGGTCTCTGGAGCTGCGTTGGTCTCGGGGTCTATCGAAAGAGGAGGGGGAAGAAACAATAAATAAAGGTAGACAAAAGCAATCACAGAACCATGGCATGGCAGCACGTTATTCGAGGGATGCCCTAATGCAGTACTACGCAAGTTAGCGGGAGTGGGAACTATTCGGGAGTGTTCTCCCAGCTCCGGGTGATTATCGGACAGATGAAATGGATGGGAAAGTTCCATGTTCATCATGCTAGAGGCATGTGACAGGTATGAAGAAGGCATATTCGGATTCGTCTCGAAGTTCTGAGCAACTTTCATATATAAAGTTTTTCGATCTGAGCTACTGTTTAATTTCTATGAATTTTCAAAGGTTTTAGACATTTTCTGGAATTTATTTTATTTATCTAATTCAACATTATCCAGAACAATGTATGTGTGACATTAGCCTGATGTATTGGTGACGTCAGCAGTCAACTGGTCGGCTGATCAGGTCAAACCTAACATGTGGGGCCCACCTGTCATAGACAGTGGGGTAACTAACTAATTAACAGAGTTAATTAACTAGGTGGGGACCTATGTCAGTGACTGATTAGTATATAAACTAATTAATAGATTAACTTAATTTTGGATTAGCTTTAAATAAGTGCGGGGCCCGCATGTCGGTGACACAGGGTGCCCAGTCAGCAGGGTTGACTCAGTCAACTCTGACTGGTGGACCCGCAGGGCCCACGGGAAGTGGCTCAGAGGCGGGCCCTGATCGGCCACGTCGGCGCCGGCCACTGGAATCATGCCGGCGAGGCCGAGCACGGCGGTGCGCATTAGAGCAGCGGCGGGTTTCACGCATAGGGCACCATTTCAGGCTCAGCCAGGCCCATTCGAACGAGCAGACGATGACGAGGCGAACTGTGGTGGTGGCGGAGGCTATGGTGGTCGGAAACATCGGCGGCGAGCTCGCTCGCGGCGACCAGAGAACGGCTGTGCACGGATCCGGCGTTATGGGGCATGACGAGTTGGGTGTGGGGTGCATTTGGAAACCACTGACGTCGCGCGTCGATCTATGGCGGTTGCAGGGTCTATAGTTCTCGAACCCGTAGGGTCCGCACGCTTAATGTTCGATAACGATATAGTATTATATGAGTTATGTGATTTGGTAACCGAATGTTGTTCGTAGTCCTGGATGAGATCACGGACATGATGAGGAGTCTCAAAATGGTTGAGAGGTAAAGATTGATATATAGGACGATGGTATTCGGACACCGGAAGTGTTTCGGGGGGTACCGGGTACTTATCGGGTCACCGGAAGGGGTTTCGGCACCCCCGGCAAAAGATATGAGCCTTATGGGCCAAGAGGGGAAACGCACCAGCCACAAGGGGCTGGTGCACCCCCCATATGGGCCGACGTAAGGAGGAGAAGGAAAGGGGAGAAGGGAAAGGTAAGTGTGGATTAGGATTCCCACTTCCTTCCCTCTCCCCCCCTCTTTCCTTCCCCCTCCGACAAACATGGCAGGGGGGCGCGGCCAAGGGCAGGAGCCCAAGTAGGATTCGGACCTACTTGGGGTGCCCCTTGGCCTCTCCCCTCTCCCTCCCACCTATATATATGAGGAGGGGGGCGCCTAGCACACTCCAGACAATTGCCTAGCCGTGTGCGGCGTCCCCCTCCATAGTTTACACCCCCGGTCATATTTTCGTAGTGCTTAGGCGAAGCCCTGCGGAGATCACTTCACCATCACCATCACCATGCCGTCATGCTGCCGGAACTCATCTACTACTTCGCCCGTCTTGCTGGATCAAGAAGGCGAGGACGTCACCGAGCTGAACGTGTGCTGAACGCGGAGGTGTCGTACGTTTGGTACTCGATCGGTTGGATCGTGAAGAAAGTTCGACTACATCAACCGCATTGTGAAATGCTTCCGCTTACAGTCTACGAGGGTATGTAGACACACTCTCCCCCTCGTTGCTATGCATCTCCATGGATAGATCATTGTGTGTGCGTAGAAATTTTTTTGTTTTCCATGCAACGTTTTCGAACACTTGGGGGCTATGCTTTGGAGTTTTCATATTATTGTACAAAGTCTTAAACATTCTCAAATGAATCTCCTATGTTCAAGACTTGGGGGCTATATAAGAATATATAACAAGAGGAAACAAGGGTATACCTCATATTTCTTCTGCATCATGTTTACTAAGCTGGCTTCCATCTCTCAGCTTGTGGCTACACGGCTTAAGTACCCGGCATGAAGATCTTCAGCGCTAAGTTCCTCATAACTGGGTAGATCAAGCTTGGACTTGCCCTTATCCATTGAAGGTGACTCATCTTTTGCTATATGCTTGGTTAGCACATGGGAAGTCTCAGGAGATTTTTGACTCGCCCCAATAACAACATTGTCATCATTGGGCTTCTCTGAAGGAGCCTTTTCAGTTGGCTTGATAGGAGTTGAAGAAGGAATAGGACTCGGCGGGTCTTGGTTATCCGCTGGGTTGGCATCAGTATCCATATCCTCCACGGTTGTCGCTTCAGTTTCTGGTGGCGGGTCATCTTGTTATTGTGAGGTTCTTCAGGATTATTCGTGTTGACCTCAGGAATCACTGGCACTTGTTCCTCCGACTCAGGACGCTCAGGGGCTTTGGAAGAGTCAGCAACCTTTATTTTTCTTGCTTTTTGCTTGAGCCCTGTGATCAGAAGCAAAGGAGTTAAAACATATGTGACCAAGAAAATTAAGTTATCAAGCTTCTAAGTATGATTGCTCACCCCGGGTTAATAACGAAGGCTGGGAGTTCAGTCGAGGATGAGCCGCCTGAAGATGGAGACGACCCCTGATAATTTGAGTCAGACAGGTTAAGAAATTGTCTGATAAGGCATGTTTTGGGTAAAGACATAGTAGGGCTGTGTTGTACCTCAGTAGGTCGCTTACGAGAAGGGTTATGAGTTAACCCGGTCACCAGCTCTTTAGTGCCGCTGCTCCGTGTTTGGCATCTTAAATGACATTGAGATTTTTTCAAAACAAAGTTTGGGTCTAAATGAACTTTTGGATGAGAAAATGGAACTTTCCACACAACCCGCCTGATTCTCTTTGGAGACAATGAGTCTGAGCCGGAAGATATGGAAATTACCTCACGATTGTTAGCCCGGCTTGATGCACCCTCATCCTGAGAGTAAGGAGTGTCAGCTAAGTCATTGAAGAGACGACCAAGAGAGTCAAGTTCTACCTCAGATTGTTCATCAACTTTCGTTGACTCGCCCATAGCAGCCGGTTTAATTACAACGGCTGGTTTGCTCTTCTTTGATTTTGGGCCAGTCTTAGTTTTGACCACGCCAAACTTTGGTTTTCTTCTCCAAAAAGCAGAGTCGGGCTGTGTAGTGAAAAAGATTGACAAGTGGAAGATAGAATAAAATCAAGGATATTTAAGCTGGACAAGAAATATAACTTACAGCTGGGGCCGGGTTGAGCTTGAAGAATGGTGGCAGTCCTATCTTGTTACAACTTTCTTGAGACACCCCAAGTAAGGAATTTATAGCTTGAAAGATTTCCTCAGCAGTAAAGTTGTTAGAGCCATATCGCCGAGGGTCATCTAACTCGCCTGAATATTCATGCATCAATCTGGGCCAGCGGCTTAAAGGAAGAATCTTCCATGAGACCCAACAACGGGCTAAATCAACTCCAGTCAATCCATTGACTAACAAAGCTAACACCTTGGGATAATATTGGAGTGCCTCAGTGTGTTCACTTGGAATAAGTTGGCTTGGCTGGTTAAAATCGATGGGGAGGCGATCAACCCGATAACCCGGCAGAGGTTTTTCATTGGCTGGGGCGGTATTCCTATAGTAGAACCAGGTTTTCACCCATCCCTTAGGGTGGATTATTAAGACTGCTGCAGGGAAGCAGCCGTCTCTGCATCTCTGGATTGAGACTCCACCTAGTTCTTGAGTCGGACCACCAGCGCACTCAGTCTGGCGATTTATATAGAAAAATTCCTTGAAAAAGAGCAATGGTGGGCTCTACATGCAAATAAACTTCGCAAAAGATTTGAAAGTGGCAAAGGTTTTTTAGTGAGTTTGGGCCTATATCTTGAGGATGGAGACGGAAATAGTGAAAGACATCCCGGAAAATTTTGACCCAGGCGGAGTAAAGCCTCTAAGAATATGATCGGTAAAAACTATCACCTCTCCTTCAGCAGGGTTGGGGACATTTTCTCCTTGGCTGAGTCGCCAGCAAATCTCCTCGTGAGTCGCCAAGAGACCTTGATCCACATAGTCTTTGAGAATTTGTTCGGTGACTAGAGAAGGACCCCAATTGTAGAGGGTGGTTTTTGCCATGCTGGGCCGTCCAAAGGACAGTAGAAGCTGCATAATTGGAATATGACGAGTTATTTAATAAGCATGAAGATAAGTCGCCCGAGTATTGGCGAGTTAATTAAAAGAGGCAATTCCTAGAACTTTGGCGAGTTATAAATACATTGGTGAGCCGCCCAAAAAGCAATGGGCGGGTCAGTTAAGATTCAGGATTGCTAAACTTTTGCTAAGTGTGGAGCAAACAAGATTCAGTGTGGAGCGGCTATATTTACGGATCTGAAGGCAGTTCAAAAAAGAAAAAAGAATTACTAAACCTAAAAGCAGTGGCGAAAGAACTGGCAAGATACCCATCGATTCTAGAAGGGAATACAGGTTGTTCAGATTTGAGATGGTGCTAAAACTGCTACCGCGATACTTCTCCGGTGTTTTCGGATCAAAAATAGCTTCTGCCCAAAAGATGTGATGAACTAGGATGAACGCCGATGAACTTTACAAACTCAGGTGACCTAATGCAGATCTGAGAAAAGTAAGAAACAATACCTGTTTGCGGTGGAGGAAAGCGGAGGCATCCCGCTGGATCCTGACGGCGATAGAGTAGGGCTCCGACTTCGACTGAAGAAGGCAGGCACAGCTTGACGGATGCGGCAGAGCTCTGGTCGTGATAGGTGTCGTGAGGAAGAAGAAGAAGTGGAGGTGACGGGGTAAAAGTGAAAAAGGGCGGACCCCCCGTGCCTATTTATAAGGAAAAGGGGGAACAGTAAAAGACATATGCGAAGATCGAGGAGGCGCAATAAATTTTACAACGAAAGGGTGCCTCAATTTTCGGAATGGTGGGTTTATACAAAGATCCATTATGACATCATGAAGATTTTCCTGAATTTAAGAAGGTGACGTCATCTTTTCTTATGGCGGGTTATGAAAGCTATTCAAGGTTAAGTTGTTCAAAGTTAAGCATTTAGAGGAATGGAAGAAGACTCGTCAGATGGAAGGATTGAAGATTGACATGAACAAGTTCAAATCAATCTGGGGCCTAATGTTGGGGATATAACCCCGTGATATAACCTGCCCTAAATGGGCCGGGTTAGGCCGCTGGCGACTCAACACGACGGGCCTTAGGCAGGCCCAGATGAGCAAGACACAAGGCTGAAGAAGGCCACTTACAAGATGGGCCAGAGGAAGGCCCAAGGTCAGAAGACGGCGCGTGACCTTAAGTTGTAAGCTGCCCGATGGTGACTTGCCTGATAAGGCAAGGCAACTTAGAATATAACTCGGTCACGGGTCATAGCCCGACCCGGACTCTTGTAAGCCGGCGGCCTCGACCTATATATAAAGGCGAGTTCCCGACAAAGAATAGACAGGTTACAATCAATCGATAGCTAGGTCAAGCGAATCCGCTCCCTTGTAATCGATACTCAAGCAATACAACACAAAGCAGGACGTAGGCTTTTACCTAGATCTTGAGGGGCCGAACCTAGGTAAACTCGTGTCTCTCGTCCCATTCAACCCCGACAAGCTAATCACCGTAGCGATGGCCTCGCACCTAAGTCCTTTCACTAGGGCATCTGCCGTGTTAAAACCACGATAGTATCCATAAAGGTTTTAACACAATCAAACTCAAGTTTTATACCTGACTCCTTACCTTTATCGAGTTCCCAATCTTCAGAGTTGCATTTAATTCTTTCCAAGAGATCTCATCTGAATTCAATAGCTTCTTCATAAAAGAACCAGTACAAGAAGTATCGAGCATGGATTGATCATTACGAGAAAGCCGAGCATAAAAATTCTATATAATAATTTCTCTTGAGAGCTCATGATTGGGGCATGAATATAGCATTGAATTAAGCCTCCCCCAAGCTTGAGCGATACTTTCTCCTTCACAAGGCCAAAAATTATATATATAATTCCAATCACGATGAACTAGATGCATAGGATAAAACTTTTGGTGAAATTCCAATTTCAATCGATTCCAGTTCCAAGCTCCAATAACAACACATAGCCTATACCATGTCAATGCTTTTCCCCCAAAACATAAAGGGAAAACCTTCTTCTTAACTTCATCTCCGGGTAAACCTGCAAGCTTGAACAATCCACAAATTTCATCCAAAGAATCAGGTGCATATCAGGATGCTTTGTCCCATCTCCTGCATAAGGATTAGCTAGCAGTTTCTCTATCATACCCGAAGGAATTTCATAAAAAATATTTTCATTAGGTGTAGTAGGTTGAGGGGCAACTCTTTGTACTTCCCGTCGAGTTGAAGATACCCCGAACAAACCCCTCAAAGGATTGTTTTCCATATTAACAAGTGACAGTAAATTTCAGGACGTAATATAAATTTTTCCTTACCAAATTCCACTTACCAAAGGCGCTTCACTCCCCGGAAATGGCGCCAAAAAAGAGTCTTGATGACCCAAAAGTATAGGGGATCAATCGTACTCCTTTCAATAAGTAAGAGTGTCAAACCCAACAAGGAGCAGAAGGAAATGACAAGCGGTTTTCAGCAAGGTAATTTCTGCAAGCACTGAAATTGTCGGTAACAGGTAATTTGATAGCAAGATAATTTGTAACAAGTAATAAGTAGCAATAGTAACAATAGGTTCAGCAAGGTATCCCAATCCTTTTTGTAGCAAAGGATGGGCCAAAACATTATCTTTTAATAAGCAAAGCGTTCTTGAGGACACACGGGGATTTCATCTAATCAGTTTCATCATGTTGGTTTGATTCGCGTTCGCTACTTTGATAATTTGATATGTGGGTGGACCGGTGCTTGGGTGCTGTTCTTACTTGAACAAGCCTCCCACATATGATTAACCCCTCTCGCAATCATCCGCAACTACGAACGAAGAATTAAGATAAAATCTAACCATAGCATTAAACATATGGATGCAAATCAGCCCCTTACGGAATAGCGCATAAACTAGGGTTTAAGCTTCTGTCCCTCTAGCAACCCATCATCTAATAACTACTCGACAATGCACTCCCTTAGGCCCAAACATGGTGAAGTGTCATGTAGTCGACGTTCACATAACACCACTAAAGGAATCACAACATACATATCATCAAAATATCGAATGAATATCAAATTCACGTGATTACTTATGACAAGACTTCTCCCATGTCCTCAAGAAAAAAAGTAACTACTCACACAACATATTCATGCTCTAGATCAAAGGGGTATTGAATATCATAATAGATCTGAACATATAATCTTCCACCAAATAAACCAACTAGCATCAACTACAAGGTGTAATCAACACTACTAGTCACCCACAGGTACCAATCTGGGGTTTTGATACAAAGATTGAACACAAGAGATGAACTGGGGTTTTGAGATGAGATGGTGTTGGTTAAGATGTTGATCAAGATTGATCCTCCCAAGGTGAGAGGGTTGTTGGTGACGACGATGGCTTCGCTTTCCCCCTCTCGGAGGGAAGTATCCCCGGCGGAATCGCTCCGCCGGAGAGCAAAAGTGCTCCTGCCCAAGTTCCGCCTTGAGAGGGCGGCGCTCTATCCCAAAAGTCCTCTCCTTATTTTTTCTAGGGCAAATGGCCTTATGTACCAGAAGATGGGCACCGGAGGTGGGCCAGGGAGCCCACTACCCACCAGGGCGCGCCCTGGTGCCTAGTGGGCACCTGGGGTGGCCTCCTCCGGTATTTCTTTTCTTCAATATTTTTAATATATTCCAAAATAAATCTCCGTAAAATTTCAGCTCATTTGGAGATGTGCAGAATAGGTATCTCTGACGTAGCTTTTTCAGGTCCAGAATTCAAGCTGCCAGTATTCTCTCTCTTTGTGTAAACCTTGCATATTATGAGGGAAAAGGCATTAGAATTACTCCAAAAAGTGTTATATTGAATAAAAACACTATAAATAACAGTAGGAAAACATGATGCAAAATGGAAGTATCAGCCGTCGATCGATCAGAAGGAGGAGGAGAGAGGGTTGGTGGTGGTGGAGGCGGCCGATGGTTGCGACGGCAGAGCGCGTGCTAGCCAGCGTCAGCGGCGGTATAGCGGGGGTACTCATGGTGGTGTGGCTGGATAAAGGAGAGAAGAGGGAGGAGGAGAGAGGGTTGATGGTGGTGGAGGCGACCGACGACCGCGACGGCGGAGCGCGTGCACACCGGTGTCAATGGTGGCACATCGGGGGTGCTCGGCGGCGGCGCGGCTGCCAGCGCCTTGTCTAGATGAAGGTGAGAAGAGGGAGAAGGAGAGAGGATGGATGGTGGTGGAGGTGGTTGACGACTGCGGCTGCGGAGCATGTGCTCGCCGACGTCAGGGTGCTTTTTAAGAGCACGGGTGGTGGCTGCTCTCTAGGGGATACAGATTCAGATCCTGCAACACACCAGTGTAACACCCCTTTTGTAATTGCTACAGTGATCAGCTAATGATACTGCCAGGTCATCTCCATTTGCAGTGCTTAATCACTTTGGTGAAATATTCAATTCAAATGCTATTCTGAAAAATCAACTCAATTTCAAAAGTGAAAATTAAAGTTGTTCCATACTTGTGGGAAAAATGTTCACATTATTGCAAATATTCCAAAACAATTATATGTTAAGGAATACAACATTACCTTGTTGGTAAAATGAGCAGTGGCAATTAATTCAGAGCAATTCAGCATTTTTAAAATGCTATCTCATTTATGGAAAATCCAAACAGAGTCAAATAATCTTCTAACTTTTTGTGGCACTGCTTAAAAGACACAAAGGAATTAATGGGACGCTTCCCATACTATTCCTAAGTGAATAGGGTGCTCAAATAAATTCTTTTCCTCTCTGTTTATTAAATAAAAAGAAAACAGAAAAATAGACAAAGAAAGAAAAGGCCGAAGCCACTTACCTGGCGCCGGCCCAGCCAGCCCACCTGCTACCTCCCCCCCCCGTGTCGCCATCCCTGTGGCCGTCGCGCGCGCTCCGGCTGAACGTCGACACGGCGACGCCGTGGCCGATGAGGGGATAAGGCAGAGCCCCTCATCCATTCCCCTGGTCCTCCTCCACTTCCCCTCTCTCCGCCACTCCCCTTCTCCCTCGTCGCTCACTCTCTCCTCCGTTCTCCACCCCAACCGAACGCCGCCGTTGCCGTCGCTCACCGTTGCCGCGGCCACCGACCACCATTCGCCAAGGCGACGAGTCCTCGAGCCTCCCCTACTTTGACTACGTCGGCCAAGCGCGTCAGGTCGAGCTGGAGTGCCCCATCGCGCCGGATCCGCCCTCTTCTTCAACCTCCTGCTGCCGTCCGTCGCCGCCTCGATCCACCACCGTCGCTGCCTCCCCGGCTTCCCCGAGCTCTTCCCTGGCCTCGCGGTGAGCTCGCGCAACCCCTCCCTCTTCCCATTTGAACGCGCGCGTCCGGTAGTCGTCGATCCGCGTAGCGCTGCCCGCCAGCCGCCGTCGGTAGTCGCCATTGTCGCCGGTGCCGACCTCCTCTTCTCGCGCCCGTAGCACGGTTGGGTGCAGAACGCTGCGTCCGTTCGATTCGTGCCCGCGGTCGTCCATTTGGTCGCCGGAATCGGCCGGACGGCCATCGTCGGATCTCGGCCTCGCCGCCGGTGCACTGTAGCTCCCCGCCGGTGCTAACCTCGCTGACGTGTCGTCATTAGCCCGCTAATGACGCTGCTAATCCCCACTGACAACTGGGCCCAGGCCACTAATTAGATTAGTTAGTTTTAACTAAAAACTGTTAGTTAAACCTGAGTCACTGACACGCGGGCCCCGCCGGGCCCGCTGACTGGTCAACCATGGACCAGTCAACTGCTGAGTCAGCAGTTGACTGGCCCCACTGGTCAGCCTCTGGTGCACACTGGGTGCAGCGCACCGGGTGCACCCAGCATTTCCTGCTACTGTTCAAATTTGATTTTAATAAATCCAAAAATTCCAGAAAATCTAATAAACTTTGAAAATTAATAACTTTTAAATCGTAGCTCGGATCGAAAAACTTTATACATGAAACTTGCTCAGAACGACGAGACGAATTTGAATACGCCCTCCGTTTATCTGTCACATACCCATAACTACCTGAACATGGAACCGTTCTCTCCGGTTCATCTGTCCGACAGACGTCCGGAACCGGGAAAACATTCCCGGATGTTCCCCTCCTTCACTGGTGTCGTGTAGCACTACGAGAGACCACCTCTAGCATCGCGTATCGTATTTTCATGCATATGTCGCTTCGTATTTACCGTTTTCCTCCCCCTCTTCTCCCTCGGTAGATTTCGGTACCGACGTAGCCTCCGAGATCGACGCAGCTCCGGTGATTGGCTACACCACCGACGACCTTGCCTTGCCGCCGAGCAACCAGGCAAGCCCCCCCCCCCCTTTTGATCATCTCGATATTGCCTATTCTAATTCTCCTGCTTGCATTAGAATTATGCTACTGTTACTGTTTTTCCTATATCTGGCTGCATAGCCTGTTATTGTAGCCTACTGTTGATAACTGCCTTCTATCCTAAACTGTTTTAGTATCGACTGGGTAGAGCCCCATTAGTGACCCCCACTTTATCCCGACTGCCCCGCTGGAGTTTCAGAAGACCCGATCAACGGGATTGAAGATCAGCCCCGGCACTGCACCTCACTTTCCCCTTAGTTGCTCGACACTACTGGGTTACTATCGAGTGCCGAGGGTGATACCTCGACAGCACTTCTGATGATAACCTTGTAGGTTAGTTAACCGGTCGTGGTAAGCGAGGGTGATTCCTCCTACACCACCCCCCATACTGACAAAGCCGCGCAACACCTCACGTGTGGACCTCGAGGGTGATGCCTCCTACGTCCATCTTGATGTTACATCAGGTGGGAGTCCAACGAGGGTGATGCCTCGGATTCCCCTTGATATGGTGACCACACGGATGCCTTACATTACTGTTGATACTATTACTTAAAAGGCGGGTCGACCCTGAGGGGTACCCGCGAGTGATGGATAGTTACCCGTGAGTTATTCCACGAGGCGCGGCCGGGCATTCTTAGCCCTTGCAGCAAGTCCTCGAGACGGGGCGACGGGGTCACATCTTTCGTGAGTCTCTGCTCGTTACCGCAAGCCACTAGGACACTATGATTTGGATATATGATCTGAGCCGGCCTCTGGTCGGATAGCACTAACCATCACGTGGGCATAGTATGGGCGTTCTGCATCGTAACATCAGCCGAAAGCTCTGTCAGACGTCCAGTTCAGCATTGTGACACGGTCGGATCGTACCGGCCTTCCGAGGCGGTGCTGGTATCCACCCTGCACACAACGACCCGGAGGGCGAGGGGCGATGGCCCAAGACCCCCTTGCGCTTAGGAGGTAGACCGGCGGGGACCTCTCTGCTGAGCTGTAGGTAGGGTTGCGGTGTGTCGTTTGGCCGAGGCCGGGCATGACCCAGGAAAGTGTGTCCGGCCGGAGTTAATTGAGCGTGGTGGGTAAGTTGGTGCACCCCTGCAGGGAAGAACACATCTATCGATAGCCGGTCCTACGGTAAAGGACACTCGGAGTTGTATCCCGATCGGTACAGTTAGAATTGGGATGTTACCTGGATATGTGACTCCGGGATCGCTTTCTCGCAGGGAGACGAGGAAGGATCTCTGGGCGAGACTGTTGCTTGCTACTACCTCTACTACTTTATACTATGCTACTCTGTACTCTTCTATATGCTGCAAGACGCTCGAAGATGCTTGAAGATGCTGAAGATGCTAGTCTTCGAAAGGATTAGGCCTTCTCTCTATTCTGGCATTTCTGCAGCCCAGTCCACATATACAGCCATCCCTTGATAATGTTGCATATGTAGTGTAGATCCTTGCTTGCTGAGTACTTCACAGTACTCACGGTTGCTTTGCTTTCCTTTTTCTCCCTTATCAGTTGTCGCGACCAGATGACGGAGCCCCTGAGATAGCTGTTCCACCATCGACTATTTCTACCACCCCGAGGACGGCTTCTACTTCTAGATGGCTAACGACCAGGAGTAGGTTCGGAGGGTCCTAGGCAGGAGGCCTACGCCTTTCGATCGTAGTATTTCATTTTGGTTCCGCCTTTCTAAAGGCCTTTCTGTTTTCTTTTATATCTGTACTCAGATATCTGACGCTTCCGCTGATGCTTGTTTGTCATCAAGCTTATTTATTCGAGCCCTCGAGGCCCTGGCTTGTAATATATGCTTGTATGACTTTATTTATATTTTAGAGTTGTGTTGTGATATCTTCAAGTGAGTCCTTAGGCTTGATCGTGTGCATTTGCGTGTATGATTAGTGCACGATTAAGCCGGGGGCGTCACAACCAGTTGTTGCAGTGGGAAGAATCGCAACAACCACTCAGTAATACGTTGCTTCTAGCCATCTCATTAAAATCTGATGCAATGGCCATGGAGGTGGCGGACGCACGCGTCATGTTTTGTCGGATGATCCCAGTCATTTCCCTTAAAAAAACAATGCCCACGTTGGCCAACTCAAAACTCGACAGCCAAGACTTCGACAACAACTTCAAAAAAGGAGGGCGCCATAGTGCCATCGTCACTGGTATAACCCCCATTGAAACAAGACCTTCGCCCAGAGCCCCACTCCCTACACGAGCCTAGGGAGGGGCCCAACTACAGCCAACAGAGAGCGGACCAAAGGTGCACTGCATCGGCAGTAGTATACCATAGTGTTAAATGCATGTGAGGTCCTAAAGGTTTCGTTGGGGTGTCACATTAGTCCTATTTCATCCAAAATGCGCCTTTAGGTCCTAATTCTTTATTAAGTGGTTCACCCGAGGTCCTTTTTTCACGAGCGCTTGCTGACCTACCCGCACAGCGCGTTGACCCATGCCACATCGACAAAGGGCCCAACCGCCAGGCATGAAACTTCGCAAAGAGACCCCCCTGATGCGGAGCATCCCGAGGTCATCCCCATGGACTTACCTTCACCTCCCCAAGTGCCAAGTGGACAAATGAAATGAGCTCGTGCAAGGGCTATCGAGAACGAGGTTAACTCTCTCCTTGTTGAACTCCCCTTTGACCAACTTGAGACATGGCTACTACCTCAAACGGAAACACTTTGTATGCTTAGGTACCAAGGAGAAGTTATGGTGCAAGATGGATGCCAAGAGCATAGAGGAGAATCTTCCCGTCGAGAAATCCCAGTACAACCACCCAACTACCGGTCAACTACCGCCCCACCGGTACAACTTCTCGACTACCGCCCAACTACCGGTCCAACTTCTATAATCGAGCAGCACAATACCGGTACCGCCCTGGCTATCCCCCCAGCTGCAGTAAGACCGGTACAACCGGTCCGACCACCGGTACAAACGCTAATTACCTCCGCGAACACCTCCAGGAACAAGTACATGAGCTTCAAGCGGTACAAGCGCTCACATGACCGGTACAACCAGCCTGCCTGCGCGCAGTGAAAGGGGTTTTGACCCATGTATCCCCAACTTACCACTTGGACTATAAGTACTCGTCTCCTAGATCCGAATTAGGGTTAGTAAAGGATTAGCTCATATTTGAGATAGAGCTTTTCTCATCCACTTACCTCTACTGCATTGGAGACCAAGGCCTCCTAGGAGAAGATCCCCCAAGTGGATTCAAGACCCCCCCTCTTATGGGAAGATCCCCTAGTGGATTCAAGACCTCCTTCTAGGAGATGAACTAGTGACCTTTGTATCCCCCTTTGTTGGATTTGAATCATGTATCTCTCTTTATGTTCATGGATCTAGCACATGTGTGACCATTTCTCGTGGATTTGAGTGTTTCCTCTTGTTCCCCCTCGTGTTTTCCCTTGTGTGTTTGTCGTGTTCTTCGGGAATTCCCCTCCAAATCGTGAAATATCAGCCACTAGGGTTCCACCCTACATCATCTTGGTATCATGAGCCATGTTGATCACGAATTTGGAGTCGCTACCCCCCATTTTCTAGCCTAAATTTGCTTTGTTTCGTCCCAATTTTGAAAATCCCCACAAAAAGAGCCTCACCAATTTTTTTTGTGATTTGTTGGTTTGATGAGATTTTGTTGATTTTTATCCATGGATTTGTTGTGTTTTGAGTGGATATAGCATTCCCCCACCATCCCACCATGACCCCCCCCCCCAAAATTTTTTTTTTCTCCCCATCAATTTTCGAGTAGGAAGTCGTGTTTTTCCACTCCGATCTGAAATCTGAAAATTTTTGACGTGATTACCGGCTGTACCGCTCGGACCGCCGGTACTACCGCTCGACCGGTACAACCGCCTAACCACCACCCAACCACCGCTTGACGACTTCCACAACTTCGACACTTCTTCGACAAAGGGCATCTTCGCCCTAGTGCAGCGGCATCTTCGCCAACATACCGGAGACCGTGCAACACAACATCAACCATTCACGGCCTACAAACTCGTCATCATCAATGACCAATTCATCTTCATACCAACCATAAACAAGGACGGTAACCTCGACGACATCATCGTATACTCTCCCTTGCCATTGCATTGTTAACCCTGAGCCCATTTTGTGTCACTTTCCTATCGAGACTAGCTATTTGAGTATTGCCGGGCCATGCTACTTGTGCACTTTAGTGATCATCGATACACACCTCCCATTGAGAACATATATCATCGTATCATGTATAGTGTCATACATTGTCCCCGCATACACAATTGTTATCTTGGTTCGAGCATTTTGCATAAGTGGCCAAAGCAAGAGAAAAAGAGCCAAAAAGCTTTTAAGCAAAAGGAAAAGATAGGCAAAAAGCTTGTAAGCAAGAGCCATAGCATCATACCACATTGCATATCAAAGTGCCATACTAGATCATCTTGGATCATATCACCGCAATACCATACATATATAGCATACTTGGGATAGAAGTCATTGCATTTTTGCTTTGTAGGTTGTGCACAAGTATCATATCCGCCTATTGAGCAATCGTGCTAGCATCTCTCTAGCATTGTGCAACAAGAGCATTTTCCGTGGATTCCACATTTTGAGCTCATTCCTTGGTTGCACGACCCCATTTATCTATCCGTGCGTGTGTTTCCGTGTGCCATATTTTGCTATTGGTCTACTTGTTGCACTTGCGAATTTTGGAATCTTTTTCAACATTATTGAATCTTGCTAACAATTGCATAAATTTTGTGCCACCATCCTCACCAAGCTACTCCAAAAGCTTTATTTGTGTAGGTGTGAGAATCGACAAGATCTGGTACCAATTGTGCTATTTCCTTGTTACATTATCGAGTGATCATTGATCCACTTTCAACATCGGATAAGGTACATTTGTTTTAGTTCTTTCCTTTCTTCCACTCACATATTTTCTTGAGATGATGGATAGGCCAACTACTTCTTCGAATCCACTCTTCATTGAGCAAGACGAGGACCCGAACAACTACGTCACCAAGAACCACCTTTTTGGCGCGCAAAGAGCTTTGCATCAAGAGAATGAAGCATTGGGTGACCGCATTGATCAACTCGCTACCGACTCGAGACAATCCGAGCAACATACAAGAGACTACTTCGACACATCGATGGCATCTCTCAAGTAAGACATACGAGGCATGATGGCCAAGCGCTCTTCTACCTCTTCATCATACTCAAGCCGGCGCCATTCAAGTCAACATTCTTCGGAATCTTCTTCGGATGCAAGTTTTCCTCGAGTTTGTTCGCATGGTCGCCAAGACCATCAGGATCATCAAGCTCCACGCAACCCATTTCATGGCAACGGATTACAAGACCGCCTCCGAGAACGTGAACGACTACGTCGCCAAGATAATGATACTCCGGTCCAAGAGCAATCTCCAATATGCCAAGTTCAACAAGAATAACAAGATGGCGATGCCCTTCGACAAGAGCAACTCCGCTGTGAAGAGCAAGCCCTTGAAGCACAACGTGCCGTCAATGAAGCAACCCAAGCCGTCCGCGCTCGCAACCGGGAACAAGACAAGGCCATCCGCCGAGACCGCCAAGAAGAAGCCGCGCGTATTGAAGAGTGCCAAGAGATGAGGAACCGTGCAAGAATCCCACGCCCTCAACATCAAGTTAATCAAGCGGAGCACGAGGAACAAGTGGTTCAAGATCCTCCACCACGGCAAGAGCATCATCACCATCGACCCGCACGCGTTGAAGAGCAACACTACGACAAGCTCAAGTTCACCATGCCCAAGTTCTCCGGAAGCAACGATCCCGAAGACTACCTTTCATGGGCATTGAAGATTGACAAGATCTTCCGTCTGCACAACTATGAAGAAGAAAATAAGATCGACATGGCATCGCTTGAGTTCCAAGACTATGTTCTCATTTGGTGGGAGCAAGTCATTGAGAGAAGAGAAGCAAAAGGTGACCCACCCATCACAACATGGAATCAAATGAAGGATGTCATGCAAGTGCACTTTGTACCCACGTACTATAGCCGCGACCTCTTCAAAAAGCTGCAACTCCTCAAGCAAGGCACCAAGTCCGTTGAATAATACTACAAGGAAATGGAGATTGCAATGATACGAGCTAATGTCACGGAAGATGAGGAGCAAACCATGTCATGTTTCTTGAATGGACTCAATCACCCTATGAAGAAGATCGCCGACGTCCAACCTTACTCAACCCTCCTCGAGCTAGTGCACCAAGCTACCAAGGTGGAGCGACAAGTGCAAGATGACTACATGTATGCCAAGTACTCTTCCAAGGCCTACGGCTCCTACAATCAAGCTTCAACGACTACGACACCTTCTTCCTCCACAAAAGCCTAACCAAGCAATGGCGACAAGTCAAGTTACAAGAAAACTTCGACATCTTCAAGTCGTCCTCCTACTACAAGAAACTTCAAGCCGAGAGCTTCATCATCATCTACTCCAACCAATGAGACCGTCAAGACGAGTTCCATCAAATGCTTCACATGTGGAGGCCGCGGCCACAAGACATTCGAGTGCAAGAACCGGCGCACCATGATCGCCAACGACGACGGCACCTATGACTCCATGAGTGAAGAAGAAATGGAAGCCCTTGAGCATGTGGCCATGCACCGGCAAGTGAATGAAGATGAAGATGATCAAATCTTTTGTGATAATGATTCGAGCCCCGCTCTTATTGTCTCGAAGGTCTTGACGCTTCAACACCAACAAGAGGAAGACCAACATTGCCACATCTTCCACACCAAAGCGGGCATCAACGGTCGTTCCGTGACGGTCATCATCGACGGAGGGAGTTGTCACAACTTGGCAAGTGAAGAGCTATGTTCTAAGCTACAATTGGTCAAGATGAAGCATCCTCGCCCCTACAAGGTCCAATGGCTTACCGACTCCGCCACTATTCAAGTGGAACATACCGTGCAAGTATCCTTCAAGATCGGCGCCTATGAAGACACCTTGCAGTGTGATGTGGTTCCCATGTCCGTTTGCCACCTCCTACTTGGACGACCTTGGCAATTCGACCGCGGCATCATCCACAACGGGAGAACCAATCAATATAGCTTCAAGATGAAGGGAAAAGAGTACGTGCTACGACCCATGTCGCCCAGCCAAGTGATCGCCGACAAGCAAGCATCTACCCATCGTGGAGTGGATAGTGAGAGAGTGACCCACCACAAAGAGAGTGAGCGCCACAAGCCAAAAATGAGTGCCTCCACGATAAGCGACAAGAAAAACCTAGTTCTCTTATCCACCAAATGAGAGATGAGAGAAGTGTGTGAGAACCCATCTAGTGTCATACACTATGTCCTCGTGTGCAAGGACGAAGCGGCACGGACTAACAATTCTCACCATCTACCTTTAGTGTTGTCTCGTTTGTTGCAGGAATACAAGGATGTTTCCCTGATGAGCTACCTCCGGGACTACCTCCACTTCGAGGCATCAAACACCGCATCGACGTCATACCCGGCGCACCCCTACCGAACAAGGAACCGTACCGCGTCAACCCGGATGAGACAAAATAAATACAAGGGAAAGTACAACACCTCATTGACAATGGTGTCATGTATGTGAAAGCTTAAGCCCTTGTGCCGTCCCGGTTATTCTTGTGCCTAAGAAAGATGGTAGTTTTTGCATGTGTTCCGATTGTCGTACCATCAATGCTATCACCGTTCGTTATCAATATCCCATTCCGTGCCTTGATGATATGCTAGATGAGCTTAGCGGAGCCGCCATTTTCTCTAAAATTGATCTTAAAAGTGGCTACTACCAAATCCGCATTCAAGAAGGTGATGAATGGAAAACCGCTTTCAAAACCAGGTTTGGCTTGTATGAATGGTTGGTCATGCCTATGGGCTTATCCGAAGCACCCGACACTTTTATGCGTGTGATGCATTATGTTCTTTGCCCCTACATTGGCGTATTTGTTGTGGTCTACTTTGATGATATACTTGCGCTTTGCAAGTCTCCAGAAGATCATGTCACCCATCTTAGAACCGTTTTGCAAACTCTTAGAAACGAGCGACTTTATGCTAACATGGAGAAATGCAAATTTGGTGTTGACAAGCTTGTTTTCTTGGGTTTTGTTGTGTCATCTAAGGGTATTCATGTCGATGATGCTAAAATTGATGCTATTAAAACTTGGCCACAACCAACCAACTTACAACACGTGCGTAGTTTCCTTGGCTTAGCCGGATTCTATCGTAGATTCGTCAAGGACTTTAGCACCATTGCATCCCCGTTGCTTGCCTTGAGCAAGAAGAATGCACCTTTTGTTTGGGGACCATCCCAAGATACCGCATTTAATGAGCTTAAGAATTTGCTTACACATGCTCCATTACTTGCATTACCCAACTTTGATAAAACTTTTGAAGTTCATTGCGATGCTAGTGGTAATGGCATAGGAGGTGTGGTGATGCAGGAGAAACGCCCTATTGCCTATTTTAGTGAAAAAAAATCTGGAGCGCAACTTAACTATCCCATTTATGACAAAGAGTTATATCCTTTAGTGAGAGTCTTGCATGTGTGGGAACATTATCTCCGCCCTCATGAATTTGTCATCCATACGGATCATGAAACGCTTAAATATCTTAATGGTTAAACTAAATTGAATAAGCGACATGCCAAATGGATTGAGTTTATTGAGTCATTTCCTTATGTTATCAAGTACATCAAAGCTAAGGAAAATGTTGTGGCGGACGCTTTATCCCGCAAATGTATGCTTGTAACTCAACTTGGATTGAATGTCATTGGCTTTGAGCACATAAAAGACTTGTATGCGCATGATCCTACTTTTGCTAATCCTTATGCCAAATGCTTGACGCATACATCTTGGGAGCGATATTATATCAAGGATGATTATCTAATGAGAGCTAACAAGCTTTGTATACCTGAGTCTTCTCTTCGTTTGTTACTTTTGCAAGAAGCTCATGGGGGAGGACTTGTGGGACACTTTGGACGCGACAAGACATTTGCTATGCTCTCCAAGAACTACTTTTGGCCCAAGATGTTTCGCGACGTCTATCACTACACCAACCGATGCTCTACATGCCACAAAGCTAAGTCTAAAGTGCAATCCCATGGTCTATATATGCCACTTCCTATTCCGTATCACCCATGGGAAGATATTAGTATGGATTTTGTGCTTGGTTTGCCACGTACTAAAGATGGAAAAGATTCGGTATTTGTTGTTGTGGATCGTTTCTCTAAGATGGCACACTTTATCCCATGTAACAAGATAGACTATGATTCACATGTTGCCAATCTCTTTTGTAGGGAAATCTTGCGTCTACATGGAGTGCCCAAGACTATCGTGTCGGACCGCGACGTCAAGTTCCTTAGCTACTTTTGGAAGACGCTTTGTGCCAAGCTCGGAATCAAGCTCTTATTCTCTTCGGCATACCATCCACAAACCGACGGCCAAACGAAGGTCACGAACCGGACGCTATCTACTCTCCTACGGGTGTTGATAAAGAAGAACATCAATGAGTGGGAGGAGTGCTTACCCATCACTGAGTTCACCTACAATCGCGCATGACATTCAACAACCGGCAAGTCCCCCTTCGAGGTCATCTACAGCTTCAATCCATTGTCCCCATTGGACATTCTACCACTACCACCACAAGAGCGCATCAACATGGGCGTGAGTGCACGAGCGAGCTATCTCAAGAAGGTTCATGAAGATACAAGACAAGCAATCGAGCGCCAAGTACACCGCCTCGCGATCAAGAGCAACATCAACAAGCAACCCATGATATTCAACATTGGAGATCTTGTGTGGTTACACCTTCGCAAGGACCGCTTCCCCAATGAATGCAAGTCCAAGCTACTACCTCGAGCCAACGAACCCTTCAAGGTGCTAGCACGATACAACAACAACGCCTACAAGATCAACATCCCACGCGACAAGTACAACGTGAGTGACATCTTCAACGTCACAGAACTATCTCCCTTCCATGGTGATGAAGATTTCGATCCGAGGTCGGATCTTTCCCAAGGGGGGGGGGAGATGATGCGGAGCATCCCGAGGTCATCCCCATGGACCTACCTTCACCTCCCCAAGTGCCAAGTGGACCGATGATACGAGCTCGTGCAATGGCTATCAAGAACGAGGTTAACACTCGCCTTGTTGAACTCCCCTTTGACAAACTTGAGACATGGCTACTACCTAAAACGGAAACACTTTGTATGCTTAAGTACCAAGGAGAAGTTATGGTCCAAGATGGACGCCAAGAGCATAGAGGAGAATCTGCCCAATCCAGAAATCCCTGTACAACCGCCCAACTACTGGTCAACTACCGCCCCACCGGTACAACCGCTCGACTACAGCCCAACTACCGGTCCAGCTTCTGTAATCGAGCGGCACAAGACCGGTACCGCCCCGGTTGCCCCCCCCCCCAGCTGCAGTAAGACCGGTACAACCGGTCCGACCACTAGTACAACCGCTAATTACCTCCGCGAACACCTAAAGGAACCAGTACATGAGGTCCCAGCGGTACAACCGCTCACATGACCGGTAAAACCTGAAAGTGCGTTATATCGACTAGAGGGGGGGTGAATAGGCGATTTTTATGAATTCGTCGCTGAGGAAATACTACTTGAGGAATTTCCTAAGCAACGAACTACAAGCAGCGGAATAAGTACTCAGGTACATGGATAACAAAGTAGTAGCATATTCATCATGATGAAATGAAACAAAACAGAGCACAGGTAGCATGTAAACAGGATAAGCAGGCTGAAGACAAAGTGACTGAAGAAATAGGAATGAGGAAATTGAGAAAGTATTCAGTCAAAGTCTTCAAATAGTAACGATCAAGTACACAGCAAGTATGCAAGGAAATGAAAGGGTTGAGGAAATAGAACCAGTAGCTTGGTGAAGACAGTGATTTGGTAGACCAGTTCCAACTGCTGTGACAGTTGTACGTCTGGTTGGAGCGGCTAGGTGTTTAAACTTGAGGACACACAGTCCTCACCGTATTCTCCTTGAGCTAAGGTCACACAGACCTCGCCCAATCACTCATGGTAAGTCTTCACAGGTGACTTCCAAACCTTCACAGACTTGGTCACTCGGCAATCCACAATTCCTCTTGGATGCTCTAGACCATGACGCCTAACCGTCTGGAGGATGCACAGTCCCCAAAGGTAACAAGCGTCGGTTCCACACAGGAACAATTTCTTCAGTGATGCTCAATCACTTTGGGTTTTAGGTGTTAGGTTTGGGTTTTTTCTCACTTGATGATTTTCGCTCAAAGTCCTCGGAGGATAGGATGCTCTAAATGACAAGTGTCAGTTTCTCTCGGAGCAGCCAACCAGCTAGTGATTGTAGGGGGCAGCTATTTATAGCCGGGGAGTAGCCTGACATGATAAGACATAAATGCCCTTCAATGATATGACCGTTAGGTGGGTAGGATATTTTGGACAGCTGGAGCATAGCACAGCAACGGTTGGAAATTTGAGCTCTCAAATTCCTCAGGGCTATCATGTTCCTCACTTGTAGGCAATCCGCACTGGCGAATTCCTAACTCCTTAGTCAGAACAAATTCCTCAGAGAACAGAAGAACTTCGTCTCTGTCACTGAAGAACTTGACTGAACTGTATGAGATTTTCAATGGCTTCACTCGAAAGGATTGGTAGGTGTAGGATTCTGAGTTGAGCATCACTTGAAAACTTTTCCTTAGTTTTACCTCGACCCCCTTTAACAGTAAGGTGTTTCCTATGACTTAAGAAAGGGAAAATAAAACTATGAAAACAAAAGTCTTCACGCTTCATAATCTTCGCATCAATATCAAGTCTTCAAGGTCACACCAATTTCCTCATTTTCAAAGTCTTCAAGAAAACCAAAGTCCTCAACTAAAGACATTCATTTTTAGGGATCGACTTTCTTCGTAAATATCAAACTCCTCATTGACTTATAGAACCTGTGTACACTCACAAACACATTAGTCCCTTAACCTATAAGTCTTCAATACACCAAAATCACTAAGGGGCGCTAGATGCACTAACAATCTCCCCCTTTCTGGTGATTGATGACAAATAGGTTAAGTTTTCAACGGGGATAAAACATATGAAGTGTAAATACTGATATTGAGGAATTTGATTGCAAGATATAGAGGAACTCCCCCTGAAGATGTGCATATTGAGGATTTTGCTTTGGATTGCAAATGCACATTGTAGAGTAGTATCATGGAGATCTCCCCCTATATCTTGTAATTCATACACGCATTTAACATATGATATGAAGAATTTGAAATGCATGATGAAATATGGTGTCTGACAAAATTCAGCATGCGTGCATTAAGGTACTTGAGGAAATAAGCATGCAGAAAGCAGTTCAAAAGTATCAGACCACCATAGGACTTAAGTTTACAACTCATCAGATCAAACACCTCAGAAGAGCAAGAGTTGTAACTTTACAGAAAAAAAATAGCCCATATATAAGACCCGCTTGAAGACTAACTCAAATTTCTCCCCCTTTGTCATCGAATGACCAAAAGGGACGAAAAATGAGGACTAACGCCCCTGAAGAATATCATCATGATGTCGATGGAGGAGCGCCAGCGTTGTTGGGGTCGTCCGTTGAGGTAGGGCCTGCCGAAGTGTCGTTCAAATCTTCAGCTTCATCTGTCTCGCGCGATGAAGAATATGAACTGGCAACAAGCTGAGGAACTTTGACCTTCTTGAATTTCTTCGAAGGTGGCTGAGACCAGTCAAAGCCCTGTTGAAAGCCCATCTCCTTGAGATCTTCAGCACTATAAAGATTCGACAGAATAGCGCAAGTGCGGTTAAAGACTTCATGCACGTAGTAGTGATTCTTCTTCATAGTGTTTTGAGTGACTGTCATGTTCTGAAGAATTGCACCAAACTGACGCTTGACCCACTTGTGATTTCGATCATCTTTCTGATGAAGACTGAGAAGAAGTTCACGATCAGTCATCACACGCGGAGCTGTTGCTTGAGGATTTTGCTTTGAAGCTTTGGCGGCAGAATCTTGTGTTGCAGAGTCATCATTGGTGGAATAGGATGCAGCTTTGCGAAACTGTCCATCCAATGGACGAGTGCCTTCATCTATAATAGCAGCCTTGCCCTTTTCATCAGTTGAGGAAATAGTCCGCTTGAGGACTTCAATAGGTGGCAAATAGCTGAGATGATTCTAAAAGTAAGCCTGATAATGAATTGAAGACCTTGATCTGATGAATTTCATGATCCAGGGAGCATAACGCTTCAACTCAAAAGGTGACAGCAGCATTGGCCAAAGTCCTCATGAAGAAATCATGGTAGTTAATGGGAATGCCATGTATCATGTTGAACAGCAGATTCTTCATGATGCCAACAACCTCTTCTTCATCAGAGTTATGGCCCTTGATTGGACTGAGGGTTTTGGTCAATATGTGATATATCGTCCTTGGCACATAGAGCAATTCCTTCACAAGGAAGGTGGTCCTTGGAGCTTGGCCAGCCTTCAAAGGCTTCATCTGCACTTGCATCAAATGATTTGAGAGTTCAGGTTCCTCATAGATGAGCCTTGCGCCTTCAGTGGGAGGACTGACTGGGACGGCATGAAGCAATTCAGAGGCCGGTTCTTTGTAATGTGTATTTTCGGTCATCCAGTCTAGCACCCATGAATTCACATCTTCAACATTTCCAGTGATATGCAGTGTGGCGTAGAATTAAAGAATGAGTTCTTCGTTCCAGTCGCAGAAATCAGTGCAGAAGTTAAGCAGCCCAGTGTCATGAAGAACACTGAGGACTAGATGGAATCAAGGAAGTGACTCCATATCCACATGAGGAATTTCCTCATGGTCAAATACCTTGTTCTTACCAAACAGGAGGGAAGAGTAATAGTTCATTTGACTTGCTGTCCAGAAGCGCTTGCATCGCAGTCTTGCAGAGTCATAGGGATTGTAATCCGTGAAGAAATGATGCTCAGCAAAGAAATCATCAGCGTTGAATTTCTGCTTCTTGGTATGAGGATTTTGTGGCTTGGGCTGAAGATTAATAGTTGAAGTCTTCACAGCCGCTTGGCACACAACCTCTGGAGCCACAGAGTTAGGAATTTCCATAGCAATTTCATCAGCAGCAGTCTTGGTCTCCAGTTCTTCAGATCTCCCACGCCCTAACTTGGCGGTGAGAGACAGCTACGGCGGCGGCAGAGTGAAGATTTCCGCAGCCGGCGCGAGTACGACGGCGACGAGGTCGAGGCAGTGAAGCTCTTCCTCACCGGCGACGATGGAGAGTAGCGGCGGCGCTAGGTCTGAGAGCTTGAGCGAGGGAGTGCGTTCGAGCAGAGTAAATGAGGACAGAGGAAGGGAGGGGGTATTTATAGCCACGGTGAAAAACTGCCCGTCCGAAATTTTTGGACGAACATGCCCCTGACCCTTGCTCTTCTAATGACATGTGTCACCCACATACAGAGAGATGGAGATCGTGGTAGATCGTGGGTGAGTAGTTTCATCCTATCGCGGGATGCGGAATGGTTTGAGCGGCAAAAGCTGAAAATTCAGATATGAAAATTTTAACGTTTCGTTCGCAAATTCTTCAGCTGTCAAGGACACAGTGAAGACTTTGAACGGGTTTCAAATAGAACGCACATGAAGAATTTGTGAGCAGACTGGGTTGAGTTTAGCATAGAGGTGGAACGGGTCCGATCACATTCACTTAGAAGAAAATCAACTTGAAGAATTAGCAATAAGTGAATGCTGTTGAGGACATGAAAAACTCAATTTTATATATATAGTCAATGAAGAACATCAGTCAATTTTTTTTTAAGACTTTGCAAGTTGAAGAATTTGAAAGTTGAAGAATTTGAAAATTGAAGAAAAACTCAATTTTGAAGATTTTCAACTTTTGTGGTGGCGTGACCCACCGTATAAGAATGATGATTTCAGACGCCGCGTACAATTGTCGTAGGGCTCTGAGAATCAAATTATTCATTAATTTCTTCACACTTAGAGGGTTAGTCTTCATTGATTGAAGAAAAACGTTCTTCGTGAGTTGCACATCTAAGTCATCAATTTTGCACAAGTGTTAGGATGTGTGTCCTTTTCAAAGAACATTAGAAGATTCTAAGATATTTAGCTCACACCGCAACTTGCTAAATCTCTTCTCATCCAAGGGCTTGGTGAAGATATCCGCTAGCTGTTCTTCAGTCTTTACGTGATCAATAGAGATGTCGCCCTTCAACACATGATCTCGAAAAAAATGATGACAAATCTGGACATGCTTTGTCTTTGAGTGCTGAACTGGGTTATGAGCAATCTTGATGGCACTCTCGTTGTCACAGTAGAGTGGCACATTCTTCACATTGATGCCATAGTCCTTGAGGGTTTGCTTCATCCACAGCAATTAAGCACAGCAAGAACCAGCAGCAATGTACTCAGCTTCAGCAGTAGAGAGTGATACGCAATTCTGCTTCTTCGAGGACCAACATACTAAAGATCGTCCGAGGAAATGGCATGTGCCTGATGTTGACTTGCGATCCACATGATCACCAGCATAGTCAGAGTCAGAATATCCAATGAGATCAAAAGCCGAGCCCTTGGGATACCATAATCCAAGTGTTGGAGTGTGAGCTAGATATCGAAGAATATGTTTCACAGCCTTATGCTGTGATTCCTTCGGTGTAGCTTGAAAATGGGCACACATGCAAACACTAAGCATAATATCTGGCCTAGATGCACATAGATACAGTAAAGAGCCAATCATGAAGTGGTATACCTTTTGATCGAAGTCTATACCATTTTCATCGGTGCATAGATGGCCATTTGTGGGCATAGGGATTTTGACGCCTTTGCAATCTTGCATACCGAATTTCCTCAAAACGTCCTTGAGGTATTTCTCTTGATAAATGAAGATGCCATTGCGTTGTTGACGAATTTGAAGGCCTAAGAAGAATTTCAATTCTCCCATCATGGACATTTGATATTCCTCACTCATCATAAAAGCAAATTCGTCACTATAACGTTGGTTAGTACAGCCAAAAATAATATCATCAACATATATTTGGCACACGAATAATTCATCATCATATGTTTTGGTGAAAGAGTTGGGTCGAGTGAACCGGGTTTGAAGCCTTTCTTCATGAGGAATTCCTTCAGAGTATCATACCACGCCCGAGGGGCCTGCTTGAGGCCATAGAGGGCCTTATTGAGTCTGAAGACTTGATCAGGATGCTTAGGATCTTCAAAACCTGGGGGTTGAGCAACATATACTTCTTCCTCAAGCTTACCATTAAGGAATGCACTTTTCACATCCATTTGATATAAGATGATATTATGATGGTTAGCATAGGCAAGCAATAAGCGAATAGCCTCAAGTCTAGCAACAGGTGCAAAAGTTTCATCGAAATCAATTCCTTCAACCCGTGTGTAGCCTTGAGCTACAAGACGAGCCTTGTTCCTCACCACTAGGCCATTTTCATCTTTTTGTCGCGGTAGATCCATTTGGTGCCGATGATATTGTGCTTGCGTGGGTCTAGTCGCTTGACAAGCTCCCACACCTTGTTCAGCTAGAATTGATGTAATTCCTCTTGCATCGCTTGAATCCACTCAGGCTCCAGAAATGCCTCATCTACTTTGGTGGGCTCTGTGATAGAGACAAAAGCAAAATGCCCACAAAAGTTAGACAAATGTGAAGCTTTTGAGCGAGTGAGAGGACCTGGTGCGTTGATGTCGTTGATGATTCTCTCAATCTGTACTTCATTTGCAACGCGAGGATGAGCAGGTTGACGACTTTGATTTGGCACAACATTTTCTTCAGAGCCATTTTCTTCAGATGCACCAGCATGATTTTCTTCACGATCTGGAATGACTTCTTCAGCAGATTCTTCAGTAGGTATAACATCCTCAATAGCCTTTAGCTTGATGGATTCCTCAGGAGACATTTCATCTAGCACAGGAGGTAGGTGCTCTCTTTGCGAGCCATTAGTTTCATCGAAGCGCACATCTACAGTTTCAACAACCTTGTGGTGATAGGTGTTGAAGACTCTGTAGGTGTGCGAGTCCTTTCCGTAACCAAGCATAAAACCTTCATGTGCTTTCGGTGCAAATTTGGAATTGTGATGAGGATCTCTAATCCAACATTTAGCACCGAAGACTTTGAAATAACTCACATTGGGTTTCTTGTCAGTGAGGAGTTCATATGAGGTCTTCTTGAAGAATTTGTGAAGATATACCCTGTTGATGATGTGGCATGCAGTATCAATTGCCTCGGGCCAGAAGCGACGAGGTGTCTTGTATTCGTCAAGCATGGTGCGAGCCATCTTAACAAGAGTCCTGTTCTTACGCTCCACAACGCCATTCTGCTGAGGAGTGTATGGGGCAGATAACTCATGAGTAATACCAAGTTCATCAAGATAGTCATCAAGACCAGTATTCTTGAACTCGTCCCATTGTCACTCCGAATATGCTTGATCTTCATACCGAAATTTGTCGAAGCCCTTGAAGAAAATCGTCTGAAGACTTCCTGCACTTCAGTTTTGTAAGTAATGACATGCACCCATGTGTAACGAGAATAATCATCAACAATGACAAAGCCATATAGAGATGCTGCATTTGTTAGTGTGGCATAATGAGTAGGGCCAAAGAGATCCATATGAAGCAATTCAAAAGGACGAGAGGTAGTCATGATAGTCTTCGAGGGGTGCTTGGCTCTGGTCATCTTTCCAGCCTCACAAGCACCACAAAGATGATCTTTGAGGAATTTGACACCCTCAATGCCAATGACGTGCTTTTTCTTCACGAGCGTGTGTAAGTTCCTCAAGCCAGCATGACCCAGTCGTCGATGCCATAGCCAGCCTTCTGAAGCTTTTGCAAGTAGACACGTGACAGGCTGTGGTCCTGCAGAGAAATCAACAATATACAAGTCTCCTCTCCTAAAGCCTTCGAAGATTTGGAATTGTCAGATTTCATGAGCACTAAGCAGCGATATTTGCCAAAGACAACAACCATATCAAGATCACAAGGCATTGAGACGGACATGAGGTTGAATCCGAGGGACTCGACAAGCATGACTTTGTCCATGTGTCGATCCTTTGAGATTGTAACCCTACCTAGACCCAATACCTTGCTTTTGCCTTTGTCTGCGTAGGTGATATGCTTCAAATGTGATGGAGATAAAGGAGTGTTCATCAGTAAGCTCTTGTCACCGATCATGTGATTAGTACATCCACTGTCGAGGACCCACTCAGTAGCTTTGGGTAAATCATCCTGCAGATGAATTAGTGCATCTTACGAACACATATCTTCAGAGTGAAGAATATGACATCAATTTCATCAGACAGAATTTTATCAATTAATGCAACATATATATATATAGCAGTATGAGGACGTGAGAAATGAATGAATCATTTCTTCATGATTAGCTTGCGTCCTTTCAAGCATTTCAGGTCTCCAGAAAATTCTTCAGACGATTTAGTTCGTCTGGAGACCTGACCCTACATAAGAGGTTAGTTCTTTTTCTTCACCACCCACATCTGGAGGGGTGGCAAAGAGTTCATCATTCTGCGAGCTCCATAAGAGAAAGGTGGCATTGAAGCCAAAGCGCTTCGTTTCACAGGAGAGGGATTAGTATAGGCATATGAGTAAGCAGAGAAATTCTTCGAGGACTTATGAACATAATGATTTGAAGAATAATGCACATAATCAGAACTCTTAGATTTTCCCTGCGAAACAGAAGCGTTAGCATGATGATGATCATATGAGGACTTGGATCCACGTGAGGAATTTGATCCATAAGAGGAATTGGATCCATATGAAGACTTCGGTCCATATGAAGAATTTGATCTGGGGTTCCTATTCTTCACAGGCGGTGTCATGAGGACATTCACCTGAAGACTTTCAAGGCACCTTTTGGGAACCCAGATTTTCTTCATAGGGGGAGCATTCCTGCAGTTAGTTCCAACATATCTAGCAAATACTTCACCATTCTGATTTTTGAACAGTTTATAGTTGGAGTCAAATGACTCATCAGATGAATATGAGGATTCACAAGTAAAGCCAGATAAAGTGGATGGATCTACGGGAGGTCCCTTCGCAGCAACCCATGAGGTTTTGGGATACTGCTCAGGTTTCCAATAGGTTCCATCAGCATTGAGTTTCCTCTCAAAGGCAATACCCTCTTTCCTAGGGTTCTTGTTCAAGATCTGCTTTTTGAGCACATCACAAAGAGTCTGATGCCCTTTAAGGCTTTTGTATATGCCTATCACATACAATTCCTTCAACCCTGCATTTTTGTCAGTGATACTAGTGGTATCCTCTGATGAGGAATTTGTGACCACAGAGATAGTTGAAGAATTTGCAGCAATAGAAGCATTTGAACTTTCAGGTGAAGAATTAGCAGTTTCACGTTCAATGCATTTCAAGCATGGTGGAATAAATTCTTCCTGAGCGGAACTGATCTGTTGAGCAAGCAATGAATCATTTTCCTTCTGAAGATCTTGATGACTCACCCTTAGCTTCTCAAGATCTTGCTTTCTTTGAAGAAATTCATAAGAAAGCTTCTCATGATCGGCTAAGAGAGTTTCATGACGACTTTGAAGGTTGTCAAACTTAGACTGTAGTTGCTGAAGATTATCAGTCAGTGTTTGAGTTCGATCCATTTCCTCACCTAACAGGTCATCGCTTTTGTCTAGCATATTTTGAACCTTTTCCAAAGCCTTTTGTTGTTTAACAGCAATATTAGCAAGTTTGGAATAGCTAGGTTTGAGGTTATCATCAGATTCATCCTCACTTGATTCAGAGGAGGGATATTTGAATACCTTGGCACCTTTTGCCATGAAGCAATAGGTGGGAGCATAGTCATCGTTGCCGTCATCAGCAGTGTTGGGGAAGCCATTTTCCTCAGTGTTGAAGATGGACTTGCTGACGTAAGCAGTAGCGAGGGTTAGGCTCGCCACACCAGAGTCTGACTCCTCAGATGCCTCCTCTTCCTCATGTTCATCAGATTCAGCTTCAGAGTTCATTTCCTTGCCAATGAATGCCCGAGCCTTCTTGGAACTGCTCTTCTTGTGAGATGAAGACTTTGAAGATTTTGATGATGAGGACTTTAAAGATTTTTTCTTCTTCTTTGAGTCATCTGAACTATCATCCTTGTATTTCTTCTTCTTTGATTCCTTTGCCTACTGAGGACAATCAGTTATGTAGTGACCAGGTTTCTTGCATTTGTGGCAAGTCCTCTTCTTGTAATCACGGGATGAGGAATCTGATCATGTGTCATCACCTTTTGAAGATTTTACAAAGCGACCACGCCTTGAGAACTTCTGGAATTTCTTCACGAGCATTGCTAGCTCCTGGCTTAGTTCTTCAGGGTCACCAAGACTGCTATCAGAATCTTCTCATTCAGATGAGGAAACTGCCTTGGCCTTCAGTGCGTGTGATCTTCCATATCTTGGCCCGTAGATATCTCTCTTTTCAGCTTGTTGGAATTCATGAGTGTTCAGCCTCTCAAGAATATCAGCAGGATCTAGTGACTTGTAGTCTCCATGTTCTTGAATCATCAGTGCCAGTGTATCGAATGAAGAATCGAGTGACCTCAGCAATTTCTTCACCACCTCATGGTCGGTGATGTCAGTGGCACCCAGTGCTTGAAGCTCGTTTGAAATGTCAGTGAGGCGATCAAAGGTTTGCTGGACATTCTCATTGTCGAGTCTTTTGAAGCGGTTGAAGAGATTGCGAAGAACGTCAACGCGAGAGTCACGTTGAGTTGAGATTCCACTGTTGACCTTGGACAGCCTGTCCCAGATAAGCTTTGTAGACTCCAAAGCACTCACTCTGCCGTACTGTCCTTTGCTCAGATGGCCACATATGATATTCTTCGCTTGAGAGTCGAGTTGCTTGAATCTCTTCACATCAACAGCGTTCAGGGAAGGAGTGACAGAGGGAACGCCATTTTCCACAATGTACCAGAGATCGTTGTCAATTGCCTCAAGATGCATGTGCATCTTATTCTTCCAGTAGGGGTAGTCCGTCCCATCAAAGGTAGGACACCCAGCCGAGACCTTGATCATGCCTGCAGTCGACATAACTAAAACTCCAGGTGGTTAAACCAAAATCACACAGAACAAGGGTTGCTCTGATACCAATTGAAAGTGCGTTATATCGACTAGAGGGGGGTGAATAGGCGATTTTTATGAATTCGTCGCTGAGGAAATACTACTTGGGGAATTTTCTAAGCAACGAACTACAAGCAGCGGAATAAGTAATCAGGTACATGGATAACAAAGCAGTAGCATAGTCATCATGATGAAATGAAACAAAACAGAGCACAGGTAGCGTGTAAACAGGATAAGCAGGCTGAAGACAAAGTGACTGAAGAAATAGGAATGAGGAAATTGAGAAAGTCTTCAGTCAAAGTCTTCAAACAGTAACGATCAAGTACACAGCAAGTATGCGAGGAAATGAAAGGGTTGAGGAAATAGAACCAGTAGCTTGGTGAAGACAGTGATTTGGTAGACCAGTTCCAACTGCTGTGACAGTTGTACGTCTGGTTGGAGCGGCTAGGTATTTAAACCTGAGGACACACAGTCCTCACCGTATTCTCCTTGAGCTAAGGTCACACAGACCTGGCCCAATCACTCGTGGTAAGTCTTCACTGGTGACTTCCAAACCTTCACAGACTTGGTCACTCGGCAATCCACAATTCCTCTTGGATGCTCTAGACCATGACGCCTAACCGTCTGGAGGATGCACAGTCCTCAAAGGTAACAAGCGTCGGTTCCACATAGGAACAATTTCTTCAGTGATGCTCAATCACTTTGGGTTTTAGGTGTTGGGTTTGGGTTTTTCCTCACTTGATGATTTTCGCTCAAAGTCCTCGGAGGATGGGATGCTCTAAATGACAAGTGTCAGTTTCTCTCAGAGCAGCCAACCAGCTAGTGGTTGTAGGGGGCGGCTATTTATAGCCGGGGAGCAGCCCGACATGATAAGACATAAATGCCCTTCAATGATATGACCGTTAGGTGGGTAGCATATTTTGGACAGCTGGAGCATAGCACAGCAACGGTCGGAAATTTGAGCTCTCAAATTCCTTAGGGCTATCATGTTCCTCACTTATAGGCAATCCACACTGGCGAATTCCTAACTCCTCAGTCAGAACAAATTCCTCAGAGAACAGAAGAACTTCGTCTCTGTCACTGAAGAACTTGACTGAACTGTATGAGATTTCCAATGGCTTCACTCGAAAGGATTGGTAGGTGTAGGATTTTGAGGTGAGCATCACTTGGAAACTTTTCCTTAGTTTTACCTCGACCCCCTTTAACAGTACGGTGTTTCCTATGACTTAAGAAAGGGAAAACAAAACTATGAAAACAAAAGTCTTCACGCTTCATAATCCTCGCATCAATATCAAGTCTTCAAGGTCACACCAATTTCCTCATTTTCAAAGTCTTCAAGAAAACCAAAATCTTCAACTGAAGACATTCATTTTTAGGGGTCGACTTTCTTCGTAAATATCAAACTCCTCATTGACTTATGGAACCTGTGTACACTCACAAACACATTAGTCCTTTAACCTATAAGTCTTCAATACACCAAAATCACTAAGGGGCGCTAGATGCATTTACACAACCGGCCTGCCTGCGCTCAGTGAAAGTGGTTTTGACCCATGTATCCCCAACTTACCCCTTGGACTATAAGTACTCGTCTCTTAGATCCGAATTAGGGTTAGCAAAGGATTAGCTCATATTTGAGATAGAGCTTGGCTCATCCACTTACCTCTACCCCATTGGAGACCAAGGCCTCCTAGGAGAAGATCCCCCAAGTGGATTCAAGACCCCCCTCTTGTGGGAGGATCCCCTAGTGGATTCAAGACCTCCTTCTAGGAGATTAACTAGTGACCTTTGTATCCCCCTTTGTTGGATTTGAATCATGTATCTCTCTTTGTGTTCATGGATCTAGCACATGTGTGACCATTTCTCGTGGATTTGAGTGTTTCCTCTCGTTCCCCCTCATGTTTTCCCTCGTGTGTTCGTCATGTTCTTCAGGAATTCCCATCCAAATCATGAAAGATCGGCCACTAGGGTTCCACCCTACAATCACACCATCACACCCCCTCCGCCCCCCCCCCCCCCCCATTTATTCCCCTCAGTGGCGCCCCTCTCGTCTTTCACGCTACTCAGGCGACATTGGAGGCGATCGGCGGTGCGGCAACCAGAGGTGATCTAGAGGCAATTCGAGTGGGTGCCCATGAAGATAGCCCTTCTGCGACGGCCAGTGAGCGATCCTCCTCTATGTTACGGTAAGAACCCTAATCTTATCGATGCTCTTCTCCTGTGGCTCTTCTAATATTCCATAACTCTACCGTAATCACTAGTTGTAGTCCTTGTTTTACTTCGATTTGCATAATGGTGCTACGAACACGGCAAAAAGGACACACCACCAGCGGCAACATACCCGCCGAAGTTGGAGCTTGCGCCTCCGGCGGCAGCGGCGGCGGTGCTGACAAAGGAGCTGCCATGCTCCTCATCTTCAGTTGCTTCCCTGCTGAGGAGCTTGAAGTTCCGACCATGGATAGGTTTAGGGCACGCGAGAGAGAGGGGATTTGGGGAATAAATAGAGCCAGGGACTGGGGAATGAGAAGATTAATGTTTATAAGGGGTTTTCTGTAAAAAAAAAAGCAGCCTACGTAGCCCTTCTGTTGACGTGGCGTGGGTCAACGCGCCACGCGGGCAGGTCAACGAGCACTCGTGAGAAAAAAAAACCGCGGGTGAACCACTTACTAAAGGATTAGGATCTAAAGGTGCATTTTGGAAAAGAAAAATAGAACTAAAGTGACACCCCGACGAAACTTTCAGGGCCTCCGCGTCGAACCGCCAGCTGGAGCACCGACCTCACCTCCCCATCGCAAGCCCTGATGACCATTGTCGTGTCTAGAACTCTAGATCGGGAGCCGCCCCGATTTTTACCCTCGAGCACGCTCCAAGGCAGCCGCCGAGCCGCCCATGCCTCCCAAGTGGCCCACCTCACCACACCCGCCACCATGAGCTCCCCAGCTCGTGCAGGAAGCCGTTGCGGGAAAAGCAACTGGCCCTGCCGCCACCCACTCCATAACAAGATGAAGAACTTAAAAAAGCATCGTTTTATATAAATTGGACATAAAAAGTAGCCTAGATGAAGGAGGTCCTACCAATAGACTACACCGTCATTCATGATGAAAGAAATCCCTGGCCAAATGCATCAACTTGGTAGACGTCCATATAAAAAGAGAAAAGCATATTTTTGGTATGTCGTGTTTACCTAAAGTCTATATAGGGTCTTTTAAAAATATTCGTCAAAATTAAGTCCCGGAAAATTTTCATCTGACAGCAGATTAGAGGGTAAACCCACCACGTGTCATTTAGGGTTTCTCCTCTCTTCTCCCTTCCCCTTCCCCCCCCCCCCCCCCCCCCCCCCCCCCCCCCTCGGAATCCACGCCGCGCACTCCCTCGCCGCCGTGGGGTTTGCCGCCACCAGCCTTTACAGGAGCTGCAACATGGCGTGCGCGTGCATGGCATGGTGTTCCAGTGCGCATAGACCGACCACAACCAGCGTATCCTTCGCAGGGTCCTGGAGCGCCGACCTGCTCATCTGCATCGCCGATGGGGAAAGCGCGGGCGGGTCCTTCGAGCTCTCGGTCGAACGCGCGCGCTCTACAACTTGAACCTAGCTCCCGGCAGGTGCGCTGGCGCACCGCCGTGGTTGGTTTGTCTTGCCCTGCGATTCCACTCTGATATGTACCGTGTCTGTTAGAGCTAAACATGCCGTATACTGTGCCCCAGTAGTACTCGTATACTGGTCCGAGTAGTACTCTAACAATAGACCGAGTCGGATACCTAGCAGTCTATCTTATGCATATAAATAATTAAATATGCGTGTACCCCAACGCTTGTAACACCACAACGAAAGCAATACAAAGCAAGAGCAAGGCACGTCAAGAGCCTTTGGCAATCACCAAAAGTTTTTTCCTCTGTCTAGTTTGGATCGCAAGTTTCCGTCGGGAGAGTGGCCGGCTACACACGTACGTACGGACACGTACGGCTAGAATCGATCAAGCTGCTTGCTTGCTAGCTTGTCTAGCTAGCTTGCTCGTACGTGTAAGAGAGGATTTGATCTAGCAAGTTCAAAAGCCAATAATTGGTATCAGAGCCTCGACGATTTAACGATGACGGACAGCGACACTGAGTCAGTCAAGTCCGGCAACGGCGGTTCCAAGGGAAACAAGTCCGGCAACGGCGGTTCCAAGGCGAACAAGAATGGCGACAAGGTGAAGAAGGGCGGCAAGTCAGCAACCAGTGGTGGCGGAACAGGCGGCGCCAACGTACTGGCGCATCGCAACATCCCCATCCAGTACCCGATGCTCACCGACGCCAACTACGGAGTGTGGGCGGTCAAGATGAAGATTATTCTCCGAACCCTCCAAGTGTGGGAGGCCATTACGGACGACGACGTCGACGAGGAGTGCGACGAAGGTGCCATGGCCGCCATAGCCCAGTCTGTGCCAGATTCCGTGCTGATGACATTGGCGGAGTTCGAGACAGCAAGAGAGGCGTGGAACGCACTCAAAGAGATGAGGATCGGAGAAGATCGTGTCACGAAGGCTCGGGCACAAGTGCTGAAGCGCCAACTTCACAAGTTGCAGATGGAGGAAACTGAATCGGTGAACGACTATGCCATGCGTCTGACTACTTTGGTGGGAGAGATCCACGGGCTTGGTGCAAAGCTCGACGAGACCGAGATTGTGGAGAAGTTTTTCAGTTCAGTGACTGATAAATTCACGTACATCATCGGCACGCTCGAGCAGCTTTACGACATCGACGACATGACCATAACGGAGGCGATCAGACGCTTGCGAACGTGGGAAGAGAATGCTCGTGGCTGTCGGAAGGGCAAAGGAGGAGGTGGTGACCAACTCATGTACTCGCGCGCAGATTGGGAGTCCCCAAGTAGCAAAGGAAGGCGCAACATCGGCAAAGGCTCAAACAACGCGAAGAGCGGCGGACAAACCGGAAAAGGCAAAGGAAAAGGCAAGCCACAAGGTCGTGGTAAGGCGGACCAATCTAAAGAGCGGAAGCCAAGGAACTTGGATATCCGAGGTCAAGTGCTATAACTGCAACGAGATGAGTCACTTTGCGAAGGATTGTCCGGAGCCTAACAAGCGGGAGATCAAGGCAAATTTGGCGAAGCAGGAAGACGAACGTCCAGGTCTTCTGATGGCCTAAGTTTGTGATCTCGTCCAAACGGTGGTTGTGAAACCAAACTGGAAGGTGCTACTTCATGAGAAAAAGGTAACACCAAAGTTATCCGGGAGCCAGAACGTGTCGTGGTATCTAGACACGGGTGCCAGTAACCACATGACGGGGTGCAAGGAGAAGTTCCTCGAGCTGGAATATGATGTTCAAGGCTCGGTCAAGTTCGGTGATGGTTCAAATGTGGAGATTTGCGGGCAAGGTTCTGTCCTCTTCGAGGGTCTCACAGGAGAACATCGCATACTCACCGGAGTGTACTACATCCCACGGCTTCGCAACAACATCATCTCTGTCGGGAAACTTGATGAGAATGGATGCAAGGTGGATATTGAGAACGGAGTGATGACAATCTTCGACAACCTCCGAAACGTGCTAGCGCGTGTGAATCACACGCGGAACAGGCTCTATATCCTCAACCTCGATCAATCTCAACCGGAGTGTTGGCTCGCCAAGAGTGATGATGATTCGTGGTTATGGCATGCTAGATTTGGACACGTTAACTTCTACGCCTTGAAGAAGATGTCGAAGATGGAGATGGTATCTGGGATGCCATTTATCGACCATGTTGATCGAGTATGTGATGGGTGCTTGGTTGGAAAACAGCACCGCAGGCCGTTCCCTGCTCAGTCTACCTATCATGCAAGTGATGCACTCGAGCTGCTCCATGGTGATCTATGTGGCCCTATCACCCCAGCAACTCACGGAGGAAAGAAGTACTTCTTCCTTGTGGTAGATGACTACTCGAGATACATGTGGGTCGTCCTCCTACGATCTAAAGATGAGGCGTTTGAAGCGTTCAAGAAGCTGAAGGCTGCAACGGAGATGGAACACAAGCTGAAGGTTCGCGCTCTAAGGACAGATCGCGGCGGAGAGTTTACGTCGAACGAGTTGAACGACTACTGCGAGAAGATTGGCATAAAGAGGTTCCTCACGGCACCTTATACGCCGCAGCAGAATGGGGTTGTTGAAAGGCGCAATCGAACCGTCGTTGACATGGCGAGAAGTTTACTCAAGAGCAAGAACTTGCCAGGGACCTTTTGGGGAGAAGCTGTCTCGACGGCGGTCTATCTTCTCAACCGAGCTCCAACGAAGGCGGTGATCGGTAAGACTCCGTATGAAGCAATTTACGGACGTAAGCCGAATGTGTCTCATCTACGGACATTTGGGTGCGTGGCCCATGTGAAGACGGCGGAGCCGCATCTCTCAAAGCTTGCCGATCGGAGCACCAAGATGGTGTTCATCGGATACGAGAGGAGTTCCGGCACCAAGGCATACCGCTTCTACGATCCACGAACCAAGCGTCTACGATCCGGCACCAAGCGCAGCAGCCGACGATGCTCCAAACGGTAACATATTCACGGTTGAATTCCCAACTAATGATGATGCAGGGGAGGACGTCCAGGTGGTTGGCAAAACGCCCAACCAAGGTGACCACAATGGTAGTGATCATCATGGTGCCGACACCAACGACGGCGCGCATGGGTCGCAAGGTGATAGCGACAACGACGCGCAAGACACGGGTGGAGATCTCGGCAACGACATCGACAACAAGGCGCATAGTGACGACGACAATCAAGATGACAGTCACGGTCACAACGACTACGCCGACGACAAGGACATCGACGACGCGGATGCCAACGACCCGGCATCTACCACGCCCGAGACTCAACCGTCTTCCTCAAGTGCATCGACACGGACACAATTTGTGTCACCTCCTTCGCAAGCCATGACGGATTCTTCCGGGCCTCATCGCTACAAGACCCTCAAGAAAGTCTACAAGTACGCAAAGCCAGTTACGCTCGAGTACTCCGATTTGTGTTTACTCGGAGTTGAGGAGCTAGCGAACTTCGTAGAGGCGAGCAAAAGTTCAAGTTGGACGCACGTCATGGATGAGGAGATGAAGGCGATCGAGAGCAATGGCACGTGGACTTTGGTAACCCGACCTCCGAACCAAAAGGCCATAGGTTTGAAGTGGGTTTACAAGTTAAAGAAGGACACGAAGGGCATCATTGTGAAGTACAAGGCGAGACTCGTTGCAAAGGGCTACATACAACGTCAAGGAGTTGACTATGAGGAGGTGTTTGCACTAGTTGCTCGAATCGAGAAGGTGAGAGTACTCCTAGCTTTGGCAGCACAAGAGGATTGGAAGGTTCATCATATGGATGTTAAATCCGCTTTTCTCATCGGTGACCTCACAGAAGAAGTGTACGTGGAACAACCCCTCGGCTACGAGAAGAAAGGCGAAGAAGGAAAAGTTTACAAGCTCAAGAAGGCACTTTACAGGTTGAAGCAAGCGCCAAGAGCTTGGAACTCAAAGTTAGACCGAAGTTTGGTCTCGCTCGGATTCAAACGATGTCTCCACAAGAATCCGAAAGAAAGTCTATCAAGCACCGAAGAACAGGTGAAGTTTGAAAATGCGACCAAAGGGGAGTGTTGCCGTCAACCTACAGATGAGCTGACGGCAGTGAAGTCGGTCCCTGAAATGCTGCAAGGAACGACGAAGGCAATGCCGACCATGAGTAGTAGTCATCGCATTTGGGATCCAGGTCGCAGCGAGGACGTCATGTTTAAGGGGGTGAATGTTAGAGCTAAACATGCCGTATACTGTGCCCGAGTAGTACTCGTATACTGGTCCGAGTAGTACTCTAACAATAGACCGAGTCGGATACCTAGCAGTCTATCTTATGCATATAAATATGCGTGCACCCCAACGCTTGTAACACCACAACGAAAGCAATACAAAGCAAGAGCCTTTGGCAATCACCAAAAGTTTTTTCCTCTGTCTAGTTTCGATCGCAAGTTTCCGTCGGGAGAGTCGCCGGCTACACACGTACGTACGGGCACGTACGGCTAGAATCGATCAAGCTGCTTGCTTGCTAGCTTGTCCAGCTAGCTTGCTCGTACGTGTAAGAGAGGATTTGATCTAGCAAGTTCAAAAGCCAACAGTGTCCAGTCCTTGATTTTGATTGGGTTTGTGTGTCATGTTTGCCCATAAAGCAGAAACTATTATTCCAGCCTTGCTGAGGGTAGCGATAGCGAACAAAACCCAGAGAAACCAGTCGCCACCCAGCTTCGCAACAAGATCACATGAACTCGTGATTCGTGAAGCATCTCAGGGGTCAGGACTCGCGAGAACCAACCTACACGACACACACTTCACTTCAGACTCTCAGCTTCATGGGGCACCAAGCCCTTTCCTTCCCGCGACAACCGCCGCAGCGGCCACGGCCCCGCGGACGCTATGCCGCTGTCCCTTGCCGCCGTTGCCGTTGTCGTCCGCGTCGCAATAGCCCTTGAGTATGTCCCCCTCCTCCGGTGTGAACCCTATGACGGACAGCATGGCGTCGGCAGCCCAGCAGCGCTGCTCGACGGCGCGGATGGCGCGGCAGCACCCGGGCCCCAGGTACGCCTCGCCGTTGAGGAAGAAGAGGATGATCTCCCCCGTGCACGACCTGATGTCCAGCAGCATCTCCCAGCACTGCTGCTGCCCCACTTCCCGCAGCCGCTCGGCGAGGTAGGACGCAGGCGCGGCGGCCCGGACGAACGTCGTCGTGGTCGTCGACGCGGTGGCGGCGACTGTGAGAAGGAGCAGCACGAGGAGGGTGGGGAGGAGAGATCCGGAGGAAGCCATGGTACTGATCGCCTCTAGGCTCTAGCAAGTAGCAAGTGCTGGCTGTGACGCTGTGTACGTGCTACGTTCAGTTTATACAGGACGATGAGAGCGAGCAGTAACGCACGCTTACTTCAGTTTCAGAACGTGGAAGGTCCGGTCCGTTCACTTCCCATTCTGGTCTTTAGTATTTTCCTGCCGAGACGATACCCCTTCCAGAGGGAGGGTCTCTTACTCTCTTGTTTCCGGTTTCTTCATTGGGAGCACCTGGAACTCATTCGAATGAGACATAAAATGGTCTCATTCACATGACGTATGCATGACATCGCGTTTTCTTGTCTCAGCCCGTTTTCCTGGCAGGCTTACACCATCCTTATTCTTGGTCAAAGAAAAAAACACAAGAACGGGCCTCTTTGGTTCTCACATTTTGGGTTGTCAGCTTTCAGTTGTTTTTTTGTCGTTGTTTGTTTTTGGGTTGTCAGTTTTGGGCTTTTTTGAGCCCCGCACATCTCTCTAGAACACTGATAAAAAAAATCACAGCTAGACGCACATCTCTCTAAAACTGGCACAACATGGGTGCTGACAAACACTACATCAGGGAGGTTTCGTTCTTTCATGACTAAAAAACATGGTTGCTGCCTATGTGACAACCATGACAAAAAATGGCTGATGAGTCAAACTCTCTGAAAAATGAAGGCATCCTCTCTGAACATTGACTCATGAGTCAAACTCTCTGAACATTGACTGATGAGTCAACTCTCTGAATAAATGATACACAATTCAACACTAGCAGGGAAAAAATGTGGGGACAATCTGAGCGATTACTGAACATGATGAGTCAAACTCTCTGAACTTGAAGTATGTCTCTCTGAACAATTGCTGAAGATGATGGGTCAAACTCTCAGTCCATCATGCATTCCTGTGAACATTGACTAATGAGTGCTCTCTGAAGATGATGCATGCTCTCTGAGCAATTAGAAAAGTGAATACGTGGTACATGCTCTCTCAACATATACACTGAAAACAAAAACATTGAAAACAACTACGACGACAGTCCTTATTTGCCTTGAATTTATTTTGTGCATGCTCAACTGTGGTATCCCTATGCAACAACAACTCTAGTGAAAATCAGACCACTGAATCTACCTAGGGTGAAACGTATGGCAACACAGGCGCGGCCGGAGCAAAAATTTGAGCAAGTGGCACGAGCAAAAATCAAGCAGATTCCACATGGGGAGAGGGGGGAGGGGGGAGGGAGCGACTCACTGTCCCTTGGCGCGACTCGGCTGCTGTCAGCTGCCGGACGGCGCCCACACCGAGGATCCCGTCGGCCGCGCAGATCTCGCGTGCAGGGCCGAACGACGGTGGCTTGTCGGCGGCGCAGAGGTCGTCGGCGGCGCAGATGCCGCAGGCCTCGACGGCTGCGCAGCGCTGCCCCGCCGTCTCCAAATCGGATGCCTCGTGCGTCAAGCAGAGGTGCGGAGCGGGAGGCTCGTCGTCAGCCATCTCGTTCGCCAGTGGCTTCGAGCTTGTCGTCCCCGTCTCCTCCACCTCCTCCTCTGCGCTGCCGATTCAAACAGTGCAAATGGGAGACAAAATAAATGTGTCTGTGTGGATATACATTGGAGAACCGTTGTTGTTGTGGAGATCTTGCAGAAAACCCCCCTAAAAAAGTTTAAAAGTGGCAGTTGACTACAGAACACTGTGTTTAGTCTAAAAACACATAGAGAAAGCATTTTGGGGGTCTGTCCTTGTAAAAAAATTGTGAAACTAAAAATTGAGATTAAAAAAAAGGGTCACTAAAAAACACTAGTGCGCCTACAACAAAATCAACAAAAAAAGAGACGAAAAAAGGAAAAAAAACATTGTTGTGTCTTCACTAAAGAGTAACAACTAGGGGCTCGCAAGTTATTAGTTGGCGCTTGGTTGCAAAATTTTAGCTTAAAAAAGATATGGGAAAAAGTGTTTGTAAAATATAAACTATCGAATCAAAAAAGGTTGGACTTGCAAAAAAAGAGGCATGAACACAAAGAATCATAGTTGCAAGTCAAAAAGAAAAATGGTGGACTCCGTAAGATCACAAAACACAAAAATTGCAAAAAATGACAATTTACTTGCAAGTGGCAACAAACAAAAAAAAATGATCCCACAGTTTCTAGTCGACCCTCGACTGGCAAGTGGCATGAAACAAGAAAAACCAGTTGCAAAGTTGACCGTTGACTTGAAGTGGAATCAACAAAAAAAACCGTTGCAAGCCGAGTGTCCACTTGCAAGTGGGCATCAAAATTAAAAAAACCAGTTGCAAGGCGAGTATCCACTTGCAAGTGGCATGAAAAAACAAATGAACCAGTTGCAGGGGGAATGTCGACTTTCAAGTGGCATCAAACCAAAAAGACCTAGTTGCAACTCGATGGTATATTTGCAAGTGGCATGCGGGGCCCGATAGTTGTGAGTCAATGATGGACTTGCAACTAGGGCAATTACAAAAGTACAGACAAAAAACAAATCAGTTGCGAGTCAATGGTGGACTTGCAATTAGGGCAATTACAAAAGTACAGACAAAAAACATACCAGTTGCGAGTCGATGATGGACTTGCAACTAGGGCAATTACAAACTACAAAAAAAATTGAGTTGCAAGTCGATGGTCGAGTTGCAAGTGGCATGCGGGCACACACAGTTGTGAGTCGATGGTGGACTTGCAACTAGGGCAAAAACAAACTACAAAAAAAGCCGAGTTACAAGTGGATGGTCGAGTTGCAAGTGGCATCGATAAACAACCCTAATTGCGAGTCGATGGTCTACTTGCAAGTGGTATGCGGACACCCACAGTTGCGAGTCGATGTTGGACTTGCAACTAGGGAAATTACAAAACTAAAAAAAAAAACAGACCAGTTTCGAGTCGAGTGTCTATTTGCAAGTAGGATGCAGGCCTCCCACAGTTGCGAGTCGATGTTGGACTTGCAACTATCGCAATTGCAAAAACTACATACAAAAAATAGACCAGTTGCGAGTCAAGGGTCTATTCGCAAGTGGCATGCGGGCCTCCACAGTTGCGAGTCGATGGCTGACTTGCAACTAGGGCAATTGCAAAAACTACATACAAAAAACAGACCAGTTGCGAGTCAAGGGTCTATTTGCAAGTGGCATGTGGGCACCCACAGTTGCGAGTCGATGGTTGACTTGCAACTAGGGCAATTGCAAAACAACAACAAAAAGCCGAGTTGCAAGTTGATGAGTTGCAAGTTGATGAGTTGCAAGTGGCATCGAGTAAACAACCCTAGTTATGAGTCGATGTTTTACTTGAAAGTGGCATGCGGGCACCCACAGTCGCGAGTCGATGGTGGACTTGCAACTAGGAGAATTACAAAACTACAAAAAACATACCAATTGCGAGTGGAGGGTATATTTGCAAGTGGCATGCGGGCCCCCACATTGTGAGTCGTGGTTGACTTGCAACTAGGGCAATTGCAAAAGAACAACAAGAACCGAGTTGTAAGTTGATGGTCGATTGCAAGTGGCATCGAGTAAACAACCCTAGTTGCGAGTCGATGTTCTATCTTGCAAATGCATGCTGGCACCCCTATATTGCGAGTCGATGTGTGGACTGTGCACTGGGCAATTACAAAACAAAACTCAAAACAAAACAGTCTAGTTCGAGTGGAGGGCTCTTTTGCAAGTGGCATGCGGGCCCCCACAGTTGCGAGTCGATGGTGGACTTACAACTAGGGCAGTTGCAAACAACAACAAAAAGGCCGAGTTGCAAGTTGATGGTCGAGTTGCAAGTGGCATCGAGTAAACAACCCTAGTTGCGAGTCGATGGTCTACTTGCAAGTGGCATGCAGGCACCCAGAGTTGCGAGTTGATGGTGGACTTGTAACTAGGGAAATTACAAAACTACAAAAAACAACAGACCAGTTGCGAGTCGAGGGTCTATTTGCAATTGGCATGCGGGCCCTCGACAGTTGCGAGTCAATGGTGGACTTGCAACTAGGGCAATTGTAAAAACTACATACAAAAAACAGACCAGTTGCAAGTCCATGGTCAAGTTGCAAGTGGCATCGAGTAAAACAACCCTAGCTACGAGTCGATGGTCTACTTGCAACTGGCCTACGGGCACCCACAGTTGCGATTTGATGGTGGACTTGCAAGTAGGACAATTACAAAAGTAAAAAAAACAGACCAGTTTCGAGTCGAGGGTCTATTTGCATGTAGACCATTTGCTAGTAGATGGTCAAGCTGCAAGTGGCATCGAGTAAACACCCCCAACAACCAACACAACAACAACAACCAACAACAAGAACAACAACAACAACAAAAACTACAACAAACAACAACACAAAAACCAGTTGCGAGTCGCTGGTCTACTTGCAAGTGGCATGCGGGCCCTCGCAGTTGCGAGATGATTGTGGACATGCTACTGGGGCAATTACGAAGAAGCACACAAAAATTGGCTAGTTGCAAGTCCAGGGTTGAGTTGCAAGTGACATCGAGTAACCACCCAAAGTTGCAAGTCGATGATCCACTTGCAAGTGACATGTGGGCCCCATAGTTGCTTGTATTCCATCGACATCGAAAACCCTTCCCCCAACCCCTAGTTGCGGTTGCATTATATGTCCTGTAGTTGTGCTAGGGTGTGCTGAGTTGCAAATTGCTCCGGGTTGGAGCGGTTGCAACTACAACAAAAAGACCTAACAAAAAAAATGGAACCGATTTCATCGGCGCCGACAACTACCCCCCCCCCCAACCTCCGGTTGCTGTCACATTATATGTTCCGTAGTTGCAGTTGGAGCAGTCGAACCTACAACAAAAAGACCTACCAAAAAGAAAAAAACAGACCAGTCGCAAGTCGGTGGTCTACTTGCAAGTGGCATGCGGGCACCCACAAATTGTGACTTGATTGTGGACTTGCAACTAGGGCAATTAGAAAAGTAAAAAACAGACCAGTTGCGAGTTGAGGGTCTATTTTCGAGTGGCATGCGGGCCCCCACAGTTGCCAGTCAATGGTTGACTTGCAACTAGGGCAATTGCAAACAACAATAAAAAAGCCGAGTTGCAAGTTGATGGTCGAGTTGCAAGTGGCATCGAGTAAACAACCCTAGTTACGAGTTGATGGTCTACTTGCAAGTGGCATGCGGGCACCCACAGTTGCGAGTCGATGTTGGACTTGCAACTAGGGCAATTACAAAACTACAAAAAAAACAGACCAGTTGCGAGTCGATGGTGGACTTGCAACAAGGGCAATTACAAAACTACAAAACAAACAGACCAGTTGCTTATCGATGGTCTATTTGCATGTGGCATGCGGGGCCCTACAAATGCGAGTCGATGGTGGACTTGCAACTAGGGTAATTGCAAAAACTACATACAAAAAACAGACCAGTTGCGAGTCAAGGGTCTATTTGCAGGTGGCATCGAGTAAAACAACCCTAGTTGCGAGTCGCTGGTCTACTTGGAAACAAGTGCATGTGGGCACCCACAGTTGCGAGTCGTTTGGTGGTGGGACTTGCAACTGGGTAATTACAAACTACAAAAAAAAAGACTAGTGCGAGTCGAGGTACTATTTCCAAGTGGGGCATGCGGCCGCCACAGGTGCGATTCGAGGTTGACTTACAACTCGAGGCAATTGCAAAACAACAACAAAAAGCCAAGTTGCAAGTTGATGGTCGAGTGCAAGTGGCATCGAGTAAACAACCCTAGTTTGCGAGTCGATGTTCTACTTGCAAGTGGCATGCGGGCACTCACGTTGCGAGTCGATGGTGGATTTGCAACTAGGGCAATTACAAAAACGAAACAAAAACAGACCAGTTGCGAGTCGAGGGTCTATTTGCAAGTGGCATGCGAGCCCCCACAGTTGTGAGTCGATGGTGGACTTGCAACTAGGGCAATTGCAAACAACAACAAAAAAGCCGAGTTGCAGTTGATGGTCAAGTTGCAAGTGGCATCGAGTAGTAAAAAACCCTAGTTGCGAGTCGATGTGGGCACCCCATGGTTGTGAGTCATGGTGGACTTGCAACTATGACAATTACAAAACTACAAAAAAACAACAGACCCGTTGCGAGTCGAGGGTCTATTTGCATTGGCATGCGGGCCCTCCACAGTAGTCCAGTCAATGGTGGACTTTGCAACTAGGGCAATTGCAAAAACATACATCAATAAAACAGACCAGTGCAAGTCCATGGTAAGTTGCAGTGGCATCGAGTAAACAACCCTAGATGCGAGTCGATGGTCTACTTGCACTGGCCTACGGCACCCAGAGTTGCGATTCGATGGTGGATTGCAAGTAGGACAATTACAAAGTAAAAAAAATAGACCCAGTTTCGAGTCGAGGGGTATATTTGCAGTAGACCATTTGTGTAGTATACGTGTCAAGCTGCAATGGCATCGTAAACACCCCAACAACAACACAAACACAATAAACACAACCAACAACCAAGAAGAACAACAAACAAAAAACAACAACAAACACACAACACAAAAACAGCAGTTGCGAGTCGATGGTCTACTTGCAAGTGGCATGCGCGGCCCTTGCCAAGTTGCGAGACGATTGTGGACATGCTTCTGGGGCAATACGAAGAAGCACAAAAATTGCTAGTTGCAAGTCCAGGTTGAGTTGCAAGTGACATCGAGTAACCACCCAAAGTTGCAAGTCGAAGATCCACTTGCAAGTGACATGTGGTGCCCCACAGTTGCTTGTATTCCTCGACATCGACAACCCTTCCCCAACCCTAGTGCGTTGCATTATATGTCCTGTAGTTGCGTTAGGGTGTGCTGAGTTCAAATTGCTTCGGGTTGGAGCGGTGGCACTACAACAAAAAGACCTAACAAAAAAAAATGGAACCGATTTCACGGACGCCGGACAACCTACACCCCCCCCCCCCCCCCCCCCCCCACCACCTCCGGTTGCTGTCACATTATATGTCCGTAGTGTCGGTTGGAGCAGTCGAACCTACAACAAAAGACCAACAAAAAAGAAAAAAACAGACCAGTCGCAAGTCGATGGTCTACTTGCAAGTTGGCATGCGGCACCCACAATTGTGACCGATGTGCACTTGCAACTAGCGGCAATAAGAAAAGTACAAAAATAGACCAGTTTGCGAGTCGAGGTCTATTTGCAGTGGCATGCGGCCCCCACAGTTGCGAGTCGATGGTTGACTTGCAACTAGGGCATTAGAAACCAACATAAAAAAGCCGAGTTGCAAGTTGATGGTCGAGTTGCAAGTGGCATCGAGTAAACAACCCTAGTACGAGTCAATGGTCTACTTGCAAGTGGCATGCGGGCACCACAGTTGGCGATTCGATGTTGGAATTGCAACTAGGGCATTCCAACTACAAAAAAAAACAGACCATAGTTGCGAGTCGATGGTCTATAAGTTGCATGTATGGGCACCCACGTTGCGAGTCCATGGGGACTGCAACTAGGGTAATTACAAACTACAGAAAAACATACCAGTTGCGGATCGAGGGTCTTTTGCAGTGGCACGGGGCCGCACAGTGTGAGTCGAGGTTGGACTTACACTGGGAATTGCAAAACACAACCAAAAAGCCAAGTTGCAGTTGATGGTCGACGTGCAAGTGGCATCAGGAAAACAACCTATTGCGAGTCGATGTCTACTTGCAAGTGCATGCGGGCACTAACAAGTTGCGAAGTCGATGGTGGATTGCAACGAGGCCATTGACAAAAAACTACAAACAAACAAGACCAGTTGCGATTCGAGGCTCTATTTTGCAAAGTGGCATGCGGGCCCCACAGTTGGCGACGTCGATAGTGGTACTGCAACTAGGGCAATGAAAAACAAAACAAAGCCGAGTTGCAACTTGATGGTCAAGTTGCAAGTGGCATATGAGTAAAAACGCCTAGTTGCGAGCGATGTGGGCAACCCCAGTTGTGAGTCGATGATGGATTGCAACTAGGGCCATTCCAATAACTAACAAACAAACAACAGACATGTTGCGAGTCGAGGGTCTATTTCTGAATTGGCATTCGGCTTCGCCACACTTGCCGTCAATGGTGGCTTGCAAAACAGGGCAATGCCAAAAACTACATATACAATAAACAGCCGGTTGCAAGTCCATGGTAAATGCAAGTGTCATCGATTAAAAAACCCTAGTTGGAGTCGATGGTCTACTTGCAAGTGGCATGCGGGGACCCCATAGTTGCGATTCGAAAGTTGGACTTGCAACTAGGGCAATTACAAACTACAAAAAAAAAAGACCAGTTGCGAGTCGAGGGTCTATTTGAAGGGGATGCAGGCCCCCTACAGTTGCAGTCATGTGTGACTTGCAAAATAGGGCAATTGCAAAAACTACATAAAAAAACAGCCAGTTGAGAGTGAGGGGTTATTGCAATGTCAATGCGAGCCCCACAGTTGCAAGTCAAGGTTGACTTGCAACCTAGGGCAATTGATAAACAACAACAAAAAGCAGGAGTTGCAATTGATGGTCGCTTGTCAAGGGGATCGAGTAAACAACCCTAGTTGCGGTGATTGTCTACTTGCAAGTGGCATGCGTGGCACCACATAGCGAGTCGAGTGTGAATGCAACTACGGCAATTACAAAACTACAACAAAAAAGCGAAGTTGCGAGTCGAGGGTCTATTTGCAGGTGGCATCGAGTAAAACAACCCTAGTTGCAGCGGATGGTCTAACTTGAAGTGCATTGGGCACCACAGTTGCGAGTCGTGGTGGACTTGCAAAGGGTAAATACAAAACTACAAAAAAAACAGACAGTTGCGAGTCGAGGTCTATTTGCAAGGTGCATGCGGGGCCGCCAAAGTTGCGAGTCGATGTGGGTGACTTACAACTAGGGCAATTGACCAAACAAAACAAAAATGCCCAGATTGCAAGTTGATGGTCGAGTGCAAGTGGCAATCGAGTGGTTAAACCAAAAAAACCCAGTTGACGAGTACGATGTTCTACTTGGAAGTGGCAATGGGGCATCCAGTTGGAGTGAGGTGGTAATTGCAATAGGGGCAATTACAATAACTACGAAAACAAAAAACAGACCAGTAACAGAGTCGAGGGTCTATTTGCAAGTGGCATGCGGCCCCCCATGTCGAGTCGATGGTGGACTTGCAACTCGGGCAATTGCAAACAAAACCAAACAAAAAGCCGAGTTTGCAAGTTGATGAGTCAAGTTGCAAGTGGCATCGAGTAAACAACCCCCGTGCGGTCGATTGTGGGCGCCCACGTGTGAGTCGATGGTGGCCTTGAACTGCATTAACAAAACTAAAAAAGACACAGGACTGTTGCGGTCGAGGCACTTTGCATTGGCATGCGGGCCCTCCGAATGCAGCAATGTGTGGACTTGCACTGGCATTGCAAAAACTACATACAATAAACAGACCAGTTGCAAGTCACTGGTAAAGTTGCAAGTGGCATCGAGCGTAAAACACACCTAGTGCGAGCGATGGTTATTTGCAATGGCACTGCGGCACCCACGTTGCGATTCGATGGTTGGTGGACTCGTAGGCAATTACAAAAATAAAAAAATAGACCATATTGTCGAGTGAGGGTTCATTAGTGACATTGTGAGTTGCCGGTCAACTGCAATGCTCGTAAAACACCCCACACAAGTTCAAGAGTCATGGGACATGCAACAAGGCCCACAGCAAAAACAACTACAATACAAAACAAAACAGACAAAACCAGTGCGAGTCGAGGGTCTTGCAAGTGGCAGCGGGCCCTGCATTGCGGGAGACGGTGTTGTGGACATGCCTCCTGGGGCAATTACGAAGAAGCACACAAAAATTGGCTAGTTTGCAAACAACGTCCAGGGTTGAGTTGCAAGTGACATCGAAGTAACACCCAAAGTTGCAAGTCGAATGATCCACTTGCAAGTGACATGGGGCCCACACCGTTGCTTGTCTATCCCATCGAATCGACAACCTTCCCAACGACCCTAGTTGCGGGTGCATTATATGTCATGAGTTGCAGTTAGGTGTGGAGGGTGAAGGGAGTGAGGCCAGGTGAGAGGGGGACAGAGATAAACAAAAAGACCGTAACAAAAAAAAGGAAAAGCGAGTAGGAGCGGAAACACTAAAAACAAAACAAAAAGAAAACACAAAACACACACGCCCCAACACCTCCCCGACCCGGTTGCGACATTCTATGTTCCGTGATTGGGTTGGAGCCGTTCGAACACCCCAACAAAAGCCATGAACAAAAAGAAGGAAAGAAAAACAGACAAGTCAGCAAGTCGATGGCTCTACTTGCAAGTGGCATGCGGCACCCCAAGAGTGTGACTCGATTGTGCACTGTGCCAAACTGGGCAAATAAGAAAAGTACAAAATAGGACCAGTGCGAGTCAGAGGGTCTATTTGCAAGTGGCATGCGGGCCCCACAAGTTGCGAGGTGTCGATGGTGACCTGCAACTAGGATGCTACTTAAACAACAATAAAAAAGCGCGAGTTGGCAAGTGTATGGTCGAGGCAAGTGCACTCGAGTAACAACCCTAGTTACGACGCGATGGTTACTGGCAAGGGGCTTATGCGGGCATCCACACAGTACCAGGCGATGGGACTTGCACTGGGCAATTACAAAACTATAAAAAAAATAAGATCAGAGCGATGTCGAGTGATGGACTTTCAACAGGGCATTACACACACTAAAAAAAAAAGACCAGTGCTTGTCGAAGTGCTATTTGCATGTGGACATGGGGCCCTACAGTGCGAGTCGATGGGGATTGCAACTAGGCAATGCAAAAAAACTACCTACAAAAATCAGGACAGTTGCGATCGGAGGGGTATTGCAGGTGGCATCGAGTTTAAAACAAACCTAGTGCGAGAGTCGCATGGTATACTTGCAAGGGCATGTGGGCACCAACAGGGAGTTTGCGAGTCGATGGTGTGGACTTGCAACTAGGGGAATTACAAAACTACAAAAAAACTAGACTGTTGCGAGTCGAGGGTCTATTGCAAGAGGATGCGCCGGCAGCCAAAGTGGAGTGATGGTTGACTTACAACTAGGGCAAATTGCAAAACAACAACAAAAGCGAGTTGCAAGCCTGATGGTCGGTGCAAGTGGGAATCGAGTCAACAACCTAATTGCGAGCGATGTTCTACTTGACAAAAGTGGCAGCGGGCAGCCGCAAGTTGCGAGTTGAGGTGGACTGCAAGAGGGCAAATTACAAAAAACTACATACCCAAAAAACATACCCATTGCGAGTCGAGGGTATATTAGCATGCGCATGCGGGCCCCCACAGTTGCAAGCCTGGTTGGATTGCAACTAGGGCATTGCAAAAAACAACAACAAAGCCGAGTTACCAAGGTTGATGGTCGAGTTTGCCAGTTGCCATCGGGAATAAACAAAACTCTTTGCGAGTTTATGTCTACTGCAAGTGGCAGCGTGGCACCCCCTTTTTTCTAGTCGATGTGGACTTTAACTTATTTCCAATACAAAACTACACAACACAAATAGACTAGTTTCAGTTGATTTCTTAATTTACA